>OX352299.1:25702197-26902197 GCA_947086415.1 Pammene aurita
GAGCAACGAAACCCGTCTAGTAAGATTGCAATACTATCCTTATTGCTAGATCCGGGCATCTGGCAGCTTTTAATGGGTGGAGGTCAGAGTGACAGACTAGCAAAATATTTCAGTTGGGAAAAAGTAATACCAAAATGGGTAAAACCAGCCGAAGTTGTCTTATTTATAATAGACGGGACCTATATTTTAACGTTAGAACAAGAAACAGTAGGCGACAAACTATGAATTACATTATACGTCGTTTTGGACTACTTTCACCCATCAGAAAGTATTGGCAATGATATGATCTAATTATTTATATAATTTCTCATAATACTGCATCAAAACCAGAACTCTACGAATTATATTCTTATAGTGGTTTGCATTCTTTGACCTCCACCACTTTACAGCTACACTGTGTCGCACTATGTAGCAAACTAACGAGAGGGGTTTCGTCGCTCTCATTATTGTGTCATATCTGACGTGGCTAGCTCTCCATCTATTGCGCCTTCTATTGTTCATGCATCGCCGCTTGCGGTAGAAGAAAGTATCTATTATTTCCCCTAACTTCCACAACGTATTATGCGTATGGCGCACGCTTGGGGAGTATAGCGCGTAATAATGTGGGGTAAGGTTCTTTTTGGGATTAAATGAGGTTTTGAATGAGAGATAGCGTGTTTATGGTTCGATTGTGGCACAGTAGTCATTGTTTGACGTCGTGAGATTAATTGTCCTTTAATGGTCTGTGACGCTTGTAATGGCTTGCTCAAAGGTGTTTTATTATAATTGTTGTTAAATATCTCTTAATGTACTTTTGAAATGTTACTTATTTTAGACTCCCCTTTATACTAACTATATAATTTGTACATGCCTAATTGCAGTGCATTGGTAATTGGTAAAATGACGTATGCTAGCGGAAAACAAAACAATCAAAGCCAAGACGCTCATTAAAGCATTCTCGGCACGCGACCTAATGCCTACTATTAGGCAACGTTAATGGCGTCATTATCTTTATCTTGCTTTCCTTTCTAAAAAAAACACCAGCTCAGTAATATGTCTGTAATTAAGCTACTGAGTTCCTTGTACGAATGGGTACCAGGGTTAAAAATATAAATATGATTAATATATACCTATATGTTACCCCAACCAGGTACCTAGAGATTTTATATAAGATGCCCGAATGTTCATAACTAATATACATAGGTAAGTATTTTTATAATATAACATTTGTTAAAAAAACATTACCTTGAAAAAATTAGGACAACAGAATTAGATAGTACCTATCTAGCCCACAACTTCTATTCTAATCACACTTGGATTTTTTATCAAGTGCCGCCACGCTCCTAGTCCAAAGCTCATTAGTCGATAACGAACCCTCGCGTTACACATCTCCGCTCTCCCTCTAACGTGTAGCTTTGTCCTTGTTTAACGCGTGGGGGTCGAGACTGATGTAAATGAGCTTGAATGAATGAGTGTAGGCGGCTGACGCGGCTAAGAATGGAATACGCCGCTTGGTTGGCAAGTGCGAGTGTGGATTTAGATTTTTGTATGTGTTAACGGACTTGTTAATGGGTCAGAATATTTCGCATTAGTTTTCTTTATTATTATGTTGCTTAATTCCCGAAGACGGCTATATTAAAAGGTAGAACTTAAAGTTGATCCAGTTGTCATCACATCGGATTTGATGATGGATCCTAAAGAGATAGAGGAAACTAATACATAACATGTGTATGTCTTACATGAGGTAACATGTATTACGAGTATGTCTGTCTGTGTCTTACATGAGGTACGTTAGTGATTTGTCAATATCGAAGCTCAATAATATATTAACTATTCAAAGTCACCGAGTTGCTCTCGCAACACATGTGTGGAACATTAAACGATGAATCTGTAAATATTTGGTTCCTGATAATTTGAAGAGAGGACTAAATTTATTGTGATAACGAAATGACTCGGATACAACAACGCAGTATATTTAATCACAATCATTCAACAAATTTCATGACCCAGGCGATTATTTGTGAAATGGTCGTAAAGGTTAGCTGCGAGCTGGTGAATTGAGGAACAGCAGCCATTTAATCACTTTATAAAAATAACCTTCACAAGTTATCGCCTGGAACGTGATGACACTGATGACTAACGAAATTTGTTCCTGGCTTACGGTCTATAAGAGTGACTGACTGAGAAGAAGAAATACATACATTTAGGCACATAGTTACTACGGATACGATGAGGCAGCTGAATTACTAGGCCAATCAAATAAGACATTCGAAGAAATAAGTTCCAGCAAGCTCCTTAATTCGTAAGTTAGCTCAATCCCACGAGGAGTGCATAATTTTAGGAAAATTTTTGCTCCTTCAACTATTCCTGGCAACCCTATATTCACCTAAGCTCAATGAGACCTCCGTGGACACAATCCGCCACGAGATATTCTCAAAATTCCTCATAAAGTCAACTTTAAATCTGGCCTTTCTATCCTCAACAAATACAACCAAATTTAAACTTCTTTAACATTGAATGGATTGAATTTTTCCGGCGGACCTACCGTTTTTGAGCTACCAGCAAATAACTTTAAAAAAAACCGGCCAAGTGCGAGTCACATTCGCGCACGGAGGGTTCCGTACAAACCTGTAGGTATATAAGTAAAAGATCACGACAATCGAGTCATAGCTACGCGTTCATGAGGAAAGGGGTAGTAACTTTAAAATTATTAAAAATATTTTTATTATATGATGTGACTGAAAATTAACGGTTTTCAAATTTTTTCCTATATCTGTGCTATAAGACGTGGCTTCGTACCAAATTTCAAGATTCTGAGTTCACGGGAAGTAACCTGTAGGTTTTGATTCCCTTGCGAGTTTCGAAAATTTGCGGCATAAACGGCTGTATCTTTTGATTGCGTTGGCTTAGAAGTTTGATTTTTTCACAGCTCCAAGGGGCAGTAGACCTGAGTATTTGATATAAATTTCAGCTTGATACCTCCACGCGTTCCTGAGAAAAAGGGTCTTGACAGACAGACGGACGGACGGACGGACGGACGGACAACAAAGTGATCCTATAAGGGTTCCGTTTTTTCCTTTCGAGGTACGGAACCCTAAAAAGAGCAAAAGCAAAAGTTATGCACACCTCCTGGGATTGGGTAAACTCTGATTAAACGCATTTAGGATCAAATGAAGGTATTATAACGATTTCCAGTCTGTTGGAAATTAATTCCTCAAAACGCGTTTTATAAATCTTATTCGATTGGCCTATACGCACACAAGTTCTCAAAGTTCCTTAACTCATCCAGACAGTTGTATATGTGCATTAGGTACACATGTGTCGTCCCAGGAGAATTACGCAGAGGGAGGGAGACGAGTTGGATGCTACTCGTATTCCGATGAATGGGGTACTTGAAATATTTAAAATACACAGACAATACAAAAGTTTAGTTGGGATAGGTCACGGATAGTTTCTTATATTCCGTATTTTCTGCATTTCTCATGCATTTTTTGCTAAAGTACCTAGGTGCTAAGATGCCCTGACTGCTTCACTGCGAACAATTTAATGGAAAATTTGTTCGCAGTGGAGCAGGCAGTTTTTAGTACATTATGATACAAGTGTGCTAAGTTGATCATTACATACGAAGCGATATTGTGCGCACGAACGCACGTGAGTGGGCATAACGAAGTTAAGCTATGTAATGATCAAGCACAATGCGTTTCATACGACGTTTTTCAACACACTTGCGAGGAAATAACAGAATAGTGTAATTAATTAATAACTTTTGATAAATACATTCATTGTCAGAATGTTTACAGGATAGAGCTACTTAGGAACCCAAGTTAATTAAATTTTCTCCAACGTGCTCGGAAATGTTCACCTTACTGTACGTTAGTACGTGAAGTTCGTCATTATTTACTAATACAAATTTAAAAAAATAAAAATCATTATTGTCCTGTTTTAGCGGACGACAAGTTGTACTTGCCGTCCGCATTGTTTTTTACCTTTTAAACATTTCATTCGACTAAGAAATATCATTTCAAACAGCCAACCGTCTGAACGGCAATCCCTTCAAACTATAGGATAGAGCGAGATAGTCAGATCAAAAACCTTGGTTGTCTCGTTCTGTGTCATAGCTTGCGGGACCACCGCGTCTGATCGTGCGAATACGGCTTCATATAATCATAGACAAAACAACTTTTTTTAAGGTTTAAGCTTTTACAGTTGTGTGGAAGGAGCATATTTAATACTGTCTTAAATAGTTTTTGACGAAAATTGATTTTTAAATATTATTTGAATGAACTTTGGGAGATGATTGGCAATATAGAAATATGTAATTTATTAAATTTACTTTATTTCCTCGCACATTTGGAGAAAAGCGTTATATATGCCTCGGCGGGAATAGAAATTCGTGGACTCGTCTTATATTTTCGCGAAAAAATCGCTCGTCCACGAATATATATTTCCCGTCCTCTGCAATAATGTACTATTAACTAACCATTTTTGTGATGTTATTGACTATCTGGAACTCTTATTCAAAACATTTCATAAAATTAAACACTTCACATGTATTGTCCAATAAATACAGTATTTTTGACGTGATAACGTCTTTAAAATCGTTTTAGTCGGGTGACATGTTCAGAAACTTGTGTCACACCAAAACCTCACGAGCGCGATCGCAGGTATAACGAGAGAGAGACGGACCGATCTCCCGTCTCATCTCGAGCGCTGCCAGTCATTCCGTGAAACTTGTCACGCGGAATCCTCACGAGCGGAGGCTGGCATAGCGTTCGAGTGAGTGGACCGATCTTCCGTCTCTCTCACTCTAGCGGCATACAAACGAATGGAGATTTTCTCGTGCGGTTAAGTTTTCGTTGAATGTTTAACAGTGAAACAAAATGTGAAGTGCAAGTGAAGTGTTACAACAATTGCAACAAAAAAAGGTGAATAAAATAGCCTACTTACTAACTACTTACTAACTAAAATAAAATTTGAAAAAATTGTTATCTTCATTAATTCCTTACTTCCCAAAAACTTATATCACCAATAAGACGTTATCACGTAAACATCTCGATCGTAAACCTACTTTACAAACAACCAATTTTTTTCCTACTTCTTTCTAATTGCTCATTAGATTTTTATGACAACATTTTACTAGTATGTATACTATGTATGACAATTTTGAAATATATCCTGAGGTTAAATTAACGCTAAAGTTGTCTTCTTATTCACTTAAAATATAATTTGTTTGAATTGATAAAACACAACGAGAAAAATCTAACAAATAAACAATGATTTGATGTTAATTTTAACGTGGCGCGCAATTTTCTTTTTTGGATGTGCGTGCAGCTTGAGGCAAAGGCGCGGGATTATGCGATGTTTTGTTGCAAAGCGCCTGATCTTTTAAAATATCAAATCATTTTAATAACGTAACATCTTGTTGCAGTTCAGGCGCTAAGTTTAGGTTACATAACATCTTGTTTTTGTTATAAAAAGATCAGGCGTTTTGTTTTTTCATACATCTACAATCTTTTGATGCTGCTGCCACTGACAAGGCCACGCACGGGGGCTTGCTGCACCGCATTATTGTGTAGCCCTACCCCTCCCCTGGTTCGAGGAACAAAGGAAATCTAGGAGACTTACCGTACTAGAGACCGGATTTTTTAATTAATAAAAAAAAAAAAAAAATTCGCCACCACTTTTTTGCATTGCAGCATCAGCATTTCGTGTTCCCCATTAAAGACGCGTCTAATTATATATATCTCATCTAGGAGACTTATCGAACTAGGTTCAGTGTCATGGGCTCTCTTACTATTATAGCCAGGTATCTTATCTATGTATAGACATTGAAGTTACGATGTTTAGAGAATTATCTTTCGCTGCGCTATATAACTCTCGCCACGATTTCATGAATTACTGGGATAATGACAGGTGAAGACCTGTCCGACAGCATGGTGTCTATCTTTTTTTTACTTACTTATAAGTACGTTAGTGAGAATAGATCGAAAGTATAGAAAACGTTCAACTTAGTAGAGCTGATCAGCTTTTCACTGATACCTGTGGATAGATAATATTGCTCGTATTGCCCCCACCTAATACTTCTCACCCAGCGAATGTAAGCAATAATGGTTAATTGCAATTGTATAGAAATATAATTGTGTGAAGAATAACGCATGCGATAAACTTCGGCAGTGTGGAATTAATAGTGTGTAGAATCGCTACTAGGTAGAGTCAAGATTGTTTAGAAATAATGACTGTGAAGAATAACGCATGTGATAAACTTCAGCTGTGTGGAATTCGTATCGTGTAGAATCGCTACTAGGTAGAAACAATAATGGCATAAACATCGCATAATCCAAGGCGCGGACCTATTATATTATGGCCGAAAGGGAGGGGTCAAAAAGTGGACAAAATAATATATGATGACATGATTTCTGGATGATCCAGCAGTGCATGATTCAGCCTATAGGGCATGCCGGAGCAAGTTTGGCTTCCCCTTGAAGGAGAGTTGCCCACTGCCTGAGAATTGGGCATGCCAAATTGCCGTGGGGCACCCTCAATGGACGCGCTGCCAATTGAACCCACAGTTTAATCTTTCTCAGGGGGTGATTTTTGAGATTCGAGCGCTCGAATATGATATTTAAAATTCTGAATAAAACGAAGATATGAGGTTTTAAAAATAACAGAAATAGTAATTTAAGAACATGATTATTTGTACTATTAATTCCATGCGTAAATAATGGCGACACACTTTTGTGTGCGATTATATTCGAGGTTAAATTCTTTGAATTTGAGCGCTCGATTGTCAAAAATCGCCCCCTCTAAATATCATTTTAATAAATGCGAATGTTTATGTCTGTCTATCTGTCTGTCGCTTTAACCGCTGAACCGATTTATTAGATAGATGAATTTAGATAAAGAAGATTTTTTTAGATGAATTTGGTATGGAGACAGCTTGAGTCCCGGGGAAGGACGTAGGATAGTTTTTATCCCAGAAATCATCCTAAAAAGGGGTTGGAAGTTTGTATGGGAAATCACTAATTCCACGCAAATTAAGTCCCGGGCAAAAGCTAGTATTCGATAATTCGCTGTTAGAATTAGAATGAACAGTAAGTTTTCGGAACGCATTAGAAGCTAGCAGTGGCGCAGTTTCTCAGAAGCGCTGCGTGTGCGCAGCTCGTTAACGCACGGAATCCTGCTCCACAAACAACCGGCCTGGCCGGCTCGGGCGTTCCACTTGGCACCGCTAGATTTTAACCTCTTGTATACCTCTTCTTCTTTTCCTAAACCTTATCCCATCATCTAGGGTCGGCTCTCCTTGTCTACCTTTTCGTTTGTACTTTCATTTCAGACAAGGATAGAAAATGGCTTTAATTTTTACAGTCGGCTGCCGCCTGACACCAAGACGGTAACTTCCGTGGGAAGCTTGAGTGCCGCCAATGACTCTTACTACCAGAGTCTCGCCGCCAACTCTACTGCACCGTCCCGCCTAACTATGCAGCTCTAAAGTAGCCTGATACCCCATTATCTTAGGTCAGCCTGACTTTAGGATAATGTTTCTTCCGCTCACTTTGCCGTACCGATGGTATCCATCTCCGCCTTAGTGACCGTTAAGGCCATTTGGTAGTTTTGGTCCGCGCCGGGTATTTGATTTCCCCGGTGCCACTCATATCTGAGAAGCCTCCGCCACCTGGGGACGCGTCCGATGGGAGACTCCTCTTGTTCAAGACCAATCTTGTTCAAGAATTCAAGACAGTAATCTGAAAGCTCTTGCCATACAACATGGTTTACAATGTATGGCAGGTGCTGTCAGATTACCGACTTGAATTAAAAATACTACTTTATGTGTGACAATAATAAAAAAAAAAAAAGACCATTCAGACCATGATTGCGATTCATATTTTGTTAGTAACATAATTTTTATTTTTTTTACACCACGACAGTGGCAAACAAGCATACGGCCCGCCTAATGGTAAGCAGCTACCGTAACCTGTGGACGCCTGCAACTCCAGAGGAGTTACCATGCGCGTTGCCGACCCTTTACAAAAAGGAGGATTCACTGTGTTGAAGGCTAAAGGAACAAGAGGGTCCCTTATTGTCAACACACTGGGTCCTCTTTGAGCTCTTTGGCAACCTTATATACTCACCAGCAGGAACACAACACTATAAGTAGGGTCTAGTGCTATTTGGCTGTGGTTTTCTGTAAGGTGGAGGTACTTTCTCAGTCGGGCTCTGCTCCAGATTTGAGCGAGATGCCATTCGCAGTGCTCATACCTCTCTTTTTGGCGTAGTTTCGGGACATACCCACGTCCGGACGTAGTTTAAGGATATACCCCGGTTCCAAACATTTGAAGCTTCATAATCACTATGTTAGTAATACTTATACCTACTTAGACCTACCTATAACTAACATCTACCCGGTACTTGATGAGCAGTCGAGGAGTTCGTCTAACACCCTGAGCATGCTGTTACTGCTGCCGCGAACACGTCTCAACGTTATTCTCTTTCGCCTGATGGCATAAAAGTCGCCCGTTGGCGCCTCCGCGAACATGGCTGACGCACTACAATGCCTCGGCAGCCTTAACAGCATCCTAAGGATGTTATTGTACTGGACAATGAACAACCTTTAAGGGCTTACCATAAAATGAAAATTGGTATTGAAATTTAAATCAATTTTCGAAAATGTACACTTGCTAAAGACAATTACTTAAGTAGATATTAGTTTTGTTTGCGTGTGACACACATTTCCTGCTATAATACAATCAAGCCGCTACTTAATTCTTGAATACATTTTTTTAGATGTCCTTTTGTTAACAAATGCTCTTTATTTTTTTTTGTTTTATTGGAAAAAAACAGACAGGAAGATAATAAATAGAAACAATGTAAAGAGATCTTAGATATAGTGCAGCCTAACAACCTTTAGTAGCTAGATATTAGTCATTACATTAAAAAAAAAACTTTCTATTCTTACAAACAAAATCCTCATGGGTCACAGTAGTGACAAGAAGATCACACCTCGTACGCGTACGTGAAGGGCGTACGTACGGTTTAGAGTTGTCACGGTTATCTACCGATAACGTGGGTGCGGCCGGGCCTATGTTTGAGGTCTATATGAGGTCCTTTCTACCTATAGGTAGGTAGGGGAACCGCATTTATATTCACTCACCATGGTCACTTTAGTACCGTCTATTACTTAATGTGTATGAAACGGCATGATTTATTTATGCAGTCTACCATAATCGCCGTAAAAGACGAGCGGACCGGACCACGGACCGATAAGGACGTTGGTATTTGTTAGAGTGAGAGAGGTATATGGTGGCTATCTCGCTCTAACAAATAGCAGCGTTCTTATCGGTCTGTGGTCCGGTCCGCTCGTCTGTTACGGCTATAACTTCTATACCTAGGGTCGGCCATGCTCAGGTGACCTCTGGAGTTGCAGGCGTCCATGGCTACGGTACCTGCTTGTCATCAGGGCCGTATGCTTGTTTGCCACTGTCGTGGTATAAACAAACCTAAGAAGGCAAACGGTCCAGGTTTCAATTCCCTAAAATATTTGTGCAATCACTATACTCGTAAAACAAAGTCGCTTTCCGCTGTTTGTCCCTATGTATGCTTAGATCTTTAAAACGAAGCAACAAAGGATTTTAATGCGGTTTTTTTAATAGAGTGATTCAAGAGGAAGGTTTATATGTATAATACATGCATAATATAGTAGAGAAACACTGATGATTTTAGAGGTTTCTAATGTGATGTCGTAAATAAATCCATATTTGCGCTTACATTGCAAACGCTGGCTGAGTCCTAAGAGACAGATCAAAATAATGTACTGTACATTTTAAAAAGGTCTACAAAAAAGTTCCCGATGGTATATGTCTATCTCTTAGGGATAACCCACAATAACCATGTTTTGTCCCGTGCGAAGCCGGGGCGGGTCGCTAGTGAGGACTAGGTACAGTTACAGAGAGCCTATCACGAACATCGAATATTAAAATCACATTATATGCCTCTCTATCGCTCGAATATAGAGGTAAAATTGCATAGAGCAAGAATAATAAAGAGGCAGATACCTAAACAATTTTCTAATTTCGATGTCCGTGGTACCTTTCGGTGAAGGAAAACATCGTGAGGAAACCGGATCTAATCCCAACAAGGCCTAGTTTCCCCTCTGGGTTAAAAGGTCAGATGGAAGTCGCTTTCGTAAAAACCCAAAATATATTTCATTATTATATGGTATTTATGTAGAACTCAGTGTTGTGTTTAGGAAATGACTTCGTATTATAAGATTGTTCGATTAAAAATGAAAAAGTAAACCAAAACCGAAAAAAAAAAACAAAAATACCGGTATTTTGGTATGGAGCAAATACCGGTTTGGGCTCAATCACGCGAGGTTCGATGGGGGGGGGGGGTCAAAAAGTAGCCGAAAAAACCTCGCGTGATTTGTGCACAAGCCCTTTCCAAGCTCTGCTAGCGAGGCACATCTACACTGGCCGAGCTGCTGCGCGTTTTCTCCGTGAGGCGGCTCGATCGGTGTGGTTGTAACTGTATAAGGCTGCTCTCCACCATGAGCCATCATGGGTCGTCATGGGGACGCAGCTATGAGCAGAAGGAGAGCAAACGATATCGCGATCTCGATCCGTCGTATAGCTACGACTCTTAGGCCATTAAGGCAGCAGGCAGCAGCCTAAATGTTGGTAATTCACGGATACTGTAACTGTATAATGTATAATAAGGCTTAGGCTGCGTTTCCACCAGAGCTGTTTGAGGATGCGTTGCGAGAAATGTATTTTTCATGAGCCAAGGAGAAACACTTCATTTACCTATCCGCGCTCAGCACAGCCCTAGTGGAAACAGCTCAGCTCAGCGGAGCGAGGTTTTTGTACATACAAAACAAGGGAAGCATGTGTGCGAGGAATGTGTTGCGTGGGATGTGTTGCGAGGAATGTGATGCGAGGAATGTTTTGCTAGGTACTAAACTATCAGTTACTAGACGGCGTTTGTCAGAGGCTACACGCCCTCGCTACGCATCCTCGCACCGCTCCACATCCTCGCTACGCATCCTCGCACCGCTCCACATCCTCGGTACGCATCCTCGCACCGCTCAGCTACCTCGCATATCTCTGGTGGAAACACTCACAACGCTCCACATCCTCGCTACGCATCCTCGCACTACTCAGCTACCTAGTGGAAACGCAGCCTTATACATATTGAGTATTTTTTTCATACTGACTTGGGTTTTATGCTATTGAAATGTCAAAAGCCGAGAGAAAACTTATCAGGTCAGTCCTGACAAGTTTGCTACACTAGAATGCTCCTACCGAACTTGCTGCTTCCAGTGATATTAGTTGAAGCGAGGTCAACTGGCATACGTTCATCGGAATCGACTAAAGGAAGTTAATTCCGTCAAAGCCTTAGGACTCAAGTGGAAACCTAAGTCTGATAAAACTAGAAAGGTTACCTGGTGTTGATATCTCAGCTTCCTGGGGGCTCTCTTGTCGTGATTCCTTCGATATATGGCTACGCTGTTGCACAAGCTCAAGATTCGGGTCAGTTCAACGTTGCACTTACAATAGTTTAGATTTTTTTATTAAAGCTCGGGCAACTCGGTTTTGGAGGAAGTGTTGCTGGTTCGCTACTCCTAGCCTACCTGAGAAGACTCCAGCTAGGCCCGATCACTGTCGGAGTGAACTTCGGTGTACGTAGGTACTTACCTACTCTTTGCAGAGTGTAGTGTATTAGTGGACACTGTGTGTAGAGTGTTGTTCGCGGTAGGTACCTATACTAACTATATAGTAGATTGTTAACCAAGGGTGGAAAGGAATCCATTTCGTCCGAGATAATTCTGGCGCTCGAAAGAAGTGAGAGCACCTATAGTTCAAGGGTGAAATAGGTAATTTCACCCGAGTTAAGCATTCTACTTTTCGTTTCGACTGTGACAAAAGTAAAATAGTACACGCATATTTTATAAAAGGTATATTAAGAATAATCAGTTAAAATTTACAGTAAAATTGGTACAATTCGAAAATGACAAATGTAATGTTTTGCAGGGCATTTGACATTTTTAGCGGATCTCCAATTCATGAAATGGTGGTATGCCTTAAGATATCTCTCTTTAGAGCACTGTAGTAAAAACTCGTTAACAACGGTTTTTGCCTGCTCTTTTATCTCATCGGGAGTTAAATCAATGTCCATGTCATTAGAACTAATTGTCTAAGCCATTTTTAACCAAAAAAGACACCGTATTTATATTAAATTTAATCGTGTATTCCCGCTTTTGCTATTGCACATTTTTCTGTTTTATCCATTATTCCCGCCTTTTCTATGATTTTGTTTTCAATTAAAAAGTTTTAGTGTAATGGGCTCTACAGACCTTGCAACAAATCGCAAACGATTTTTGATACAATCCCGATAAATTGGGTGCGAATTCAGTCTATAGAGTCCATTATTCAATCATTTAATTCATTCAATTGCTAATAGATTGTCTATGGTTTCAGGCATTTTAATACGGATACCTAGCTTTTTTCAAGAGAGAGAAAGAGATAGCAATAGGTGTCTGTACCATCATGAATGAATGGAGGTACCTACAGACACTAGGTCTATTTTATATAGCATAAAGCTTATTCTCCGTTGCTCATCGTAACTTAAAAGAAAAAATTACTTGCCACCCTAGGGTGGGAAAAGCTACCACAGGAGCTACCACAAACCTGTCACCACGAGATCGGGGTCAACCGTGGTACAGGACCAGTGGTCTTTATTATTATAATTTTAATTTTAATTTAATTTTTATCTTTGTATTTATTGTGTTATTTTAATTTAATTTAATTTTAATTACCTACATATATGGAATTTATTCTGGAATAAAACATTTTCATTTTATTTCATTTCAAAGCTATTTTACACCCGGCTATCTGGCTATGAAAATTATACTTTCCGAACAGGAGAGATGAAAAGTTTATTTCTCACCATTCTCGCTGGTTGAAGATCATTCTGACAAACTCGAGGGTCAGTCCATCTCATGCATTATATTAGATACTTACTCCCGAGTATAAATATAGGTAAGGTACCCAAGAATAATTGCGGCATCTTCGATTTAAACGGCGTTTGAATGCATTAAGTGTGAGTGGGACAAGTTAGTCCTCTGGATATAAAAATAAGCCCTCTTAAAGACCTGTATTTTTTACACGTTTATTTCCTTTTTTTGTCCCCAACAAAAGGAGGGTGGCGTTTTTCAGTTCTTTTAGCTGGCTTATACGGCGATCATTTAATCTACTCTTTAGCTAATTAACAGTTCCTTGAAACTCATTTATACGAAGAGATGTACATATCGTAAAAACATAGTTTCATGTTAAACATGATTTTTTCAAATAACAAAAACAGGAATAACCATCACTCATCAGTGTCTTTATTAGGACTTGTGCTATTAGTTCATTAGCCACACGCTAGCGTTTTAATGCTTAACTTCGAAAGAGTTAACGGGAAAAACGCGTAGTCGGCAAATATAGCGTCAGCAAAACTGCGCATCAGCTCTAAAAATACGACGAACATGGCCGGAGCACTGCGCAAGTGAGCCGAATCCAAATTAAGACCGCCGTTCGGAGCAAACGAACGAGAATTTGAAATTGGAAGCCGCACGAATGCTTGATCGGTAACACGGTTCTCTGTGCATGTGTGAGTACCGGGTTTGTCTGTGCGTGAATAGGGCTTTGTGCGTGTGCGTGACTTTTAAAACGTTGATACGTCCGAATGAGGTTATCGTCTGCATGTGTGCTTAATGGATGCGTTCATAAGTTTTATTCTTTTTGTAATTTTTTTTCGGGGACCGCTCTGAAAGGGTCAAGTGCGTTAGTGAATAACAAGCTTATAAATAAGACGTCTTGACTGACGTGGGAACTCGTGATGTTATTATTTATGATTGTCGGAGATTAGTTGGCCGATACTTATTTCTTATTGCTTGAATGAAATTAATGAATGTTTAGGTAGAGTTATGAATGCCTACGCTGTCTTGTTTGTCATTCGACTCATTAGTAAGTACCAGGGTGTTTAATAGGATGGTTTGATTTTGTATTTATGTATTAGGTTAGATTCATACATTCGAAGACAGCATCTGACTGACTGACGACGCAACTGACGTCTAAGATGGGCTATTTTCAACCGACTTCAACATTTCGAAGGAGTCGAGGTTCTCAATTCTTCGGTACATATCTGTTTTTGCTATTTTTTTTTTAATGTATGACGGCTGGGCTGATTTGGAAAATTCTTTTTTTGTTTGAAAGAGTATACTTCACAGTTGGTCCCTTTGTAACCAGGTAAGGATCTGATGATGGTATCCTGGAGAAATCGAGGGAACTCTTCAAATATTATAGGCACACCCATACTGATTTTAATATTTTTTACATTAGCTCGGGCATTTCCTTTTGGAAAGGTGGGGTCTAAGTGAAGTCGGTTCTTTTTCGTTTAAAATTATAAAATATTGTGTGTGTATAACCTTTGGCGATAGGCATTATAGACTTGTTTTGCAGCCAAATACTGGAAAGATGCCTTTCAGTGGCGGGTCCATTGAACGTGTACCTACTTCATCGTTTAACGTTTTGTCATTTTTTTCAGATTTAAATAAAAGGTAAACTAAATTAGTTTTGGCTTGTCTACGATTATTATTATCCGCCATCTCCTCTTAATATTCATCTAGCACCACCCTTAGAGAATTCAACCAACCGGAGCGGCCATGTCTGTCATTTTCTATAAGTATAGATTTTTGCGGGGGAGGGGAACGTCAAATGTATGGCTATTAGTGCGTAACGTACAAATAGCCACGTCAGATAAACGTCAGTCCATACAATAATGGTCATATGTTTTAGGCAGAGGGGAACGCCTGTCAATGGCCGCTCCGGTACCACCACTGCCTTTCAACTGTGGATCTGGATGCCCTGACACCTGACGTAGTTGCCTTGCTTAACAACCTTAAATGTTAGGTAACTAATAGCTATATAATACCCATACCTATACTACGTTTTTTAGAGATTAGAAATTGAGTAAACATAGAAGCAGTAGTTGCCAACCAGTTCTAAATGTTCAACTTAAAGGAAACACACTGCAAGCACACCAACAAACGATTAGTTAACAGTTCACATTTGTGAATAAATAATAACTACTAAATAATAAGATTATCACGTTAAAAACAACATTTCGTTTCGATTATCACGTTAGAGAAAATTGAAAACTAACCTGACAGTGACGCACGTACGTTCTTAAACGGAAACTTAACGTCTAGTTTTTTGTCAGTATTCACAAAATTTCTTTAAGTGTCATTTATTAATACATTTACGTAAATAAAAGTGCTTCTAAACGGTATTTAATAGCTTCATTATATAATACTAAATAATAAAACAATTGTCTTAGGTGATGGTAAAAGATCTGGTGGACTACGAGGTGTCTTTTGTTGGTGTATGCCACTCGGGCCTGCCTCTGATTGCTCCATAACCCTCCAACCAAACGCAAAATAATAGAGCAAGCAAATACCTTTACTTAAATCAGAATCACAATAAGCTTTAAACATTAAAAACTAACCAGGTATGGCTGAGAGATACTACTGACAGATGACGCGAGAAAATATTTAAAATCTAACCATCCGTTTCGAACCTCTTCTTCTCTAGGTATTTTATAGTGCAATATTCACAAGAACATTAACAATGATAAAAATAAAATATTTCGTGCGTATGACTACTATGAAAATATTGTTAAATACTCAAAACAACATTTACAAATACGTAGGCATGGATTTACTATAAATACAGATTTATTTAAGTATGTTTAATGACGGTGTAGGCACTTTGATAGTTGTGACATGTATCGTGCCTGATAAAGAACCCTATACATCGTTCTGTCAACTTTTTTCTAATCTCAAAAAAAACGAACTATACATACATGCAGCTACAGATTATCATGTAAGTAATATAAGACTGTACAAATTGCTCCAAGTTTAGCTCCGGCTACCAGGTACTAAAATACATTCAAAAAATCCGTACATACATAAATAGAATTCTGCTACTCGATGAGGTAGGGTTGTACGTATTCCACCACTACTTGAAATTGTTTTATTTCGGTATATCTGGTTATTTAGACAATAAACGTGGGTAACTTTAAGTGGCACGAATAAAATTGTCATAGTGACTTCTTTAACGATATGATAATCTATCGATAATTGCACTTCCTTATGTCAGTGATGGCATACCGTTTAATAATGAATGACTTGCATATTATATTATGCATACAGTATAAAGTCTAATTAACTTACATATCAATTAAAAAAGACAACGGTAAAGTTTTTGTTATGAAAATGTATATACCTATTTAAATTTATTTTTTGATTAATCACTAGCCCCGGCTTCGCACGAGATAAAAAATGGTTATTGTGCGTTATCCCTAAGATATAGACATATACCATTGCGGACTTTATTGTAGACCTTCTTAAGGTGTACAATACTGTAGTACCTACATTATTTTGATCTATCTCGTAGGGTTCAGCCAGCGTGTGCAATGTAAGCGCAAACAAATGTGTTTATTTACGACATCACCTACCTCAAAAATTATCAGTGTTTATCTACTATACATATAAACCTCTTGAATCACTCTATCTATTAAAAAAAAATCGGCATTAAAATCCGTTGCGTAGTTTTAAAGATCTAAGCATACATAGGGACAGACAGCGGAAAGCGACTTTGTTTTATACTATGTAGTGAAGTGATGATGATGATACAAAACATAGGTAGGAAATATCGTCGGTAGTAATTAGCATACAGGTCAATTTCCACTTTACCCAATGAACTTTAACGTCTACATTAAAATACCACTTAAATAATAAATAAGTATTTAAGAGTTATCGATAAATGTAATATGCATAAGGGAATTCCTGGTTCATTGCTATTTTTTCCACAAAGACTTGTCAGCTAAGTATGCATGCCATAAAATTAAATACAGTCTTATTCATATAATTTGCATGACTGTTGATAGCATCATCATGAACCTACGCATCTACTTATATAAAAAATAATTGTCATTATCTATGCATGGTAGCTATTAGCTAACTAGCCCTGATCCGTAAATACGGGTAAGTACAAATACAAAACTACAAAAAGTTTATCTATACATATCTATACATATAATAAAGCTGAAGAGGGTCGAAAGTCTGTACATGGAAGATAATCGAAAAAAAGTTGGCTGGGGATACTTAGAATCGATAACAGAACACGTTCCAACAATTTTTAGAATTTTTGTCTGTTTTTCTGTTTGTCTGTTTATCTGTTTGTCTGTTTATTTGACCGCGCATCACGTGAAAACGGCTCAACGGATTTTGATGAAATTTTGTATAGGGATAGGTTGAGTCCCGGGAAAGGATAATATATAGTTTTAATCCCGAAAATCAACCCTGGTGGGGGTGAAAATGGGGTTGAAAATTTGTATGGAGAATGTTTAACCGCTGAAACGATTTAGATAGAAATGAGTATGGAGATAATTTGAGTCTCGAGAAACGTCATAGGATAGTTTTCAAACCCTTGTGGGGGTGAAAAGGGGGTTGGAAGTTGGTATGAGGATTTTTTTACCGCTGAACTGATTTAGATGAAAATTTGTATAGAGATAGTATGGGTCTCGAGAAAGGACAAAGGATAGTTTCATCTTCAAAAAAGGACCCCCCCCATCTTACTTTAGAACCGCAGGTCTAAAAAATTAGAAAGAAAATAATGGAAGTTAAGCCTGAAAGGTACTTTCAATAAAAACTATCTGTACATATAATAAAGCTGAGGAGGGTCGAAAGTCTGTTCATGGAATATATTCGAAAAAAAGTTGGCTGGGGATACTTAGAATCGATAACAGAACACGTTCCAACAATTTTTAGAATTTTTGTCTGTTTGCCTGTTTATCTGTTTGTCTTTTTATTTGACCGCGCATCACGTGAAAACGGCTGAACGGATTTTGATGAAATTTTGTGTAGAGATAGTTTGAGTCCCGGGAAAGGACAAAGAATACTTTTCATCCCGAAAATCAACCCTGGAGGGGGTGAAAAGGGGGTTGAAAGTTTGTATGGAGAATGTTTAACCGCTTAAACGATTTAGATAGAAATGAGTATGGAGATAATTTGAGTCTCGAGAAACGTCATAGGAGTTTGTATGGAGAATTTTTAATAGAAATTAGTATAGAGATAATTTGAGTCCCCAAAAAACGACAGAATAGTTTTCATCCCGAAAATAAACCCTTGTGGGGGTGAAAAGGGGGTTGGAAGTTGGTATGAGGATTTTTTTACCATTGAACTGATAAAGATGAAATTTGGTATAGAGATAGTATGGGTCTCGAGAAAGGTCAAAGGATAGTTTTCACCCCGAAAATTAACCCTAAAGGGGTGAAAGGGAGTTGGAAATTTGTATGGGGAATTATTAACCCCAGAATCGATTTAGATAAAATTTGGTATGGAGATAATTTGAGCTCTGGAAAAGGAAATAAAATAGTTTTAACTCGGAAATTATCCCTTTAGCGGATGCAAAAGGGGTGGAAGTTAACATGGGGAAGAAACAACCAATAACCGCTGTACGTATTTAGATGTATGGAAATAATTTGTAATTTTTTGGTCAAGGTGTTCATATTTATAACATGTTACCCGTCGATGCTTTAAATTTACCTTTACCCGCTCTTATGAAATATTTGAAAATGTCATGAATGTCAAAGGGTTATTGCAGGTTCGAGGACTATATATGGCGGACAAAGATGCATGGCCCAAACCAAAAAACTACTACAAAATCATCTTACATTTATAGGACACCGTTTAGGTAGGAAAACATATCAAACGTTTTGTGAAGCAGTCAGATTAGGATTTATTTTCTTTATAATTAAACAATGGGTACATTATCGGTCTCTCAAGCTGTTTTGATATGTTTTCTTGAAGAACTACGCATTATTTTGTATCTTTATGACCTAATAATGTACACTGTTTTGACAAAAATAAGTCCCGTCGAGTTTCTTTTCGGTCATAATACTTCTTGGGCCAGAGGTGTAGGGTTAGAACTGGTGGTAGTTTTGGAACGAAGTTCCTTATCGGACGGTTCGCAGATGGGGGGCTAAGCGAAAAAAGTGACGTGACCGTCACGAAAAAGAGTCACGTCACGAAAACGCCACACCCATACGATTGAGAAACATGTAAAATAGAATGAAATAAAAAATATATAAAATAGAATAAAGTGAAGTGAAGTGAAGTGTAGTGAAAAGTGAAAGTGAGAAGTGACAAATTGATAAAAGTGATGAAAGTGAATATAGTCGAGAACCTAAAAGTAAAAAAAGTCTAAAATGTCAAAAATGGCAAAATTTCTAAATTTCAAAAATTTCAAAAACTTCGAAAACATCAAAAATTTCAAAGATTTCAAAAAAATTAAAACCACGAAATTTACGAAAAAGTCAAACATGAGATAAAATTAAATAACATAACTTCGTTCCAATCGAGTGTTCCACGACACTCACGTATTTTATTTTTGTCTGACGTTCATTAGTTCATAAATATCTTGATCTACACCAATATCAGAAATCCTCTATTCCGCGTTCGGAACCGTATGTAATGACCGATGTTGCCGACTAGCTGTCAACTGTCAGTTACATCGGTCATTTATTACTAGAGAGCAGATTTGAAGTAGCGATCTCAATATTAATATGGATTATGACTGGTATATTTTATTATTTTTTCTACACACAAAAATAATGTAACTTATCGGAATAAAAAAGTAAAAACCTTGTATAAAAACTCGTTTATATAGAATAAAATACTTTTCTTTAAATGTAGTTTGTTGCAAAAATAACATTCATTTAATCTAATTATTAAGCTAAGATTGCGGTGTGCGGTGTAGTAATAATAGACTGTAAGACCCTATATAAACAACATGACATGTATTTAACAAATTGCACTAGTCATATCCATATTAATATTGAGATCGCTACTTCAAATCCGCTCTCTATTTATTACACTGCTAAATGACAAGTGGCTCAACAATCCGGCTTCGTGACTGTACATGGCTACTTTTACCATTGTGTTGCCGTCGTAACAGCATATAGTGATTTGAATGAACGTTCAACTCCGGAAGATACATATTTTATCAAGGAGACTGGCACTGATATCGTCCGACTTCCGCTGTTGCAACGCTGCACATCAATGCTTTTGCAATCGGATTGTAAACGCCCCTAATTGGTCAGTGACCCCTGTTCTACAGGTCCTTAATCCACTACAAAACTGCCCAGTGGCAGCATCTCAGTACGCTCTAGATACGTACGCAGTTCTTAGCTATTCTAAGACAAGGAATCAGTCGACAAGAATATTTTTGGTAGGGATCAAATTGTTTGTAAAGTCAAGAAAGATTTGTTCTGTTCATAACTTTGTGTAACTCCAGCCTCCAGGATCCACCAGTGGTGGACGGACCATGGACCACCGGTTGAGAACCATACAGTTTGTATTGGAATCTATTATGTACCCTCGATTTTTTCTGGATAGGTCAATGAAAGAAGACAATGCTACTTATGGAATCACTTTCACGTTCATCAAACCCGGATATTTTGAATCGTAATCATAGCAGCATTTGGTAGTTGCTTGTCAGACACACGAATGTACCTTTAAGGCATCTTTTAATACAGACAGAAACCAACCGATGAGAAAACGTTTTCAAAATGTCGATGCGCTCTGTAAAAACGCCTTGTACTACTGGACCGGGCGGTCACTTACCTCATCGAGGAGCAGTTTGGAACCTTATTCATCCAAAAGCAAAAGTTTAATAGGTCACATTTGTGACTTGCTCCTTGATGAGGTAAAAGATTATACGGTGGCCGCCCGTTCCATACCGAAATGAAACTGAGTGAGTGCGGCGCGACCAGCGATTGACAGTCCTCTCGTTCCCAGCCGGGCGTCCCATCACCGCGGCGGAGCCTGATATACTTACGTAAGACCTTAGCCCGTAAAATCCTAGCAATAAAACAGTAGATTCAGGGTGGCTATTGCCTCCGCTGAAGCAGAGTTTGCCAATGTGAGTCCTTAAACTCCTTAACGAGTTAACACGCCGTTTGTATCAGTGTATTTGTAACCTAGAGACACCGCCGTCGGGGAAGATACCAATGAGTTAATATAAGGTTTCTTGTTGTTGAAGAACAACAAGAAAAACAAGGCAGATTGAGCAGAGGCAGAAGGCAGAGGTGATTTAGGAAGTACTTAAGCCAAAAAAATATATGATCGTCTATCGCTTGTCAATGAAAAATGTTTGTATTTCGTTGTGGAAATCTTTCAAATTAAACTTTTATAACTGTGCAGACATACTTTAAGAATTGGTCTGATTTGAAAATCTGAACTGATTAGAAGCTGTGTATCTAAACCACACACCAGTAAGGTTCTTAGGCCCTAATCCATACTTACTATACTAATATTATAAATGGGAAAGTGTTCATGGACCCGGGGTATGTCCTTAAACTACGTCCGGACCTGGGTATGTCCTTAAACTACGCCAAAAAGAGAGGTATGGGCACTGCGAATGGCATCTCGCTAAGTGTGGTAGGGCACGTTCAGCGAATGTCATCGCTCAAATCTGGAGCAGAGCCCGACTGGGGAAGTACCTCCACCTTACAGAAAACCACAGCCAAATAGCACTAGACCCTACTCATAGTGTTGTGTTCCTGCTGGTGAGTAAGGTTGCCAAAGAGCTCAAAGAGGACCCAGTGTGTTGACAATGAGGGACCTTCTTGTTCCTTTAGTCGTCAACACAGTGAATCCTCCTTTTTGTAAAGGGTCGGCAACGCGCATGTGACTCCTTTGGAGTTGCAGGCGTCCATAGGTTACGGTAGCTGCTTACCATCAGGCGGGCCGTATGCTTGTTTGCCACCGTCGTGGTATAAAAAAAAAAAAAAAAAAGTGTATGTGTGTGTTCGTTTGTTTGTCCGTCTTTCACGGCAAAACGGGGCGACGAACTGACGTGATTTTTTAAGTGGAGATAGTGAAGGGATGGAGAGTGACTAGGCTACTTTTTGTCTCTTTCTAACCCCCCACTTCCCTAAAATGGGAGGTGGAAGTTTGTATGGAGCATTCCGTAATTTTCAAGGTAGAAAGCTAAAAATTGGTATGCAGACTATTTGTGTGCGGTTTATTCTGTTCCGAGTTCTCATCTGTGTTTTAAATCAGGAAAGGGGAACCGTGTTACCCCGAATTTAACGCGAGCGAAGCCGCGGGCAAAAGCTAGTTTAAAATAAATTTAAACTGAGAAATAATAACACTACCCATTCAGTCGTCACCCTGAGTATCGATGCAGTGTTTTGAGCGACACAATAGTCCTATATTTAGATATCGAATGCGTCGGTAGGATGTTTTGAATGACAATTCATGAACAATCCAGTGTTATCGATGCATGATCACGGCGGCCCCGTTCTCATTGAATTTCAACGAGCCTCGATCACGACTCATCTGTACGCGACATTTAAATTTGTAATCAGATTTGCGACCCTTCATCCATCATTCATTCCCTGGGTCTTGGCCTACGTCCTTTGACGGCTCCTTCCTCTAATCAATTAAAGGGATACGTAAAAAGATCAAATCGCTGGCCGGCTCGACTCGCCAGTAACCGCTCATTATTTCTTCTCACACGTTTTTTATTGCGGCAACATTATACGTGGGTGTGGTTGTAATTTCCTTTCACCGACGTAAGGGCACACACGCAATGGTTAATGATGGCATCCCATAATGAAATTTAAATTCATTGCACTAGAGTTCTATTTGGAATGAGCTTTAAATTCCTGATGAGAAGATGCCTGATAAAATATTAAGGCACCCATCCCTTTCTGTCCTGCGCGTTAATTCTCTGTTGCACTCGCGTGGAGAATTCTGTGGATGTTTTTACGCGCGCCGGGGGGCAAAATGTTCGTTGTTTTGGCGGCAAAACGCTCCAGGGCCGCGTAACTCAATAACGCGAATGCGAAGGGAGACCGGCAACATGTTTTATTTACGGCGTTTCAATCGAATTTTATGTTCGTTGCCTCGTTTAATAGCAGCCGATAACGTTCGTGACGGTAAACTGGAAAGCAGCCCGCACGCGATGTGTCATTTCATTCATTTTGGTATTTGGTCCCATCCATTTACATTGTGTGATTTACATATTCCAAAAGGTTCGGCACGGCGTTCGTTTCGTAACAACTCGTTGTTTGCTTTGTTTGCCGAGTCCCAGTTGCCGTCAGTTGAATTTTATCATTAGGAATTGTAGAGTCGCGGTCATGTAGTAGGTAGGTAATACTCGTATAAGATAAGTACTTTTGCATCCCTATAATATTAGTGATGCAGACCCAGTCATTGATTGCTGACAAGCTCATGTCACATCTAGTAGGGTAAACATACCGGTTCTCAGCCACTTATGCGAGTTGCCGACTTCAGCAGTGATTTTTATCCTAGTAGACCTGCACGTCTCAATTAAATACTACAATTTCCTAAGATAGTCTAATTTCATAAAACATAACGGTTACAGATGTCACAAATATGGTTCATAGTAGTATGAAAATGCCATTAAAGTATACTATTCAATTTCTTTGGCTGCTGTATATACACATGTATCATTTCTAATTCGTATTATTTTCTATGGCCGGAAACAGGTTCCATTTAACTAGAAGTCGGCCCTTTTTTGTTAGCTGGCAGAAAATTGGTTTTATATTCACTAGTTCTCTGCCTAATACTAATAAGTGCCCGAAAACAGGTTTCACTTCTAGCAAATGACCGCTAAAATTTGGTATTTCTATAGCTCATATCTTGGCGGGCCGGAATATAGTAGCAAATGCAGCACAATATTGTAGCTCATAAGTACAATAGGCTTTATGTAGATGACTTTAAAGTTTTCACAATAAACACAAAGAATTGGACATCAATTAAAACTGGTTATCGGCCTACCGGTCGAAAACTAGATTTTGGAGCAAATTGTTAACCTGTTCACCGGCCACCAAAAAGATAGTTTTACGAATTTAAGTCGTTGAATATTATAAATAACATGTTTTACACACACGAAGCCAATTAACTCAGATTAATACTTTAAAACTTGTCTTCCAAAGTCGATCTACTTGCTACTTTTTTTGCTAAAGTTGGCATGTGTCAACACATCCAATTTTTTTATCGGTCACATTACTCAATCAATTCGCAATTTTCGAAAATAAACAATGATATTTTGAAACATGAAGATTGACTTGATGAAATGAACTAAAATTATAATAGGATGGTCAAATTATATTGATATTATGCTTTAAAATGTGAAAAGTGTCCGAAAACGGGTAGTGGCCGGATAACCGGTATGTTTACCCTAATAGCTACGTACTATTTACTTACTTCATTTTCTAATTACGTTGTTAAGTAAACATTGATGTGAATTGGAGATACACGTTGACAATTACAAACCTGTAGCTTAAACCCACAACGATCTCCGTTCACCAAAAATCCCATTAAAGAATAAAGGAGACAAGAAAATCCCGCTACCTAAAACAAATGGCAGCTTTGATCCTTCAAGCTTAGCCCGTTTTATCCACGCAGTTCCATACATTACCCCAATTTAGCGTCGCAATTAGAGTACGCGATCCCTGGGGGGTAAGCCGGCCAGGAGGGTAAGGGGGTAGAGCCAGGGGGGCGGGTGGTACCTACAGGGCCACGGGGCCCGGCCAGGAAACAACGGCCTTTGTGATCTTTTGTTCTGGTTTCCTCGCGGAAATGGGATTGGAAAATCATTTGGGTTTTTAGCTGATTGCTGAAGGGAGTATCATTTAAAATAATTGCTTTTATCGCTTGGCCGGATTTATGATCGTTTTAGGTGTTGCGTTTTGGGAAAAAAGGAAAAACGAGGGAACTTAACTCTCAATTTTTAGGGTTCCGTACCTCGAAAGGAAAAATCGGAACCCTTATAGGATCACTTTGTTGTCCGCCTGTCCGCCTGTCCGTCCGTCTGTCTGTCTGTCTGTCAAGACCCTTTTTCTCAGGAACGCGTGGAGGTATTAAGCCGAAATTTATATCAAATATTCAGGTGTACTGTTTCTTGGAGCTGTGAAAAAATCAAACTTCTAAGCCAACGCAATCAAAAGATACAGCCGTTTATACCGCAAATTACCGCAAATTTTCGAAACTCGCAAGGGAATCAAAACCTACAGGGTATTTCCGTGAACTAGAATCTTGAAATTTCGTACGAAGCAACGTCTTATAGCACAGATAAAGGAAAAATTGCGAAAACCGTACATTTTTAGTTACATCATATAAAAAAAAATATTTTTAATAATTTAAAAGTTACTGCCTCTATATACCTACAGGTTTGTACGGAACCCTCGGTGCGCGAGTCTGTCTCGCACTTGGCCGGTTTTTTTTTGTAGGTATACACTTTTCTTGCTGACTGTACCTCCAGTTCTTGGCACGTTTATCAATTCTTCAGACCTTTCTAAGGAGCCCTAACTCGATATGGTTGCGACGGTGGAATACGACTTATTAAAAAAAGCCGGTCAAGTGTGAGTCGGACTCGCGCACCGAGGGTTCCATACAAACCGGTAGGTATATAAGTAAAAGTTCAACCATTGCGTTGACATAGAAGTTTGATTTTGTTACAGCTTAAAGATATTATAGACCTGAATTTGATATGAATTTCAATTTAATACCTTTACGCGTTCATGAGAAAAGGGGTAGTAACTTTAAAATTATTAAAAATAATTTTATTATATGATGTAACTAAAAATTTACGGTTTTCGCAATTTTCCTTTATCTGTGCTAGACGTTGCTTTGTACCAAATTTCAAGATTCTGAGTTTTGATTCCCTTGCGAGTTTCAAAAATTTGCGAAAATTTTCGGCATAAACGGCTGTATCTTTTGATTGCGTTGGCTTAGAAGTTTGATTGAATTTGAAATAAATTGAATTGAAAATATTGAATTTCAGCTTGATACGTCCACGCGTTCCTGAGAAAAAGGGTCTTGACAGACGGACGGACGGACGGACAACAAAGTGATCCTATAAGGGTTCCGTTATTTCCTTTCGAGGTACGGAACCCTAAAAAGTGAACGGGTGAAGTAACTAAATACTCGTAGCTTAATGTTTTATCTCCAAGACGTCATTCGTCAAAGCAGATTCAAAAATTGTAAGTCGTTGTAACTTGTAACCGAGTGGTTACAACTGCAATACTTTGTACAATAGAGTTATTGAACACAACTACATGTTAACACAACATCGATGTACAGTATCTACATGCAGTCAATGAGGTAAATACGAAGGCGAACTTATCCCTTTAACCCCTTACAAGGGATCTCTTTCAGCAAAACCTTTGACTGGGTGAGTGAAAAATTAACGACATAGCTACACCGAATCTTTTAAGCATGAAAGCAGATTTAGCATCGGTTGCACGTTGCATCTACTACAATTTTGTGATACTTCTGTATGATTTTAAAATTACTAGATTTAGCTAAGCGTTAGTAGCCTAACGATAAGACGTGCGGTTTTCTATCCAAAAGTTTGAACCTTGGTTCGTACCACTGCGTTTCTCGGAATCTACGAGTATGTACGAAATTCCTTTTCATATTTGCCAATCTCTTTGCGGTGAAGAAACTTGACTAATTTCAGAAAACCAGAAAACAATCGCTATCGTAAAATCTACGTCAAGTCTTGCATGGCCGAGCGGACCCCAGAATACCACTGAGCCGTGGCGAAAAGGCGGGACAATCGCCAGCATTATGATAGCCATATAGTAACTGAGGACTATTAAAAGATCTTTTTATTTAAATTATTTTCTCTTTTCAACCGACTTCAAGATTTCGAAGGAGGAGGTTATCAATTGATCTTTGTTCTTGCTTTTTTATGTATGTTCAGTGTTCACCGATTATTCGAAGACGGCTGGTACGATTTGCAATTTTTTTTTTAAAGATTATACTTCACAGTTGGTCCCATTGTAACCAGGTCAGGATCTGATGGTGGGATCCTGGAGAAATCGAGGGAAATCTTCAAATATTATAGGCACACCTATAGTGATTTAAATATTTTTTACAGTAGCTCGGGCATTTCCTTTTGGAAAGGTGGAGGCTAAGTGAAGGCGGTTCTTTTTTGTTTAAAATTATTTATTGTCTCTCTTCTAGTGTTAGAGCAATCAGGGTGGAAAGGTAGCCGGGGAAAACCTAGCACCCTTCCGCACCAGACTTACCACCAGACTAGCTTGCGCTCCCAGCGAGATCAGTTGAAGCGAGTGAAACTTTTATCATATCTGTGTCGTGTTAGAGTATCGTCGCGTCTGCAAGTACCGTGACGAAATTAATCGGAAATCCAGTATTCCACTCCACCCTATTCGTGAGGGGTTAAATTGTGTGCTTTACCGATGATGTCTATGATAACATTGCTAGCTGTATGCAGCATAAGATTGTTTTGGAAACTATCGTTTTCAACCGACTTCAATATTTTGAAGGAGGCTCTCAATTCATCGGGATCTTTGGTTTTGCTTGCTTTTTGGTATGTTCACCGATTTTTCTAAAATGGCTGGACTGCTTTGGAAAATTATTTTTTTGTTTTATTTATCGTATGGCTACATGTCACTGGTATAGGCATTTCTTCCCTGGGAAAGTCGTAGCAGGAAAGCAGATGATAAAGAAAATCCAGTAAGTGCTGCGAGGTCCAGATGGGACAGTGCAGCTGCCAAGTTTGTTACTCTTTTAGCACTAGCCAGGGATCACGTGTAGGGTTGTCTAAGGTGTTTCCTACGGACGCAGACTAACATTGATCCCCATTTCATGATTCTAGGTCTATGGAAAGTAACCTTTATATAGGTTTGGGTCCCCTGCGAAGTGTTAGAAAATAAAGCTTGAATGGCCGTATCTTCGAACTGGATTGATTTAGAAGCTAGATTTTTTTACAGCTTGAAGGGACCGTAGACATACGTATTTGATAATATTTTAATGTTATAGCTCCACGCGTTCCTGAGAAAAAGGGTCATGACAGACCGACAGACAGACAGATGGACAACAGAGTGATCATATACGGGTTCCGTTTTTTTCCTTTTGAGGTACGGAACCCTAACAAAAACATTTATAATTGCCACTTGCTAAATAATCCGTAGGCAGATGTAGTAGTTCAATGTTCACAATGAACGTAATGATTTCTTCGTTCCTTGTCATTCTTGGTCTTTCTTTACGTTTGTTTTCTACCATCCACATGTTACCTAATATATATAATTGTGTCTGGACTACACAATATACAAAATAATGATAAAAGTTACGTGTTTAACAGTCTTAAAAGACCGAAGTGATTGACAGTTTTCTTGAACCAAGTTTGGTAACTACCTACGTAACACTTAAAACAACCCTTGTGTGACCATACTTCACATAAATTATTCCATCATATACCTAACTTCGCTCATACGCATGCAGATCTCACGGATATGCGCATACGGTGCGCGGGCGCAATAAGGTCGTTTGCGTAATGTGGACAGATAACGCGCCTGCGCTGTAAGTGCCGCGCTAATGTCGGCAAATTGCCACCGTGCTATTTTTAGCGGCTTCAGATCTTGGTGTCATGTCATGTCCAAGTAGGTCGTTGTGTTTTGTTTTGTCCAAGTAGGGTGACTAGAGAGCGTGGATGAGATGGGAAAGGTATGCATATATTTTGTGTTTGTAAATTTTGTATACGCAGAATTTGTGTAGGTAGGTACGTCATGAATATAGTGTCTTGAATCCTAAGCCTAATACAAATAAAGTACTTAATTGATGGTCTGCAGACTGTGAGCAGCAGACGTAGGGAGTTAACGGGATGACTACAGCTAAATTCCATCTCTATCTTTCTCAGCGCGAAAGGAAGAGAAACACTGTGTAACGATTAGTATGGGAGCTCATTGCAAATGGAGTAAAATGATGAATAAAAAAAAACTACGCATTAAGTAATTGAGAAATTAAAATAATGAAGTTATTATTATTAGTGAGGTGGAATTTTGTCCTTAATTACAGACGTAGTTATAAATCAAGAAATTAAAGACTTACAACTGTTTAGAGCTAATTTCAAGATGGAATTTTGGAATTATTTTCTATCGTGCCGATTTCGTCCAATCGTGTATCGGAATTAACTAAGTTCTTCCAAATATAATGAATATTGACATATATTTTTTTTACTTTCCCAAAACAAGTAGTTATAGCTAAAAATACTGTTTAAGTAATGTTAATTTCATGGTCATCGGGTGTTGTCACTGACAACCTTTCAGCAACTTGTCAGCCTTTGAAGTTAAATTTCCACAATGATCTTACCACGAGCTTAGGTGCCAATGCCATTTATTTATTACGTAAGACGATTTAGGGGTGACGGGAGCTTACCATGTCTTAGTTCTTCTTACGAGAGGATTTTTATTCAAAAATACCGGCCAAGTGCGAGTTGGACTCGCGCACCGAGGGTTCCGTACAAACCTGTAGGTATATAAGTAAAAGTTCACCCATCACGACAATCGAGTCATAGCTACGCGTTCATGAGGAAAGGGGTAGTAACATAAAAAAAGAATAAAAATGTTTTTATTATATGATGTAACTAAAAATTTACGGTTTTCGCAATTTTTACTTTATCTGTGCTATAACACGTTGCTTCGTACCAAATTTAAAGATTCTGAGTTCACGGGAAGTACCCTGTAGGTTTTGATTCCCTTGCGAGTTTCGAAAATTTGCGGAAATTTGCGTCATAAACGGGTGTATCTTTTGATTGCGTTGGTTTAGAAGTTTGATTTTTTCACAGCTTCAAGGGACAGTAAACCTGAGTATTTGATATGAATTTCAGCTTGATGCCTCTACGCCTTCCTCACAAAAAGGGTCTTGACAGACGGACGGACGGACGGACAACAAAGTGTTCCTATAAGGTTTCCGTTTTTTCCTTTCGAGGTACGGAACCCCAAAAATTTAAATAATTGTCTTACGTAATAAATAAATATACTCCTTTTTGCTATAACAACAAGAACGTGTCAATAATCAAGATATTTTACTGCTGGTTAATATGGAGATTGATATCGAAATTGCAATTTAATGAATGTAAAAGCAAAAAAATGTAAGGATATTTACGCTATCTCAGCTATTGAATGACACTTTTGCGGAAAATTTTGGATACAGAAGTTTAGAATTGTAAAAAAAATGTTATCGCCCACAAGTCAGTAGGGTTCCCGAACCCAGGGGTTACTTAATCTCCACCCTGTGGGAGGTTGAACCGCCAACCTGCGAAAAATCTCTCTGAGACCACTCACTATTTGGTTATTTTATATTATACATTATTTCATTTCTATTATTCAATTTTGTTACTAAAATCGGTGTTGGATTCCATAAATTATAGAACCTACGTCTTTCAGAACGCGTATAATGGTTGTTGTTTTATCGCTTATCACGTCATGCGTCACTTTCCCAGTTACATAGGTACTTGTTAGAACGTGATAAAAATCCGACCATATTAGGCTAGCAGGAAGTAAGATATAAATAGAAATCACTGATTTAGACTTTCGTGTGGGAGATGGCAAATGAAACGATGACCTTTTATAAAAGGACGGCAAAACAAGTATTTTCAGAATAAAAGAGAGTTCATATATAGCTCCAGGCAAAACGCAATTACATTCCGACTACCAGAAAAATACTTTTATACATTTATACATTTTAAATACGCTTTGTGAAGCGGCGAGTGGGTGCCCTTTGTAGCTCGCCTGTCGCTTTGTTAATTAATTTCTGGTATTTCAGCAAAAAAATATGGATGATAAAGGAACATGGAAAACTTTACTGTAAAATAGCTTTAAGTTACTGCGGTTTTATGAGTTTAGTTTAAGTATATGTTTAGATATAATTATCAATATTAATTTAATAATTATTAATCATCAATGATCCCGATCAGAGTTTTTGTCAATAATATACTCGTATTTATCTGACATATTTCTTAGCTCGTTTTTGGTACGGTTTATACAGTTTGTAAAAAAATACTGGTGACCAGTTTAATTACGAAATAGAAAAAAAATTTGGACGTAAAAAAAATGTGCTCTCTGGTGGCCAACCCTCCATAGACAAACAATTTTTAATTTCACGTAAAAAAAATATCTTTGTTTTTCAGAATTATAGATCCCGATACCAATTATGCCCAGTTTTAAAATCACGTGAATTTAATCTCGTTTATTTAAAGTTTGATAACATTAAGGCACAGGGATTTCAATATCCCTGTGCCTTAAATTGAACTTTACAGTCGGTTATATACATTTTATACAAAATTAATTTATTTAAAGATATATACGTTTCTTTATTTAAGTGTTAGCATGATAGGCAAAAAATACATTACATGTCCATCGTTATCATTCGTGTTTTATTATAGATCTCTTCCCCCTTATTAATATGCGGTGATTAATAATAGATAAGCTTATTATTTAAGTTTAAATCAATGCAGCCTACCTTTTGTAACGGGCCGTCAGTTTCAGAGCTACTATCAATTAAATAAAAAAAAACATTTTTTATTGTGACTCAGTGCAAAACGCTTTTTTGATCGCGATTTCACCCTTTATGGGGTCTAGTCTAGACCTTCTTATTGACAGATATCAAAGTGCCAAGGAATACTTTACGTAAACTATTTTTTACGAAAAAAATGTACTAATTTATTTTAATCGACAGTTTTACCAATAACATTTATGTTTTTATGTTCAAAAGCATTTAAAAAGTCGAAAAAAAGCAAAAAAAAATTTTTTGTTATTGGCGAAATTGACCTAAATTTATATAACATTTATTACTCCTTATGACCTCAGGAATCTATGGTTAAAATCTGTCGGGTTACTCAGATTCACCGTGTATAATGATGATCTAATTTTGTCTTACTCTCTAAAATTCAAATCTGGAATCCACTATGTTTAATTTGGTCGTACAGATGTCATAATGAAATTTATTTTATGTTGAGTCAGAAATAATGTAATATTTCTTATATAAATCTTAATAATATACTAAGTGTACATTCCTAAATGCGTGCGAAAACAGCTGTGGAAGTATACGCTGAAATTACAGACTTCAACCCCATAAATTAAATTTCAAATTAAGTTGCGATTTCGATATCTTACTATTTTCTTATCCTGTCTCAATTTCTCATAATTAATGCTAGATATAGCTCTACCTTCTCTCTAGAACCAAATGTTTAAAATACTATTTTACAAAAAATATTTTTTACAACAAAAATTGGGTTTGCGTGTATCTAATGTTAAAGACCCTCCCTGTGTCCCTGACTCTTCATTCCTTACCGACTGTTGAGCGACGAGGGTGGACGATCTACGATACACCGATTAGTATTTCAGACTATATTTGTAACTAGGCAAGACAGCAATGGATAGCCAGCGGTAGTATAAGGATAAAGCATGGTTCACGGTGTAAGGTTCCCACGAAACTTCCGACACTTCAATTTGTATAGAAAGCGCCACGTGATCCTCGGAGGTCACGTGATGTTCTGTATACAAAATAAAGTGTCGTGTAGGACACGGACCGGTACAGCGTGAACCATCGTTAATAGGTGTGACCTTTATGAATTTATTTAATAATAACAGCATATGATAGTTACGAAGTACCCGGGACCCGGGGTAAGTCCTTAAACTACGTTCGGAATAGGGTTATGTCCTTAAACTACGCCAAAAAGAGAGGTATGGGCACTGCGAATGGCATCTCGCTAAGTGTGGTAGGGTACGTTCAGCGAATGTCATCTCGCTCAAATCTGGAGCAGAGCCCGACTGGGGAAGTACCTCCACTTTACAGAAAACCACAGCCAAATAGCACTAGACCCTACTCATAGTGTTGTGTTCCTGCTGGTGAGTAAGGTTGCCAAAGAGCTCAAAGAGGACCCAGTGTGTTGACGATGAGGGACCTTCTTGTTCCTTTAGCCGTCAACACAGTGAATCCTCCTTTTTGTAAAGGGTCGGCAACGTGCATGTGACTCCTTTGGAGTTGCAGGCGTCCATAGGTTATGGTAGCTGCTTACCATCAGGCGTATCAGGTTTGCCACCGTCGTGGTATAACAAAAAAAAAGAAAAGAGTAAAAGGTAGTGTACAAAACGGTTGTTCGACCAGCCATGACATACGGATCAGAATGCTGGACCTTTAAGAAAGTACACGAACAAAAACTCAATACAAGCGAGATGAAAATGCTCAGATGGGCAGGAGGAGTAACCCGGCTAGATAAAGTCAGAAATGAGTTTATCAGAGGATTGTTTAAGGTAGCACCCATAGTCGAAAAAGTAAAGGAAAGTCGACAACGCTGGTACGGCCATATCCTTAGACGCGATGACGACCGTTCCGTTAAAAAGGCTCTAAATATTCCCAGCGAGGACAGCGAGGAAGTGGACGACCACCCGCCACCTGGGTGCGTAGCCAACGTGCCAATCGTTAACGCTCCGTAGCGAACGAAACGCAAGTGTCACTGTCGCACTAACATGGAAGAGTGATAGAGAGAGGTGACTACGATACGCTACGGAGAGATAACGATTGGCACGTTGGCTACGCACCATGGTGGGTGGATATGCGTTTCCTTCCGAAGAAAAAGAACACGAGTACTCAGACAAGCCGCCAGAACAGAGTGCTTTGGCGCAGACGTACAAGGAGACCCGACCCCAGCTGAACTGGGAAGTGGGACGGGCAAAGAAGAAGAAGAACAGCATACGACAGTTACGAAGTAGGTACCCATCCTATGGGGAAGGCAACTGTCATGTTTGTCTATGGTATATGTCAAATCTCATACAAGTAATTTTAAACAAAAAAGAACCGACTTCATTTAGCATCCACCTTTCCAACAGAAATTGCTCGAGCTTTTTTTTTTTTTATACCACGACGGTGGCAAACAAGCATACGGCCCGCCTGATGGTAAGCAGCTACCGTAACCTATGGACCTTTGTAACTCCAAAGGAGTCACATGCGCGTTGCCGACCCTTTACAAAAAGGAGGATTCACTGTGTTGACGACTAAAGGAACAAGAAGGTCCCTCATCGTCAACACACTGGGTCCTCTTTGAGCTCTTTGGCAACCTTACTCACCAGCAGGAACACAACACTATGAGTAGGGTCTAGTGCTATTTGGCTGTGGTTTTCTGTAAGGTGGAGGTACTTCCCCAGTCGGGCTCTGCTCCAGATTTGAGCGATGACATTCGCTGAACGTGCCCTACCACACTTAGCGAGATGCCATTCGCAGTGCCCATACCTCTCTTTTTGGCGTAGTTTAAGGACATACCCAGGTCCGGACGTAGTTTAAGGACATACCCCGGGTCCAAAAGCTGCTGTAAAAATACTCAAATCACTAAAGGTGTGCCTATAATAGTTGATGAGTTCCCTATATTTCTCCAGGATTCCATCATCAGATCCTGACCTGGTTACAATGGGACCAACTGTGAAGTATACTTTTTCAAACAAAAAAAGAATTTTCCAAATCGGCCCAACCGTCTTCGAATAATCGGTGAACATAATATTTGAAAAAAATATCGAAAATAAAGATACCAAAGAATTGAGAACCTCCTCCTTCGAAATCTTGAAGTCGGTTGAAAATAGCCCATCTTAAACGTCAGTTGCGCCGTCAGCGTCAGTCAGATGCCACGCAAATCGGTCCAGCCGTCTTTGAATAATCGGTGAACATACATAAAAAAAAAATGTAAAAAAAAAATGTAAAAAAAAACAAAGATCCCGACGAATTGATAACCTCCTCCTTCGAAATCTTGAAGTCGGTTGAAAAAGGATCATCGTACGCAGCGCCATCTAGAATTCATACAACCAGCTGTCAAATTAAATATAAAAAAAAGGACAATCGACCGCAGCGCCATCTATGATGACTTTTCACCGACCTTCCCCATGTACTGATCAATTCTAGGTTTTATGACATAAATATCTAAAAGAACTGTGAGTGAAAATAACTGGACATACTGCCGTACTTCCCTAGATTAAAGTAATTGTTCTATACTTACTCGGACTTGGACTAACTGACATCGTACAGTGACAGTTTTCATGTAAATATTCCCTTATCAGTCTCAGGTTATTGGTCGTTGGTCGTGTTTTTTCACCGACTTCAAGATTTCAAAAGAGGAGGTTCTTAATTCGGGTTGTATGTTTTTTTTATTTTTTTATGTTTGTTACTCCATAACTCCGTCATGTCTGAACTGATTTAAAAAAATATTTTTTTGATTGTAAGTATATACAGGATGATTCATGAGACGTGAGCAGGAACAACCCTACACACTTAGTTAACGATAATGAATCGACCGCCATCATGTTTAAGTGAAACAATAACGCCTTTCAATTTTTTTTTACCTTTTTGTTTCGTAGAAATTTTATTCTCTGTAATCATGGTCACCCCACATAAACAAATCAATAAAGATAAAACCTCTTTGACAATCATGACAGCACTTTGATTATGAAAAATTAAGTGAGATACGATGTTTCAAAAGTAACCAGACATCAATTTGACACATATCACAGAAAAACAAGAGAATATCAGTACTCGACGGAGTATTTTAATTGTAGAGTGACCATGCGTGTCGTAAATAATTTCAAACGTTTTATTTTTATTTAAAAAATTTTTTTTGCGCTTATCACACTAATACTGATATCATACAATAGCTTATTTTTAACTGAATCCGTAGTGTTAAGCCTGCTCACGTCTCATGAATCACCCTGTATATACAGATTGGTCCCGTTTTTGTCAAAACGCAGTTCTGATGATGAGATCCATGAGGAATCAAGGGGCCTCCTCAAATTTTAAAGGCATACATATAGTGATTTTAATATTTTTTTTCAACAAATCAATCATTTTTATTAAAAAAAGTGACATTTCATGAAGTAGAACTGCTGCGCATAGTGACGAAGTGGAACTGCTGATGATTATCAGAACGGAACTATTCAACGACGCATAGTTCACGTTTGGCGATTTGTCCTCTTTGCTGTGTTTGTTAAGCAAGTTAGATTGTCACAAAAAATTTTCGTCAAGCTCAAGTTCTGATGATGGGATCCGAGGGGAATCGAGGGAACTTCTCAAATTTTAGAGGCATACATATAGTGATTTTTATATTTTTATCAACAAATCAAGCGTTTTGATTCAAAAGAGTGACATTTGATAAAAGGGAACTGCTGCTTCTTCTTCAATTCTTCAAGGACGCATAGTTCACGTTTGGCGATTTGTCCTCTCCGCTGTGTTTTTTAAGCAAGATAGATTTTCAAGACTCATTTTTGTCAAGCTCGAGTTCTGATGATGTGATCTATGAGGAATCGAGGGAACTCCTCAAATATAAAAGGCATACATAATATAGTGATTCTAGTATTTTCATGAAAAAAATAAGCATTTACACTTAAAGAAGTAATATTTGATGGAGTGGAACTGCTGATGATGATCAGAACGGAACTCTTCAACAACAGTTCACGTTTGGCGATTCGTCCTCTCCGCTGTGTTTGTTAAGCAAGTTATTTCATCGTATAGAATCTAAGAGTGCACCATCTACTTACAATAATTCTTCACCGGCTTCCCCCATTTGGGGAACCCATTGAAACCAGTTTTTTTTTCTTAAAAATGATTCAAAAACAGGAGGGTGATGAGGAAGCGTGATGAAGGACAGGCGGAGCGCGGACGAGTTGTTTAACCGTGTTGACCTGGGCTTCTAAAGGACATCGACATCGATCAGAAGCCCGACACAAAAGGACATAATGTATTAAGTAATTGGGGATAAATTAGGTGGCTAAGATAGGTCACTGCATGGGGTCTCTTCAGGGGCTAAGGGTTCATTACACATTACACATATCAAATTGTATGTCTACCTAAGTATACCTACCTAAACAAAACTAGTTGACCTAACGCGCACTTCAGAAATAATTAAAACATTCCAAATAAAGACCCCCCAAATCCATACAAAGAAAAGCCTGCAATATCTTATTGTTAAAACACTCAAATAGGAAAATACCGCGTATTCCGTGAAGGTCGGGAAACCGAGAGAATACTTTGATCCCCATACGTGCCGACGGGCTTACAAAGCCACTTCAGAGAATGCTCGCGCCCAGAACTATTTTTTAGATTTGGTGCTACGTATAAAAAGATACTTTAAGGCTTTTGGTGGTTACGCCCTTATTTAAAGTGACATCAATGTATCTGCAATAAATATATGATGCTTAGCGACGTAAGTGCCAACGGCTGTTAGCTAAATTTTTGTTAGGATTGGGTCATTTCGTGTTGGGGATTTTCTTTTACAGCTCTATTCGGATTGTTTCGTCGGATTGAAGATAAATGTATTTGTAAACTCTTGTACAATTATTTGGCGAGGTAAAACAAACGTAGTAGGTACCTGTAAACAATTGCAATAATTAGGTACTAGACACGAGCTTTCATCGTCAGTTTCATTCTACAAAAATGGTTCATTTTGTGAGAAAATGCATGTGTTTAAAAAATATACATTAATTATAGTTAGGTACTATCGACTAGTCAATAAGTTTTACACGTTTGCCCAGTTTGTCAATTTCCCACGTCATTAGTTTTTACTTAAATATTATTTTAAATTAAGTAAACGTTGAAAAAAAAAGGTTTCCCGGTCGGTAAACTGAGCAGAAACGAAAACCATCTCTGTGAATAGTGTTTCCAAGAAACTAATTATGTATTTATACCTATAGCGAAAGTGTGCGTCGTTAAAACTTTGACTGAAAAGCGACGAAGTACTAAAAATGCTAAATATTATAAAAAGCAGTTCAGTAATATTATTTTGACACATAAACGTCGCCAATTCACTATCCTTATAAAGGCAGTATGGCTTAGTGCTTTAGCTTGTCCAATAGGACGAAAGAAAAAAAAAAAGTATCCTTATAAAAAGTATTATATTTCAGAGGTTTCATTCAGACCATCCAGCAAACGTAGATAACATCACAGGTAGATAATTACATGTTTTTTCCAATTTATGGAATTACAGGTGACAATATGATAAAAAATATTATAAATAACTATAAACTAGAGACTACCTACAAATAAAAAATGTCCTCCAAATCGCAGCCAATGGGCAGGGTGCCCAGAAGGCTGCCGCATTGCCACTTGCCACGTTGTATATTTATGGAATTTGATGGACATTATTATAACAGGTCAAATTAAATTGATAATTAATCGAAACGACAAAAAGGTGTATCTTTGATATAACCGCAAAAGGAAACCCGACGCAGGTTTTTAAGTTATAAATCGATATCGCAATAAATATTTAGTTAAGTAAATGTTAATTAACACAGAGTAATTATTTTTTGATTTTTTTTCGAGCAGAAATGTAATGCCTATAGGTACACTAAGTTGATAATAGTGAGGTTTTAAAGGCAAAGTAATTATGTAGCTACAGGGATACATTGCGTGCTGAAATATTTCATATGGAAAAAAAAATGTCGTAGAATTTTAATAATACATATGAAAGTATGCGATGTTTATTAGAGTCTATACTAACTAAGTACCCTTAGCGTATACGGTTACATCAAAAATACACGCTGTATTGTCAAGCTTTTACTACCTTTTTGTTCATGTTACAGGTAGGGTTTGCAATATTCGTCGATTTTCGGATCCGGATATTTCGGATCTTAAAATTCGTCGGATTCGAATATAACGGATCCAAAGGATATTTCACAAAAAATATAAAAAAATACCAATCTACGGTAAAAAACCAATACTACAGACTTGTTACAAGTTAACCACTTGTTACAAACCTAATTGCAAAATATTCTACTTTGTTTCTCCTTGAAATTTGGTTTGTCTTTGAAATGATCATGGCATGGAACTTTCACAGGAGACAGAGTAAACGACTACAGTCGAAAAAATAAATCCCAACTGTAATGTCCTTGACTTTTCATCTTATTTCCTGTTGGCTCGTCAATACATACCGCACGTCCGCCCTCTGTCACGGTCGGGCGCCTACTGCCATATGTACTCGAGACAACTATACACTACATCCCTTTCTTGTTTTATTTATTTATTTTTTATTTTTTATTTGTAGATTTAAATAATAGATTAATATTGTTTTAATTTGGATACATGTATTAACGTAAATACAATTCCCATAATTTGTGGATTATCCAGATTACTTTTCCTTAACACAATTATCACAGTGTAAATACTCCATTTCTCTAATTCTTCTCCATATCGATGTCACTTGTCATTTCATAGTTTTCATAACCGTCGTCTCCGCTTACGACACTCCATGTGCCGTGTATCTTTTTTCTTTTTTTCTTTTTTTTTTTTTGGTGGACTACGTCTGCTGCTTTGAAATCACTTGCGATTTTTACTATAGTTATTTTCAAACAATATTGGTAATGGTAATGGAAACATATAGCATTAAGCTAAGCAGTGATATAGGATACTTGTATTTATATCAACAAGTTAAACTATCCTTCAGCTAAGATTAACACTGGATTTCGGTAGCTTGACTGCTCCTAATTTTGTTTATTCACAATTGCCCAGGTTGTTGTTACTATTAAAAATGTTTAAGAAAGACCAAGAGTCTCAAGTACTTAAATTATTGCAACTCATGTTTCCAATTGATCACTATATTTAATCAGAAACAACCCAATACTGGTTTTATGCAAACCTTAGATTTAAAAGCACTAAAAACTTCGTTGAATGAGGTGTTTGTTAACCAGAGACTGCATTGTTGGCACTCTTTGCTGTAGAAAAGAAGGCTCCAGTTCTGGGCAAGACCGTTTAGTTTTCAGATTTTTGAGGGAGTTTGCCTGTAGGATCTGAAACTCCCGTCCCAAACCATTACAAGTTAGTTTTAAGAGCATTACATAGTATGTGTACTCATGATGTCTTAACCATTCAAACCAGGTATTATATGTCTTTTTTAGTAATAACAGATTAAATAAAGTCCGCGTGTGCTCATGGCAATGGCAACACTTGTACATGGACGGATCACAGAAACCTGTTAACTACTTGCAATTTTTTGTTTTTTTTACAATACCAAAATATTATAAGTAGAGTCTCAAAATATTTGCAAGTAAGTTGCCAAACCCTTGTAGGGGCATTTTTGTACATTTCGGTTTTCAACATGCTTGCCTACGCAGCAGCATGATAGTTTCCCTGCATCGAGGACAGGTTGAAATATCAATTCATTATATGCTTTAATTTAATCAGTTATATTTGGGAGGCGGAACAATGGCTTTAACCTTTTCACCACCATGACCACATTATATGATAAGCAAAAGAAAATGTTACTAGGACGCATGAACGTTCATCTGAAGCTGTAAATATGGTCGTCGGTTAGTTCCGACTGTGACGTATAATGAATTTGTCCGCTTTAGACTGCTTATCATATATTATTAACAATACACCTTACGCAGGTTAGGGTCTTTTGCCTTTTACATACTTCTCAGTGTTGATGAGGTCCAATTACCCCGAAAGTAATTTGTGAATAGTATTTCTCTAGCTATAGGCTAATAAGGATAAAAACCCTTAGATTATAAATGGTCCATATTAACTGTTATATTGGAACCATTTCTCACGCTTTTCTGAGGTCTAGTCTCTAGAGACTCGGTAACAGTAACATAGACTGTATGGATTAGAAATTTCCAAACCATAACCAATGTGCGCGTTTATCCTCATTGCCCAACCAAATTATAAATTTAATAATGTGCCTTGCGAAGGCTGAATATTATACCAGTTTGTCGCAATAACTAGAAAGCAGATTCAAAATAATAATGATATGACTATCATATTTTTATACACCTTTGCGCAGGTGGTCACAGTAAATTTTATTATAAATCAAAATTAATGCCCAGGAGGCAGTTAATAAATAATGTTGCCGCGATTGTGGGCTCCTTACTCAAAAGGATAGTCAGCCTTGCGCAGGCAGTGTTTGAGAAGTCTTATGTGCCAGTCAAAATGTGGAACGCTTTCCCAAATGAGCATGTCATCCTTGCGCAGGCGTCATGCCTATCTTATCATTAAAATTTTACTAGAATACGGTGTAAAGGGTAATATTGTACTTCAATAGCACTTATAAGAAATACTCGTTTTAAACGAAACTTAAGAACTGTGCGCTTGTATACAGTTGCGTATCAAGCATGTATCAAGTTAATAAGAAAGTAAGTAACTCGTATCAAATGTTAAAGGATAAAACCGTACAGTACTAACTAACTTAATGGCGCACCGACTCAAAATGAGTCCTGGCCTCCGACACAAGTTTACGCCAGTTGTCTCGGTCTCGCGCAATCTCCCCCCAGTTAACGGCTTGGAGATCGCGCAGGTCCGATTCCACAGCATCGCCCCAGCGATACCTGGGACGACCTATTGGCCTTCGTCCTGCTATGCGACCCATGTAAGCCAACTTAGCACCGCGATCCTCCTCCATTCTGACAACGTGGCCGAGCCAACGGAGCCGGTGTGCCTTCGTCTCGCCGATAATATTGGGTGCAGCCACTATCTCCTCAATTTCGGAATTTTTACGGACTCGGACACTACTGTCTTCCATACTCACTGGACCCAAGATCTTTCCGAGAATTCGTCTTTCCGCCACTATAAGTTTAATACAGTACGGTTACTTGTAAATTAATACTTACGTTATAGTAATTATAACATTTACAACTGCATACAAGAGTATACTTTTCTTAACCATTTCAGCATACAAGGCTATCGTCGCCTAGTACCCACAACACAAGCCTTATTGAGCTTACCGTGGGACTAGGTTGATTTGTGTAAGATTGTCCCAGAATATTTATTTATTTATTTTCTCAACAAAATATAATGACACCAATTTACCGTTATAGATTTGTTACTTAGCTTGTGTCTCTGAGAGTAGAAATACAAGACCTTTAAAGGGAGCTTTATCAACTCTCTAGCGTATCCACACTTTTCAACAAAAGTGAATATATATTTTTTTTGCCACATATTTGTAACAATTGTAACCTCAACGGTAATGTGCGTATTGATATCCCGATCCTCAAGTTCAAACATTTTTCAAGTATAAAATTGAGGGTATGTTCCTCACACTTACACATTTGATATAATTTCTTGCCATATTTAAACAAGTATGGGTAAATAACGCGATCTATGTATGTATTATTACACCAATGAAAGTCTTGTCATAATTCAATTAATAAATTTTCGGAATTTAAGGTTAACACGTCTTGAGAGTAGTGCGATACGCAATTCTACTTGTAAAATCGGCAAATATATCAAATATTAAAATTTGTATTTTTAATAATATATTGAATAGGGTAGCCGCGATGAGGCGCATCCTTTTAATTTACTTGATTTTATTATCACTTCACTAGTTTGGGTCGGTTCTTATTTGCCAAGGATGATATAGACATGGATGGATAATATCCATACAAAATCGCGTTCCTTTTATTTCAGGTTAAAGCACTACCGTCATCTATCGGTTACACCAGACACTAAATCCTAGTTTCTAATACTTTGTTCGTCGCTTAACGCTGACAGAATAACTCGACTCCGTCTCGACAGATGGCGCTGTGGCACTTCGTACCGAAAACAGACGTATAGCCATTACAAGTCTATACTACTCTTTGATTCAGGTACAGCTGTCAACCGCCAAACATGGCGCACAAAATTTGTTCTAGATGTCACATCTAGTAGAATACATAATAAATCAATGCAACACACATAAGTTGCATCATTTTGAACTTTCTTCATCTGTTTAGTTAAACAATTATATTTCTTTCATTCTTGTGTGTTACGTAAAGTGCGGCGAGAAAAAGTATTTTATAACGGAGGAAAAGGACAAATTGGTGTAAAAACGTCTCCATATTATCCATAGTCTCCATTTAAACCACCCTCTTTTACGGTAGCCAACTTTTTAAATTTTTTGTTAATTTCACTAGTACCAAATTCTCCATTTATTTCACTTTTATATTTCATACCTATTTGGACCATGTGCCTATTTTGCAAGTCTATTCAATATGCTACGTATGAACTTATATTTTTCTTTCAATAGGAGTTTAATGATAATAATAGACACATTTAACCATTAACTTATATGTATAGATGTCATATACAAAGGAAAAAGTGACCTAGGCCTCCGGTGCCCAGGGCTGGGATCGAACCAGCGTCTTCTGCATTCGCGGCAGACGCCTTTACCACTTGGCCACCCGGGTCACTAAAGTCAAGTGGTAAAGGCGTCTGCCGCGAATGCAGAAGACGCTGGTTCGATCCCAGCCCTGGGCACCGGAGGCCTAGGTCACTTTTTCCTTTGTATATGACATCTATACATATAAGTTTATGATTTATATAGTAGTGTGTCTACTTAAAAAAAATAAACAAATCAAAATATTTATTAAAAATAATTTGATTTGTTCTTCAGTTGTACATTTAACCATTGTTTTTAAAAGTGTAAATTATTATACAGACATTTAAGTAAATATGGTGGTCTTTGTCTTTGCAACTACAAGTATTTGCTTTATAGTTTCCGGATCATAAAATTCATTCACATGAAGGTTATTATAAGACAGTCTGAAACCCCAACTGCATAGCAATAACTTATTTATTAGCAGCTCAAGCAACCATGTGGGCAGTTATCTCCCATCTCGCTCGTTCATTACATCTATCACTTTTTAATGCCCAGATCATATCATATGATTTAATCGCGCACGTTCAAGTTTTTTTTTTTTTTTTAGATACTAAACAATACAATTTAATGTCGAAATGTTCAGTATTATCGACTGCTTTTCAAATTCGCAATTTAATGCCTCAGTAGTAGATGCCAATTAAATGGTCAATACCAAATGCTTTTACAATTTAATGTGTATGTATTATCTACTATTATTTGCAATTTAATGCATTTCCAACCATAAATGGATAAAGTTCCTTAATAGATGCCAATTAAATGGTCAAGCTAAATAATACCTCTAAAATTTAATGTGTATGTATTATCTACTATTATTTGCAATTTAATGCATTTCCAACCATAAATGGATAAAGTTCCTTAGTAGATGCCAATTAAATGGTCATGCTAAATAATACCTCTACAATTTAATGTGTATGTATTATCTACTATTATTTGCAATTTAATGCATTTCCAACCATAAATGGATAAAGTTCCTTAGTAGATATCAATTAAATTTTCATGCTAAATAATACCTCTACAATTTAATGTGTATGTATTATCTACTATTATTTGCAATTTAATGCATTTCCAACCATAAATGGATAAAGTTCCTTAATAGATGCCAATTAAATGGTCATGCTAAATAATACCTCTAAAATTTAATGTGTATGTATTATCTACTATTATTTGCAATTTAATGCATTTCCAACCATAAATGGATAAAGTTCCTTAGTAGATGCCAATTAAATGGTCATACTAAATAATACCTCTACAATTTAATATGTATGCATTATCTACCATTATTTACAATTTAATGCATTTCCTTTCCAACCATAAATGGAGTAAAGTTCCTTAGTAGGTGCCATTTACATGGTCAATAGGTACTGTATGTACTTAACAATACATTTTTGTGTACCGAGTGCACCGATGCTTCCTGCCATCTTTACCTACACTTTACCTACAACCCATTTTCGCAATAATAAGAGGTTTCTTCTACCTACGTGTAAACGCATGTAGGTAACCGGCTACGCACCTACGAGCAAAGCGCCCGCTAGGCACTTAATGGGTTAAATGCATAAAAGTGTCAAGTAAATTGGCAAGTTAACCGACAAAAGTGGTTTAATGCAGATGGAATTGCTTTAAATAAGCACTAAGTAGTTGTAGGTACGTTTATTTACTTCTTTAGCACCCTGCGCTCGAACATTGGTAAAATACCAAGTTCATGCTTAAAGATATGTGTCGGTGCATGTACTTAATGTGTAAGTAATATGGATACCAGTATAACCTGGAGCAAGATAGAAAACACCCTCTCCCCATAGGGTATTTAGTTGTAATTATCCTATCATTTAAGTAGGTAGGTAGAATAGTCTTGTAGAATAATCCTTATCAAAACTGTGGTAATGACTGTTTCGTCTGAATAATCGTGAGTCTAATGCGATCAAATATTTTCACATGCATTGCTATAGCTACGGGGTAACCAATATGAACCAGGCAATCAGTACTAAGGTAACTAGAAACTTAATTACTTGCTATTAGATATTATTTTCTTTAGTCTGCCCCGGAACGCGGATTTTGTGTCACACTTATTGTAAAAAAATCCTAACTGTGACTTTTATGCAACAATAACGTAGGTAGGTATAATATATTTAATGTAGAAACTTGCATACTAGATAGGTGCAGATTATTACTTAAGTAGGAGTTATTACAAATACCTCATCGGATTTGGTCTTACATTCGAGCGGATAAGGGAAATACCCTCGTCTTTGCTTATTGTCTTGACCGGACCCGATTTATTTGTGTAATCATTCTCATTTGTCGTACTTAATGACTTGCCTACGTTAAGTTAAAGTTACAATGACGTACCTATTCCAATAATTATTTTCTAGCCTCCAAATACTTATGTATTTCACCTTTGAATGGCGCGTAACGAAAAACTTGTTGACACACTATCGGTGTATCATGGCCCGTTATTATTCGATTTTATAATTTCTTTTTTTCGAATACACGTTTCTTTCGGTGCTACTCACTTTGATCCTCGTCGCCACCTGTAATGTCCTTGACTTTTCATCTTATTTCCTGTTGGCTCGTCAATACATACCGCACGTCCGCCCTCTGTCACGGTCGGGCGCCTACTGCCATATGTACTCGAGACAACTATACACTACACCAACCTTAAATTCGGATAGTTTATAATAATATTAAATATTAATTGTGCAGTCACATTTTATAGATTTTAGAGGTTTTTTAGGATCCGTTATATCCAAAATATCCAGATACCGCACACAGTAGGATCCGGTTCGAAAATTCGGCGGATAGCCAGATATTCGAGTATCCGGGTATTCGGGTTGCAAACCCTATAGTTACAGGGCTATGTAGCCTGATGTGTATTAGCAATAATTAACTAGGATCAATTTTGTAAAATACAAATGCAATTTTATACGAGTGCCTACATTATTTCTAGTCTTATGAAGTCGGTTGATCATTACATAAAGATCTGACAACGCAACTTCGAATCGAACTACGTGAAACCAAGTTTCAATACAAGTTATCAATAAGGCGAACTATCCGGTTGCGTTTACGATACGGCACGACGTATCCACAATCACTTCAGCAACATCGTATCTTCCTTCTTGCCTTCATATCAATTTCAACCTTCAAGCTGATGAAGGTAAGGTTTATTTCAGATTAGTATATAGGTGAGATAGGTTGTTGGGTAGGTAGGAAGTCGGCATTGAGCAACGTTTATGGGCTATAAAACTATTTTAATCCGTCCATTAGTATGCCGCGGGCGGTCGGCAATTAGCCTGACTGTCTGGGTTGCCAGCCTGCGATTGTTTCATAGTTACGAAACAAATATGGCTTGACCTGTGGACTGAGGGTGTAGTGGTGGTCCCGCACTCCAGTTATATATATAACATGGTGCAACAAGGATACCATTATAGTGCCATCACAGCGGTGTTTACCTTAACTTTACTTTTGATATTCACAAACGTTAGTCAAATAAAATTATTATTTTAAAAAATGGGGGTTCCTCACGATGCTGTCCTTCATTAATTCCATTATACCTAGCAATAGTCGTAAGAACTATTATATAATCTGTGGCAATAGCCTTTAAGCAGTCACACACCGTATCTATCTGGTTGGGGGTTCAGAGTAGCCGGTCCAATTTAGCATTTGTGATTTAGTCGGGGTGGTATGATACTAACGCACTCGGCCGGCTCTCTGTCACTTGCTGAACCAGGAGGGTAAACAGAGCCCCTAATGCTGTTTTGTCCCAACACCCCCTCCCTCTCGTAGTCTCCTCTTCCGAGTCCTCGCAGAAGTGCTTCTGGCTGGACTCTTATAGTATCTTTTTCAGTCGTGATGGTATTATCGTAAGAAAAAGACAGTACTGTTCTCTCTGTCTATGTTCTAACGACCGGATCACACGAGGCTAGTTTTTCAAGCTAGGTTAGTTAGCTAGATAGCTATCAGCAATACGGTCCTGGCTTACTGTATTTGCTTGGAACATGCTAGTGCTGTTTATATGATGCAAGTAATTCCAGTCAGTACCATTGCAGTGCATTAACACGTCTGTGCTGTAAAATGAACTGCATTCGTCCGAACGGATGCTAAGGTAGAATCCATAATTCAGCGGAGTGATTTGACATCTCCTGGCATACAAAGCGGTTGTCAAATGTATGTATGTGCTCTCAAATCACTCTGCTGAATCATGGTTCACGCATTTAAAGATCCTGACACTTCCCTGCTTGTATATTTTTGAGTCATGTGTTTTCGTAAAGAATCATATGGACCTGTTCAAAACGGCTAGAACCGTTTTTCCGACAAGCACGAGAAATAAAGGGCGCCTTGTAGATGATATTATTCCCAATACTTCATTATACCATAATCAGTGTTTCGCAATATATTCTATACATATAATAAAGCTGAAGAGGGTCGAAAGTCTGTACATGGAAGATAATCGAAAAAAAGTTGGCTGGGGATACTTAGAATCGATAACAGAACACGGTCCAACAATTTTTAGAATTTTTGTCTGTTTATCTGTTTGTCTGTTTATCTGTTTATCTGTTTGTCTGTTTATTTGACCGCGCATCACGTGAAAACGGCTTAACGGATTTTGATGAAATTTTATATAGATATAGTTTGAGTCCTGGGAAAGGATAATATATAGTTTTAATCCCTAAAATCAACCCTGATGGGGGTGAAAATGGGGTTGAAAGTTTGTATGGAGAATTTTTTACCGCTGAAACGATTTAGATAGAAATGAGTATGGAGATAATTTGAGTCTCGAGAAACGTCATAGGATCATTTTCAAACCCTTATGGGGGTGAAAAGGGGGTTGGAAGGTGGTATGAGGATTTTTTTACCGCTGAACTGATTTAGATGAAAATTGGTATAAAGATAGTATGGGTCTCGAGAAATGACAAAGGATAGTTTCTTCTTCAAACCCCCTCCCCCCCCTCATCTTACTTTAGAACCGTAGGTCCAAAAAAATAAAATAAAATAATGGAAGTGACGCCTGAAAGGTACTTCCAATAAAAACTATCTATACATATAATAAAGCTGAAGAGGGTCGAAAGTCTGTTCATGGAATATATTCGAAAAAAAGTTGGCTGGAGATACTTAGAATCGATAACAGAACACGTTCCAAGAATTTTTAAGTAGTTAACGGCTGAACGGATAATGATGAAATTTTGTGTAGAGATAGTTTGAGTCCCGGGAAAGGACAAAGAATAGTTTTCATCCCGAAAATCAACCCTGGAAGGGGTGAAAAGGGGGTTGAAAGTTTGTATGTTGAAAGTTGGTATTGAAATAATTTGTAATTTTTTTGTCAAGGTGTTCATATTTATAACATGTTACCCGTCGATGCTTTAAATTTACCTTTACACGCACTTAAGAAATATTTGAAAATGTCATGAATGTCAAAGGGTTATTGCAGGTTCGAGGACTATATATGACGGACAAAGATGCATGGCCCAAACCAAAAAACTACTACAAAATCATCTAACATTTATAGGACACATTTATAGGTTTAGGTAGGAAAACATATCAAACGTTTTGTGAAGCAGTCAAATTAGGATTTATTTTTCTTTATAATTAAACAATAGGTACATTATCTGTCTCTCAAGCTGTTTTGATATGTCTTCTTGAAGAACTACGCATTATTTTGTATTTTTAAGATCTAATAATGTATTACTGTTTTGAAAAAAATAAGTCCCGTCTAATTTCTTTTCGGTCATAAATCATAATACTTCTTGGGCCAGAGGTGTAGGGTTAGAACCGGTGGTAGTTTTGGAACGAAGTTCCTTATCGGACGGTTCGCGGATGGGGGCCTAGGCGAAAAAAAGTCACGTGACCGTCACGAAAAAGCGTCACGTCACGAAAACGCGACACCCATACGATTGAGAAACATGTAAAATGGAATGAAATAAAAAATATATAAAATAGAATAAAGTGAAGTAAAGTGTAGTGAAACTGAGAAGTGACAAAGTGATAAAAGTGAAAAAAGTCGAGAACCTTAAAAGTCGAGAATTTTAAAAATGTCAAAAATTTTGAAATTTTGAAAATGTCAAAAATGCCAAAATTTCCAAAATTTCCAAAACTTCCAAAATTTCCAAAATTTCCAAAATGCCCAAAATTTCCAAAATATCCAAAATTTCCAAAATATCCAAAATATCCAAAATATCCAATATTTCCAAAATTTCCAAAATTTCCAAAAGTTCCAAAATTACCAAAATTTCTAAAATTTCCAAAAAATGCAAAAAAAAATTAAAACCACCAAATTTTAGGAAAAGTCAAAAATTAAATAACAACTTCGTTCCAATCGCACTCGATTCCACTTCGCACGCACTTTCCACGACACTCACGTATTTTATTTTTCTCTGACGTTCATTAGTGCATTGTAATGTGCTTACATTGACGAATAAATATCTTGATCTACACCAATATCATAAATCCTCTATTCCGCGTTCGGAACCGTATGTAATTAATTACCAACATTATTGCAACCAGTAACGTAACATCAGTGTATTATCTGTGACAGTGTGGTAAAAACGTATGAAAATTCATTACCTACGGTAACGTAATGAAAATCCGCCCCCCCCGACCGCCGGTACGCCCCCCCGACCGCCGGCGCAATAATGTGTAATAAGTGTTGGTCATGGCGGTGTAATGGCGGTCATTCTAATGGTTTCAATGGATTTTTAATATGTGTGTAGGTAAAGCAGTGTATGCTTCTGTACATAATTAGGCCTTATTACGTAACAGTTACATCGCCATGTCCGTCCGTCTGTCCGCGGTCTAGCTCAGTTACCGTAAGCTGAAATTTGGTGAGGCCTGATAAGAACTTTCAATAAAAACTATATTGAATAAAATCGGTTCAGCCGTTTTTGAATTATTAGTCAAAAACGCATAGTGAAAGGAAGTGCCGAATAGTAAAATGACGTAAACGGATGTTTTGTAACAGGGCAGCATCTACGAAACTCTACACTGAGCATCGCCCGACATGCTCTTGGCATTATCCCGGAAATCACCCCTTAAGGATTACTAATTCCAATTCCAGAAAATCCCCAGCCAGGTTATACGTAGCCTATAAGAATTCAGCGTCTAAAAGGGGAGGGGGGGGTAGCCACTACACTCGATTGAGTCCAAGTGCACCTCAAATAGAAAAAAATCATTTCTGCATTTGTTACCCCCCGCCTGTTCTTACCTTTCATGCTTTGACTGATTTGACGGGAGGATCGATTTGGATGATATTTGCCGTGGACATGAACCTATAAATACAAAAGTGGTCCTGTATCGTCCGATATACACCTACTACTCTCTATATCGTTTAAATCATGCCAATAAAAAATATAATTAAAAAAAGTATTCATTTATGAGTGTAGTTTCATTTAGTGGTAATTGTAAAATATTTTATTAGGACTACTGTCCTCTAGCGTATCCATCTGTCAACTTTACTTCAAGTTCCGCCTCCAGGGTAGCGGGAGAGAAATTAGGGGTGAATTAGCCGCTTACTGACACAGACCGAATACCACGCGGGCGAAGCCGCGGGCACAGCTAGTGCATAAATATGTATAATAAGCTACCAAATAAAATAAAGGACCTTCCTGTTAATAAATTTAAAAATAGTCTATCACGTTACTTATTGGATAAGAATTACTATCGTACAAAAGATTTTTTCTCTCAGAACACTGAATGAACTGTATACTAAATTAATAATATGACAAAATATGTGACATTAATGATTAATAATATGAAATAGTAATGAAATTAATAATTAATAGTATGTGACATTAGAATTGTATATAGTTTTTGTATGCTAGTATAATTAATTACGTATAGCAGAATAAGCCACAAATGTCTGCACTACACCTGGTGACACTATATCTGTACTTATTCTATGCAAATAAAGATTATGATGATGATTATGATGGATTCTACCTTATCTTTGCCGTCCACACGAAGCTAATACACAAGCCAGGACAGCAAAATCACTGGTGGGTGGCTCTACTATTAGCTGAAAAAATAGAACGGCAAGCTATTCAAGACTGTCATGGCTTTAGCATTACTTTACTAGCCCGGAAATACGCTAGTTTTGTGTACACAAAGATAGACTTAATACCTACATGTTTCCATCACTAGCGGCAAAATGGAGGGTTTTAAAATCATTTACCCCAAAAACGCACGACAACACCCGCACGATTCATCTAATAAACGGTCCGGTCAAGTGCGTGTCGGACCACTCATAATGAAGGGTTCCGTACCTTCAGTGGAATAAGAACCAAACTAATACCAAAAGGTGATTCTGATGCCTATGGATTAAGTTTTTTGGAGATAACTCAAAAATAGCTGAACCGATTATGTTCAGAACAACTTTCGTAGAAAGTATGTGATAAGGCGCATTTTCTCAATTTTTTTCATATTTTTAGGACTTCAAAAGTCACAGGGGGGGATACAATTTTACTGACTTTCGAAGCGATTATTTCTGAAAATATTCACTTAATCACAAACTACTAAAAGAAACTTCCATGTTATTTTTTTAAAACCTATTGATTGATGTGCAACATGTTCATATTATGTAAACATTTTTTTTTCAAATATAGCAACATGTATGGAGCTCCCCCTCTAAAAATATTTTTTCTGCAATTTAACTACATAACTAAATAGCGGCATGCAAAATACACCTTATGTCTAAATTATATTAAGATGCGTCTTATAGTTTCCGAGTAAAATGGCTGTGACATACGGACGGACAGAGGGACATGACAAAACTATAAGGGTTCCGTTTTTGCCATTTCGGATACGGAACCCTAAAATGAAACAAGATATAGCTTGCTATCCTAAAAAACTAGCCTCGTGTATCCCGGCTACTGAGAAACTCCCTAGACAAACCACATAAAAAAATCCGGATTGAAGATATTTTAAACAACCCTGAAACCCGGTTAAAACATTCGCGTTCCAAATTTAAAATGGCCATTATTTTCAATTGAGCCCGCGCCGATACACCTCAAAGCTACACTAGCAACACCACGGAGTTGCTCGTCCAAAAAACTCGCTCCAACCTGTTTCGCGCTTCGCGGAATCGAAAAAAAAAAACAAATTGCTATTTGGACGCGGCCCGAGACGCGGGGGAATGTCGTCAAGGCTCACAACTTTCAATTACATTATAATTTTAATGTTAAATTAAACGTATTTAATAATTAGGCAACAGGTTTGTTGGTTATTATCGTTGTAGGGAAGTAAAGCTAAGAAAATAATTACAATGTAAATTGGTTTAATGCCTGACAAGTCGTAGCTAGAGACGCGTAGCACCTTGAAGTGCGATAATGAATGGCCGATAGGTTAGTTGTAAATTAGATAATAAAACAACTTCTTCGAGGTCAATTAGTGTTTAGTGATGATTTTATGCGTAGTGGTCTATCTGTTAATAAATTAAGACACTAAGCTAACAGGGCATCTCAATGATTGAGCACTCTGTTAACTAACATTTGATAGGTATATGTATTTGTTTTCACTTGAGTTTCGTTTCGACGCTTGAAATTTGGACACGGTTTCATTAGTCACTTTAGCAAACTTAGAATAGGTACTGGCATCTCCAACGAGACGAATTCCAGGGTAGGTAAAGCCTGACAAGAAATATACATTGATCATTGTCAAGCGGGCGCTATTATTCTCATTTATATGGCAATAGTTCAGTATAGTCGAAAAGCGTATTATTCTCTATGGTATGGTGACATCTGGATTTGTTCACCTGTTAGCTCTGATGTTAATTTGCAAATGTTTCATATCTAAATAGTTTCATTTCCCGAGCGTAATATTTACAGCAGTTTATTATACACTGTTTACAATGTTTCGCTCTTGACTATGGATAATTTTGGGAATATTTTGTAGTTTATTATTTAAAATTCAACACATTATTATTATTATTCAAATAAACCGCCACAATGACACTGACAACAGTGACAGCCTATCACATGCACCCACACAACACACATGCATATCATCCTGTCATTTAAAATATTGCCAGTGTAAGAAATTAGTTCCAATGAAATTCCGCGACATGGCGCATGATCATATATTTCTGGTCAGGCTTTATATGAATTTCATTCGCGATAGATGCATCTAATGTTAAACTATACGCGAAAGTGTAAAATGATATATTGAGCACTGTGTTCTGTAGGTCTTGACAAAATCTCAAGTCGCATAAGCATAGCTCGGACATTTCATCACAAAAATAAATATTGTATAGACCAAGTTGCACACTTTTGGACTCTTTTTGGGTTGTGGTTATGAATGTAATATAGAAATATATGTATTATTAAAATATTGTAAGTACATAATAAAAATTTAACATATCTTGTCTTATTTCGGTATTATATTCGTTTTACGACGATTTGCGATGAAATGTCCGAGCTGTGCACTTAAGCTTCGGCTTTTGGGTCAAACATATGTTCTTGAAAATTCTCTTGTATGTGGGAAAACCATTAGAGTAAAAGTTGCGAGGAGGTACGTAATTACTATGTAGTTCTTTATTAAGTCTCAAGTGCTGAAGAAAATATAACAAGCCATAAAGTGTGCAATAAATTGCTTTTAATACTCGTAATAACTTACTTCTCTTCTCTCACATTTACAGGAAAGACGCGAAAGCGAATAAAATGTAACGTTTTCAAGACATCATTGTCAGTTGTCAATACTGAAAGCGTTACTGCCATAAAAAATCATTTAGAAATAAACTCTATTAACAACCGACAAGGATGTACCTTTGACTTAAAAAGGAGATGGAGAGAAGGAGGGGAAGTGAAAAACAAAGTCCAACGTGGTTGAGTTCGAGCTGCACAGGGTGATTCCACAACACGTAGGGAGCTTAAATACCGCGAGCCATCCGGTTACCTCTCGGACACTGTAACTACGCGCCATTGCTTTTGGGAAACTCCTCAAAAATGCCGCGATTTTTTGTGAATTGGGCCAAAGCAACGAAATGCATTTGTAAGTCTCGATTGAGCGCCGTTTATACTGTTGGGTAAAACACTTAATTCAAGTTTCAAGCCCGCCATGTATGGCGCAATGGAAGTTCAGTGCATTTATTTTGTGTCACGGATTCTGTTTTCTTTTTTTCATTTTTTATCTTTTATCTTTAATTCTTTACTTTACTTTTTTGGTCTGTGTTAATGCTCCGACGGTTTAATATCTGAATTAAAAATAAATTATAAAGAGACTTGCAAATAAAACTTACCTATTTAAAATAAAACTCAACTAAATAAACCTAAAAAATATCAAAAAATGGGTCCCTTCGGTATGGTGCCGAGGATGCTGGCAGCGTTCCTCCGCTGTATCGCAATAATAATACGTTGAGCGAGGAGCTGCCAGCTCTTCGGTCACCAGTTGAGTCGGTGAGCCTTTTAGACAGGTCTTTGAAAAGTTTATGGGCACTGGGACCCCACGGGCCAAGGGTCTCGACTCCGAACGGCATGAAAATATATTCGGGTCGGGGCCGAGACCCCTGTATCTTAATCGCTTGTTCCTTTCGGTCCGTTTAGCCGCCGCACTAGCTTCATTGCTGGTTCCCACACCAGCACCCTTCTCAACCTCCACGGAACCAGGGAATTGCCGTCCGGTCTCTTACCATCATCTCTCGCAGTACCGGTTGGCTCCATCAGAGCCTGGCACGTTGGCTGTTGCAAGAGACCGGCGGATTATGTCATTTAGTGCGGCGTGCCTAGAAAAGCGGCCGGCGCTTTTTTGACAAAATAGCCCACGGTATCCCAGCCAGGCAGGTCGCAAGACGGCGAGTGTCGGGTGCGAGGAAGGTTCCTGTATTTAGCGACGGATAGGACCGGACCCACTCACCAGACTCCCTCGTCACCGACGCTAGCAGTCTAGCACGTTCGCGACCTGTGCTAAGGATTAAATTTACTTCGTTCCAGCTCCTTTGGCAATTTGGGTGGGTTGGGAAATCCTTGCTTAGGCAGGCACTTGACCAAGGTTTCTTGGCTTCCTCCAAGCCCGCAGTCTCACAGTTTGGGGGGAACCCTCGTAGGATTTTACCTATGCGACTGGCTGAGCTATGGACGGAAGACAAAAAAGCTTGCAAAGATAAACTTGATCTTTTTCGGATACCAAGCCCACCATGTCGGATGGGAAGGGATGCTGATCGCTGAGCTGAATGTTGAGAATAGTTTCCGAAGTTCATTTGATCAGATCATGTAAGGGTAATAAAATATTTTTGAATTTCCAAATACACAGGGCTACAGCGAAGGACGTAAGTCAATTTATGGACGAAAAGGCAAAATTTAAGAATATACATATATTGCGCAATAAGGGCTTATTTCTAGAAGACGGTTTGTATATTTTTTGAATTTAGAGATTTAATTTTGCACGAAATTGGGAAAAGAGTCTTCGAAGATAGGGGCTTACCATTTTTATGTTCGGCATTTAGTATCTATATTAAATTTTCGTTCGATCTCGTTGTGATTGAGGTTCGTATTTGGGATTATAGTTCACATTTACTGAATTCATTTAATATATTAATTGTGAAAGTAATGTAACCTACCATAACGCGGTAATGTGTTATTAGTGTTTAGTAAAAAGTCCCACTTAGTCGGTTCTAGTTTTCGAGTTTCGGTCAGCTTAGTGGACACTGACCAACTTATTTACCGATAATCGGATTAACAGAAAGAATAAACAGAAAATAAATCATACTTATAACAAATCTGTGTTTTTTGGTGCAACGCTGAATGAAACGACAAAATGAACACCTTATTATGGCCAAGTTACTTGATCTAGATGTAAGTAGGTACATTGATGTAAGTATATTAGGTTTATTTAGGAAACTGCATGTCCTTGTTTTAATCTAATCAGAATAGAAATTCATGTCATGACCGTGTTTGCTTTTCTACTACAATTACTACAACCTCAATTCAACCCCAAACAATGCGTTATCTTTCTAAGTATCACTGATTGATATTATACAACACGCGTGCATGAGCAATATACGGATGAGGGGTTGAGTTTGGCGCCCTCCGAGGTGAGGCTAGGTCGTGTTTTTCTAGCTTAGGATTTTTTGCCGAGTAAGGATCGCTTAAATGTACATTTCCCCCTTTTTCCACCTCTTGGATTCCAGGTTTAGCAAAGCAATTTACATGCAACTGAAGAACAAATCAAATTATTTTAATAAATATGTATATGTACATATTTTTAAGTCGACACACTACTACATAACTTATAAATTTATATATATGTCATATACAAAGGAAAAAATGACCTAGGTCTCCGGGGCCCAGGGCTGGGATCGAACCAGCGTCTCCTGCATTCTCGGCAGACGCCTTAACCACTTTTTTTTTCTTCCTTGTAGATGACATCTATAAAGTTTATAATATTATGGTGCAATTTCTCAATATAAGAACCTATTATCAGACATATGTAGCTATAAACTTGGTTTAAATTAGGTAAATCACAAATGAGGATAGAACATTTGTTTTGTCAGAAATTGGAAACAGATGATCAATACAATTTAAAAAAAATCACCTGTGAAGAACTCTGGAATATCATGGAATTCGAACCCGCGTCATTTGAATAACTTGTTGAACATGCTTCCAATTACATTTTTTTTCGTCATGCGGTTTCAATAGCCATTCCGATCACAAATGCAACCGCAAACGAATACGTAATTTCTGGATATTGTAGATATTGCGCCACACGCCTGTTTGGCAATATGCGGAAGGGTGGCTCCCTCAACAACACTGGATAATCGTGGCTTTCCACCCCCGGGCTTTCCGCTAGCTACGAAGCACTTTGGTGATATACATTTTAAAATTAGTGAGATTGGCTATTATAGGAAGAAATAAGTTCGAGGCCAGAAAAAATATTTTGAATAACATGGAAGAAATTATTGCTATTAATGTCAAAAACCTTTAAAACTCGACTGTGGCAGGGTATAAAAAGAAGCAATTAAATTATGTAGTAAGCATAGTAATATATGTATGTAGGTACCTTTTTTTTTTATACCACGACGGTGGCAAACAAGCATACGGCCCGCCTGATGGTAAGCAGCTACCGTAACCTATGGACGCCTGCAACTCCAAAGGCGTCACATGCGCGTTGCCGACCCTTTACAAAAAGGAGGATTCACTGTGTTGACGACTAAAGGAACAAGAAGGTCCCTCATCGTCAACACACTGGGTCCTCTTTGAGCTCTTTGGCAACCTTACTCACCAGCAGGAACACATCACTATGAGTAGGGTCTAGTGCTATTTGGCTGTGGTTTTCTGTAAGGTGGAGGTACTTCCCCAGTCGGGCTCTGCTCCAGATTTGAGCGATGACATTCGCTGAACGTGCCCTACCACACTTAGCGAGATGCCATTCGCAGTGCCCATACCTCTCTTTTTGGCGTAGTTTAAGGACATACCCAGGTCCAGAAAACCAGCACCTACCAAAAATGCAGCACACATTATCTTTTTTTAATCAATAAATGAAAAAAAAAATATTAAAAGTAACTAATACTCACCTCCTGTCTTTATTTTTGATTAACTTTAAGTTATGGTTATGACAGACAGTTTAACAGTAGGTACCTAGGCATTTTTTAAACTCAGGTTTTCTTTATTATAAAAGTAACTTCATTGCATATATCTTAAAAAATGCATGCGCGTCAGACGGAAAAAACTAGTACTTTACAAAAAAAAACCGGCCAAGTGCGAGTCGGACTCGCGCACCGAGGGTTCCGTACAAACCTGTAGGTATATAAGTAAAAGTTCACTCAATGCATTGACATAGAAAATTGATTTTGTTACAGCTTAAAGGTATTATAGACCTGAGTATTTCATATGAATTTAAATTTAATACCTCTACGCGTTTACGAGGAAAAAGGTAGTAAGTTTAAAATTTAAAAAAATATTTTTTGTACGATTTTACTAAAAATGTCTACTTTTCGTAATTTTTCCTTTGTCTGTGCTATATAAAGTTTCTTCGTGCCAAGTTTCAAGTTTCTGAGTTTACGGGAAGTACCCTTTAGGTTTTGAGTTTCTTGCGAGTACTCAGTTTCAAAATATGCGACTTACATTGCTATTTCTGTTGATTGCGTTGACATAAAAGTTAAGTTTTTTCGACATCTGAAAGGTCCTATAGCCCTGAGTATTTGACATGAATTTAAATTTAATACCTCCACGCGTTTACGAGGAAAAAGGTAGTAAGTTTAAAATTTAAAAAAATATATTTTGTATGATTTTACTAAAAATGTCTACTTTTTGTAATTTTTCCATTGTCTATGCTATATGACGTTGCTTCGTACCAAATTTCAAGTTTCTGAGTTCACGGGAAGTACCCCGTAGGTTTTGGGAGTGCCGAAAAACTCTAAAATTGCAGCATAAACGACTGTATCTTTTGATTGCGTTGGCTTTTAAGTTTGATTTTTCCACAGCTCCAAGGGACTATAGGCTTGAGTATTTGATATAAATTTCAGCTTGATACCTCCACGCGTTCCTGAGAAAAATGGTCTTGACAGACAGACAGACAGACAGACAGACAGACAGACAGACAGACAGACGGACAACAAAGTGATCCTATAAGGGTTCCGTTTTTTCCTTTCGAGGTACGGAACCCTAAAAATCAAGAATACAGAGAACTAATTTAATTTAAACCCCTAATAGTATAAATACATCCTCAATAAGCTACTACATAGACACTGAAGCACAGAATTCTAACGAGGACTTGTTTATTAACGGGTTTACCCTTGCCCGGAATGTAAATTCTGACTGCCGTAAATTTATAATGAGTTTTAGTGAGAGGGTGCAAAGCGCAACTGAGTGATTAGGGTTCGCTTTGAGTTTGGGATTAGTTGCAAAAGTTGAATGGTTTAATTGTTAATAATTTTAAACACAAAAATACCGACTTCGCTTAGCTTCCACCTTTCCAAAAGCAAGTAGGTACTCGAGATGCTGTATAAAATACTCAAATCACTATAGGTGTCACACTATTAGTTGAAGAGTTCCCTCGATTTCTCCAGGCTCTCATCATCAGATCCTGACCTGGTTACAATGGAAAACTGGAAAATTCTTTTTTTGTTTGAAAGAGTATTCACTCTTTCAAACAAAAATAGATATTTGTACAACAAGAGAAGAAAGTTCATATTAACTTCGAGTGCTAATTTTGAGTCCTGAGCAAGCGAAAGATTCTATAATATATCTAATTTAGAATCTTGAGCGTAGAGAGGGACTCAAAAGCACAAGATGTAAATAACTTTATTCTCATGTTGAACACACTATTTTTCACCTCAGCAGTGAGAAGACATGGAAAAATACAACCTGGGTGATGCTTAATCATTCTATGTCACTTTTTTCACTTGTATTTATTATAATATTCTTACATTTGAGTTCAAGAACCTCAATTATAAGTTAATAACACAAATAATAATCAAAATAAATTAAATTTTTTAAAATATCTATACCGCCATTTTGACTTTTGTCAACTTTTTTTTATCTGCGTTCGGTAACTACTGTTTGATCACAATACGAGAGATTGTTGTAAGTAATCATATTTTTCACATGATAATCTTGTAATTTTTCCGTTTATACTTATTTGATCTTGAAATAAAGAACGTAAATTATTTTAGGTGTTGTATGGTTAAACATTTCAAAATTAAAATTAGTTTAAATTATATTTACAAATTAGTACTTCTGCGCATTTCGGAACGTTTCGTTCTGACTCTGTTTCAGGGGTCGAATCGAAAGTTTAGAATACGAATTAGAATTAAATAAAATTTGATTGAATGACGTTTAAAATATTCTTGTCTCTCTCTATTTACTAATGACGTGAAAAAGACAACACGAATAGCTTCCGAGTATTTCGAATTTGTATTAGACCTCGCGCGCAGATTGACATTGTAATTCCAAGGTCGACAAGGTCATTTTGTCTCACGCTCGCAGCAAAATTGAGTTTTGCTCACTGTTTTTAGGTATCAAAGAACCCTCGTTCCTGCTGCTGAGGTGAAAAAGAATTTTCCATCTTAGTCCAGCCGTCTTGGAATAATCGGTGAAAATACTTAAAAAAAACAAAGATCCCGACGAATTCCGAATCCCTCCCCCTTCGAAATACGTTTAAAGTACGATTTCGAGTAGGTACTCGAGTAGTACAATCGAAATTTATGCTATTTTAATTCTAACCTGACGACCCCCGTTATATATGTAGCCGAAACTAAGCTGAAGGTAGGGTTGCCAGGTCTGGCTTTAGCCTGACGTGTTTGGCTTTTTACGGACGTGTCCGGCCAAATAGGTTCTAGTACGGCCTCTTCGGTTTTGTTAGGCTTTTCGTCTGATTGTCGCGAGAATCGAGCGCATGCAAAGCCGCGATATAGCTATTAAAAAGTTATCTCCGGCTTTTAAGGGGAAATGTCCGGCTACATAAAGTCAGAGTCCAGATTTTGTGTTGTCGAGCCTGGCAACTCTAGCTGAAGAGATGGTTGACCCTCTCTTCATACTTCATACAAACTTGACAAAAGGGGGGTCAACTAATCTCAGCAGCTTATTGTAGGTACATAGACTGGCTTTGTGTGGCTACCTCTGTATAACGATTTTTTATTGGTTTTACCTCTGTTACTCGGACTCCTATTAAACCAGGCGTCTAAGATAAATAAGAACCTATTAAAACATCTCGGTGAAGCCATCGCTGACCGGTGGAACAGATCCCTTAGTGTGGTAATGGGCTGGCTAAGATCCAAAATTATGATTTCGATAATCCGAGCGACCAGCATGTGTATCCGTGGGACACGGCACAGGTTCAAATCCATCCAACATTTCTTCGGTTTCAATGACGGTGCGGCCCTACCCAAGCCATCTACCTGTACCCTGTACTAGCGACGTTTCCTTGTTGTTGGCCATTCTTATTTATTTTTATAATTTAACATTTTTATAAATAAATGAGATATTATTATAGAACCTATTAAAATCTCTCAAGTCTCCCGCTATTAGACAAAACCTCGTTAACGAACTTTTTGGCGTTTGAGATTAGCGTTACCGAGGTTCCACTCAGTGTAATTATTACATTATATTCTGCTGTTTTGTGCGGAAATCGCAGCGTTAGACGCATGCGTTCAACGAATCCGTTTGCCGCGTCGGCGTCCCGAAAACGCGTACCTATTACTGGAGTAGGGGAACGCCTTTTTAACCTATAAAAATGACATAAATCACAAGTCCGATTTTATTTTGTCACCTGTTAGAATACGTTGAGTACTAATAATAAAAAATATTTTCTAACAATTGTTAGCATTGCGCTAGGTATAATTACATGTATTTGTTTGCTACACATAGAACAGATTATGTAAGTTTTAATATTCTCCACCAGGCTATCGCTTTTTACTATTGCAACATAACTTCACATTTTATATCGGTTTTGTCAAGAGCATATGTCGTTTTAGCCATTTGTAATTCGTGTAGAATTCAAGGTCACTTATATTTTGACATTTTTTTTCGAGGTTTCATTTCATTTTCTTTATTGCCATAGGTAAGCGCATTGTAATTGCAATTGCGCATCATTGTAATTTTTCCTACGTCAAAACTACATAGGAAAACTTTGTTTTGTGCGTAGGTAAGTACTTATCTCAATACAACTCTGTAATGTTACTATTTCTCTTGCGTCGAAAGGACACGTTTCACGCAATAAACAAGGATATTCCGTAGAATATAAAGGTATTTTTGTTATAAGTGCGTTTGACGCATTGCGTCTCACGCTGTGTTTTGGTGATTAGATTATCTGGTATAAAATGATGTGCGTCAAACGCATCACATTTAACATAGCGCTTATCGAATAAAACAATCGCGCGCTTGAAACATTATTTGTAGGTAAGTACTGTAACCGCAGTGTTACAGTATTATATATAAACTCCTTTTAAATAACTAGTATTTTACTGCGGATCTCTAAAAAAAATATATTCACACGTCGCAAGTTCTTTGAAATCGATCTAGTATAAACACAAAAGTAATTAGTTTGGTTATTTATTGCTCTTTTTCTGCGGATCAAGTCGGAGCGCTTTTGGACACTTGACTCTTATCATGCGTATGTCGCCTAAACACAAGTTCGGTTACTAGCACGTACTAAAAAGGGCGTAAGATAATTAAATTAGGACGACACATTCGTCATCTAGCTAAAAACTTTTACTAATCAAATGTTTAAATGACGTATGTTGGTTCGAAATCTATGCACATAACATCTTTATGTTACTCGGACTTATTCGTGTGAATATTATTGTTTTAAAAATATACTTGTAGGAGAGTTAGTCGAGATTTGGACCCGGAACGTAGCGTTTGACCATATGAAGTCAATTCTGATTTGTCAGATATAATTCATTGTAAATTAGTAATAAATAATTCGGGCTCGCGATTACCTTAACCTGTGTGCAAAGATTTTTGTTCTAGTGTTTATTTGCTTTATTCGGTGTTAATTTAATGAATAGTTTATTAGAAGCAGTGATACCAGGGAGTAGAATTACTTAATAGAATTAAGATTAATGTATAACGAATTTTTGTATTTTATCTTATTAGGTCATCGCGACGGGTGTTAGTTCTGCTTTTAGCTGAGTCCAGCGTGTTCTAAGCGGTTAGGGAAGTCGTCAGTGGACGATTTGTATGTAGGACATAATAGTTAACTTCTGCAAATGTTCCAGAGTTGTCCGAGCGTACGAGAAGAAGATTATAGGGAGCCACTCTGGCTACATTCTTAGTTCTACAATTAGCTAGTACCTTCCCCAATAACCACATTTTGTGTAAAAGAGCGATAAACTAAAGTATTGATTATTTTATTTAGCCTAGTCTGCTTGAATTGAATGTTGGCATTGCAAAATAGTTATTTTGAAGGGAGAGCTTAACGTCATAACACACAACTCATTATATTGGCTCTTTCCGACAGAATGACGAGATTGTAGTGTCACACATTTAATTGCTTCTTTGATTCTATTATTTGTGACGAGATAGTGAACCAACAATAAAAAAACTACTTTACACACACATCGTATATTTGTGTTACACACAAAATACATGTACACTCACTCGTTACACACCACACTACACTTACAAATACACAGCTGACACACCACACGTTTAGTCTATTTGCACACATTCACTTAGGTACACTCGGAACAAGGTTTGGTGGCTGAGATTAGCTCCTGCCAGCTGGACGCCGAAACAGGCTTTGGCCTAATGTATCTGACGGGTCAGTGCATTAGAAGTCTGAAGCCATTACACTACACACTAGGTACACAAGCAAGGCCTGAGTTGTTTATATTTCTGTAACATTTCGCTCTGTAGTCCTGGGATCCAACCACTCGATATGTGCCGACCCCTGACGTCTGATGTCGTGTGTGAAGGTAGAGTGCTCTCCATCCAATTTAAGGGGCTGCAGTACAGTGAGTGTTATAGGGTATAAATAATATTCAGAGCACCTTGTACAGATCGACAACACTCACTAACTTTGTCACAAATACCGCGGCTGCATGACGTTGTAGGGACAAGCGTAAATACCGTAGCGCGTAAGCTTAGCGTAAATTATAAAATGCATTGTGCGTAAATACCATTTTGAGAACGACAGGAAAGTGAAGAGTGCTGATGAATGATTAGGAGGGATGTTTTGATTGTACTCCTGGTTTAGCTAGAATTGCTTCCTGTCGGTTTTGATGGACGCGTGGACGGGCATGTTCCATTCTCAACGTCACGCGAGGCAGGGGTGTAGGTTGGCAGGGAGCCCCTGGACATTTCAAAACTAAGTAATAACTTTAGGCTCCCCTTTCTAGACCTAAGGGTCTGAATTCACAAGGTCTCTTTGTTGTCGGGTATTTCTTTCAGGTCGCTATTTCATCGTGTTCAAGCTATATTCTAAAAATTAAGTTAAATTAACAATAAAATAGTAATTCATTGAATGTAACATCTAGTAATTAAATTAATTAATTAATTCTCCTTTTAGCACTGCTGTCATTGGTGAGTGGCATGTTCATTTATGTAGTTAGTTTTTTTTTAAATATTATTTTACGCTTACGGGTTAATTGAATTCTATTGAGTTTTTATCACGTGTTTAGATTTATTATTATTACATAAAATATATAATAACTTAATTCGATTTAAATTCGGAAACGGATACAGATACGGATCTCCGAGTAAATTGTTGTTCCGTGTTTTACGGACACGGATCAAAAGTACGGATGGTATCAGTATTCCTTTATGAATACGGTTACAAATACGGAATATGGATTGTATTTCTATTTAATCATGATTTCGTTACTTTAATTTTATTCATGGTTTATTTTGTTTTCTTTCATTAATTTGTTTATTTTTTTTCTCAAATGATTTTTTATTAACGGATCTTTATCGTGGCGTTTTATTTTTGACCTTTTTTATTATTGCGTACATTATTGTTAGTTTATTACATTCGTATTTAATTAACAATTTGATTTATCAATGTCTCTTACACAACGTAGTAGGTCCTTAATTTTTGATTAGACGATCACATGTATTTATGGCCAATATTAAATTATATTTTATTTTTAAAAGCTGTCAGATTAGTGCGTTTACAGTACATATTTTAGTCTAACCAAGTTGTCACTTTGCTCCTCGTGGTTGCGTGCCATTTTGCGTAACAAAGTCTTTGTGTCAGGTGATTCACGCGTTGGGCAACTCACACAATCGCCTTTGTGCATTGCCTCACTGTGTGTCATTGTTCCACTGCTTGTTAAAAAAATGCGGGTAAGTATATTATTTATTTAGTTTTTGCCTCGCTTTCTATGCCAGGCTATTGTATACAGGGAAATAAAATGGTGCTCGCGTGTAAAAGTGACGGACCAAGGGCTTGTATTAAATTGGTAACTTGAAAACCAGAATAATAAACAATATGCAGAAACGGAAAAACTGGAAAAGAAAAGTCGGAAAGTGGACCCGGGCTCCGTAGCAGCCGCTGATAAGAAAGATGAGACAAATAACACTATAAAAGCTTTAAAATTGGTAAAAACTAAAATAGATATACGGAGAGGTTAGGGAAGAAGAGACAAGGAATGAGAAGACAAAGAAAGTTCCTTTGATTTTGCATTAAGGTAGCACTAATATCCAATGCTTCGAACATACTAAAAAACTTTTGCCTTTATATTCAATATTTGTCAGATTTGAGTACTTAACATCTGGCACAGAAAGACAAATCCCACCAAAAACATAAATGTAAAAAAGGAGAGCCAAGTTCAATACAAAAAATATGCTTGGCGGGCTTAGCCGCAAAAAGAATGGAGATCTAAATGAGTGTCAAGTTCTATACAAAATCCAAATATGTATTTATAGGAACAAAATAACATTATGAACAAGTATTAAACTTCATTACATCAGTCATTTTATAAAGTTATTCAACATATATATATATATTTAATTCTGTTAAAAACTGGCCAAGTCAAATCTAACCTACTTTAAGATCTCACATTTTTAAATAACAGCAATTGTTATACGTATCCAATAAAGCAAAGAAATAGAGTTTAATACTTGTTCATAATGTTATTTTGTTCCTATAAATACATATTTGGATTTTGTATAGAACTTGGCACTCATTTAGATCTCCATTCTTTTTGCGGCGAAGCCCACAGCCAAGCATAATTTTTGTATTGAACTTGGCTCTCCTTTTTTACATTTATGTTTTTGGTGGGATATCATTACTTTTTGTGAAGAAAATTAGGCAGGTATTGAGATTTAATGTTTTTTCTTGCGTTTCCGCTGCATGGTTTTCTTTTTTATGATATTGTCTACATTCACCTGTGCGCCGCCGACGACACACCGTTGGCCGGTCGTTTAGCGCGTATTACAAGTTTTTTGTATAGGGACACCACTTCTTTTATTTTTATATTTCTGTTATATAGCAAATAGAATAATACATATATTGGGATAGTTTCAAATATCTGCTTGTAACGGTTCCAACGATAGAATTAAAAAAAAAATTGTATGGGGACCCCCTATTTTTTTACTTTTTTTTATTTTTATATTTTTTCATACGCTTACACACAATTAGCGAGCTGAATTCCAAATTTCATCCTTCTAGGTCATCTGAAAGTAGGTTAGATTTAGGTACTATATGTCAGTCAGTCAGTCAGTGCTAAAATTTACCACTTGTTGACCTTCATATCTTTATAACCGTTTGAGCTAGCTTCATTCAGCTCAATTTAGGCTTCTAGATGTCCTTATGGATATAATTAAACACACGTAGTTTTATGTGTTTACGTTAAAGAGGTTTTGAGTTACAGAAGGGTCAAAAGTGGCACCAAGTGGTTCGTGTAATATACACTTGGCGCTGGCTAGCCAGTTCCTTTGCTTGAACTTGGCTTGACACGCTGCCGCGTGTCTAGATTTGTATATGAGTATATGACTCTCTGTACCTATATATTTATAGTGTGTATAGTGATTCGAGGCCAGATCATGTGTATAATTTAAAAGTTAAAAAATATGAAACTCAGTTAATTGCACAGCAACAGACGCATGCGCACGTCAAGGACAAGGATGAAACGTTGCTGAAACAAAACAACTTTTTGCGCTCTGAACATTCCGTTTTTAAAAGCAGCAATTTTTATCTCGCCTTGTATTTATTTTATTTATACCTACTATATTTTATGGTGATTATGAATTTTACTTATATTTTAAAGTGATTATAAATCTAAAATGTAAATAGTATATAAATACATATAGTGTTGCCTGGTTTGCCTAGTAGGTTTATATAGGCCCTTGGTAGCAGTGGCAGAAGGTCAATGCGGAAATCGTGTTCTATGGACGCGCTGCCACTGCTAGGTAGTTAAAGTCACTGTGGCTAATTCCGTCATAGGGACTATTCCGTCTATTAGCGTTTTTCTCAACCAACGAAATTTTTTTATAATTTTATCGACAAAGCAGCGATTGCTTTTAGTTTCAGCAATCAATAAATGCAAATGGTTTTTTTCCTACGATTGACTAGGGATTATTCCGTCCACGAGGCTCGTGGACGGAATAGTCCCTAATTCCCTATAACGGAATTAGCCACATTGACCGTAACTAAAGATACTCGTGCATACATAGGTGCTACAACGTTAAATTATGTGATAAGTAATTAAGTAAGTATACATAGCTACGTGAATCAGGAGATTTAGTTGAAACATTTATGAAAGCGTTTAATATAGTTACTTATGAGTACCTACCTATTTTTTAATAGTTAGTTTTATAGGTTACTAGTAATTATTAAGTGTGTACCTAATTGTTATTTGTTATTAACAAAAGTGAACGTTTGATCATGTTATAGGTAATATTATACAATAGTTTGTTTGTGATTTGCGTGTGGTGTGTTTAATTTAAATCGAATATTCAAAGGGCAGGTTGGCGAGTACTGCTTCAATATTTACCTAATTTCTAATCTTAAAAAAACAAAGTATAGTACATAACACAAGTAGGTATGCATAGGAAATTGAATACTGGTATTTTTTGGACGGCCCAATACCGGTATACCGGAATGCACATTAAAAATACCGGTATTCTATTCCCTAGGTATGCACCGTGTCACGTAGCCATTAGTAGCAGCGACAAATCGACAATGTTGAACTTACGACTATAACGTCACAAAGCGGAAGTATAAAATCTGCAATTAGTGGTGGTAAGAGCTAGTTCTTAACACCATTATACACCGTGTCGCGTCGACGTGCGTAATATCAGTAGCAGCGAACAACTTAATTACGTAGTGCTGTGAAGCGTAAGCAGGGTTGCCAACTAGTCAATAATTGAACTGAAAGAATACGAAAGAAGAAGTGACCGATGCTTCCTGTGCCTAGTGCTTGAATGGAACCAAAATTAAAATATAACTATAAAAAAAAAAAAATATTTTAGTTTCAGTAGTCAGTAGTTGCCTATTCAATAAAAAAATGTACATTCTCACAGCAGCGCAGTATTTAATCGGTGAATATTTTTGCGTTTTTATTACACGAATATATTTTTGCGTAACGGATGTTAGCTAATTTGCTCTGATTGCTATTCTTTTGTCTGTTTAACTAAATTATATTATTTATTGTTATTTATTAATTTCTTTTTCTATATTGGTAATATTGGTAATCCAACATTCTCTATTACGAAAATATAAAAAAGTGCCAACCCTAGGTTCTGGAATTGTGAATACTAATTACGGCACGAGGCCTCATAGTAACGGTGCCAAATAACACACATCGGGCTTTTACGGCCACTAAAACATTCTAAGTGCACTCTAAAAATGTCGTTTGCACCAAAAAAAATTGTCCTATTTTTTTTTGTCTGGGATGAGAATTAGGTACCCATATCTTATATCGTGTCCCTGCTGAAATTCATCGGATGATGATTCATTTAGCCATTCGTCGCCCACTGCTGAGCATAGGCCTCTCTTCGAGTACGCCATTTGTCCCGGTCCTGAGCTAATCTCATCCAGAAGTGACCCGCGATCTTCCGAATGTCATCCACCCAACGAGCCAATGGACGCCAAGGACTCCTTAGGTCCGAAAGTGGCCACCAATCTGTTAACATTTTAGTCCTCCTGCCGTCAGCCAGCCTGGCAACATGTCCTGCCCAATTCCATTTGAATTTAGTAAGTAATGGTATCTCCTACGTCTCGCACCTTCTCTGCTCTCTCTCTCTCTGCTCTGCTGAATTTAATAGGAAAACGGCCTCCTAGCCTAGTCGGTATTGACTCTGCCTATGAAGCAGGAGGTCCCGGGTTCGAATCCCTGGTCAGGGTATTTATTTGTGTGTTTATCACGGATATTTGTTCCTGAGTTATGGATATTTTCTATGTATTTAAGTATTTATCTATATTTATCTATTATATATATCGTCGTCTAGTAGGTACCCACAACACAAGCCTTATTGAGCTTACTGTGGGACTAGGTTGATTTGTGCAAGATTGTCCGATAATATATATATATATCTTTTTTTTTAAACACCAATATAAGCTGTGTATGTCTAGTGTTTCTAAAGGTTACAATACTTTGTATGTTGCCTACAATTGCTAGCAGCATTGAAATTGTCTAACCAATATCTTAAACAATAGCCGACAACCGACTACCGGTCTTCTAGCTACTGTAATACCAAAAAAACTAGTTCCTTTAAAGCTTTTACTGCCTTGTGTTAAGGTTTCTTTTTGCTTGAAAGGATACAGTATCGTAAGGTTACACAATGAGTGCGCAAGTTTTGAAGGCGCCACGCGGTAGGTTTTTGTTTTTTAATGACATGCTATAGTCAACCTTCTTGTGAATAATGCAAGGTATATTATTTAACGTGGTTTGGTAGTGTAAAGTTGGTGAAAAAAATGTTGGAAGTATGCAGTAGCCGGTAGCTGGAAGCTTGTCGAATTCAAGGGCCGCCGTCATCTAGGTCTTTTTTATTCGGTTTGGTTGTCATTTATAATAAATCTCGAGAAATCTCTTGTGTTGATACCGAGGCCATTATTTCAGAATGTCAACTATTCTTGGCAGCTCTATATTCACCTAAGGCTAAAATCGTCCTCCTCCTTGGACAAAATCCGCCACGAGATATTCTCGAAATTCCTCATAAAGCTAACTTCAATCTGGCCTCTCTACCCCCAACAAATGCGGCCGAATTTAACCCTTTTTAACATTGAATGGATTATATGATGAACTTTTTCCGACGGACCTAACCGTTTTTGTGCTATAAGCAAACAACTGAAGAAAGAGCAAACATTTCTCATTTATTTTTCTGCCAAAATGAGATTGGGCAAACTTGGATTTAGGTACGCGCATTTAGAACCAAATAAAGGCATTAAAACGATTTCCAGCCTGCTGGGAAGTGAGAATTAATTCCTCAAAACGCTTTTAATGGGTCTTATTCGATCGGGGATATGGATAAATTAAATAGTTGTAGGTAAAGCAGTCATTCAGTCATTAATCAGTCGTACACAAATACTGGACTTTTCTTGCATTATTTGGAAAACTTTCTATAAATGTCACATCAATAGGATAGAACGTGTACAGACGAAATTTCTGAAAGCTCTTGACTAACGCATGGGTCGTGGTTTAAACTCTTACAAAAATAGCCTTGCACACTATGGACTGTTGACACTGGAAAATCGCCGGACGCAGTTTGATTTAATGTTCTTTTACAAAATCATTAACAATTACGTTGACTCCTTCTCAATTCTCGGTAGGGTGTTATTTAAAATACCTCAACGCACCGCACGCCATAAGAAATTATTTTCTATTCCATACACTAGTACAAGATATTGCTCAAATTCTTATTTCAGCCGTTGTCTCAACTATTATAATACAAATGTAGTTATCCCATATTGATCTTTTCTCATATAAAACCTGTGATAGTTTTAAGATGCAAGTTATTGTTTATTTCAAATCTAAATTATAAGCTATTCGAAAACATGAAAGTATTGCCTGTGTAAATCCATTGTATTATAAAATAGGTAAGTGTATTCAACTATTCATTCATCTCAAAACGCATTAAACTTAGCTACATTATTGTTAAACCGCTCCTACACAAGTTAGTTTAGATCTTATGTTTGTTTTTAAGTTATGGCACTCAAGGTCGATTAATAATGCTATTAAAAACTATATTGTTATTGTAAATGACTGTTTGTTGTCTTAATAAATAAAAAAAAATAAAAAATTAAAAAATACCAAGGTTCATTATCTTTTGGGATTTCAAATCAGTTTAAGCTATGTATAAATCGGAGAGACACCGCAATATTTTTTGAGCAACGAAAGTTGCCGGACAAGAGCGTCGCCAGCCGATGGCCAAGAGGGGGGGGGGGGGGGGGCAAGTTGATATAAATGGAGGGTAAAGAAAATACGAACTATGGGTACATTTGGCTAATTTTTTTTGTATATATTTATGGGGAGGAGGGGGCAGCTGCACCTCCCTGCCCTGCCTGAAATAAGGTTACATAAGTAAATAAGACACATATGTACCTAAATGTTAGGTATATAAGTTACTGAACAGCACCTACTTTCGTTGTCGACTATACGTTTCCAGTTTTTCAAACATTTCATTGGTAAGATTCAGTGCGGCAAGCAGGGATCGAATACCGGTATTATTTTCATACAAATTAACCGGTATTTATTTTCGGTATCTCGGTTATTAATGAATATTTTTGAATATATTTCTAATAATCTCATAATTTATACGTTTACCTAAATTACATTTCAGAATATTAAGTAAACATTGCGAAAGTCGGGCGCTATTTTGATTTTTAATAATACCGGTAACGGTCCCTGCCGGCAAGAGATGTACCTAATTTACTTTATGTGCGGTTTTCTACAAGTTATTTGGTAGAGAGCGTAGATTTTTTTTAACCTGGTGTCACCGACGGTAGATACTTGGGGCTACCAGATGGTCATCGACCTATTCGGCGTCACGTAAGCCGTTTTGGCAGCCCTATCAGCTGACATCCATCCGTCTTCGAGATACCCAAGCCAGCGGAGTCTAGCCGACTTGGTTTCTCAGATAACGTAAGTTTCTCACACCAAGTCTTATATCTCCTGATTTTTCTGGTAATTTGTTGTATTGGAAATCTTTGGATGAGGTCAGAATAAAACTTGTCCAACATGTAAGTAAATAAATAATGGAAGGTAGGTATTATCAAACGGATCGTAAGCTTATTTGCCACGTTATTGGTTGATGGTAGCTGTTACCGTAACCTAAACTACGACCCGCGAGCCCCTTGATTTGCCCTGCGCAATGAAAACAAGCAAAGAAGTGGGTGAACCGCAGAACTGCCTCAGCCGAAGTGGAAGTCTAAAGTCTAAAATCGGAGAACCTTGCCACAGCCGATGAGATAATGATTTTTTAATACCACGACGGAGGCAAACAAGCATATGACTCGCCTGATAGTAAGCAGTTACCGTAGCTTATGGACGCTTTACAACTCCAAGTTTTATAAAAGGAATAGGATTCACTGGAGGATGATATTGATAATAGCCGTTTTTCACGTATACACATACATAATTGCCATACTGACTTAGAAGTCACAGCAAATACAAGTGTAAATCTGTCAGCGGGCAGTCAGCGGCAGCTGCGAGGAAGCTGATAAGCGTTATCAGCGCGATAACGTTTATGACTGCGCGCGCGCCGACTGCGTCACCTGAGTCGTTTTATAAAAGGTTTGTAGCTAATCGCTGTATATCTCTTTGTAACAACCAAACTTGATACGTAGAAAGGCAAGCCTTTTTATAAAATGCGACAATGGCGCTAATTAAATAGGTAGGTGTTGTGTGCAGACCGGATTACCACGTTGAACCAAGCAGCGCTGACCCGCTGTACCATTTACCAGGTCATGTAGGGAGATGAATAATAACGCTTATTTAAAATTGTAAAACATTTGAGCAGTGTAGTTGCAAGTGTTTCCCCGCTGGGAGTTGTTGTAGAAGTGAGGTTGAAGTGAGCGGTGAGAAGTGAATGAGCCACGAGTACGAGTGCTGGCCTCTTTTATGGGATTTCTAGCGTGCTCGTACTAGTGGCTGGTATGTGCCGTGTAAGTGAGACATTTATTGGCAAATAAACTTACAGTATTACATGTTTGTTGGAGGGTTAAAATTGATATTTATATGGGACATTTCTTCATAAATTAGTACAAAATTCTTATATTCTAGACATTTTGCGTATTATGACATCATTTCAATAAAATTAGACACAGATAAGACTTAGCAACTAGACATAGAAACACAATATTTATACACGTTATTAACACAAACAAATTGGTATAAACCGAGAAAATGATTGACTTAGATCTAGTTATACACAAACAATGGCAATTTTAAGCTATCTGCGACAATTCTCCCCCACGTGCGTCAGCACAGTCGATTGGTGCAGAGCAGATGAGAATGAGTCTGGAAACCGGGCGGCGGACATCTTCTACGTGAGTTTATATATGTACAATGGCTACTCTTATTGGTCATCGGGACCGGGAAAGAGTTGTGCGATTTCGCCTCTAGACCATGTAACTCGTGGCGTAGTACCGGCGGCTATGTCGCCTACGTGTAGCTTCGTAGACCTTTGTTGAGCACTGGATCGCTGCATCAAGTTGAGGCGATATTCTCGTATCCAGCGCTTCCATACGTGGTCGTCAGGCGGGATCTTTTTCTGCATCAGGCGCCGTTCTGTCATTGGATGTTTGAGACTATCGGGCAGAGAGTTAATTGCCTCGGATAGCTCCCGTTCAGTGCCAAAAAGGTTCGTGGCATCGTCTGAATTTAGAACGGTAGGCGCACGGCTCTGAGATATCATTTTACGTAGCGGTAGGGAGGTAGAGGGCGCCGATAAGGAGGCGGCGGGCTCTAGGTACATCGCTCGTGTGATGAGACGTGTGTACAGTACGTTCCCTCGCTTTTCTCTGCGGTGGCCGTCTTTTTCAGCTGCGGCGGTAAGCGGCGGTTGATTCGCTATGAGCCTCTCTTGCGGTAAGTCGCCTACGGGAACCGTGAGGTTGGCCCCGTTACAGGTCCGACACCTTTGGCACTTATTCGTCAGATAACGAATGCTACCGCGCAGTCTGACAATGCAGTATTTTTGCTTCAACTCGTCGAAAATGGTCGCGTGATCGTCATGGTTGGACACTTCGTGGAAATGGCGGATCAATAATTTTGTGAATCCATCTTCAGCATGCAGGACGGGTATATGTGTTCCGTCTCTGTCTGTCACTATCACGCCATCTCTGTCCAATTTCACGTCGACTCGATGTAGTGAAGACTTCTCAGGCAGCGCGCGCCCGACTTCCAGCCGTCGTATTTCTTCGGCGTACGATTCATTCTGGCTCCGTTTGATCAATAAAGTTTCTGCCAAACTTATGTGATTGTCGTTCATTTCTGTATCTGGATTTCTAACAGACAATCTGGCTTTGAAAACCTCGGCGGCAACCAAAACTCGGGCCGTAGCGCGAACTAACCTTGTGTATTTCGAAAACCTACTTACGTCGGGTAGGTATTCCGACCTTTTTTGTACGTTATTTACGGAACAAACCAGTTTGTTGACGCGTCCTGTGCCCGTTATCGCGACGGGTTCTACAGATTCTACTGGCGGCAAACCTATTGTGCGTTCGCTTTCGCCTCCCCCGCTGAGGGACGTACCCTCTTTGCTCGGGACTACGTCCGAGATTACGTTCGGGTTGTCGGAGGCGAATCCGTTTCTAACTGCATCTAATTTTATATCCTGCTCATTTACGGGAGCTAGGACTTCGTCGTCCGTCGTTCGCGGCACCATGTAGCCTACGAACGCTACAGTCGGATCCGACGATTGATGTGGTGTATCTAGCGGCCGTGTCGCATCTATGGACACTTCCCCCAAATACGTAGGCGGGATGGCAATTGTGTTAATATTGCTAGTAATATTTTCCACGGGCGCAGTTGCGTTCAAACCGTGTAGCAATTTATGGTGCCCAGCTTCGCATCCCTTGACGCCACAAGCTACGTACTTGCACTTGAAGCGACCATAGTGCGACGCGTCCAGACACTTGTAACACAACTTTTCGTTTTTAACCCAATCCCAACGTTCGGCTACCGATGCATTCAAAAATATAGTACACGCTTCTATTTTATGTTCGTGATTATGACATATTAAACACTTATTGCGAGACATAAACCGTGCTGGCACCGAATGTTGTTTGGGCTTTGTTCCCGTATACGCGGGCTCTTTAGCCTCGCGGGGCTTTGTTTGAGCTACCGTCGGCGACCTATGCTCCGACACGCGAGCTTCGACTTCATCGCTTCGCGGGCGAGTGCTCTGGTAGCTATAATTTGAGTCCGAATCGCTCGAAGAATCGCGGGAAAACACGGGAGCGGGAGCGTGGGCGGGGGCGTCACGACGCCCTGACCTGCTTTCCGGCTCAAAGGATATCGAGTTTACGCGCGACTTCGTATATCTACTTCGATTCGTTCTTTTAACCGCGGAACTGATTTCTGACAGAAATTCTGAGATCGCGACTAAATCGGGCGAGTCCAAATTAGCTTGTTTGAACTTGCCCCATTCGTACCTAACAATGAGGTTCAATTTATCGACGATCTTGTTGACTAGCTCTGGCGCATACAAATATTTTTCTTGTTTTAATGATTTTATCGTCGCTACTGCATTTGCGACGTGCGCAGCAAAAGACACAATATTGCTGTTATCTTCAGCTAGGCGCGGCATGCGTTTAACATTATGTAGCTCAGTCAACACGATCTCTTCAGGATCCCCGAACTGCCTTTCTAAGGCTTCCATTATTTCGTACGGATCCTTGACGGTATACACGATGGATTTTACCGCGGTACGCGCCTCGCCTTTTAACGCGCGCCTAAGCCTACTGACGTTATTCACGTGACTAAACATCGGCGCGGTATCTTCAAATTCGGCACGGAATGCGATCCACTCGGTGATATTACCGTCGAAAGTGGGTAATTCTGAGGGCCTATGCAAAATGGGAGCGTAATGAGTTGGAACTTCCAGCCGCTCGGGCGGCAGACGTGTGCTTATATGCGACTCGCGGGGCGCGAAATTACGCGTAGCGTGTGCGGCGGACGCTTCAATTTTAGTTATATAATTGCTTTGATCTAGCTGGGACTGTCGTTCTACCCAATTTCTCACACGTTGCTCGTCTTTATCGACTACAGATTCGGTCTTACCGCTAACAGATTGCGCCTCCTGCTGGGCAATCTGTAGCCTTAATTTGGCAGTTTCCGACTGTTTATTAGCAACGGCGAGAGCGGCTTTATGAACCTCGAGTTCCGCTAGTAACAAAGCTAACTTTTCGTCGCACTTTTCACTATACACACTTCGATTTTCGCGCACTTTTTTACTACCGCGGTCGCCGCACTGAGAAAAGCGGTCTTTTTCCCCGGCGGACGTGTTAGGTTTACACGATGTCCCCGGTGGACTTTTAACTAACGTCTTTTCCGCGTCGTCTTCCGATATTTCCGAATAAGCGGGCGCCGGCGCTCTTGCCGGCGGCGGCTGTAGACGCGGTTCGACACTAGGACCATCGCCAAGAGTGCTGCTGGTGCCTTTGTCCCATGTATTGGTATCGCCGGAGGTTGTTTCACCAGACGGCGGGGTAACGGCTCTGGAGGGTTGTCCCTTGTGTGAGCGAAGAGACATCTTGAGCGTATGATCGGACATCTTCTTCTTTCTTCTTGCTTCTTGACGCACGTGGGGTTCCCTAACCTTACCTACCTAAAACCTAATGGCTGACACTGCCTAGTGCAGTGAAAGCGGCCCTACGTTCACTTTACTTACTCGTGGGCGTTAATCCCTGATGCACTGAATCTCGCGCAAAGGCTAAGTGCAAGTGCCAGAGCGTCCGAAAGCAGTGTGAAGACGTCAACCATGTGACGTTGCAACGAAAGTTGCCAGGACACGAACGTGGAGTATGGCCTCTACACGAGCGGTCCGTCCAGCAAGCTGGTAAATAGCACAGGGCTCTTCCGCGAAAGCGGGCAGGTGTATCAGCGGTTAGGCCGGACACCGTATGAAGATTCTGAGCGAAATTAATCCAGCTCAGCGCGTACTTGTTTCTTTCTTCAATTGGCCGCAGTTTTCTGATATCCGGAGCTCGAAGGACCAGCTGTTGTGTGCAGACCGGATTACCACGTTGAACCAAGCAGCGCTGACCCGCTGTACCATTTACCAGGTCATGTAGGGAGATGAATAATAACGCTTATTTAAAATTGTAAAACATTTGAGCAGTGTAGTTGCAAGTGTTTCCCCGCTGGGAGTTGTTGTAGAAGTGAGGTTGAAGTGAGCGGTGAGAAGTGAATGAGCCACGAGTACTTCTTCTTCTTTGGTGTCGTCCGCTGCTCCTCTTATGATGGGGGCAGGGGTTGGAGTGCCCGCATTTCTGCTATGACTCCTGTGTCATGTCGCATCCCACTGCGGTGGGATGGTCGCTCGCCGTCATTTTGGGGACGACTTGACGTCTGGTGTGGCTGCGGCGGGCCCGATGGCCCTGCCGCAGCGATGGTGTCAGGTGCAGCCACGAGTACGAGTGCTGGCCTCTTTTATGGGATTTCTAGCGTGCTCGTACTAGTGGCTGGTATGTGCCGTGTAAGTGAGACATTTATTGGCAAATAAACTTACAGTATTAGATGTTTGTTGGAGGGTTAAAATTGATATTTATATGGGACATTTCTTCATAAATTAGTACAAAATTCTTATATTCTAGACATTTTGCGTATTATGACATCATTTCAATAAAATTAGACACAGATAAGACTTAGCAACTAGACATAGAAACACAATATTTATACACGTTATTAACACAAACAAATTGGTATAAACCGAGAAAATGATTGACTTAGATCTAGTTATACACAAACAATGGCAATTTTAAGCTATCTGCGACAAAGGGTAGGTAGGTAGGTAGGTAGGTAGGTATTTTCTCTTAATACGTTGTAGGGAAATATAATACTATAAACTTAAATAGGTACCTATCCCTATCTACTTCAGAAAAAGTGCCAAGCCCTCCAGTCTCTTAGTTTTTAGTTTTTTTTATTAACCGACTTCCAGATTTCAAAAGAGGAGGTTCTCAATTCGGCGTGTATGTTTTTTTTTTTAAATTTTTTTTTTATGTTTGTTACTCCATAACTCCGTCATGTCTGAACCGATTTTGAAAATTCTTTTTTTGATTGTAAGTATATATATACAGATTGGTCCTGATGATGGGATCCATGAGGAATCGAGGGAACTCCTCAAATCTTAAAGGCCTACATATAGTGATTTTTATATTTTTATCAACAAATCCATCATTTTCATTCAAAACAGTGATATTTGATGAAGTAGAACTGCTGATGATGATCAGAACGGAACTCTTCAACGACGCATAGTTCACGTTTGGCGATTTGTCCTCTTCGCTGTGTTTGTTTAGCAAGTTTAATTGTCAGGACAAATTTTCGTCAGGCTCAAGTTCTGATGATGGGATCCATGAAGAATCGAGGGAACTCCTCAAATCTTAAGGGCTTACACATAGTGATTTTTGTATTTTTATCAACAAGTCAAGCATTTTCATTCTAAAGAGTGACATTTGATGAAGTGGAACTGCTGATGATGATCAGAACGGAACTCTTCAACGACGCATAGTTCACGTTTGGCGATTCGTCCCCTTCGCTGTGTTTGTTAAGCAAGTTAGATTGTCAGGACCAATTTTCGTCAAGCTCAAGTTCTGATGATGAGTTCCATGAGGAATCGAGGGAATTCCTCAAATCTTAAAGGCATACATAAAGTGACTTTTGTATTTTTATCAACAAATCAAGCATTTTCATTCAAAAAAGTGACATTTGATGAAGTGGAACTACTGATGATGATCAGAACGGAACTCTTCAACGACGCATAGTTCAGGTTTGGCGATTTGTCCTCTCCGTTGCGTTTGTTAAGCAAGTTATTTCATTGTTTGGAATCTAAGTGCACCATCTACAATAATGCTTCACCGGCTACCCCCATGGAAGTCGGTTTTTTTTCTTAAAAATTATTTATTAACCACAGCGTAACATGATCATTACATGGTAAGTCAAAATTAACAATAGTATGTATATTTACTATACAAAGGTAATTACGTGCTAAATAAAGTGGGTGTAAGATCTTGCTTAGTATATACTTCCGGCGCCATCTTCGCATTCGAAGACCTTGATGCGTCTTCTAGTGCCTCTCACCCTCATGGAGATTGCTCGAATGACCGATATTTGTACTTTAACTTTTAGCCAGAATATTATTTGAGAGTATGGTTTTTCCCATTTGGATGATAGTTTGGATGCCGTGTTTTTCAAAAAAACTCATATACTCAGTCCCTAAGGCTCCATCACATGAGATTACTAAAGGTGTAAAAGAGGATCTTAAGTCTTCCGTGGCTCGGTCATATTTTAGATGTTTTTCTCGGCTGTGTTTTTGTGCTGTTTTTTGCCATATAAGGTTGCTGTAAGAGGAAGCGTCAGCATTTACAATGCGAACGTCGAAGAACGCTTTCCTTGCAGGTTCCCATACGCTATTTAGTAATAAGTCTCCTATAAGGGCTGGCTGTGTAGCACTTGCATCACGCATTATTGGTTCAACTGTGCCTTTACCCCAAGCTAGTTCGGCCCAATTCTTGCAATCGTCCCTATGTTGATCATGGCCTTGTTTAATCAAGCCGCCTTTTTTGCAGTTTAGGGCATGATTTAGGTCAAAATTATTTTCGCCGCATCCGTCGCAAACCTGAGGAAGATTGCCGGGTTCGTGAGCGTAGCTCAAGGCAATGGCGTCTTTAAATTGGGTGGCAGTAAGGTCGGTATTGTTTGCGGTGGTAGGGATGATTGACAGCCATTGTGAAGAGTTCGATTCAACTACCTTTGGACACATCTTTGCATCTTACTCGGTAATTTGGATAAAACATCTTTACATCTATCACTCTCGTTCAAATGTCTCGTCAATTTGGCTACCCTCATGGTTTCTGCTGCATGAGTATGATGGGCTATTAGGTCCAGGTTTTCTGTATTTTTATTGCGTGAATTAGTAATTTATTTGATTCAACGGATGATTTATAATGACTGTGACTTTCTTAGGTATAAAATTAGATAAACACCTGGATTGGAAAGAACAGATTGATTATGTTTGTTCTAAGATAAATATATTTGTTTATGTATTATGAAGACTAAGAGGTATTTCAGGTTTACACGCCTCTTTAGCTGCTTATCACGGTTATGTTGCTTCGAACCTAAGGTACGGCCTAATTCTTTGAGGGGGCAGCTCAAACCTTGAAAGAGCCTTTATTGCGCAGAAAGACTGTGTCCGAGCGATTTGCAATAAACCCCCTTATGCGCCATGTGGAAAACTGTTTACGCGTTTAAAGATCCTGACACTTCCCTGCTTGTATATCTTTGAGTCATGTGTTTTCGTAAATAATCATATGGACCTGTTCAAAACGGCTAGAACAGTTTTTCTGAGAGGCACGAGAAATAAAGGGCGTCTTGTAGATGATATTATTCCCAATACTTCATTATACCATAATCAGTGTTTCGCAATATGCATAAATATGTATAATAAGCTACCAAATAAAATAAAGGACCTTCCTATTAATAAATTTAAAAGTAGTCTATCACGTTACTTATTGGATAAGAATTACTATCGTACAAAAGATTTTTTCTCTCAGAACACTGAATGGAATGTATACTAAATTAATAATATGAAATAATATGTAATGAAATTAATAATACGACATACCTAATATTTAATGAAATTAATAATTAATAATATGTGACATTAGAATTGTATATAGTTTTTGCATGCTAGTATAATTAAATACATATAGGCTAACTGGGGCCACATAATTACGTAACTTTTTATTAATCATATTTAATTTTAGTTTAATTGGCTTTAGACACAACATTCGGTGCTTGATTATCCATATTTTTTTATTATATAGAATATATACCTAGATCAAGACACTTGGAGACCTTATACATCTCTAAGGATAATTGGAAATAGTATGTTTATTGTATACTAGAATCACTTACTTTTTTTTTATTTAAATTCAAAATTTGTTTCTAATTGTTGATGATGGATTATTATAATTTGGAAATTTATGTAGAAGACACAGTTCAGGTAAGAAAGTATATCAAACTTGTATGTAATTCATTTTCAAATAGTCAGATTTGGACTCATCTTTTTTCTTTGGTATTTTTCTTCCTTTTGTGGGTAATCTAACTTGGTTTGATATGTTTTCTTATAGAACAACGCACTTATATGTATTGTTTAGTTTTGATGTACTGTTGTTTTGAAAAAATAAGTCCCGCCGAGTTTCTTGCCGGACATAATTCTTCTCGGGTCAGAGGTGTAGGGTTAGAACCGGTGTAGTTTGATTTTTTTTCTCTCTTTTACTTTGACGTGTAAAAGTGCCCTTGTGGCCTACTTACTGAATAAATATTTGAGTTTGAGTTTGAGTATAGCAGAATAAGCCACAAATGTCTGTACTACACCTGTTGACACTATATCTGTACTTATTCTATGCAAATAAAGATTATGATTATGATTATATTTATTGACGATAAATTGTTCGTACATAAACGATTTTATTCGAAATATTAAGAGATTTTCTAGGGAACCCATGATAACTTCGAATTATAGAGATATTCCAATTATCGCGTGTTCAAATTAATGGGAGGCGACTGTACCTACCTTCGTACATACAGCGTGCGTCTGACCATGGGGCTATAAATGTAAGGGTCGATTTTGTTCATTAAACTGAACTAGAATTTAATTCGAATTTGATTATTTATTGGAATAACAATACGATTATCTATATCCAATAATCGGAAATTATTATTATTTATTTCATTTTAGTTTTGAAAACTAAATTTGTAAAAGTAATTACAGTTAAACCTTATTTCAGCAAGCCATGTATGAAAACCTTGAAGTATCTTTATTCAAATAATTGGAGACTAAAAGTAGCTCAAATTTATGAGCAAACTCGGTCCTTAGATTTAAAGCCTCGTGGTCAGAGGTAGCGAATGCAATAACCGATGAAATTTCATAACCGGTTATGCTATCGGCTATGACCGAAAAAATAACCGATTATCGTTGATAACCGGTTTCAGTTATTTTTGTTGATATTTGATAAAACAACCGACAAAACGTCAAAACAAACCAATTAGATAATTATAATTATAATGTAAGGAGAGCTAGAATGGGTCTTTAACTCGAAAGAAAGTGGAAAATATGTGTTTCAAGGTAAGCTGTAAGTATTAGTAAGATAAAGTTGAATATGGAATGTTCTACATCGCGCTATCGAAATTTTTTAAGCCGCGTACCTATATATACCCCCAAGTCACTTATAGGGAGGTTGGTCGGGGAGGAGGACACTGGACCCCGGCAGCTTCGCGCGCTCTTATAAAGTTTATAAAGTCAGGCGCAGCCCGAATTTCACAGCACGCTTCGCGCGCTCTCACATGGGCGCCATAGGCGCCCTCGCTCTATGAAGTCGGGATTCACCACGCGCTTTGCGCCCTCTTACACTAGGCGCCTTCGGCGCCCTCACACTATGAAGACGTCCAAAGCCCGACAGGCCGACATTCATCTTACATTGGGCGCCCTCACTTTCTAAACTCAGGCCGACTAGACAAGCCAGGAGAACTAGCCAAGTCAAACCTTAGGATTCAATATATTATCCTAAGTTTTAAGCAGAAATTATATTTTTGAGTTGTTATATTTTTTAATGTTTTTATGAATAAATTTCAGGACCGACCATTGAGCTTGGCATCCATTTAGATCTCACTTCTTTTGTCGTTTAAGTCAACAACCAAGGCATATATAATATATTGAACTTGGCTCTCATTTCACATTTATGTTTTTGATGGGATCTAGACACACGACAGTGTGTCCGCCAAGTTCGAGCAAAAAAAAGCGACACACCGGCCGTGGGTTATATTACACGAACCATTTCGGGCCAATTTCGACCACCCTATAACTCAAAACATATTTTATCTACGCATATGAAATTTCGAGTGTCTGTTGACGTCCCCTTAATCGTCTAGAATACAAAATTTCATTATTCTACCTCTAGCAGTTCTTGAGATATTGACGTCAGAAAATCGCTATTTTTGTTTTAATAGAAAATTATATACTTGACACATTGCAGTCCAAAGGTGTCGATTCATTGCATTGAAAAGGTGTGTGGTGTGTGCAAACTTGCCAAGTAACAACATTAAAAAGTACTGAAAATAATAAATGTTATCAGGAAACTGCTAAAAAACCGGTGTGCGTTTCTCTGACTATTATAATTTTAGGTATTTCTATGTAACGTGATACTTATTCAAAATGTAACTTAAAAACTGCTGGAAATCAAGTGTGCATTCCTATAACTATTTATGATTTGAGGTATTTTTATGGAACTTGGTACTTATTCAGATCTCACTTCTTTTATAGGCGAAGCATTCCCATAGTATCGAACTTGGCAGCCTTTCACATTTATGTTTTTGATGGGATATCATTTAGCACAATCAAAATACGACAAAACTCGTAATCCGCCAGACAGTTTTGAAATTTGATGTGTATGTTGATTAGAGGTCCCGTTTTATTGTCCACACCATTTGACATTTGAGGACCTCGAGGAACCGCCAGCACCTTGGAAAATGTCCTCCATCCTGAAGAAATGAAGTGTATCGTCAATGCCTTTCCAGGGGATATTCTCATGATATGAAACTTGTGAGAATACACAGTTAACGTTTATTTATAGTTTTGTATGTCAGCTACACCAATATCAACATTTTAACCGACTACGCCAAAAACAGTAAGTAAGGTAATCGTTTCAAAACTGAAAACTGAATACACCCTGTACTGTAGCCTAGGATGCTAAGCGGATTTCTACAAGTGACATATACCTTAATTCCACTTGATCTGAACAATGAATCCACACTTTATATCTAAAAAAAACAAAATGGCGGCCGCAAGAGGTCACCAAATATGAAATCATGTTTTTTCCTTGGTGCCTAAACTATTGCGCGGATTTCAATGAAAGATACACCAGAAGATCTGTAATCAACACACCAGTGCCATGCAATGCAAATTTTCTAAAATGTATGAAGGATGAATCACTTAGACTAAATAATTAGATGTTAAACCCCTATTTTTGCTCTTAATTAGAGGTCAATCAATAGTGGCAGCAATTAAACTCGACACCTATTTTCTCTGGGATCCTAGTATGCATGTCTGAAAACAAGAGCTTCGAGGACCACCAGAGTCGGTTGCCATCATGCAAAGTATATCCATTTTTAGTTTTTTTGTACGCTTACAAAAAATGTAATCGTTATGCAATGAATGTGTATGGCAAACGAAACTTCATTAAATTCCACACAAAAAAATGAAGTTGCTTCGATTTTTTATAGCTTATATTTTTCCTGAGGTGCTGTAGTGAACATTTTTGTATTATACGGCAGCAAAGTTTGTTCAACCTCTCTTGCCTTGAGACCCTCGTATACATTCAAGATTCAATTTTTTTGAACAACTCGCTACGCTCGTGGCTCAATTTTGGAATCTTTCGCTAGCTCGGGTCTCAATAAAGCACGTGAGGTTAAACGTCAACTTTGCCCCCTTGTTTAATAAATAACGATTATCTGTGGTGTCAGTGCAAATTCGTGCAGGCTTTATTCACATGTTTTATTCGGCTACCATAGTTGGCATAAATAGTTTCCCTCTCGCTTAAAATCATTTTACGAGTAGTAAACACCGGCCAAGAGCATGTCGGGCCATGACTAATGTAGGGTTCCGTAGCTGCGGGCCCGTTACAATATTTACACCTATTCATAAAGTCGTTTTTAGGATATTTTGCCATGAAATTACAACTTATGCGATAACTTAAAAACGGCCAACCGATTTTATTCTATACAGTTTTCATTGAAAACTCTTATTTAGACTCACACCCATGAATTTTCCATATTTTATTTGGCCCAGAGTTCAAAATTTTTCCAATTTCGGAGCTATTATTTACGAAACTATTGATTTTATCCAATACCTATACTAGATTTAGAAGACCCCTATTATTTTTTAAAAGTCAACCTATATTTGACTATATTTTAGGAGGAATAGATTATAAGGATTTTAACGCGGATCTTAAGGATGTGAGTCCCATTAATTTTCCATATTTTTTTGGCCCAGAATTCAAAAGTTAGAGGATGGTACGCTTTCTTTTAAATTTTGGAGCTATTATTTACGAAACTATTGATTTTATCCAATACCTATACTAGATTTAGAAGATCCCTATTATTTTTTAAAAGTCAACCTATATTTGACTATATTTTAGGAGGAATAGATTATAAGGATTTTAACGCGGATCTTAAGGATGTGATTCCCATGAATTTTCCATATTTTTTTGGCCCAGAATTCAAAAGTTAGAGGATGGTACGCTTTCTTTTAAATTTTGGAGCTACTATTTACGAAACTATTGATTTTATCCAATATCTACCTATACTTTATTTACAAGACCCCTATTCTTTTTTAAAGACCAACCTATATTTGACTATATTTTAGGAGGAATAGATTATAAGGATTTTAACGCGGATCTTATTAGTAAGTACCTAGCTTAAAATGCACAAGATACGATAAAATACTTATCTAGTAAGAGTACTTCATGAGTAGGAGGGATTGGTGAGCTAGTTTTTGATAAACAGATTTTTTGACAGAAGCAGGCGTTTTGTAGATGTTTGAAACAAAACACGGCCCTGAGAGATACCGATGAAGGAGTCACCAAATAAACCTTTATCTTTTTCACACGCAGGCTAAGGGCGCGAGTAGACGATGCCGCCGCGCTGATACTGCGGGTATCATGTACACGATGCCGCCGCCACGCTGTAATCGCGCCGCCGCCGTACCTCTGCGCTGTGTATATACGATATGCGTAAAGACCGCCACCGCGCCGCCGCCGCGAGCTTTTGTTTCTCGCATAAACAGCGCAGAGGTGGCGGGCTTTACGCGACTCGTATACACAGCGCAGACGTGTGGCGGCGGCGCGGTTGCGGGCTTTAGGCGACTCGTATACACAGCGCAGACGTGCGGCGGCGGCGCGGGGGCGGCATCGTCGACACGAGCCCTAACCGTCCTCAAATGAGAGCGCGTTTCTTTTCCTTTGACCTGCGCCTACGGGCCCCGCAAATGGACATCTGTCTCAGTGGTCCAGGATGATGCGACGTGTAGTCGTCTGCCAAGAAGTTCTAATTTGCCGCCCCCTAAATTTGCCGCCCGGGGCATGGGCCCCGGTCTGCCCCCCCCCCCCTAGATCCGGCTCTGTTCTCACAAGTTTCATATCATGAGAATATCCCCTGGAAAGGCATTGACGATACACTTCACTTCCTCAAGTGATATATCTAAGGAGGTGCATTTTTCAGCAAAAGAGTACGCATGTTTCTATGTAGAATTTAATGAGCTTTAATATTGTCATAGATCATATTTTCATAGAGTGCGTAGATTCGGAGGGAAAAGCGAATTTCTCCAGGATGGAGGAAATTTTCCTAGGTGCTGGCGGTTCCTCGAGGTCCTCAAATGTCAAATGGTGTGGACAATAAAACGGGACCTCTAATCAACGTACACACCAAATTTCATAACTGTCCGGCGGATTTCGAGTTTTGTCGTATTTTGATTGTGTTAATTACTTTTTGTACAGAAATTATTAGAAGGTTCTTATTCGTAATAAAATTAATACCAATTTTTTTAATCTACTGTATTTTCCTACTTTTACGGTGTATTTAATTGTCTTTCTTGTGTTCTTTTCTATATTTTCTTGTACCTTTGAAATGTTCGAGTGAATTGCCCATTAAATATCCGGAATGTTTTCACGCGTTTTTTGTTTATACTTGTTTATTCTACTCGTTATATATTCACGTGAAGACCTTAAAATCTACATAAGGACAGGCTGTCATCTATTTTGTTGCTAATTCTTACATTGCAGGCACTACAAGTAGGTATGTGTTCCTAATACGAGTATAATCAATTAATCGAAAAATTATATTAAAATGATAAATATTTACTAGTTTCTGATTTATTTCTTTGTATTCACCCAACTACATATCTGGATGCCAAATTTGAACTTTCTACATCATCTGGAACAGGGTTAGAGTTTTGGTCTATATGTCAATACGTATTAATTTGGTTTTTGGACGTTAAAAACTAAATAACCGTTTGAGGTATGTTTATGAAATTAGGAGAACATATATACCTATGTACCTCGCAAATCTCAATATATGAGCCAAATTTGACATCTTTATGTGTAATAGTTTTTAAGTTATGAGGGGGTCAAAAGGGGCTCCAAATGGTTCGTGTAATATTACAAACGGTGCTGCTCGCCAGTTCTGATACTTGAACTTGGCTTGACACGCTACCGCGTGTCTAGATCAGGCCATAAAATACAAGGAAAATGACAGACAAGCATGGAAAGTGCTCCACCAACAACAGCCTAGTTATTAAATATATGATGATGAAGACTTTCAGTTCAGCTTCAGCAGAGTAGCATGCATTTCAACCCGCTATTTCGTTGCAGGTTAGAGTAAATACGATTTAGGTTAGGTATGTCCCCTAACCCCTAACCTACCTATAGGTACATAAAACAAGTTGTTAGATTATAGGACGTAGGTATAACCTGTGAGAAACAATGCGTTTTGCCTTACAGTGTCATCGTCACGTTTGTATTACCAATGCAAACTGCGAAGTAATCCTCAATAAAGTCATCTTTATTTATACACCATAACCATCCTATCAAATGGTAAATTGAGTGCCGCAATCACAATATTGAATGTTGCGTTCGTAAAATTGAGTGTAGCGTTCACGGTTTTCAATTTAGAATGCATCTAACCGTTCTAAGTGTGCCGCGTGGAGTCAATGACTGCCCGTAAGATTAGAAACGCTGCTTTCTACCAACCGACGGCGGCATTAGCTTGGACGCGACGTTGCGAGACCGGTTCGCGCGTCATTTATTTTGATCGCGAGTTAGGTATGTTTTTGTTTAAACTGTACAGGCTTTTCTGTTAATGTATTTTAAAAAAGAAGTACTAGATGGTGATTATATCTAAGGTACCTACTTTGGATCTGCTGATAATAATGACTGATAATAATGAATAAGAATTCGAGTCCTGATTTCTTTTTATAGGTGAAAATAACTTTATTTGCGCAGGCACTTTCAGTTGCTTTATGAAGCGTACTTTATTAATGTATTACTTACTGCACATCAAATATTGAGAGCAATAAACAGGAACGCCATATTATGGGTAGGTTGTAACCAAACCGTCTGTAGCCGTTGAAACGTTCGCAAAATGTTATATTATATGTTGTATTAACATTTTCATAGTAGGTTCCCTGCGGAAACCCGCTGATGAGTCCGACAAAAGTGTTTGGTACAACTGGTCCTAAGTTTCTTAAAGTTATAGACGGCAGATAGCCGCAGATTCTGCCACGTGACCTTGGTTGATGCGAGCGTCTGAATGGCTAACAATCAACCAACCGCTGCTGCCAATGGTTGGCAGAGCACGCAACACCAAACGCGTTTAAAGGTCATGTAGAATTTGGTATCAACCACGGGCTACGTGGTTTAAAATCTCTGTTTTCTGCCAAGGTCTGGCACTAACTTTATTTTAAGCGTAGGGTGATTGCATAGATTATATAAGTCCCAGATAGAGTGCGGCTAACAAAATTTTGTGATTCCATAAAGAGCCAGTGTCCTCGTCGTTACGCACTACAGACACATACGCACAGCAATAATGAGTCGCTCCCCCGCCATTCGTGTCCAAACGTCTATGCAGTCATGAGCAGTTTAAAAATAATAAAAACATGCCGTCGTGCGTTGTCAAATGCTGCAGAAATGCCACCGGTCGAAAGAAAAAAACGGATGGGATAACTTTTCACCGTTAAGTAAACAATTCATTGCGTAATCACATTAAAAATCAGTAATTTCGTAAACTATTAACTTCATGGTAGCGGTGTTGCCAGGTGGTTGAATAGGGAAACTTCCCGAACGTAAGGGGGTCTATAATCGCCGCGATATGTTGTCAATACGACATTGACGTCCACACTACTAACTATACGTTTTATTTCACGCACGTTTTCAACGAATATTAAAACGGGACCTAATAGTTAATAACTTTTATGCTTTTGTGAGCAAATTATTCTTTATTATTTTTTGAATAAAATTTATAATTAAACATAATTATATATTTCTTAAAATTATTCCAAAAACTTCTTAAAACAAAAAGCCCATATCTAATCGTAGATTGAACGCGCGAAGTTATGTCACCACTACTGATCTGTCAAACTTTCGTCTCATTCTAACTATCGCTCCCTCGCACTCTGAGCGGCTTCAGTAATCGACTGGTCAAGCGATTAGAACGAGATAGAACTATAGTTAGAATGAGAGGTCAGCTCTTAAGTCAAACCGATTGTGTTGATCGATCGAGGAGCATTTTTAACCAACTTCAAAAAAAAGAGGTTCTCAATTTGACCTGTATGTTTGTATGTTTGTTCGCGATTATCTCGCGCTTGGCTGAACCGATTTTAATGCAGTTTTCAAAAAGTATTTGTTACATTCCAAACAAGGTTTAGTATAAAATAAGGCGTTGTTCATTGATTACGTAAGAATTTTTTTGCCAGAGACACCCTTCCGCCCCTACGTAAGAAAAAAATAATAATAATCCTCTCTGCAGTAGAAATAAGACATGGTCAATTCCCCTCCCTCCTTAAATCGTGTTACGTAATAAATGAATACGTAATCACACTTTTAGTTTTCTTCGTCTGAGCGAGGGCACTGCCGTGCCTCCAGATTAAAAAGGTATAAAGTATGCTTAAATAATAGTATTGGGGACGACATGAGAGGCCACCACACTCAACAGTAGTCGTGTAATTTTGATAAATAGTTTATTTAGATTTTTTTAAATTTTACCTTTTAGTTGCCTCTTCAGAAATATATTTCATCAAATTTATTAAAACAGGTGCTTATTAATTCTATTTAAATATATATATTAATAATCTATTTTTTTTATTCAAAGATACTGTATTCTTAATCGGGAAAATTTGTATTACATGGCAACACTCGTCTGGACACACACATTCAAACCAGCCGCCATCTTGCGTCACAGATTGTTGTACAGCCATGCTCCGTCCTTTAATTTTTTTCTTCCAAGGGTGATTGTGCTAGTTTTCGTCCACTCTTGTCAGTTTTACGTCCATACTTATTTATATGTTTATCTTCAAGATTTTCCCAAAATAAAAGCTTAAAAGTAAAAAATCTACTAAAGAATAAACTATAAAGATAAACTATGTTGACCTTAAAAAAAATTCCCATTTATTTGCAGCAGCTTAATCAAGTGGACGGTAAACTGGACCTGGACGGGAAACTAGCACAATTACCCTACCTATATAATTATTTTCTTGCACATTTCTGCCTTTTGCCTCTTTATTTCTCTTTTCTATCATAGCCCTTATTAGGGTAACCGTGCTTATGATTAACTGAGCAAATGTAATTGAAGCATGTACATTAGCTTAAAGAATTTAGCAAAATATATTATATTTTTTATTACACGTTTAATATGATTTCTCGCATGATACACCATTTTATATCAGTCACTGCCACTTGAGGTCCCACAGAACAGTCCCGAATAATTCGCGTTCCCGAGTTCCCGCATTAGAAGACGCGTTTTTCGCGGGTACCTTCCAAATCATCTTAAACGAGTTTTACTATGTTTGCGGCCAGCACAGACGCACTGACAAAATCTACCGTCAACTTTTTACGGGTCTACTGCTGCCCGGAGGCTGCTCACAGACGAATGGATAGTCAAATTCCGTTTGGCAGCTATCGTGTGGGTCTTCTTTCTTAATTTGTTAAATGACTGAGAGTCGCTGATACGTGACCATGAACCTGCATGTTTTATCCACCAAGCAGCATATCTCCAATAAGGAAGATATTTATTTTTCGCCTTACGTTTAGATGTTGGTGTAAATCCTTGGAAGGCATTTATTACAATGTTGGTTTAACTCGTAGATTTTCCACAACCCCTTTCTCTATAAGTCCATCACCAGAACCGACCACAATGAGTTTTTCTAAGCTATTTGGATGCTATCTAATAATATATTGTTATTAGTTGGTTACGTAACATATTGATGTTGTATCGTCAATGTCCGTCTATATTGATAGACTAGCTTATTCCCGCGGCTTCGCCCGCGTACTAAAAGTACTAAAAAAGGAGGTTCTCAGTTAGACTCGTATGTTTGTATGTAGGAATGTATGTTTGTCCGCGATCATTTTGTGTTTCGCTGAACCGATTTAGAAGTGGTTTTCGGAAAAGTATTCGTTACATTCTGAAGTCACGTTTTGAAGACGGCGGTTCCCTCATTTTTTATTTTAAAGAAATTATTGCAATAATTGTTTAATTGTTACGCCATCAACGACTTACTACTGAGAGATTATGATTAATACAGATTTCTACTCTTGAATAGAAGCTTTTCCCCGCGACTTCATTTGCGTGGAATAAGTAATCCACCCTCCTTTTTACCCGCTTAAAGTTTCGAATAAAATAGTTGAACTAATCTCGTTTCCCATAAAAACTTTGAACCCCATTTCCCCCCTTAGGAGGTAAATTTAAAAAAATATTTCTTAGTGCATCCCTATGCCTTATAAGGAGCCTACGTACCACATTTGGAATCTCTAGAACCAGCGGTTTGGGCTGTGCGTTGATATGTCAGTCAGTTTCTTGTTTTTTATTTAGAAGAAGATTGCAATTTGGCACAAATACTTTCAAGAATGTTCATGTCCACAATATTAAATTTCAAAATCGATGCCATTTTCTTAATTAACGTCCCAAAAAATCACAAAAACGACATCCATATGGATATTTAGACATTTCAACCCCATTGTACCCTAACAGGGGAGATGGTATTTCACGTCCGCCACGTCGGATTTTAAAATCGTTGTTGTTTTCGTAATCAACGACCCGATAAACCATAGAAACAATACCCATGTTGATTTTCAGATTTTTTTACCACATTTCCCCCTTTTAGGGGTTGAATTCTCAAAAAACCTGCAACACGTATTTACTCATTTATTGTTAGGAATACTTCTGTGAAGTTTCGAATAAAATAGACTAACTAATCTTGTTTCCCCATACAAACTTTGGACCCCCATTTCACCCCCTTAGGGGATGAATTTTGAAAAATCCTTTCTTAACGCACCCCTAGACCTTATAAGGAACCTACGTGCCAAATTTGGAATCTGTAGAACCAGCGGTTTGGACTGTGCGTTGATAGATCACTATGTCAGTCAGTCACCTTTGAGTTATATATATATAGATATATTTTTGGCATTAAGCCGATCATGACGAAATCAGACGATGAAATCGGCGGATATAAGTGTCGGTGTCGGGAATTATGATAATTTAGATAGTTATGATATGATTTAGATATATGAATACGACCTCGTTGATAATGATCATCAGTGAACCTCGTTGTTCAAATGTACCGGATATCCGGCGGACCCGTTGGCTGGATGGCCGGATAGCCACCAAAAGTTTTACCTACATTTAAGTATTCGAGCAAGTGACACTCCGCGCAAGTTGCAACTTGCTGAAGAAATTGTAAGGAACCTAAAGTTATGCCCTTTATTGAATGGAAGAATCACATGATGTGACGTAATAAACTAATGTATAAGTCATAAGTAAATTATTTACAGGTTGATTATGTTTTTTTCCCGTTTTTAAACTGGACCGTGTGTCATTTCACCTACCGGCCGGACAGTACACTAGTATCCGGTATTAGACCAAATAGTCAGATTGTGGCTGGATAGGCCGGATACAGAAAAGTGGCTGAATGTCCGTTGCATTCTACCTACGTAGAATTTTTAATTAACCTACAACAGACGATTAATTGCGGCTGCAGATTCATGGTCGACACGTGTTAACTGTCAACCATTTTAATGTTGCTGCCATTTTTACTCTGTGTCCTGGATGAAGGTGCTCTTTTCTCTCTCTTCATTGTGAGCCTAATCTTTTCCCCTTCATACCTACCTCCTTATCCGTACAAAGCGTTGCAGTGTCTCCACTAACTATAATATTACTACGAAAGGACTGCCGAAATTTGTGCTCAAACTTGCTTTTCTCAAACATGCGGAAATGTTGTCGTTACGTTCACGAAAATAGACTCGGAAGTATCATGTTTCGGGTGCCTTAGTGACACTTGATATGAATAACTTTCCGGGCCTAGGCCTGCAAAGTAGCCCCCGCCCGCTACGCTCTGCCCCTGCGGCCGGGCGGGCGCTGCCGGTCACTGCCGGGCGGGCTCCGGCCGCAAAACGGTACCTGCATTAAACCGAGAGATCCCAAATGTGATTTAACTTTTAGGCTTTAAGTATTGGTTTTAGGATTATCCACGTATTTTTTTGAGAAAAGCACTATACACGCCTCGCCGGAAAACGGATTCCCGGCCTCATATCCCTATCCGTATATACTCACTTGGCCGGTAATCCCTATTGTCCCAGCCTCTGCTGTAATATACCGTCAGCGTCATATAGTTGGTCGCATTCAAAGTAGTCAAATAGTTCGGTACACCATAGAGTTTGTGTGGCGTACCGAACTATTTTGAATGCTACCAACTATATGACGCTGACTGTACTATTTTGCACGATAAAAAAAGTTTTGAAAAAATTAAGTGTACGCTGTACTATAAACCGATTAAGTAAAGATAAAGTAACCAGGAACGGCGATCCATTTATTTACGCTGCCTCCGCAAAACTATAAAAGGCGCCATTTGCACTTCCTCACATAGGTATTACATTGTTAGCTGTGTATTAGGATTAATTGTATCCGTTTTAGAAACAGAATGTTCTACACAGAAACTAATTTATTTGTTTCGTAAATTATCTATCACATATTTTGTCACTACTTACAAATTTTTAATTAGTTTCATTTGTCGGAACATTCATTGTCATCTATTTTAATTGCTGTAAAGCAATTATACAATAATTAATATAATATATAAAGGATATAATATAGATAACGAAATAGAAATAAAGGTGGTTTGATTATTTTTTTTTTTTTTTTTTTTTTTTTTTTTTTTTTTTTTTTTTTTTTTTTTTTTTTTTTTTTTTATACCACGACGGTGGCAAACAAGCTTACGGCCCGCCTGATGGTAAGCAGCTACCGTAACCTATGGACGCCTGCAACTCCAAAGGAGTCACATGCGCGTTGCCGACCCTTTACAAAAAGGAGGATTCACTGTGTTGACGACTAAAGGAACAAGAAGGTCCCTCATCGTCAACACACTGGGTCCTCTTTGAGCTCTTTCCTGTTACAGCCGTGAATACACCTTACTACTGTCATAAACCTCCTGGATAGAGAGAGAGAGTTTGGGCTATATGAGTCAGATGCGCATTGGGGCTGTTGCACAAGCACCATTGATTGCAGATGTATGCAGGAGTGAGTACAAATGAGCTGAAGCCTGTTTGGACCCGGGTATGTCCTTGAACTACGTCCGGACCCGGGTATTTAAACTACGTCCAAAAGAGAGGTATGGGTACTACGAATGTCATCTCGCTATGTGTGGTAGGCAGGGCCCGGAATTAGGTGAGCTAAAATACCTAAAGTTCGCGAGAGGACATAATATAGAGTGTGAATATAGGTATTTTAGCTCACCTAATTCCGGGCCCTGGTGATAGGGCACAGCACAGCGAATGTCATATCTCGCTCCAATCTGGAGCAGAGCCCAACTGGGGAAGTACCTCCACCTTACAGAAAACCACAGTCAAATAGCACTAGACACTACTCATAGTGTTGTTTTCCTGGTGATGAGTAAGGTTGCCAAAGAGCTCAAAGAGGACCTAGTGTGTTGACGATGACGGACCCTCTTGTTCCTTTAGCCATCAACACAGTGAATCCTCCTTTTGTAAAGGTTGGTAACACCTCTGGAGTTGCAGGCGTCCATAGGCGACGGCAGCTGCTTACCATCAGGCGGGCCGTGAGCTTGTTTGTCACCGTCGTGGTATATAAAAAAAACTCCAAATACAGAAAAATTGGTTAGCTATTTACTCTGTACACTTATTCTATAACTAGCATTATCTCGACTTTTGCCATGCTGTGTCTGAGGCTAAAGCGGCTTTAACACTGCCGCGGTTTCCGCAAGCGGCGCCGGTGCGCGAGCGAGATAGCGCTCTGTGAGTGTATAGCGCTGTCACGCTTGCACACCTTCGCCAGTGTGATAATAGCCTAAGCGTCCGCTACGCCGTCCGTGCGCAAGAATTGGCGTAGAAGAAAAACATACAACAATAAAAATATATTTTATACTAGCCTTTTCCCGCGGCTTCGCCCGCGTACTATAAGTTATTATAAGTACTCAAAAAGGATACGATACCCATGTTGATTTTCAGACTTTGTGACCACATTTGCCCCTGTTAGGGGTTGAATTTTCAAAAAACCTGAAACACGTGTTTACTCATTTATCGTTAGGAATACTCCTGTGAAGTTTCGAATAAAATAACCTAACAAATCTTGATTCGCCATACAAACTTTGGACCCCATTTTACCCCCTTAGGGGGTGAATTTAAAAAAAATCCTTTCTTAGTGCACCCCTAGACCTTATAAGGAACCTACGTGCCAAATTTGGAATCTCTAGAACCAGCGGTTTGGGCTGTGCGTTGATATGTCAGTCAGTCAGTCAGTCAGTCAGTCAGTCAGTCAGTCAAGTCAGTCAGTTTCTTCTTTTATATATTTAGATATATTTGAAGACAAACAAGGTCTTATTAGTCGTAATTAAAAAGACGTTAATTCCTGGGAACTCGCGTCACTGCTGGTGGTATTTTTTTGCAAGTCTTGCCTTTCATTGCTGATTATTTTTCAGTTTAATTAGGTACACATGAGTACTGGGAAATAGGAAAAAACAGCTAAGTAGGATATGCCGGATGGTCTATTTTCATTATTTATTATCATTAAATTCATTAACCTTGATGGGTATCTCATTATTTTGCAGCCCCGAATGTTTTCCTCTTTCATACAAGTTTCATACGCCTCAGTCAGCCGTCATATCTAATTTCACGCCTTTCGATTTCATTTTGACACTCAACCAGATTCTTTATAGAAGAGCATATACATATTATATAGACCATCTCTTGTATATGTTATTAACCAAGTGATAAATAGGTCATTATACCTAATGCCCGGGCATTATAATTTATGGCCAATATGAGTAGGCAATTTGATTATAACTATTCAAATAATTAAATTGCCCGGGCATTATACATAATGCCCTTCCCCTATTTGTCAGAGTAATAAACCTTCGATAATATCTATTGAAACAATTAAATTGTCCGGGCTTTATACATAATGTCCATCGACTATGGGCAGAGTAATAAAAAACATGTTCTCGTATGTCGTGTTCGTAATTTTATTTCTGACATAAGCTTCGCCAGAATTATTTCAGGCTCTTTTTCTAAAATTTCCCCATTGCTGCGATTGCTTTCCTCCCCGCAACCCGACACGTAGCATTATTCATAATGACCAGACAATGTGATAAATGAAATGTTGATAATAATTAATCACTTGGCCTGATACAGCTGGGTATTATTCATAATGCCTGGGCATTATAAATAATGCTCGAATTAATCACTTGGTCCATAACATATATATATATATATATATAGCATAGAGTTTTAGTCAGGGTTCTATGTTCCGACTTCGTCCGCGTCCGTCCTTACGTAATATCTACCTATGTGGCGGTGGCTCAAAAAATGTCTTACGCAAGCTGGAGCTCATTGGCTTTCTATTTCTTCTTGAGCTGCAGAAAAACTAATCAGCCGGCTAAAAATAAGGCTAGCCGTCGGAATCGAGTTATATGGACACGCCGTCGCTGATATCTATCCCTCAGTATTGAGGGTCGCGACCAGGGATTCTGCATCACTTTCTTTCGTGCGATCTTTTTCCATCTGTTTCTGTCTCTAGCGGTGTGGAGGGCGTTGGGGCATGTAGTCAAGAGTGGTGCGGATCTGGTTAGACCCTGGTCTAATCTGGTTCTCAATCTTTTTCAGTCCGCGGCGCACTTGCATCAAGTTTAATTTTTTTGTCTCGGCGCCCTAACCTAGCCTAGCTAGACTATTTTACAACGTAAACTCATACTCAAACATCTTTACACGTTACAAAACTTTTACACGTTAGATAGTTTATCAAAGTAAAAGACAAAAAAACCTACACCGGTTCTAACCCTACACCTCTGACCCGAGAAAAATGATGACCGGCAAGAAACTCGGCGGGACTTATTTTTTCAGTACAACAGTACATCAAAACTTAAAAATATATAGAAATGCGTCGTTCTAATAGATAAGTAGGTATAGTATGGTGAGGAGGATTGCCTCACGGCGCCTCTCTGTACTTTCTAGGGCGCACCATGGCGCCGCGGCGCATAGTTTGAGAACTCCTGGGCCAACGTATTGGGCTGTCCACGCCACGAGGCCTTTCTCCATCTAATTTTCCGGTAACGATTAACTTCTCGAGACTGCCTCCATCTCTTCGGATGAATGGTTAGGTAGGTACTTACTTCACGTTATGTTGCAAGGAAAGACCCTTGCAACATAACGTGAAGTAAGTACCTACCTAACCATTCATCCGAAGAGATGGAATTTCAAAAATTCCTTTCTTAGTGGACCTCTACATTTGAAGAACATCTCCAAATTCTACCTTGAATTTAAATTCCTAACCTTAGGGCCTTAAGCTATGTGTTGTGCATCATTCTTTTTTATGACATAGGATGCCTCCTATGACGACGGACGAGCAGACGAATCGCCTGATGGTAAGTAAGTAATTAATTACTACCGCCCATGGACACCTGGTCCCTAACGAGGGGTATTGTTTTATACTTACCGGTACTTATTTAGAAGATTAGGAGGTACAAGAAAATTACTGAGCCCTACGAAATTATGAATGAACGTCATGACTAAACTAGCTATAATGATACCGTTTTTGCTATTTTGAACCTAAAAACTAGTTTTCAACTTGACTAGCAGTTTTAATTAAAAGATTTTAAAGTGAATACAATTGCATTTATTTATGACCACTTATAATAATACCACAACCCGCAATAATCTAAAAAAATTATACACTAGTCGTAAATGGCACGGTTGCGTGTCTAAGAATTAACGAGTTACCTTCATAAAACCTTGCAAGGAAAATTTTATTACTTACGTTTATACAATACAAAAACAACTAACAGTCCAACTTAACGCCGCCGTTCTATTCAGCACGAGTATCGACGGACCGCGCGACCTATACATAGCCACCTGGACGGTCACATAGAAAAACATTCTAATAACACAAAGTCTGAACGTTTACTATCACCCTAATACCAACTCTACGGCCTACACACAAAGCACACATTCCTACGCATCCCTAAATAATAGAACTCTGTCGCCCTAAGCGCTCGTCAGTATTCTGTTAGTATACAATAAATATTCGGCGCCAGTTGTGCCAGAACACACATATACATAGAAAAGCAACGTTGTGGCCTGCCAAGAGCGGCAACAGCGCGCCGTTTGCCGACGGATTCCAAGCTTGCTCGAATTTGAAGGGAATATTGATAGAGTTCTATTACAGTGCTGCTAATCTTAAATGAACCTTAAACAGAAAGTAGATAGAGTTGAGTTTGTAACGCTCATTTTTTCTAGTAACTTTGTCGAATTAAGTGTATTATGGTGCCGCAGAGGGTAGCGGGACGCGTTTCTAGCGTCGAAACGAATTTGTGTTCGTTTTGAACGCGATAGAATCGATGTCAGTTGGCAGATTTTTTGTTGTACCGTTTTTTGGCCCTGATAACGACAAGGCTAGCTATTGTATTATTAACTAGAACACTGTACCCGTTTTAGCAATTGCAATGCTCTGAATATTTTGAGCGTTCTGTTTCGGATAATGGACATTGCTTAATAATTATGCTTCAAAACATCTGCCGTGCCTTAGGTGGGGACGCTATCATCATCATATATATTATGTTAATCAATTATTTATATGTAGCTTCCACGTTTTATTGAGTCATTATTGTTATTATTATCATATCATATCATAATATAGAGTATACAGGCAGACTGCCAGACTGCCTCTTAAGTTTGGAAACTCTACGGGGCAAATGATTCCATCGATAATGGTCGGCATGAAATTTTCGAAACAGTAGGCCCAGTAACTTATCATTTGTATAGCCGATTAAAAAATCTCTAACAGAATCACCTGAGAGAACTGTTGAGTTTCAAACGACGTATTTTTGGGGTTCCGTACCTCGAAAGGAAAAAACGGAACCCTTATAGGATCACTTTGTTGTCCGTCCGTCCGTCTGTCAAGAGCTTTTTTCTCAGGTACACGTGGAGGTATCAAGCTGAAATTTAGATCAAATACGCAGGTCTACTGTCCCTTGGAGCTGTGAAAAAATCAAACTTCTAAACCAACGCAATCAAAAGATACAGCCGTTTATGCCGCAAATTTCCGCAAATTTTCGAAACTCGCAAGTGAATCAAAACCTACAGGGTACGTCCCGTGAACTCAGAATCTTGAAATTTGGTACGAAGCAACGTCTTATAGCACAGATAAAAGAAAAATTGCGAAAACCGTAAATTTTTAGTTACATCATATAATAAAAATGTTTTTAATAATTTTAAAGTTACTACCCCTATATACCTACAGGCTTGTACGGAACCCTCGGTGCGCGAGTCCGACTTGCGAGTCGGACTCGCGCACCGAGGGTTCGCCGGTTTTTTTTGTTTGCCGTGGCTCGTAAATATATTAAGCATGCATGAAAGCATCAGCGAACATTGAAATAAATAATTTTAAACAAAAAAGAACCGACTTCACTTAGCCTCCACCTTTCCAAAAGCAAATGCTCGAGATGCTGTAAAAAATACTCAAATCACTATACCTCGTTTGTTCATAAGTTTTGAGACGAACAAAAACATTTTTTTCTCGGAAAGTATTTAATGTATTTTAACAAAATTTACACAACTGACCAAACATTAAATTTAATACAAAAAAAAAAACTATTCAAAATGGCCGCCATTGCTATGAACACAGGCCTTCAAACGTGTGGGCCAATCATCAATAGCGGCACGAATCTTTTCTAGCGGAATACGCTTCGCCTCTCTACACAGGGCTCGCTTTAGGGACTCAAGATTTGGATGAGACTTGCGGCAGGCTCTCAGCTCCAATTCAGTCCAAAGTGAGTAGTCCAGCGGGTTCAAGTCTGGACTTGATGATGGCCACTCTTCTGTGCTGATGAACCCTGGTAAATTGTCCTTTAACCACTTCTGAGTTGACTTCGCCTTGTGTGCCGGAGCTGAATCTTGTTGAAAAATCCAGTCTTTATTTTTAAAAAGAGTATTTGATAGTGGTTTCACTACGCCTTCTAAGATCTCAGTCTGGTAATTTTGTGCCTTCACTTTAACTCCTTGTTGGCAAAAATGCAGCTCCGTTGCACCTTCGTACGAAACACCCCACCACACCATAACACTAGCGGGGTGATTCGCGTTCGCTGGACATTTCGCACAGAAGGCGGGACATCTTTTGAGCATTTGGCATAAACTTTGTCGTTTTGTCGATTAAACTTTTCTTCGACGGTGAAGATTTTTTCGTCGGTAAACAAAATATTTTTATGATCGTGTCTCTTTAGCAACTGCCGACATCGAGCGAGCCTTAATTTTCTTAGACGATCATTTAAGTAGTGAACTTTTCTTCGACTGTAGGCCCTTACTTTGAGATCGTATTTCAATATCCGGTTCACCGATATTCTGGAAATATTGGTCTGTAGAGCCATCTTCTTTTGTGTCCGACACGGATTTCGGCGAAGCCGTTCCCTGATCAACTTAATGTTGGCTGCCGTCCTAGCCGAGCGAGGACGGCCGCTTCTGGGACGGTCATCAAGAGAACTTGTCACCCTGTACCGCTTTAATGTGTAGTAAACAAAATTACGACTGGCTGTAAGACATTTCACTTGCCTAAAAATCTCCATAGGTTTTTTTCCAGCTTTATGCAGAGAAATCACTGTTGCACGCAAACCTTTCGTTCCCTCCATTTCCGCGAAGAATGAAAAAAAATACATTCAAATTTATATTTTTCTAATTGACAACATTCTAATTATGAAATTGAAGAAGGTTTTTATTAGCTGCCAGTTGCAATTTTTTTTTATTCCACTAACCAAACTCGTCTCAAGACTTATGAACATACGAGGTAGGTGTGCCTATTATAGTTGAACAGGTCTCTCGATTTCTCCAGGATCTCATCCAGATCCTGACTTGTTTACAATAGGACCAACTGTGCTTTCAAACAAAAAAGAAATTCCCAAATCGGTCCAGCCGTCTTCGAATAATCGGTGAATATACATTTAAAAAAAACAAAGATCCCGACGAATTGATAACCTCCTCCTTCGAAATCTTGAAGTCGGTTGAAAAAAATGACCTATGTGGTTTTCTATCACATTGTATGCCTAGTTCTTGATGGGCGACGCAAGCAAAAGATGGATGTCACATGAATTTTATTGTATTGAATATGCAAAGGCATAGTACTTAATACTACACTATTCTTTATTGTTCACCAATAACAATTAATATAAAAATAAGAAAAAAACTACTGAATTCAGATGAAACGGCAGGGCAGCTCTTGGAATTCGCATTCTTTAAACACATAGTTATTTTACAAAATGAGACTACATTGGGGAAACTCAGTGTAGGGTAGGCCCAAATAAATCCTACATAATTTTAAACAAAAAAGAACCGACTTCACTTAGCATACACCTTTCCAACAGCAAATGCTCGAGCTGCTGTAAAAAATACTCAAATCACTATAGGTGCCTATAATAATTGAAGAGTTCCCTCGATTTCTCCAGGATCCCATCATCAGATCCTGACCTGGTGACAATGGGACCAACTGTGAAGTATACTCTTTCAAACAAAAAAAGAATTTTCTAAATCGGTCCAGCTGTCTTCGAATAATCGGTGAACATACATAAAAAAAAATAGCAAAAACAAAGATCCCGACGAATTGATAACCTCCTCCTTTGAAATCTTGAAGTCGGTTTAAAATGAGGGTTTCCGCGATTGCTGTTCACTAGATGGCAGCACCGTGACGACCGGTCTTTTTGGCAGTAGCTGTCACAATCCACCAATCATGTTTATGATTGGTGGATTGTGACAGCTAGACCTGTCGCCACGGTGCTGCCATCTAGTGAGAAACTCGATCGCGGAAACACTCATTAGGTAAAAACGCGGAACACTGGCTTCAAACCATTGAATCCAACTGGATTAGGGCACTTGTATTTTAAAACACGATTTAAGTCGTGTTTCTGTAACGACTAACCGTCACATTCCTTACAGAATGTAGGTATTATTTGACATTGACCGTCAGTTTTGTGACGATCTAAACACGAACACTTGGAAAACAAACAAATATTCGTACCTAATAAACACAAATAAATGCCCTTTACCGGGATCCGAAACCAGGACCTTCAGCTTCGTAGATGTGGCACCTTTTGGCCTACCTACTCGTATTCTTAGAGATGTACCATTGTCCAGAACGTTCTCCGTTTGCTATAGACGTGTGCGCCACGCCGGCGTGGCGTAGCCGCGCCGTGAGACCCACGCCGCCGCCGCCGCCGCGGATTTCAAAATCCACGCCGTTGGCCAAAATTTTCGAAATCGGCAAAAATTTGCCAGCGCCAATGGTCGATGAAGCAATGTTAAACAGTCATGGTGAACAATTAACAGTGTATATTAATAATTTAAACCATAAAAACATCTATAAATTGACATAGCTAGATTAATAAACTGTATCTACATTGATATAAATATATGAGATGTACTGTATTAACGAAGATTTAGTATTTGGATCTGCTTCTGTATGACTGTTTACCTGATGGTGACCCTTTATAGCTGAGGGATTTACCATAAGCATTTGTCCACAGAAACTTGCACTTTATGACATTAAATTCGTGGATCAATCAGGTTTCACGTCTTCTATTTAAGACAGAAGAGTTCCACACCGGTCCGAAAAAGTTATTGCAGCTCTGATTGGTTTCTGCGCACCTCGATGACTATTTCTAGTATTCCACTGTTATACATAAAATACTGCTCAAATATCTGAATTTTCCTACTCGACCGACCTTTGGTCGGAATAGAAATTAAATTAGCGGTGGTTTCTTGCATTTCCGTACCGCTTTGTATAGCTAATAAATATGCTACCACTTTCTATTTTTCCTTTAATAGTGACTTCTACTGCTCCTACTAGATCTTATTCTAAACTATTTTTATTTCTGTCAGAATAAGTGACTTGACTTAAAGTTTTTGGCGTGTACGCACCATGCATTTCGTAGTCCCGCCACACTAGCCAGAGTAAGCGAGTGTTTTCGGTGGCAGGGTTGATCCTTAATGCTAAAACGGTATTTTTAAAAACCACTGCGAGTCAAGAAAACGATTTTAATAAACACACAATTGTGAAAATCTACGACATAAATGCTATTTCCGAAAAGAAGACTAAGCTAAGGTGCACTAGAAACACCCTTAAATATGTAAACGACATTAAAGATTTGTTTTATGTCCCGTTTCTAAAAAAATGCTTGATTTAAACATATTTTTTATGTGAGTTCTTTCACAACCCAAAATGACCTTGACGCCGGGGTGGCGCAGCCACGCCGCCAAAAATTCTCGGCGCGCCGCCGCCGCGGGTTTTTATGGCGGCGCACACGTCTAGTTTGCTATGAAATATTCTCGAGAATTCTCGAGTACGGCAGAAGGCACAACACTATCTATTCCCTAGTTTTATACCTTTAGTTTACTCTCTCCTTTTCATACTTTTGTTGCAATTGCTAAATTATCTCCATAAATGCTTCTGCATTTATAATGCAATGTTTGCGAATAATGAGTCAATCACCTCACCACATTTCCTTGTATACCATCCGTCCATTGTGGAGTTCTCGGAAAATGTGCTGGCGTTATGAGAAGGATCCAATGCTTCCGACACATGTTGGAACGAATTGTATCACGTTTGTATGGAACAGGTTGCTAAATCAGTTTGTTGAATCAAGAATAAGAGTTGCTTTGTCGTTATCATTAAATTTTTGTTATTGATTATAATTAAGTTGGATTGCACGTAGAACCGATGGCCGTTGGGGCGGAAAGGTTCTTGAGTGGCGACCACGAACCGGAAGGCGCAGCGTCGGTAGACCCCCCACAAGGTGGACTGATGCCCTGGTAAAGGTCGCGGGAGTCCGCTGGATGCGGGTGGCGCAGGACTGGTCATTGTGGCGCTCTTTGGGTTCAGCAGTGGACGTCTTTCGGCTGATATGATGATGATGATGAAGTGTGGTTGCCAGTAGGTCTCTAAATAAAATATGAAATTATAGTGACATGAATGTCAACTGGAAATATTGTTGTCACTTGTTAGGTCAAGATATAGATTTTAAGTTCTGGTTGCCTTAAAAATCAGCGTTGTGCCATGACTCATGCTGAGTGACAAGGATGATTAAGACATTATCCTTGCTGAGTGACAAGGATGATTAAGACATCATCCTTGCTGAGTGACAAGGATGATTAAGACATCATCCTTGCTGAGTGACAAGGATGATTAAGACATCATCCTTGCTGAGTGACAAGGATGATTAAGACATCATCCTTGCTGAGTGACAAGGATGATTAAGACATCATCCTTGCTGAGTGACAAGGATGATTAAGACATCATCCTTGCTGAGTGACAAGGATGATTAAGACATCATCCTTGCTGAGTGACAAGGATGATTAAGACATCATCCTTGCTGAGTGACAACCATTTTGGAGTAAATTTTTTGTATATTTCATGTTATGCTTCTCTTCTCCTTGCACCAAATAAATATTTTTCATTTCATTAAAATACAGTGGACAATTGGACATACGAACTTCATGCGACATAAACAGTTGGTTTGCTCTTTAAAAAGGGTTGTTTTTATGCAGTTTATCTGCAGGGGAGGTTTTCTCTGTATAACTTGAGCTCAAAGAGGACCAAGTGTGTTGATGACGAGGGACTCTCTTGCTCCTTTAGCCGTCAACAGAGTGAATCCTCCTTTTTGTAAAGGGTCGGCAACGCGCATGTGACACCTCTGGAGTAGCAGACGTCCATAGGCTACGGTAGCTGCTTACCATCAGGTGGGCCGTATGCTTGTTTGCCACCGTCGTGGTATAAAAAAAAAACAAACTTAACAGATTACAGGTTTGAGCTGTATAAAGGACAAGTAGATTTCGACAGTTCATTACAACACAACGGAACTGTACAGGCAAGCTAAGAAACTATTGTAAAATAAAAAGCTAAAATGAGGTTTTCTTTAAAACTCGCCATGAGACTTACAAACCATAATACCTAACGTTACCTACAGTTCTATAAATAACTAATTACCTCATGGATTTCTATACTAAACGAAATATAACTTTGCCATTTCAGTAAAATCGTGGATCTGACTCATAGTATGTGGTAATACAGGGTAATAAATATACAAATTTATATATTACTCCCCATAAATACATTACAAAGTAGTCATTCCAAATGTAGGTATTTTGATATAATTCATTATCCTTGACTGGCTGACTAACATGGAGCCGGCGGTAGGTTGGTAGGTATACATTTTGGATTTACCCAACCTCTTACTTGTACCTATAAAGGACACCTAAGTATGGCTATCAACTTGTCAACAGTATTGACTTGATTTAAGATCCTATGCCCCCTCGATGGGGAGAGGGCATACACAGTAACTTTTCATGCCGATCGTTCTTGAGCTTCTCGCTTGACTTTATTCCAAGTCTTCTCGATTCTCGTCGTCATAAGAACTATTGCCATGGTCTATCTAGAGGGACCTCATTTTTTTAAAGATTAGAACAATTGTGCGATTTCTGGAATAACAATTTTATAACCCGCAATTTTACCTCTTATTGTTTTAAGCGTATAATTAATAATGGGAAAAGGAGTCTGGTTTAAATTTTTCCCTGATATGGCTGAAAAATTAAAGATACATAGGCAAACGCGACTGTTATTTTCCGAATCCTAAAAAAATAATAGTTCCTACGACGACGAGAATCGAGAAGACTTGGAATAAATTCAAACGAGTAGCTCAAGACCGATCGGCATAGAAAGTTACTGTGGATGCCCCCTGTCCCATTGACGGCACATCATCACCGTGCGCCACCAGAATTGTTTTGGGACGGCCTTTCTTTCGCTTTCCTTGGGGATACCAGGTCAATGCGTGCTTATGTTTATAGTACCAGTATTGTACTGAGACGAGCTAGTTTAGTTGAGGCTAAAGGTAACCTCTTTCCTTGCGCAGCGCATTGCTATCGCGAGGAGATGTGCCGTTCTCGAGAACGTTCTCCGTTTACTATGGTGAACATTCTCCAGGGTGTGCAGAGTAATGAGCCAACTCGCGATTTGTGCATGTTTCAATTCCATCCTGCGAGCATAATCTATATTTTTTGTGTCTTTCCCGTACACGAAACAATGATTTTCCGGACATTTGGGAGGCGAATGCGGAGCCGAAGCCAACGCTTAGAGTATCGACAATTTAATGAAATATAAGGAGTACACTAAGCGGATGCTACCCCTGTCCGTGTCCATGGGATGCACGTAAAGTCAACACCCACCATGGTGTAAAGACTATTGGGACTTAATGGAATCTAAATCTCAACATAAAGTATGCACCTACTTACTATAAAATGTCACTTCAAAAACATAAAATAAATATCAATAAATTTAATATTAGGAGGAGCTCGCTAGTTAATTGACATTTGTGCCACAAAACTTCCACGTCTGTTTATCAATAAATAATTGAACTGGTAAAAAATATGCATACCTACTTCTCGGGTAGGTAACAAAAGTAGGGTTAAAACTGGTGATATTTATTTTCTGACGTTCGCGTTCATAAGTGCATTGTAATGTGTCTTAATTGAAGAACAACGATCTCTTATCCTTCTTTCCATAGGATAATCTTTTTGCTTGTACCTATCAAGTTTAATAAGTTATGTAAAGTATTGCTTGCTACGCTACACAAGCCACTTAACTCCAAGCAATCGTGCGGCGTCGTAAAGGCACAATGGGTCGTAAACTTGTTTACCGGGTTTCAGGACATTACCACTGGTTTTTGTTGAACTACACTGCTGTGCATCTAAAAGGCAGTTTTTTTACTATACAAGGAAGATGACGACTACAGTTCACATCGAAGGTTCAAGTAGCTCAAGTGGAACATGAAGACGAGTGGATACAGTTCATGTCAAGTCGGTTCCTTATTAGGTACTATCAACCCCCCCCCCCCCCACACCTTGCCGCGCCACTTGCTGCTATGAATGAATGTGGACCAGCTGTAACAGACGGTATACAACTATAGGTACCTAACTGACTCGCGCTCCTGTGATTGTTTCCGAAGAAAAGTGGCCGCGGAGATTCTCCTGTTAAGTTCCCGAGCTGTCTCTGGGCGTGTTGTTTGCCCCATGATCCCCAGAAGGACCTTATGCCATGTTTTACGGAAAAAACGGCCCGAGCGTTTGAGCGGTTACTCGTTTTTGCGTGAGCGTGACAAGAGAGCTCATATGTTTGTTCCACACGCTCGCTGCCGGCAGCGTCAAAATCAGCGATATCGCTCGGAGCGATTTTGTCGTGAAACGGCGATAAAAGTCATGTCTGACCATTTTAGGTGTACATCATCGAATATTCGAGTTGGTTACGTAGAAGGCAAAGGAGGCCTACCGTCAAATAAAGTGACATTGAAATTCGGATGGAGAGAGGTAACATTAGACAAGGGAAACACGCCCCAATTGTATGAAAGCCGCTCATAGTACTGTACTGTTTATCTTAGAATCTGCAACTACCATTCTAAACGTAAATGTTTCATGTGGGAATATTAGTTCATAATGTTCATATTGAATTTCGCTGGCTATGTTACCCTTTGTCCCCAATTACCCCATTTGCCTTCGTAGAATATCATCATTTATTGGTTTGATTTACCTATTTTGTTTTCAGAATCACAACTTGTTTAAATGTCACTTACATGTCATAAAAATCACATTAAACATATCTATAACACGTCAAGATTTATATTAGGTACAGTCGACTACAAAGAGATGTATCCACTTTTGGATCTTATTACAACGCAGTAAGGTGAAAAAGTGGAATGTTTCTGAGCAGGTCACATGATTTCAGTACGATTGTATGACGATAACGTGGATGTCTATCGTCGGTGACAAACAGGGCTTGAAATACCGGTATTTTTCGGAACCGGTACCGTGGCTTCGAACCAGGAACCGGTATATGAATTGGTACCGGTTCCGTGGTACCGGTATCCAGGGATCGAATTACAGGTATTTTTCGGAACCGGTATCGTGGCTTCGAACCAGGAACCGGTATATGACTTGGTACCGGTTCCGTGGTACCGGTATCCAGGGATCGAATTACAGGTATTTTCCGGAACCGGTATTGAGGCTTTGAACTATAGACCGGTATAAGACTTGGTACCAGTTCCGAGGTACCGGTATTCAGGGCTTAAATTACAGGTATTTAATGGGAACCGGTATTGTGGCCTTGAACCGTAAACCTGTATTAGACTTGGTACCGGTTCCGTATCACGCATAGGTACCGGTATTACTTGTCGGCGCGTATTAAAGGATTTGTTCTCTCTCTCTGACTCGTGGCGTCGGCTTTGTCCGCTCGGCGCTCGCTCACTCGCTGCGTTCATTTGTTTCGTTCGTCAGTTGGTGATCGAACTTATGTTTATTTGTACGTGCGGAAAACCTGGACTCCCATATTGGACCCCCCAAATAACAGGGATTAGTATGTTTTTAAAGGTTTTCATTTAGTTTCACCTGTCCGTTGCCCATGGTCCAAATGACCAACTTCCCGATTTCCGATTGAGCAGAAATTTTTCACGCATATGTATATCGAGTGACAATGCAATATTTTGATAATATAAAATAATGTCCATTTAGAAATCCAAGATGGCGGTCAAACACTTTTTTGGTAAAAATCGTTATGGTAGTCATTTTCGATTAATTCAGGGGTGTAGATTTCGAAAGTAATATCCGTTTTAAAATCAAAGATGGCGGAAATGGACAATTTTGTCAAAATCGTCATGGTAGTAATTTTCGACTAATTTGGGTGTGCAGATTTCGAAAATAATGTCTATTTTGAAATTCAAGAGGGCGGTTATACACTTTTTTGGTAAAAATCGTTAAATTGAAAATAAAGACCGTTTTAAAATCCAAGATGGCGGAAATGGATAATTTTGTCAAAATCGTCATGGTAGTCATTTTCGACTAATTAGGGTGTGCAGATTTCGAAAATGATGTCTATTTTGAAATCCAAGACCGCGGTCATACACTTTTTTGGTAAAAGTCATCATGTTAGTCGTTTCCGGTTAATTCAGGGGTGTAGATTTCGAAAATAAGGACCGTTTTAAAATCAAAGATGGCGGAAACGGGCAAAATTTTCAAAATCGTCATGGTAGTCATTTCCGACTAATTCGGGTGTGCAGATTTCGAAAATAATGTCTATTTTTAAATCCAAGATGGCGGTCATACACATTTTTAGTAAAAATCGTCATGGTAGTCATTTTCTATTAATTCAGGGATGTAAATTTCGAAAATAAAGACAATTTTAAAATCCAAGATGGCGGAAATGGATAATTTTGTCAAAATTGTCATGGTAGTCATTTTCGACTAATTAGGGTGTGCAGATTTCGAAAATGATGTCTATTTTGAAATCCAAGACCGCGGTCATACACTTTTTTGGTAAAAGTCATAATGTTAGTCGTTTCTGATTAATTCAGGGGTGTAGATTTCGAAAATAAAGGACCGTTTTAAAATCAAAGATGGCGGAAACAGGCAAAATTTTCAAAATCGTCATGGCTGTCATTTCCGACTAATTCGGGTGTGCAGATTTCGAAAATAATGTCTATTTTTAAATCCAAGATGGCGGTCATACACATTTTTAGTAAAAATCGTCATGGTAGTCATTTTCTATTAATTCAGGGATGTAGATTTCGAAAATAAAGACCGTTTTAAAATCAAAGATGGCGGAAACGGGCAAAATTTTCAAAATCGTCATGGTAGTCATTTTCGACTAATTCAGGTGTGCAGATTTCGAAAATAATGTCTATTTTTAAATCCAAGATAGCGGTCATACACATTTTAAGTAAAAATCGTCATGGTAGTAATTTTCTATTAACTCAGGGATGTAGATTTCGAAAATAAAGTCAATTTTAAAATCCAAGATGGCGTAAATGGATAATTTTGTCAAAATCGTCATGGTAGTCATTTTCGACTAATTAAGGTGTGCAGATTTCGAAAATGATGTCTATTTTGAAATCCAAGACCGCGGTCATACACTTTATTGGTAAAACTCATTATGTTAGTCGTTTCCGATTAATTCAGGGGTGTAGATTTCGAAAATAAGGACCGTTTTAAAATCAAAGATGGCGGAAACAGGCAAAATTTTCAAAATCGTCATGGTAGTCATTTCCGACTAATTCGGGTGTGCAGATTTCGAAAATAATGTCTATTTTTAAATCCAAGATGGCGGTCATACACATTTTTAGTAAAAATCGTCATGGTAGTCATTTTCTATTAATTCAGGGATGTAGATTTCGAAAATAAAGACCGTTTTAAAATCAAAGATGGCGGAAACGGGCAAAATTTTCAAAATCGTCATGGTAGTCATTTCCGACTAATTCGGGTGTGCAGATTTCGAAAATAATGTCTATTTTTAAATCCCAAGATGGCGGTCATACACATTTTTAGTAAAAATCGTCATGGTAGTCATTTTCTATTAATTCAGGGATGTAGATTTCGAAAATAAAGTCAATTTTAAAATCCAAGATGGCGGAAATGGATAATTTTGTCAAACTCGTCATGGTAGTCATTTTCGACTAATTAGGGTGTGCAGATTTCGAAAATGATGTCTATTTTGAAATCCAAGACCGCGGTCATACACTTTTTTGGTAAAAGTCATCATGTTAGTCGTTTCCGGTTAATTCAGGGGTGTAGATTTCGAAAATAAGGACCGTTTTAAAATCAAAGATGGCGGAAACGGGCAAAATTTTCAAAATCGTCATGGTAGTCATTTCCGACTAATTCGGGTGTGCAGACTTCGAAAATAATGTCTATTTTTAAATCCAAGATGGCGGTCATACACATTTTTATTAAAAATCGTCATGGTAGTCATTTCCTATTAATTCAGGGATGTAGATTTCGAAAATAAAGACCGTTTTAAAATCAAAGATTTCGGATACGGGCAAAATTTTCAAAATCGTCATGGTAGTCATTCCCGACTAATTCGGGTGTGCAGATTTCGAAAATAATGTCTATTTTTAAATCCAAGATGGCGGTCATACACATTTTTAGTAAAAATCGTCATGGTAGTCATTTTCTATTAATTCAGGGATGTAGATTTCGAAAATAAAGTCAATTTTAAAATCCAAGATGGCGGAAATGGATAATTTTGTCAAACTCGTCATGGTAGTCATTTTCGACTAATTAGGGTGTGCAGATTTCGAAAATCATGTCTATTTTGAAATCCAAGACCGCGGTCATACACTTTTTTGGTAAAAGTCATCATGTTAGTCGTTTCCGGTTAATTCAGGGGTGTAGATTTCGAAAATAAGGACCGTTTTAAAATCAAAGATGGCGGAAACGGGCAAAATTTTCAAAATCGTCATGGTAGTCATTTCCGACTAATTCGGGTGTGCAGATTTCGAAAATAATGTCTATTTTTAAATCCAAGATGGCGGTCATACACATTTTTATTAAAAATCGTCATGGTAGTCATTTCCTATTAATTCAGGGATGTAGATTTCGAAAATAAAGACCGTTTTAAAATCAAAGATGGCGGATACGGGCAAAATTTTCAAAATCGTCATGGTAGTCATTTCCGACTAATTCGGGTGTGCAGATTTCGAAAATAATGTCTATTTTTAAATCCAAGATGGCGGTCTTACACATTTTTAGTAAAAATCGTCATGGTAGTCATTTTCTATTAATCCAGGGATGTAGATTTCGAAAATAAAGACAATTTTAAAATCCAAGATGGCGGAAATGGATAATTTTGTCAAAATCGTCATGGTAGTCATTTTCAACTAATTAGGGTGTGCAGATTTCGAAAATGATGTCTATTTTGAAATCCAAGACCGCGGTCATACACTGTTTGGTAAAAGTCATCATGTTAGTCGTTTCTGATTAATTCAGGGGTGTAGATTTCGAACATAAGGACCGTTTTAAAATCAAAGATGGCGGAAACGGGCAAAATTTTCAAAATCGTCATGGTAGTCATTTCCGACTAATTCGGGTGTGCAGATTTCGAAAATAATGTCTATTTTTAAATCCAAGATGGCGGTCATACACATTTTTATTAAAAATCGTCATGGTAGTCATTTCCTATTAATTCAGGGATGTAGATTTCGAAAATAAAGACCGTTTTAAAATCAAAGATGGCGGATACGGGCAAAATTTTCAAAATCGTCATGGTAGTCATTTCCGACCAATTCGGGTGTGCAGATTTCGAAAATAATGTCTATTTTTAAATCCAAGATGGCGGTCTTACACATTTTTAGTAAAAATCGTCATGGTAGTCATTTTCTATTAATCCAGGGATGAAGATTTCGAAAATAAAGACAATTTTAAAATCCATGATGGCGGAAATGGATAATTTTGTCAAAATCGTCATGGTAGTCATTTTCAACTAATTAGGGTGTGCAGATTTCGAAAATGATGTCTATTTTGAAATCCAAGACCGCGGTCATACACTGTTTGGTAAAAGTCATCATGTTAGTCGTTTCCGATTAATTCAGGGGTGTAGATTTCGAACATAAGGACCGTTTTAAAATCAAAGATGGCGGAAACGGGCAAAATTTTCAAAATCGTCATGGTAGTCATTTCCGACTAATTCGGGTGTGCAGATTTCGAAAATAATGTCTATTTTTAAATCCAAGATGGCGGTCATACACATTTTTAGTAAAAATCGTACTGGTAGTCATTTTCTATTAATTCAGGGATGTAGATTTTGAAAATAAAGACCGTTTTAAAATCAAAGATGGCGGAAACGGGCAAAATTTTCAAAATCGTCATGGTAGTCATTTCCGACTAATTCGGGTGTGCAGATTTCGAAAATAATGTCTATTTTTAAATCCAAGATGGCGGTCATACACATTTTTAGTAAAAATCGTCATGGTAGTCATTTTCTATTAATTCAGGGATGTAGATTTCGAAAATAAAGACAACTTTAAAATCCAAGATGGCGGAAATGGATAATTTTGTCAAAATCGTCATGGTAGTCGTTTTCGACCAATTAGAGTGTGCAGATTTCGAAAATCATGTCTATTTTGAAATCCAAGACCGCGGTCATACACTTTTTTGGTAAAACTCATTATGTTAGTCGTTTCCCATTAATTCAGGGGTGTAGATTTCGAAAATAAGGGCCGTTTTAAAATCCAAGATGGGGGTACACATTTTTAGAAAAATCGTCATGGTAGTCATTTTCTATTAATTAAGGGATGAAGACTTCGAAAATAAGGACTGTTTTAAAATCGAAGATGGCGGAAATGAAAGAAATTGTATATGGGTGAATCAACTTTTAAGTGTTCATCATCAGACGTACTGAGTCCCTGATCGATAATACAATTTATGTAAAAGTAATGAGTTTTATTTGTATTCCGTTATGTTCCTATTAATATTATCTAACACTTTATTACAAAACATTTTATTTTGTTTACAATTTATCCGTTATTTAGTGGTTGTCCGACAGACCAAAAGTTGGTTTTCAATAGTAGGACAAATTGTCCCTTTGTGACGGCGCCCCATAAAACTTTGTATTACGAAGAAAATAATGTTGCGGAATTGATATTTATACACATAATCCTTTTTATGAATAAGTATCAACAATAAAACATACAGATTTCTTAAGTTTCATTAAACGGTGTATTAATTTCTTGCGTTTTAAGTTTGTCCCTTTAATTATCCACGCCATGCAGGTCAACTGGACAACCATACATTAGTAATAAAATATTAATATAGATGGCGTAGTAAGCTACTTAACAACAAGCTCAAATTTCTGGTAAGCAGATAGTCCCAGCCGCCATTTTAACTAAACGAAACTCGCGGCGTCAATCAGTCGCGTACTGTTGGAGAGTGAGGGTGGCTTTATTGTCTGTCCATCGGACCACTGTCACAAATACGTAAGTACTTAACATTTTACAATAAATTAAATAGTACCAAATACTGTTTTATATGTATTTTACCGTAAGGGTGATATAAAACACAAAGCATGTTTAATATTTATCATACGGCTCAAAGTTTTAGATAAGTCCCTCGGACAACCAGTCACTTGGACAACGGAAGTGGTTGTTTTTTCTACTCCCGTACTTTTATTCTTCATATAAAGGATCGTGCACACAAATCCATGATATTTTAAACGTCATGTCTTATTTAAGTAACCCATAGACATGTTTTTTAATTTCATTCGTTCTTTTTCCGCCTGTACCCTCCATTCTTTGCTACTTCTTGAATGAAAACTATTTGTTTTTTTTGCAACGTTGTTTAACTGAGTCAAAAAATACTCGTGGCGTCTTTATTAATTCGGCTTCGCCTCAAATTGTTACTCACGCCACTCGCCTGTTTTTACCTCTCTCAAACAACGGTAGCATAAAATACTATTGTAAAATACTACTAGCTATTTCATTACAGCTTTTATTTCACTTGCCCTGTTAGTATGTACATATTTTTGAGACAGTTAGTTAGGGTGGGCCAAATCTTGGAGCTAAATTTGACCCACTTGTCGATTTCCGATTGTGCTGGAATTTTGCATATATAATATGTAAATCAGATAACAATGCAATAATAAGATGACATGGAGCTGATCTGATGATGGAGACAGGAGGTGGTCATTGTGTTTGGGTTAGGTACTTAAAATTGTCTTGATGAGAATTAGTTGCCTGTGGAAAAAAAATATAGTCAGTGATAAAAGCTTGTACAAAAGATGAAATTTTGCATAAACTTATTTTTATTTTAGGTAATGGGATTGTCGGAGAAGGAAAAATCAAGACGCTATAGATAAAGGCTTAAAGCAGACCCAGAAAAAATGGCTGAACGGAAAAGAAAAAAAAGAGAAAGTTATCATAGAAACAAAAAATTGATTTCAAGTATGCAGCCAGAGGAACAAAAAAACTGCAGAATCATATGGAAATTGCGTAAACAAGAACAAAGAAAGCGATGGAAAGCAGTTCGTAACATACTACAAAACACACCTCCAATTTCTCCGTGTACTTTGGAGGAAATTGATATAACTCAAGATCAACATGTACCCACTCCGCCTTCTTCTCCTGCGGCACGTTTAGAATCTCAACAAAGAAAAAGAGGAAGGAAAACAATCCGTAGAGATAGAACTAAGATGTACAAAGAAAATTTAAAATTACAAAGCGAAGCCAAAATGTGGAAAATAAAATGCGAAAAATATAAGAAATGAGCTCATCGCAAGGCAAAAGAATTACTTAAGATGAAAGAAAAAAGAACTATGGCCGTAAATGAAGTCCACAATAAATACAAAACTTTAACCAATGCTATCAAAAACAAATACATGACATTAAAGGCACGGAAAGGAAAAAGGATGTTGAGAAACATATTTGAAAACTTAGATGAATCACAAAAGAAAATTATCATACGGGACAGTTTAAGAACTTTGATAAGGTTTTTATTGTTTGGTGTGCCGAACCATTAAACCTGCTTTCTGATACATAATTAAATGTGTTTCATTTAATACCCTCTTTTAGATTTTGGTTCTAATATTTCCATTGGACAACCAGATATGTCTATGGGACAACTAAGTTGTCCCTAAATTGAATAACACATTTCATTATTTTTTGATTTTTAATTTCAAGGTATTACACATATTTTTTTAAACATACAATAGTACAATATAAAGCAAAGTAATAGGAGGCATTTTCTTACATTCCGATTACTGTTTCGCGTTTTAACCTAAAAGTTCCTAATCTGTGATGTTAGAGTTGTCTTGGGGACATGATTATGGGAAATATTGTAAAATATCGTGAGATAAATGGCATTATAAAGATAAAAAGTTAAACGGTACTGCTTTATTAATGTAAGTAAAATAATTGTTTTAACAATAATGGATGTCTAGTTTGTTTAAAAACACTTTTGAATAGTGGTCCAGGGGACAGGGCAGATTTGGGCTGGTGACCTTTTTTAAGTCAAATTCAGTAAACTCTTAAAGAATCAGCTCTGCTCTATACAGAATTATAAACACGAGAAAATTATCTTTTAAATAAAATATTTAAACATGGACAGTAATCAAATAAATAAAAAATCCACAATTTCAACATGTGGACCTTTAAAAGTTGATTCACCCATATAATATTTTAAAACAAAAATTATTTTCTAAATCTACACACGTGAATTAGTAAAAATAATAATAATAAATAATAAGAAAAGCTTTATTGTACATATAGACATCTTGTTACGTAATAGTTACACAACAGGATTTTTGTACAGACAAGTCGGTGTGGAGTGGTCAAACTTTCGACCCCTAGACTAGGTAAAAAACCTGTGCCTTAGGGGGTTGAGTTCTTCGAGGTTCAATGTCATAACACTCATAACAATTTGAGTTTGGTGGAAAATGACTACTATGACCATTTTTACAATAATTGTCCTTTATCACCCATCTTGGATCTCAAATCGGTCCTTATATCGAAATCTACACCCCTCAATTAATCACAAGCGACTACCATAAAATTGTTTTCGAAAAAAGTGTATGGCCGCCATCTTGGATTTTAAAACATACAATATTTTCGAAATCTACACAGTACACATCCAAATGAGACAAAAAAGACTATCATGACGATTTTAATAAAATTGTCCATTTCAGACATCTTCAATTTTAAAACGGTATTTATTTTCGAAATTTAAATCCCCAAATTAATCTAAAACGACACTCATTAGATTTTCACCAAATAAGTGTGCGAGAGCTAACTTGGACAAAATTATCCATTTTCACCATCTTGGATTTTAAAACGGTCTTTATTTTCGAAATCTACTTCCCTGAATTAATCGAAAATGACTACCATAACGGTTTTTACCAAAAAACTGTTTGACCGCCATCTTGGATTTCTAAAGAGACATTATTTTCGAAATCTGCACACCAGAATTAGTCGAAAATGACTACCATGACGATTTTGACAAAATTATCCATTTCCGCCATCTTGGATTTTAAAATTGTCTTTATTTTCGAAATCTACATCCCTGAATTAATAGAAAATGACTACCATGACGTTTTTTACTAAAGTGTGTATGACCGCCATCTTGGATTTAAATATAGACATTATTTTCGAAATCTGCACATCCGAATTAGTCGGAAATGACTACCATGACGATTTTGAAAATTTTGCCCGTTTCCGCCAACTTTGATTTTTAAACGGTCCTTATTTTCGAAATCTACACCCCTGAATTAATCGGAAACGACTAATATAATGACTTTTACCAAAAAAGTGTATGACCGCGGTCTTGGATTTCAAAATAGACATCATTTTCGAAATCTGCACACCCTAATTAGTCGAAAATGACTACCATGACGATTTTGACAAAATTATCCATTTCCGCCATCTTGGATTTTAAAATTGTCTTTATTTTCGAAATCTACATCCCTGAATTTATAGAAAATGACTACCATGACGATTTTTACTAAAATGTGTATGACCGCCATCTTGGATTTAAATATATACATTATTTTCGAAATCTGCACACCCGAATTAGTCGGAAATGACTACCATGACGATTTTGAAAATTTTGCCCGTTTCCGCCAACTTTGATTTTAAAACGGTCCTTATTTTCGAAATCTACACCCCTGAATTAATCGGAAACGACTAACATAATGACTTTTACCAAAAAAGTGTATGACCGCGGTCTTGGATTTCAAAATAGACATCATTTTCGAAATCTGCACACCCTAATTAGTCGAAAATGACTACCATGACGATTTTGACAAAATTATCCATTTCCGCCATCTTGGATTTTAAAATTGTCTTTATTTTCGAAATCTACATCCCTGAATTAATAGAAAATGACTACCATGACGATTTTTACTAAAATGTGTATGACTGCCATCTTGGATTTAAAAATAGACATTATTTTCGAAATCTGCACACCCGAATTAGTCGGAAATGACTACCATGACGATTTTGAAAATTTTGCCCGTTTCCGCCGTCTTTGATTTTAAAACGGTCCTTATTTTCGAAATCTACACCCCTGAATTAATCGGAAACGACTAACATGATGACTTTTACCAAAAAAGTGTATGACCGCGGTCTTGGATTTCAAAATAGACATCATTTTCGAAATCTGCACACCCTAATTAGTCGAAAATGACTACCATGACGATTTTGACAAAATTATCCATTTCCGCCATCTTGGATTTTAAAATTGTCTTTATTTTCGAAATCTACATCCCTGAATTAATGGAAAATGATTACCATGACGATTTTGACTAAAAATGTGTATGACCGCCATCTTGGATTTAAAAATAGACATTATTTTCGAAATCTGCACACCCGAATTAGTTGGAAATGACTACCATGACGATTTCGACAAAATTTTTCGTTTCCGCCATCTTTAATTTTAAAACGGTCCTTATTTTCGAAATCTACACACCCCAATTAGTCGAAAATGACTACAATGATGATTTTGACAAAATTGTCCATTTCCGCCATCTTTGATTTTTAAAACGGATATTATTTTCGAAATCTACACCCCTGAATTAATAAAAAATTGATAACCTCCCCCTTCGAAATCTTGAAGTCGGTTGAAAAGGAAATGCGCGAACTACTGTAAATAATATTTAAATCACTATAACACTGTGCCTATAATATTTGAAGAGTTCCCTCGATTCCTCCAGGTTCCCATCTTCAGGTCCTGACGTGGTCACAATGGGACCAAATGTGAAGTATACTCTTTCAAACAAAAAAATAATTTTTCAAATCGGTCCAGCCATCTTCGAATAATTGGTGAACATACAAAAAAAAACCAAGATCCCGACGAATTGAGAACCTCCTCCTTCGAAATCTTGAAGTCGGTTGATAAATACACAACAATGAACTTCCACTTTCCGCCGTGTGTTCAATTCGAACTGAATCACCGCGCATCGCTGATTCGCCTGGCATGCTGGCAACGCGCAGCGCAGCGCCGCGTTCGTTTGTAGTGTAGGTATGTTTCGCACCGAATATGCGTACCGCACTAAACGACAACGTCGCGTACACGTGGAAGAACCTTTATAGAGAACCGGTATTTTTTGGTGCTAATTCCGGTATTTGTTCTTTACCGGTTCTGCGGAACCGAAATGAAAAAAACTCATAAATATGGAACAGGTACCTTCGGTACCGGTTTCAAGCCAGGAACCTTTATAGAGAACCGATATTTTTCACTGCTAGTACCGGTATTTTTTCTTTACCGGTACTCTGGAACCGAAATGAAAAGAACCTATAAATACCGGTATGTAACCGGTATTTTTGGTACCGGTTCCAAGCCCTGGTGACAAACGACTAGCGGTCAAAGGCGTTGTTCCATGGTTGGGGCGATGTAGGTAGTAGTGTGACCGCCAACGATTAACAATGAAGCTACCAAGACCACAGAGCGTCGCTATATAGTTGTTAATTAACTTCGACCACATTTTAACGACTAGTTTCAATGAAAGATTGGATGACTTTGTCGTTGAAAAACGATATAGCCAAACAAAGGCGTCGTTCCGTGAAATTAATGAATGATGTACAGTCAGCGTCAGAGAGACGTGACCCCCCTAATAGCAGTATAGAAACTGTACAATAATTTCGTCAACACATGTAATGATTGCGTAGCAGTGTGGTTTCATATGCGAACAAGTGATCCTAAGAGACCACGTTCGAGACCGTTAAAAGCATAATAATAAATAATAATAAATACTCTTTATTGCACACCTCATACAGTTACAAGCACAAATTTTACAATTAGATAAATTTAGGTAGAGGTAACAACAGGCGGTCTTATCGCTAATGAGCGATTTCTTCCAGACAACCTTTGGGTAGTGGAGACTAGAGAAAAACAATAAGCAGTAGGTGGTGCATAGAAACAAAAGAGACGAAATAGATAACACAGCACATTCATATGAATATACATACTTAAATAAATACAAAATAAACATACATATACGTACATATATACATATATAATACACACAATAAGAAACAACAGTGTCAACTTAAAAACCTAAGGAAGAGATAAATAGTATTCCTTAAGTTGCGATTTAAAGCTACCAATAGATTGCGCGCGTTTAATGTTGAGAGGGAGAGAATTCCACAAACGAACGGCCTGGAACGTAAATGAGCAATTATAAAATTTGGAAGATGAAGATGGCACTTTTAGGAGCAATTTTTGAGAGGATCTAATAGAATTAAGATAAGAGAAACGCTCTTTGAGGTAGCGGGGAGTTGCAGGGTTAAAAAGTATAGAAAAGAGTAAAGAAAGTATGTGAGAGTTACGGCGGTGACGGATAGGGAGCCATTTGAGTTGAGAACGAAAACTACTACTAGCATACTTACATTATTAAGTTCAGAATTATTGGAAGTCGAGAATCGAAGCGATTATTTCAGAGAATAAGGCTTCTAACAAAAATAGTAACTATTACTTATGAAATAAAAATAATGTAAATATATGTCCTTGTAAAACATAATTGTTACATATTTGCTATATTATTTTTCAAAAGTGTTTTTCAATGAAAAGACAAGTTATTAAGCTTCCTAACCCTTTTTGTAATGCTAAAATAAAACAAGGTATAATCTGAAACAATATCACTTAAAACTTTTGTATGCCCATCAAATAAGAATATAATATAATATTACACTATATTTCACTAGCTGTATTTTTTTTCTAATACCGGAGACTGCCGGAGAGGGTAACCCGCATTCTCCTCTATTTGTTTCAGCCTACTTTTCATGCTAGCTACCAAGTTTCAGCATATGCCAGTATTCCTCATAAGTTCCCAGGTTCTATAGTCTTCATCATCAAGGTTTTGTTTTGATTTGACCTGATCGGGGTCCCAGTTGACCCCATCTACCTTCGTCCATCTTTATCAGATTTGAAGCATTTTTCATCCGAAAAAATTACGATCTGGTTCTCCCAGTCGAAATCTTCATATTTTTTGGCAAAACTAAAGCGATCATAGCGATGCTAGTTGACACTTATTTTTTTCGCTCGTTTATAATGGTGTATCTGGGCAGCGTGCAAATGTCTTCTGACAGCGCTAAGAGATACCCCAAATGTCTCAGCTGTTGAGCGAGTCGTAGTAAATAAAGCGTCGGTATTCCGTAGCACAATATTACGGTGCCGCTGAGATTCCTCTGTGTAGGCAGAAGGACGAGGGCCTTGCCGATCATCTTTAACCTCACCCTGTTTTTCATACCGCCTTAGCCATTTGCGAACCGTGTTCGTCTGCAAATAAAAAACACAATTTGAACTTAGTAGGTGCTATCAACAAAACATGGCTACATGGCATGGAGTAAACTCTAAGTAACTCACCGCTATATTCATTTTTTTGTGCATTTCTTTTATATTCTGGTTTTGTTCCCGAAGCACTAGGTACATTATTCGATCTCATAAAAAAGTTTAATCGAACCATTTTAAAACTCAGTTGTTACACAAGTTTTCGGACGAGTCGAGAATAAAATAAAATAACGTTACTACTTCGGCACAACCAAGAATAGACGTAACGATGACGGTAATGATTTGCGGCAGATGTAAATTATTATTTACAAAGTTACCCCAAAACTCAATTGTAATTACAAAAATGCGAAACGGGAAAATCATACTGAATTCAACCTAAACACGTTTAGTTAAAGACGTTATTACTCACTTTCGGATATATAATGGGGGTAGAGAAATAATAATAAAATAAACAAAGACAAGACTATATTATCATTATCCATACAGGCCGGTTAGACAAGGACGCATAGACATATGTAAGTAACCTCCATCTTTACGATTTGACGATAGTGATTCATATTTTCACAAGAAATAATATGTGATCGGTGGGTCAATGGTATAAGTGACGGACTAATGTACATGAAGTGATGATGAACATGAATGAAGTCTTGATAACAGCCGCGAAGTTCCGAGGATCGATTCCCAATACGGTCCGGAGCAAATAGGGAAAATTGACTTTTTGAAATAATATGATGCTCGATATATAGCTGTGGCGATGTTGAACTAATGTTTCGGCGTTGCCTTGCGAGCTATAGTTTTAAAACCAGGGAGGTCACGTTTCTCTGACGCTGACTGTACATAAGTATTCGTCAAACGTTGACTTTTTTAACAATCTCTGAGTCTCTGAGTTCCACCATATCCTAACTTCTAGTTTCAGTGCAAAAAACTTTCGTCTGTGTCAAACGCCAAATGGCCAAAAACGTTCTATAGTAGGGGTGACATGTAGCGGTGTGACCGCTACCGTAGAACAATGAAACTACCAGGACGGCAGGCGCGTCGATAGCTCTTAATTAACTTTGCACACATCCTAGCTAATTTAGTGCAAGTGCTAATTAGGTAGGTATTTTGTTTTTCCCTTTTTTATACTACGGCGGTGGCAAACAAGCATTTTGCTCGCCTAATGGTAAACAGCTACCGTAAACCGTAACCTACAAAAACTCTAGAGAGAGATGACATTCTGAGCTGTGCCCTACCACACAAAGCGAGATGACATTCGCAGTGTCTAAGAGAGCTTTTAGACGTAAATAGTTTGAGGATATATATCTACCCGGGTACATTTTTAAACTTTTTACGCCTTTGTCGCTGAGTTTGGGCCAGTAATATACTATCCACTATCAGTAATCAGATTGACTTGAAATTCGGTATGAATATTTTGTTAATTTAAGTGGGATGACAGTACTGGGTATATATTGTGATGACATCGAGCTGATCTGATGATGAAAGACTAGGGTTGGTCATATGAACTTTATGATAAAACATGGATTTGGGTATGTTAGAATCTCGATGAATAAATGGATGAAGACTGTTGAAAGAAATACAATGTTCTGTCGGAATTAAAAGCTTATATCAAAAATGAAATTATAGAAGAGATATTGCACTACTTAGATTACCACTTTTACCACACAAATACAAGGTGAAACAAAAATGCTAATTGATATCGTATAATAATTATGAAAAACTATGAAAAAAAACGTCACGCGAAAATAAAAATTGGTTTTGTATGGAGGGTCGGCCGCCTGGGTTGACGTGTCCCTTACAAAAAACCGGCCAAGAGCGTGTCGGACCACGCATAGGAGGGTTCCGTACTTCAATGGAATAAGAACCAAACTAATTACAAAAGGTCGTATCTGATGCCTATGGAAGAAGTTTTTTGGAGATAACCCAAAAATGGCTGAACCGATAATGTTCAAAATAATTTTCGTTGAAAGTATACGATAAGGCGCATCTCTTAAATTTTTTTCATATTTTTTGAACTTACGGTTCAAAAGTTACGGGGGGGGGGGGCTACACAACTTTTCTGACTTTCGAAGCGATTATTTCAGAAAATATTCACTTAATCACAAAATAGTCAAAAAAACCTCAATGTTATTTTGAAAGACCTATCGATTGATGTGTCACATGTTGATATTTGGTTAAAAAAATTTTTTTAAATTTAGTTACCTATATGGAGCGCCCCCCTAAAAATTTTTTTTTTTCAAATTTAACTACATAACTAAGTAGCTGCATACAAAATACACCTTATGAGTAAATTTTATTCAGATACGTCGTATAGTTTCCGAGTAAAATGCCTGTGACATACGGACGGACAGACAGACAGACATGACGAATCCATAAGGGTTCCGTTTTTTGCCATTTGGCTACGGAACCCTAAAAAGAACTTTTTTCGCTTCCAAAATATTTTTCAGCAATTTTTTTTAGTCGTAATACAATACCAATTATGCCCTTAAACGTATCACCACTATTTTTGTTACAAACGGTACGTGGCTAACGATAAACCTATACACATATCGATAACAAGCCAGCCACAGACTGCCGATATTTCAAAAGACAATACGAGTACGTTGAAGAATTCCAACCTGTTAACATGTTATTAAGTAGCTGTTAACACATTAGGTACAAACCCCTCATAAGCCAAAACCACCGTTATTTACAGCAATCGAAGGCACATATTTACGTCTTTATATGCTCAGTGTTATCAAAGCTCAGGAACGTATTCAGTGATAATGCGTGATAACCCGCGACCGCAGACACCCACAGATAATGGCTGATATTGTTCAAGGATATATAGAAACTGATTGGAAGTCTTTTTCCTTATTTAAATAGCTTTACCCGCGGCTCGTCTGCGTCGGAATAGGTATATATCATTGAAGTATTAGTAATAATAACTCAATGGTATATATGTGTTGTCTGCACTTCCACCTCCCAGGGCCTGGAATAGGTTTCTGGCAGTAAAATGCAGGGACCGCTTTCGTTACAGTATAGTAGCGCTAAAGGATATAGATACATAAACATAAGTCGTTCACGAGTGAGTGATTTAAATACTAGCTTTATCCGCGGCTCGTCTGCGTCGGAATAGGTATAATATATGTGTTGTCTGCACTCCCACCTCCCGGGGCCAGGAATAGGTTCCTGGCAGTACCTAAAGTCCAGGGACAGTTTTCGTTACGGTATAAGCGGTACAGTAGCGCTATAGAATATCGATACCTTTTAGATATGGGTCGTTCACGAGTGAGTGATTGAAATACTAGCTTTACCCGCGGCTCGTCTTGCGTCGGAATATATGTGACTTATTATTTATTTATTCATTTCAATAACAATACTTGATTGTGTTTGAAATCACATACTTAACTAAAATATATAACAACAACATAAAATTTCATGCAATACAATATTTACAAAGAGTCACATTGTCTATACCTATATTTTTATACATCAACATGAATGCAAATAAATAAATTATATTATATTACCAAAACATCCATACAATTAATAATTATTCCAAGGTAATAGGTATAGTATATGTGTTGTCTGCGCTCCAACCTGCCAGGGCCAGGAATAGGTTCCTGGCAGTAAAATCCAGGGATCGTTTTCGTTACGGTATAAGCGGTATAGTAGCGCTATAGAATATCGATACCTTTTAGATATGGGTCGTTCACGAGTGAGTGATTTAAAATGAACCATATCTTTTGATTCAGATCACTCTGCAACTCACTGAAGATTTAACTTGCTCAGTAACTCTTCTATCTCAGTAATTACAGTGTTACTTGCTCGCTCTTTCTCACTCATGATTCGAATGAGCCGGCCGAGTCATTCGAGTCAAACGAGTGACACGATGCAATTGAGGCGAATATGCGTACAGATCCACTGACCGAAATGAGCGAAGCGAGTGATACAATATCTCCGCGAGCAAAGTCAATGATGATGAAGTGAATGATGAGTGTGATTGTGGCGTTAATGCGCCGTGTCGTCAAGTGGTTGCAAAGGAAGACCAGCGCTGGCCCCGCCGGCATTTAACGCTGAGTTGCAACCATTTCGTGGCAATTAATATTTCAGGTTGTACATGTTATTGTTTATTATGTTTTTTGTAATTGTCATGAATAAATATTTCTTTCTTTCTTTCTTTTCTTTCAAAGATATGAATTAATCTTTTCAATTCAGTGAAGCATTTTGCGCATTTCTAATACCTTTTTACTTTATGCTATAAAGGTAGAATAACGGTACGCTACCGGTATGAAATTACGATATCGCTATTTATCGATACGGTACTTACACCGATATCCAATCGTTATTATTTCGGGACCAAAATTTTAGATTATATCTTTTACGCGCCGTTTAAGCGCGGTTTTAACGGAAAGGAATGGAAAGGAACTGGGCAGAGCGCGGGGAGCCGGCAGGTGGCGCATACTTCAAACTCAAACTATACTTTTATGAAAACGGTTGAGGTATCGAAAAAAATAACGATACCGTTATATTTCAGTTCAGAAAAATTTCGGTTGGGCTACCGAAATCATACCGAAACAAACGGGTATGACGTCATATCGTTTTAAATTAAAACTTTAAATTAAATTCAAGTATTGTATTTTTCCGATATTAGCAGTCCTCTTAGTAAACAAACAGTTAGGTACGCCAATTATTAACAACCGACAACTATTCTAACTTTAAATAGGTGGGTACATATAATTACAAAAATCTCCGGCGGACACATCTGCGCCTAAATTTGTCATCTATGTAAGGCATACAATTAGACATCAAAGAGCTCAAAGAGGACCCAGTGTGTTGACGATGAGGGACCTTCTTGTTCCTTTAGTCGTCAACACAGTGAATCCTCCTTTTTGTAAAGGGTCGGCAACGCGCAAGTGACTCCTTTGGAGTTGCAGGCGTCCATAAGTTACGGTAGCTGCTTACCATCAGGCGGGCCGTATGCTTGTTTGCCACCGTCGTGGTATAAAAAAAAAAGACATATTTATCTGCCTCTAACAGGCTGTACGGTCACGTCTGAAAATATGGAAAGATTGAATGTGACAAAAACATGTATCCAAGGCAGTATTCTAACTTTAGAACACGTTTAGATACGATCCAACTTCAATACAACTCCAATGCATAAATTACTCGTACGGATAGGTACAGCTAACGCGTAAACGTCTGTATCAGAAATATCAGAATTTGCTTGAAAGTAATTGCGATGTAACTCCAATACAACTTAAATATTTGCTGTATGTTTGAAATTGTTTTAACATTGGAAATGTCTTTTCGTTCGTTCCAGTATAGGCCCCGATTTCACGAAAAAGTGCGATCCCCTTATAACTCAGAAAGTTGTAAAGATATGATATTCAAAAATGGCTCAAAAGACTCATATTTACGAGAACTGTAAGATGCAAAAAGAATTTTTCGAGAAAATAAAAAAAGAAAAAAGTTATGGCCGGGATAGTGAAGAAAAAATCATTTTTTTCCAAATTTTTGATTTTGGCGTTCGATATTTTGGAAACGAAGAATGATATCAAAAATTTGAGAAGAACTCCTCTGAACAATTTAGTCAGCTACTATTTAAGCCTAAAAAAAGACGATCGGGTTAAGGGTCTGCCCTGTAGCCTAACCTTTTTGAAAAAAGTCAGAACGACATTTTTCAGATTAATTTTTTTTTAACTGACTTCAAGATTTAAAAAGAGGAGGTTCTCAATTCGGCGTGTATGTTTTTTGTTTATTTTGTTTTTTTTTTATGTTTGTTAGGTACTCCATAACTCCGTCATGGGGAATCGAGGGAACTCCTCAAATGTTAATGGCATACATGTAGTGATTTTTATCAACAAATCAATCATTTTCATTCAAAACAGTGACATTTGATTAAGCGGGACTGCTGATGATGATCAGAAGGGAACTCTTCAACGACGCATAGTTCACGTTTGGCGATTCCTCCTCTTATCGAACACACATCGGTGTTTGTTAAGCAAGTAAGATTGTCAGGACAAATTTTCGTCAAGCTCAAGTTCTGATGATGGGATCCATCAGGAATCTAGGAACTCCTCAAATCTTAAAGGCAAACACATAGTGATTTTTGTATTTTTATCAACAAATCAAGCATTTTCATTCAAAAGAGGGACATTTGATGAAGTGGAACTGCTGATGATGATCAGAACGGAACTCTTCAACGGCGCATAATTCACGTTTGGCGATTTCTCCTCTACGATGTGTTTGTTAAGCAAGTTAGATTGTCAGGACAAATTTTCGTCAAGCTCAAGTTCTGATGATGGGATACATGCGGAATCGAGGGAACTCCTCAAATCTAAAAGGCATACACATAGTGATTTTTGTATTTTTATCAACAAATCAAGCATTTTCATTCAAAAGAGTGACATTTGATGAACTGGAACTGCTGATGATGATCAGAGCGGAACTTTTCAATGACGCATAGTTCACGTTTGGCGATTTGTCCTCTTCGCTATGTTTGTTAAGCAAGTTAGATTCTCAGGACAAATTTTCGTCAAGCTAAGTTCTGATGATGGGATCTAGGAGGAATCGAGGAAACTTCTGAAATCTTAAAGGCATACATAAAGTGATTTTTGTATTTAAATGAACAAATCAAGCATTTTCATTGAAAACAGTGACATATTGATGAAGTGGAACTGCGGCTGATGCCATAAACATGTGAAATGTAAAATGAGAAAGGAATTCTTCAACGGCGCATAGTTCACATTTGACGATTTGTCCTCTTCGCTGTGTTTGTTAAGCAAGTTATTTCATTGTATAGAGTGCACCATCTACAATAATCCTTCACCGGCTTCCCCCATTGAAGAAGTCGGTTTTTTTTGCTTAAAAATTATTTAGCTATGTGGCTATTTCTCGAGTTGACTACGGATTTGTAATGTAATAATTTTCTTGTACTTTGAACATTATTATATCCTGCTTATTAATCTAAAAATGAAATATGTATACTTAGGCGCCACGGCGACAATTATTCAAACTTCGATATGCGTGTGGAAATTTTTCAATTTGTTTGTTCACAGCAGAGTTGGGCACACTTGATTAAAATCGGTGATCGATTACTAATCATCGCTGATTAAATCATAACACAAAACAATCAAGTAATTTCGCCATGAGTAATCATTAACGACGGGCGCTGATTGAAACTAAATTAACGCTAATCAACTAACTTGTTCAATGTGATTGACGAATGTATGATTAGAGTGTTCTTAAGCTGATTTATATTATTGTTTGAATAAGGCGTTTGTTCCGAATGAGAATGAGAATGAGAATGAGAATGCGAATGAGAATGAGAATGCGAATGAGAATGAGAATGAGAATGAGAATGAGAATGAGAATGAGAATGAGAATGAGAATGAGAATGAGAATGAGAATGAGAATGAGAATGAGAATGAAAATGAAAATGAAAATGAAAGTGAAAATGAAAAGCGCATGTGGAAACCGCAGCTGTGTGATAGGCTGATAGCTGCCTTAACTGTAGCCGAAAACTCCAATAAAACCAAACAGGCCGTTTCAAAGTTAAATGGGAGCATTCATTTGTACACTCATACCAAAAACTAACAAAAAAGTTGTCGATATTTTGGTAAAGGTAACATTTGCCACTAGAATTTACGCTTTTATTGCTCAATATTGAATCTGCACTATACAACTTAAGACGTAAGCGCCAACCGCCAAATGATACCTTTAGAAATATTGTCACAAATAGCCATTTATCCTAAATGTATATTATACTCACCTAGGTACCGCCTCTGTTTCGCCAGGGAAAAAAGTGAAGGAGCTAGTAGCTACGCAAAATCTAATCATCTAATCAACTAAATCGTTAGTTTAACTAAGCATACTGTCTTACTAATGTAATCACTTCAGCTAATCATGAGTGAAACTAAAAATCGACATGATTTACTCATGTTGGTGGTCAATCAGATTAGAAAGCTCATGATTGAATTCGTAATCATGTTCATATGATTATGAGTAACGTTCTCACTTTTAACTTTAGTTTCAATCACGTTAATTTTTGCCCAACTCTGGTTCACAGGCGTTATGTCGAGGATACTTATGTTAATCTAAGAATAAAATAATTATCATTCAACGTCGTAGGTTTATTTTATAACATTTTCCTTATCCCGACTTTCTCGTCGCTCAGCGACAATATTTTTTCGACTTCCGTAGATTCATTTCCAATGTGCTCGATAGTCGTGTGAGACACGAAATCTGTAAATTTTTACCGTATTGTTTATGTTTTTTTTTTTAATTTAAATTTAGAATACGGCACTAAAACTTCAAACCTTGGGAATAGAGTCGTGGTTACATATTATTGTCACATTAAATGTATCCATATACATAGGTAAAGTATGATTTTTTTAAGATGTCCGAATGTAGATATAACTCTTAAGTAATATTCCGACTTACAAAAAAATACCACTATAAGTACGGTCACATCTGAAAATATGGATACATGTGACAAAATCATCTATCCAAGATTTTACGCCTTGGTAATAGAGACGTGGTAACATATTTTTGTCACATTAAATGTATCCATATTTTCAGACGTGACTGTACCTACCAACACCTATATTGGCTAAATAATACCGAAAACGTCTTTTTAAAGCTGTTGAAAATTGCAGACACATTAAATTTCATCTTTCTCCATCTCGATTCCCCTTGTCTCGAAATCTTCATTAATATATTTATCAGACAGTAGAGTTGCACAAAGCCATTGGAACCGACGTCAAGTTGTCAACAACAGAATTAATAGCAACAAGCCTAAAAAAGAGAGCATTCCGATTTTAATATTGTTATCTTGTTTTGATATTGGTATAAAATAAATCTAAGCAGGTAGTTATATGAGCGATTATATCGCAGATTATTGTTATTAGCAGCAATATTATTGTTATTAATAATATGGACTTTCGCAAAGTAGGTACAGTCGAGCCAAGGCACTCAAAAATATCTGAACATGCACTTTATCGCCTTGAGAATAGAGGCGTTGTTTAGATATTTGTGACCACCTTGGCCGCTCCGATTTATCTGATGGCGACTGTACCTATAGGTTATATTATAATGCCTGTTTAAGTAAGTTATTTTGACTACTAGCCGCTCCAGTTTTTTCGAAGAACGGAACACCGCGGTGAGGTGCCATTTTGAATATCAGTCACATTTCAATATCTATACAGAGTGGAATTTTATTTGGTGCTCAAATTGAACAGACAGTAAAGTAGGTAGCTTGGATAAAAGCATTGGAGTGGGAGCCGGGACATTAGAGAAACGTGTTTGGGAGAGAAGTGTTATTCAGATTTTATTAAGTCTTGTCGAGGTTGTATTATAATATATTTGTATTATAATTTTTAATTAATGGCTTAATGTCAGTGTTGTTTATCTTCGGTAAGTACACCTTCTACATTAATATCAACCACTTTGTTTCCTCTCCATTCCTAAGCTATAAAAGCCTTTTCAATTATTATATTGACTTTATTGATATATAATTTTCAAGTTACTTCAAGCTAATGTAATGTGTGACTATTGTGCTAATAGCGTGAGCGAAATACCTACACTGTACTAATATCAATCAGTTTAAAAACAAAAAGATGTGATTTTTAATATCTGAACATCGTTACAACCGAAGCGCCACGGTGACATTTTATATCTCAGTGTTTAGATAGGTACAATTTCATTCGATTCAGTGCTCAAAAATAAGTTAAATAAAGCCAATTGGAGCTCGGAGCTGACAGTTAACCACAAAATTAATAGCAACGGGCCGCAGACAGTTCTCTCGGCAAACGGAGCGCCGACATCTTTAATACCATTCCATCCGTTTTAGAACGAGCTTTTGCTGGGCCCTACCAGCTTGTAGATTCTTATTCTTTTTTTTAGCTATGCTTTCAAAATACCCCGTATTTAATTATTCTGTATTTATTTTAATTGAGACCATATTAGCTATGTAACTACGCAAAAGTGATAACGGTGTGCAGATAGAAAAATTAATAAATAACGTTAGTTTAGTCAGCAGCCAGGACTAGCTAAGCGGTTAGGGACTTAGAGTGTTCAAAATGATTTTTTATTGTTACAAACAACAAGATCTTATCAAGATCATTCTGCTGCTTAGTCAATTTTATTGACACTTACTACTACTACTACTACTACCCCAGGGAAGAAATGCCTATCTAAATATATCCAGTGTGAGGTCAGATGTGAGGACAGCGCATCGGGTGTTGTCAGGTTGGAAAATGCACATGACGCTACAATGTTGTCTTGGACGTTTTAAAAATCAGTGACATTACGAATGTTGGTATAGTCGCGGACGGTCTAGAACGCCAAATTACTAGTGTAATATTTTGCCTATATCGCTTTTAGTCTACATCGCGAACGCAAAATCACCACTCAGAGGTAGGTTAGGTTCGTTAGGTATCTTCTAATGGCCGAAGGCCAAACCGCACAGAGATAGGAGCCCCGCGGCAGGAATGCGAAAATATTAAGTTATCTATTCTATTCGTGAGCAAATTTCAATTGGTATCCAAAAAGTTAGTGTGAAATACTTTCCATTAGCGTATTCAAAAGTATTGTGACACTTTGTGTCCCAATAGAATCTATACTAAGGTACTCACGATTCTAAATTAGGGCTGCCATCCGTCCGGGTTTCCCCGGCTTTGTCCTAGTTTGAGGCCGTCCGGGGGCCGTCCGGAGGGGTTTTAAAAAAGTGTCCGGGAAAAGTGCCACTTTTTAGTTTTTATGTGAGGAAACACCAAAGCAATTCTTTTTTTAATAATATTATTTTCGGACACGTCCGGGGAAAAATGCGATTTACGCCAAATGTCCGGGTTTTTTAAAGTCTTTGTCCGGGTTCGGCGAATTTAGAGATGGCAGCTTTATTCTAAATATAAATGACCAAAAAATTCTAGGAATCTGAACAACACTTGAACTTTCTAAAATTTCTGAAAACGTCTACTTATTCTTAAAAGTTTTGCTGTGAAACTAGAATATAATCGTCATTTAATCTGGTTCAGAATAAAAGTGGGCGGGAAAACTGGGCTTCATCGAGATGTCAGCACCTCAATAATAACGATTTGAGGACAGCAGCAAAAATTTACCGTGGCGGCACTGGCGCCTTTTGATTCAGCGATGTCTTTATTGTTAAATTGTGTTCTTGACGACAATGAGCTCTCGTGGTAACGTGCAGATGGTGCTGCAATCGTTTTAAAGAAACAAAAAACTATAGACAAAAAATCTGTAAGTGCCTAAGTACTTTGATAGTTACAAATCAGGAGACAGCTGGAAACAAATGATTTTTGGTCTTTATCTTCTTTTATAGATATGTCAATTATACTGTAGAAAACAAACAACTTCAAACAAGTAAGGAAATTGGTGATATACCTATTAAATAAATTATGAAAAAAAAACATCAGTTTGCTAAAATTACGAACATACAAATGTTGCATTTCACGTAGGTAATCAATTATACATCCAGAGATTGTAGTTGCAACTCCGTACCCCACACCAACCTGCATGCAACCATATGCACAAACATGTCCGTCATGTAAATTATTCAAATTATTCACCATTGCGAAATTAAATAAAGAGCGAAACAAAAAACTCTCATTTTTCCGCCCCACCCGGCCAAAACGAAGGGCGCGACACCCCTAGCAATCAATTTTATCCCCCTTCTTTAACTATTGACCGTCTCTCTCTAACAGCTAGGCTAATCGTATGGTTGTTTCTATCTAAAAGACGATTTGAAGGGCGCGAAGAACTCCGAGCGATGCCTCGGGCTACGTTGCGAGTTTTCAAGAGAGATTTTTGTGACGCCTAGCAAAGATAGCTTTACATTTGCTTTAAAAATGTTTGCACTCTATTTCTTTAAATATAAGGTTCAAATTTCAGCTGATATAATTTTAGTGAGAGTAGGAAATATGGTTGTAATTTAAGATTGATGTAGAAATCCAAATCGTATAGTGATGAGTGGATGATTGCTTCGCGAAGTCTTCTCGGAATGGAAAATCGAAATCGGGCGGGAAATTGTAATAAATTATAAGGGGTTGGTGAAATGACAGACAGATAACTTTTAAAGTAAATATTCTCATATTTAATGGAAGAAAAAGTAATGTGCTTTAGTGAGATTTAAAATACCTATCGATATAAACAAACATATTCTGGTTTTCCCGTTACATAACGGTTGTGATCTGGTTTAATGTAGTATTTTCTCGACTTCTTCAAGGAAATACATGATTCATCACAGACTTAATTGACTAGACTTAATATTGGGTACGTAATTATCTAATTTATCATGTCCCACCCAGGTAAGTACAAGATTGGAGCCTAAATACTCAATCGCCTACTATCTGCAATGACTTAGGCACAACAGTAAGGTTAGACATCTCCTGCGCCAAATCACAATCACACATGAAAGAAAAACTTGCTGCTCACGGCTTAGAAAAATCCTACGTTTTTCAAAAGTCTTGTGTAATTTCTTTAAAGTTTTTCGGTTTAACCATTTATTTCTTCAGATCAGAAGTTATTTTCAATTATCTCTCCCCTATCAGTTGAATCCTTCGCTTAATATTTTGGAGCGTGAGTAGTTTTCCAAATCCGACATTCTCTCCTCCATTACGCATGATCTTGAGTTGCACCCCCCATCCCCAAGACCAAGTCCATTTTTCCAATTTTGTCTCCCCGTTTTTCATCTTACCGACTTTCTCTTTCTCAATTCACATGATGCATAGCTGCAGCCTGAAATATGAGTTCGTTTTGACCATATCTTTTTAAAGCCTGTATGCAATTTTCCTTACATTGAGGTATTTTGATAGATAGATTGAATTTCATTGAAATTTTGCAATATAAATGCAGTTTTATGCAATATTAATGAGGTTTTAAAGAGATATGATCAAATACTTCGCACTATATTCGGCTGTAGCTCCTCTACATAATTTCCAGCACGTTTTTCTCTATTTCATCCCATTTCGGCACCCTTTGTTGTCATGAGCACGGATGTGATCTGAATCATAATGAAATTAAAAGTTTCCGATTTATGTTAAACATCCATACCATACTTCGATCACGTAATCTTTTTATTTGCATAAATTACTCGTACTCAAACAAACTCGCTTTACTTTTACATAAAACGTGACATGGATTGGATAGTAAATCCACAAATTTACACATTCCGGTACAAAAAACCATATTAATAACAATTAAAGTTTTTTTCGTCGTTATCATATAAGGCTTAATTGCTCTTAAGTGGTCGAAACCTTCAGCATAATGTGAGGCCAGTCGCCATACCGGTTTACGTAGGCATAAGTAGTCATTCATTAAAATACCAAGCTTCTCAGGTAGATCGCAATTCTTATTGTAATTTAGTAAATACCTTTATTTATCAAGTTGATATATGGCGAATGCTTCGATCACGATAGGACCCATGGAATCATAATTTCAGTAACCTTAGGATTTACGGCCTAAAGAAACGGCTACCTACTATTTCACTTTTTGTATACAGAGCGTTGGAATGCCTCCGAACAGTTCGGGGATCGTTGGACACAGTCTTCAGCCTTGACGGGTTCTCGCAGTTTCACTGCAGTAAGTTCACTGTTAGGCCTGCGTTCCACTGCTTCAACATTGTCACGCTTAACCGTTCTACCATTCGATCGTATCCGATCTTAATGCTTTTGCAGCTTGGCCTTTGGCCTCGCACGTTCTGCTGGGACCGAAACCGGAATGGTTGTTTTAGGGCCGATATTTCACTTTTTTGCCATCAGTTTCGTAGTTACGAGCAAGTGCTTTACTTATTGGCGTTGTGCGGACTTCGGCCTCCAGCCTTTTTAGATCTTCTCTTCTCTCTTCTCTTCAAATCTCTTCGAAGCTTCTATGAAGTGAGCTCACAGTCAGGCCTGCGTGACCTGCGTCCCACAGCTTCGCATTGGAATATTTCCGATTTCAGTACTCTTCCAACTCGATTTTCGGCCTCGCTGGCCCTACTGACTCCGGAGAGGATTTTTGAGAGCCGAAATCCCAGTTTTCTGTTATCAATTTAATATTTACGAGTAGGTCAGGTATATATTACGTGTTGTAATTGTAAGTGGTGGCGCTTTTAAAGTTAGACATACGTTAGATACAAATAACATACTGACATGTAATAGATACTTTTTTGATATTATAATTTATAATGGAAAAACCAAATAGTAAAGATAAGCCCGCCAGTACCTACTTCATACTCTCAAAAAAGCGACATCTGTCGTATTAATACTCGTGTTAACTGAGTTAGAGCCTGTCCAGAAAAAGAAGTGACGTAAGAATGTTCCCATATAAACCACGACACTTCTCTTTCCGGACAAACTCTGTAGCCGATCAATGCCTTTTCATACAATCATCTTCTTGGTTTGCAAGAATTTTTCTTGGTGTCATAATGAAATTAGACGATAGCTTTAAAATTGTTTTAAGCAAGAAATAAATACAACTTTAGATCCTAACTATCTTTTCTAATAGTCATTCATTGGTAAGTATCGGTGTATCGTTAGTAGTTAGCTACTTATCTACTGTTTCTGTGACTGATTCAATATGCATATATGTTTCAATTAAAACAAGTGGAATCACATGACTTGTTATGAAAATCTTGAAATTTCTAACATGCTTACGCGAGTTAAATAAAATATTCCGGTATGTTGTACGGAGGCGCGCGGTGAGGTGAGAGGCGAGTAGGGCCGAGCACCGCGCCACCTCGACCGACACGCAAGCGATCTCTTCCACCAGGCGCCCAGAAATCATCAAGAGCTCTCCATGTCTCCCCCACGAGTTCCGTCTCGCTCGTACCATTTACAATATCCACTCAACAAAATGAGACAAACAGCCGTCTCATACTCCATCCGCAAACGAAACCATGTCATGCCGTATTGAAATAGGGTTCTTTCTGCGTTCTACACTGGATGTTTTTAATGATTCCTCGCTACGAAAATGGAAGTAGGCAATGGCTCCCAAAGCACGTGAAGAATTCGTCATGTATTTTGTAAATTTATGTTATCCTAATAGTGGCGATGCTTAAGGATCAATTTGGCATGGTTGGAATTCCTTTTTTGGAGTGAATGAATGAAAATGGATATATATATATGGCTTGGGAACTATCGGTTGAATCGTTTTTAGACGATAAAAAATTAAATGGAGAAAATTATACAGCGGAATGTTTGTCAGTATTGTGCCGGTTTTTATCGAATGCTTTGGAGGTGGATTCTTGAAATTGCGTCGTCGCCATAAAATTACGCCACGAGAGATTCAAATTTAATTTGTTATTTTATGATCTTGTCACGTATTTAAAATATCGATATCATGGAATGTTATTTTGCTCGATACTCGTAGAATTTTATCTTACTTTCTTTAAAACATTTGTGCTAATAATGATTATTTATTATTTTATCGTTAAACTCCTTTCTTAATGTAATATATGTAAATCAATTTCGTACTTAACCCGCAACGTAGATATTGTCTTATTTTCTTTAGATTATTACTTTAAGTTTATGTTTAGATTTTTAGCTTAAGTTTATACTATTAATATTATCATGTTCATTTTATAGTACAGCCGAGTTCATAAATATGTGTACATTTTCACCTTATTGCAATGGATTAAGGTGAAGAAATGTACACATATTTATGAACTCGACTGTACCTACTCTACTTACTTATGCAGTTATATACTCGTATACAATGTGCGATTTTCATTTTCTCCTTTCGAATGTGGAAAATCAACCTTCTAGAAAAAATATTTGGCCAATATTTTAAGAATGCCGAGGATTTTTTCTTACCTTTGCAAAAATATGAAATAAGTGGATAAGCGGTTCTTCTTAGGGGTTCTTATAGTTAGGTATATAGGAAAAAGAGTTAGTCAAAAAGTGCCAAAAATGGTGTTCCGTTTATTAAAATGAATATCACTATTCAAGGTAGAATACGTCAACTCACGTACGGAGTTTCAGGATTATATTCTGCGTTTCAAATACATGAAAAGTTTTCACGTCACTGACCATTTAAAAGACGCTACAAACGTGTGAGTATAACTTCTGTACAGGAAAAAACAGCAGTTTGTGTCAAAGATAAAGCCGTGAATTCTTACTGACCTTTGTAAATAGGCATTTTGTGATCTGACGGACGCTTAATATCAAAATTATTTTATTTGGGCCGATCTTTCAAAGGTCTCTCTACGCGCTGGTCGTCGATATGTGTATAACTGTTGAGTTTGAATTATTTCTCCGTTACATCTATGAAACAAACGGTTAAGTCCCGTTTCACTCAAAACTCGGTAATCAAAAACCGATGATTATAGCGCGTCGAGCTGCATGAATTTTTAATGATTTAATTAATACCTACACAAAAATGTACATGATAAGGATAATCATAATAATGGGTATTTGGTAAAAATTATAGTAGATTGTACAACAAGTGCATAAAACATACGATTTTACCCGAGGCGTTTATATAAACGCCTCGGGTAAAATCGAGTGTAAAATGGGTTTTATGAACGAGGGTTACACTCTAATTTTCACTTCAATTGCGAGGAAATTATTTATCGGTAATCGTAAAACAATTTCAAGATGTAACAAAAATATTACAATGAAAACAAATATGGTTCCCATCAATTAATATTTTAATTTATTTTTTAATTTTAACATGTGAATTTAGACATAGATACCTGTTTTCTGCCAAGTCATAAAAACATTTCATGGCATTTCTAAACTATTATCATTATCAACTCCTATTTTATTTGATTTCATTTATTTAATTATAGAAATCACGCAATTCAAATAATTATAGCAAGAATATAATAAAAGAACAGGTTTCAGTATTCTACGAAATTTTACTGCTCAATTAAATTGTGCAATATATTTTGACTCTGTTTGGCTGTTGAGCCGCATTCTTAGTCTTAGAAGAAAATTTTACTTTATGCCCTAGAGCTTAAAATACGATTTTATGTCGTCCACGCACGACTTAAAGTAGAACTTTACGAGCATGAGAAGTGAAAAATAATAAAAACAATGCTTAGGAGAAAAACAACGGCCGCAAATTATATCGCATCGTTGCGGTTGCGGTACCGAAAGAAGATGGCGCGTGCCGCGATTCAGCGGGCACTAGTACTAGGAGCGCATAAACTAAAGAAGCAGTTGAGTGCTCCCCTTAGCCTTTTACGCTGCACTTTAACTAGCTTGCTCGCTTTACTCGACTTTGCCCCTATTAAAATAAGGTTCGTTTTTGATTGTGGTAACTGTTATGTTATTGTCGAGAGACTCTCGAGGGAATGTATAGAATAGCTGCTAGTGCATTATGCTCGCCGGGTGAGCAGCGCGCATTGCGCAACTCCCCAGACACACGACGTGTCCGCACGTTCCCGACACTACGTTTCTTACATACATATTTGTATGTATGCACGGTACAATGTATATACACATAGAAATGATGCCTGTTGAGTGTTGATAGACTAATAAGATGCAAATATTTTAATTAAATCGCCTAGGAAGGTCAGTTTTACTTGTTCCGTCCGTTTAGCAAGAAGGTAAAAAACCTAAGTAAGTTGTTGAATACTTTTTTACATTTTGTTTGTACACGGTAAAATTTTACCCCCGACATATATCTATCTATCTATACATATAATAAAGCTGAAGAGGGTCGAAAGTCTGCACATTGAAGATAATCGAAAAAAAGTTGGCTGGGGATACTTAGAATCGATAACAGAACACGTTCCAACAATTTTTAGAATTTTTGTCTGTTTATCTGTTTATCTGTTTGTCTGTTTATTTGACCGCGCATCACGTGAAAACGGCTGAACGGATTTTGATGAAATTTTGTATAGAGATAGCTTGAGTCCCGGGAAAGGACAAAGAATAGTTTTTATCTCGAAAATCAAACCTAGAGGGGGTGAAAAGGGGGTTGAAAGTTTGTATGGAGAATTTTTAATAGAAATTAGTATGGAGATAATTTGAGTCCCGAGAAACGACAGAATAGTTTTCATCCCGAAAATAAACCCTTGTGGGGGTGAAAAGGGGGTTGGAAGTTGGTATGAGGATTTTTTTACCGCTGAACTGATAAAGATGAAATTTGGTATAAAGATAGTATGGGTCTCGAGAAAGGACAAAGGATAGTTGTCAACCCGAAAATCAACCCTAAAGGGGTGAAAAGGGAGTTGGAAATTTGTATAGGGAATTATTAACCGCAGAATCGATTTAGATAAAATTTGGTATGGAGATAATTTGAGCTCTGGAAAAGTAAATAAAATAATTTTATCTCGGAAATTATCCCTTAAGCGGATGCAAAAGGGGTGGAAGTTTAAATGAGGAAGAAACAACCAATAACCGCTGTACGTATTTAGATTAAATTTGGTATTGAAATAATTTGTAAGTTTTTGGTCAAGGTGTCATAGGGTCATATTTATAACATGTTACCCGTCGATGCTTAAATTTAAATTCCTTTACCCGCTCTTAAGAAATATTTGAAAATGTTATGAATGTCAAAAGGTTATTGCAGGTTCGAGAACTATATATTACGGACAAAGTTACATGGCCCAAACCAAAAAACTACTACAAAATCATCTAACATTTATATGACACCGTTTAGGTAGGAAAACATATCAAACGTTTTGTGAAGCAGTCAGATTAGGATTTATTTTTCTTTATAATTAAACAATGGGTACATTATCTGTCTCTCAAGATGTTTTGATATGCCTTCTTGAAGAACTACGCATTATTTTGTATCTTTAAGATCTAATAATGTATTACTGTTTTGAAAAAAATAAGTCCCGTCGAGTTTATTTTCGGTCATAATACTTCTTGGGCCTTGAAGTGTAGTGAAAAGTGAAAGTGAGAAGTGACAAAGTGATAAAAGTGAAAAAAGTCGAGAACCTAAAACTAAACAATTTCGAAAATGTCAAAAATGGCAAAATTTCTAAATTTCAAAAATATAAATATATCAATAATTTTATAAATTTCCACAATTTCAAAACTTTCCAAAATTTCCTAAATTCAATGATTTCAAAAAAAAATACAAAAAAAATTAAAACCACAAAATTTACGAAAAAGTCAAAAATGAAATAAAATTAAATAACATAATTTCGTTCCAATCGCGTGTTCCACGACACTCATGTATTTTATTTTTCGCTGACGTTCATTAGTGCATTTCAATGTGCTTACATTGAAGAATAAATATCTTGATCTATACCAGTATCATAAATCCTCTATCGGAACCGTATGTAATTACCACCATTATTGCAACCAGTAACGTAACATCAGTGTATTATTGTGGTAAAACGTATGAAAATTCATTACCTGCGGTAACGTAATGGAAAATCGGTTCAGCCGTTTTTGAATTATCAGTCAAAAACGCATATTGAAAGGAAGTGCCGAATAGTAAAATGACGTAAGTGCCGCCAAATATCCCTTAATAAGCGACCTTTTGAACGGATGTTTTGTAACAGGGCGGCATCTACCAAACTCTATACTGAGTATCGCCGACATGCTCTTGGCCGTTTTTTTTTGCATTGTTATCCCGGAAATCACCCCTTAAGGATTACTCACTCCAATTCCAGAAAATCCCCAGCCAGGTTATACGTAGCCTATGAAAATTCAACGTCTAACAGGGCGGGGGGGGGGGGGGGGGGGGGGTAGTCACTACACTCGATTGAGTTAAATTTGCATGTCATGGACCCCCCCCCCCCCCCTCCAAGTGCACCAAAAATGGAAAAAAAACATTTCTGCATTTGCGACCCCCCCTTTCCCCAATTCCATCCGCGCCTGTTCTTACCTTTCATGCTTAGACTGATTTGACGGGATGATCGATTTGGATGACATTTGCCGTGGACATGAACGTATAAATACAAAAGTCCGATATACACCTACTACTCTATGTCGTTTAAATCATGCCAAAAAAAATTATATGATAAAAAAAGTATTCATTTTTGAGTGTAGTTTCATTTAGTGATAATTTTAAAATATTTTATTAGGACTACTGTCCTCTGGAGTATCCATCTGTCAACTTTACTTCAAGTTCCGCCTCCAGGGTAGCGGGAGAGAAATTAGGGGTGAATTAGCCGCTTACTGACACAGACCGAATTCCACGCAGGCGGAGCCGCGGGCACAGCTAGTACATATAATAAAGCTGAAGAGGGTCGAAAGTCTGTACATGGAAGATAATCGAATAAAAGTCGTCTGGGGATACTTAGAATCGATAACAGAACACGTTCCAACAATTTTTAGAATTTTTGTCTGTTTATCTGTTTATCTGTTTGTCTGTTTATTTGACCGCGCATCACGTGAAAACGGCTGAACGGATTTTGATGAAATTTTGGATAGATATAGTTTGAGTCCTGGGAAAGGATAATATATAGTTTTAATCCCGAAAATCAACCCTGGTGGGGGTGAAAATGGGGTTGAAAGTTTGTATGGAGAATTTTTAACCGCTGAAACGATTTAGATAGAAATGACTATGGAGATAAATTGAGTCTCGAGAAACGTCATAGGATAGTTTTCAAACCCTTGTGGGGGTGAAAAGGGGGTTGGAAGGTGGTATGAGGATTTTTTTACCGCTGAACTGATTTAGATGAAAATTGGTATAGAGATAGTATGGGTCTCGAGAAATGACAAAGGATAGTTTCTTCTTTAAACCCCCCCCCATCTTACTTTAGAACCGTAGGTCCAAAAAATTTGAAAAAATAATGGAAGTGACGCCTGAAAGGTGCTTTCAATAAAAACTATCTATACATATAATAAAGCTGAAGAGGGTCGAAAGTCTGTTCATGGAATATATTCGAAAAAAAGTTGGCTGGAGATACTTAGAATCGATAACAGAACACGTTCCAAGAATTTTTAATTAGTTAACGGCTGAACGGATAATGATGAAATTTTGTGTAGAGATAGTTTGAGTCCCGGGAAAGGACAATGAATAGTTTTCATCCCGAAAATCAACCCTGGAAGGGGTGAAAAGGGGTTTGAAAGTTTGTATGTTGAAAGTTGGTATTGAAATAATTTGTAATTTTTTGGTCAAGGTGTTCATATTTATAACATGTTACCCGTCGATGCTTTAAATTTACCTTTACCCGCTCTTAAGAAATATTTGAAAATGTCATGAATGTCAAAGGGTTATTGCAGCAAACCAAAAAACTACTACAAAATCATCTAACATTTATAGGACACCGTTTAGGTAGGAAAACATATCAAACGTTTTGTGAAGCAGTCAGATTAGGATTTATTTTTCTTTATAATTAAATAATAGGTACATTATCTGTCTCTCAAGCAGTTTTGATATGTCTTCTTGAAGAACTACGCATTATTTTGTATCTTTAAGATCTAATAATGTATTACTGTTTTGAAAAAAAAAATAAGTCCCGTCGAGTTTCTTTTCGGTCATAAATGTCATAATAGTTCTTGGGCCAGAGGTACACCTACAGGGTTAGAACCGGTGGAGTTTTGGAACGAAGTTCCTTATCGGACGGTTCGCGGATGGGGGGCCTAGGCGAAAAAAAGTCACGTGACCGTTACGAAAAAGCGTCACGTCACGAAAACGCGACACCCATACGATTGAGAAACATGTAAAATGGAATGAAATAAAAAATATATAAAATAGAATAAAGTGAAGTGAAGTGTAGTGAAACTGAGAAGTGGCAAAGTGATAAAAGTCGAGAACCTCAAAAGTCGGGAATTTTAAAAATGTCGAAAATGTCAAAAATGTCAAAAATTTCGACAATAACAAAAATTTTAAATGTCTAAATTTCCAAAATCTCCAAAATTTCCAAAATTTTCAAAATTTACAATATTTCCAAAATCTTCAATATTTTCAAAATCTCCAAAATTTCCAAAATTTCCAAAATTTGTAAAACTTTCAAATTTTCCACTATTTCCAAAATTTCCAAAATTTATAAAAAATGCAAAAAAAATAAAAACCACAAAATTTACGAAAAAGTAAAAAATTAAATAAAATTAAATAACATAACTTCGTTCCAATCGCACTTGATTCACACACTTTCCACGACACTCACGTATTTTATTTTTCTCTGACGTTCATTAGTGCATTGTAATAAGCTTACATTGACGAATAAATATCTTGATCTACACCAATATCATAAATCCTCTATTCCGCGTTCGGAACCGTATGTAATTAATTACCAACATTATTGCAACCAATAACGTAACATCAGTGTATTATCTGTGACAGTGTGGTAAAAACGTATGAAAATACATTACCTACGGTAACGTAATGAAAATCCGCCCCCCCGACCGCCGGCATGCCCCCCCGACCGCCGGCGCAATAATGTTGGTCATGGGCGGTGTAATGGTGGTCATTCTAATGGTTTCAATGGATTTTTAATATGTGTGTAGGTAAAGCAGTGTATGCTTCTGTACATAATTTGGCCTTATTACGTAACAGTTACATCGCCATGTCCGTCCGTCTGTCCGCGGTCTAGCTCAGCTACCGTTCGCACTAGAAAGCTGAAACTTGGTGAGGCCTGATAAGAACTTTCAATAAAAACTATATTGAATAAAATCGGTTCAGCCGTTTTTGAATTATTAGTCAAAAACGCATAGTGAAAGGAAGTGCCGAATAGTAAACTGACGTAAGCGCCGCCAAATAAACGACCTTCTTCTAAAGAACGGATGTTTTGTAACAGGGCAGCATCTACGAAACTCTACACTGAGCATCGCCCGACATGCTCTTGGCCGGTTTTTTTTTTCAGTGTTATCCCGGAAATCACCCAATTAAGGATTACTTATTCCAATTCTAGAAAATCCCCAGCCAGGTTATACGTAGCCTATAAAAATTCAACTACAAGGGGGGGGTAGCCACCACACTCGAGTGAGTTAAATTTGCCCAAGTGCACCTAAAATTCTGCATTTGTGACACCCCCCGCCCCCAACTGATTTGACGGGAGGATCGATTTGGATGATATTTGCCGTGGACATGAACGTATAAATACAAAAGTGGTCCTGTATCGTCCGATATACATACACCTACACCTACTACTCTCTATGTCGTTTAAATCATGCCAAAAACAAATATAATAAAAAAAGTATACATTTATGAGTGTAGTTTCATTTAGTGGTAATTGTAAAATATTTTATTAGGACTACTGTCCTCTAGCGTATCCATCTGTCAACTTTACTTCAAGTTCCGCCTCCAGGGTAGCGGGAGAGAAATTAGGGGTGAATTAGCCGCTTACTGACACAGACCGAATTCCACGCGGGCGGAGCCGCGGGCACAGCTAGTCACATATATGCATCAGCTTGTTTGTTTATGAACGCAAATTAATGCTCCCATTTATCTCCAGCATGGATTTCAGATTGCAGTATTCGATGGGTTGCAGTTTTCGCAGAATTATGATACACCAGCGATGGTCCTTATATATTTAGTTTTAACTCAATAGATGTCGCAGTCGCCATTATAAATTTGTGAAAGTGGTTTTTTGAACCACAATTAAAACATTCGAACAATATCAATATAATTTTGCTGTTTTACGAGCACATTATTACTTTATTACAAATATTTTCGCAATCTACCCAAATGGCTGCAACACGATGCCTTTTTGGAAAGTTAAAAAAAAAATAGTGTTCTGGTAAAAACGCGTACGGCAAATGAAACATCCGACGAATTTTCTTTGGAATATCGATAGGTTAATGTTATGGGAGGCCATCCTTAGCCATCGTTTTTGTTAAGTAGAAAGATCTCAACCTCTCCGACTGAAGACGTAGTAAAGTATTTTTTTTTTATATTCGTGTGTGTGTTGTATCGAGAAACTCGGCGCTATATAGTAAAGTATTTAAGTAGTTGAGAATAGTGCCAATGGGACCTTTTTAGGCACAAATATCTTACGTTAAAGGAAAGTAAAGGATAGAATTCCTTCTTCGTTTTCCTTGCTGTCGATTTTCCCATAGACGATTGGGAGTAATTTTTAACCCCCGACGCAATAAAAGAGGGGTGTTATATGTACATATGTTTAACGAGTCTGTGGGTATCGTAGCTCCCCAAACGGATGAACCGATTTTCGTTTAGTTTTTTTTGTGTCATAGATCATTTTATCCCGACTGTTCTTAGCCATGTTTCATGAAAATCTGTTCAGCCGTTTGAAGATCATCAGCTCTTTTCTAGTCGATGAGGGGATCTGACTAACTTCCTTATGTCCGATCGATTCGAAATTTGGTACCGTGTTACTTCAATGATATTGAAAGTACATGGTATGGTAACCATGACCTAGTCAGCCGTTTGAAGATCATCAGCTCTTTCATATTTGATGAAGGGATCTGACTACCTTCCATATGTCCTACCGATTCGAAATTTAAAAACCCCCCCGCCACAAAAAATTTACTCTAAAAACTAACAAATAACATTTTAACATATTATAATTATTATCGTCACATATGTAAATTCAAATATTTTTATTTTCCAAGCGTCGTCGCCCCAGGTAGCAAACTGACGTCAGCGACGCACAAGCGACGTCATTTTTAGGTCATATTAAGGTCTGTCATTTATTCGCTGAAAACGTACGTTATAGTGACGTCAATTTAAGGTCAGGTTAAAAAGTGGACGTCGTACTAACGTCAATTAAGGGTCATCACCTGGACGTACATTATTCACCGCAAAGTGGACGTCTTAATAACGTCAATTTTAGGTCAGCATCTGGACGTACCGTATTCGTCGCAAAGTTGACGTCTTAATAACGTCAATTTTGGGTCAGCATCTGGACGTACCGTATTCGTCGCAAAGTGGACGTCTTAATAACGTCCATTTTAGGTCAGCATCTGGACGTACCGTATTCGTCGCAAAGTGGACGTCTGAATAACGTCCATTTTAGGTCAGCATCTGGACGTACCGTATTCATCGCAAAGTGGACGTCTTAATACTTAACGTCAATTTTAGGTCAGCACCTGGACGTACCGTATTCGTCGCAACGTGGGCGTCTTAATAACGTCAATTGAGGGTCAGCATCTGGACGTACCATATTTACCGCAAAATGAACGTCTCAATAACGTCAGTTTTAGGTCATCACCTGTACTATGTACGATGTACAGTAAGACGTACAGTATCCGTCGGCAACGAGAAGTTTTGCTAATGTCAATTTTTGGGATCACTACTAACGGTTAGATGTTTGTGACACGTAAACTATTTCAACAGGAAGTTTTATGTGGCAGTTAATTTATATGCTAGTAAGTTATCCTATACTTTACTCAGGCTTTGTAAATCTTCTTTCTTCGTAAATCTGTCCATTATCATAGCGAATGCTAAGAGAAAATACTAATTAATACATTATAACAAGACTTTATGTAGCCAGTAAGCCAGTACTTATGCATGAATTTGAAATTTGAACAGTTTCATATTAGTCGTTAGAGTCTGTCCGGAAAGAGAAGTGTCATAGAATGTATGAGCTACCATATAAACCATCATACATCTATTTCCGGACAAACTCTATAAGTATCCGACCTACTACCGACTTAAAAATAAAGCTCAAAAATATATAACGCGTTTCGTTTCTTGATATCAATAAAATTTGTCAATCTTGTAATGTAAAACATTCATGAAGTAAAAAAAACATTTACGTCTTTTTAGTTAACTTCAAAGTTAATACTTATAAAGTCATTTATAACAGATTTTTTAATGTTATTAAACATCAAAACAAACTGAGCAATGTGATTTTTAAAAACATAAGAAATTGGAACGGAACGAAATTCTGTCATTTTTAATGAAGTAACGCTTTGAGTGACGTTGTTTTCCCTCCTTTTTCCTTTGCCTTGCTGCCCGTTCTACTGCCAATAAAAACTTTCAACAAGAACAAAAATGTACTCAGTGATACAGTTTAGTGTAGAAGACGGCGTAAACAATCAGTGGTTTACGCCAAAGTGTTGTGAAGTCTTTTGGCCACCCGTTAAGGGAACTAAAGCGTTTGAAAAGGTTTTGGCTGATGTCAAGACACCAGATGAAAAATGGAAATTATACAGTGTTCAAAGAGTTTTTTGTGATACTGGTACGTATATTTTAATAGTTTTTTTACAAACCACTTTGTCTATAAAAACTAACGAAACAGTTTCGTTTCCTGGTTTCTGGATGCAATATTTCCTGATTTATTATTCTTCTTCAGCGAGTAAGTATGCGCACACTGTTGGGCATACACGTCTCCAGTTTGATTTCCTGATTTACCGAGAGCTTACTGATATTGGTGAAAGTTTTCTGTTACTGTGTGACTACTACCTAATATGGGTAATTTTTAAAACTGCTTGGACAAATATGATTGCTGCCCTGTGGCAAGTAATGTATTTGCATGCAAATATTAGGCCTGCCGTACACAGACAGCTTAAAGCAGTCAGAGTGGTATCCAACTGCTTCAAGCGGTCCATTGGCGGGCCTAAGTGTTTGTAGACTCGTCATACATGGACCGCTTGTAGCAGTCGGACTGCTTCAAGCGGTCTGTCTATGGCGGGCCTTGAACTTGAGATCTAGACTTACTGTGGGAAAGCAAAAATTACATCATAATACATATGTACATAAAGACACAGACTTTGTTATGACTGTGTTGATGATTTGGTGCAGCAGCAGAAAATTTTGAACCATTTTCACAATAACTAAATTAATTAATTTTTTATGTGGCAAGTCATCACATAACATTAAACTCATGGTGAAAGGCTCAAAGTGGCCTACTAATCAAAGTGGTTGACTGTACAACTTCAGGTTGTTCCAACTAATGAAACTCCATCCTATATTTTTACTAATAACGTGATAACCTTGTTTTAATTGAGTGAGGGATGCATTATGCTGTGTTCATTTATTATGTTTGCATGTTGTGTGTATTTTTTTACTTCATTTGCATGTACCTAAAGATGGCATAGAGAAAGCAAAAAAACCTGGTTGATGAGGATACATCAGAACCAGGTCTTAAACGGAAAAGGGCCAAAAGATATGTTTCTAGCAGCGACGAAGATAATGACAATCCCACCACCATTGAAAAAAAGACCTTTGAGAAAATACAAAAATTTCAAGCCGCTGGCAGTGTAGCCTTGCAGATTATAGAGGTGAGTTTTATAGTCAACAGCTGTTATGAAGTAAATCCTGACACATTGCACAACTACTTGTTGCACATGTCAGAATAATAAAGCATAGCATTTCATTCCTAAGATTTATAAGATATCTGTAGTTATTTTTAGTTCATTAACATATTTGCCGCATTCTCATATTCAAAGAACTTTCAGCCAGAGCCCTGTTTGAATATTTTAATGTACTTATTTTTATACCATGGTTCCCTTGGAAATATGATATTATATACAAAGAATATTAAAAGTTCACCTTATATAGGTTAAACCTAAACAATATAGGTTATTTTGTAGAATGCATATTTTACTAGTCATTTTATATAAATATATGATGAATACTGCAATGAAATACTTTGAATTACAATAGGAGACTCAGCATATTACTAAAAAAGCTCCAATAAAAAAATTAAGTGGAATGTATAATTAAAAAAAAAAAACTTCTATGAAAAAACTATTATGTTAATTATTCTCATCACTCTCCCAAAAGGCTACTACTAGACTACCTAAGTAGTGAGGTGGAAATCACTTACAAATATAAAAAAAAGTTCTATTGTAAACATGTAGGTGTTATATTGTTGGCCGGTACTGTATGTAACCTTGGTGACAGTGGAATAATATGGTACCATCAAGCTGATCTGATGATGGAGCTGGGATGTAGACACCAGAACATACCTAATGATGAAAAGTGCTCGCATGGTCGAGTTTCGGCTCATTTGTTTTGTTGTTTAGAGTACTTTCTGACAGTATAAGAATAGGTAACATCAAGTACAGTCGGCAAAATATCTTGTGTTAAATATGTAATTTTTTAGAAAAACATATTTTGATCAATATAGCTAGCTGTACAGTCAACGGCAATAGTATCTTCCTATACAAAGGCCACAAAAATATGTGACTTTGTAGGGTCATAAGAGTGTGTCACATATTTTTGCGGTCTTCGTGTGGGGAGATACTATTGCCGGTGACTGTACCTAACTGCTAACTCTGTTATACATATAGAAGTTTGTCTTGTAGCCAAACTTATCTTTTTCTTAGAACCCTGTTTGGGTATGGATTGTATGGAGGGACAGATGGAATTTTTTTCCTTGTGTGGTTCCAGGCAACTTACATCAGAAAGAAGGAAGAAACAGCTTGAAGCAGGTGGTGCAAGTTATAGTTGTTTAGTAGTAATAAAAATACATAAAATAACAATATCTACACACTTAAAACATTGTATGAAGAAAGTTATTTCAAATCTTCACTTTTTTCACATTTGGTCTGATCAACAAATAATTTGCTATTTTACAATTATACATTCTCTTGTTTGTTACAGGTTTCATACGTGAAAACTTGGAGGCAGGGATATTTCCAGCAAAGTGTCTCGGTTGATGAAATTTTGTTTTACACAGTAGTAACAGTAAAACTTCTATGGAAAGAGATCCAACAAAAAGCCTTTTTGCCAACTGCGCCTGCGAGTAGGTATCGTAGGTATTCAGCTTGTGACAAGTGCATAGAGGCAGGTGAATGAATATCGCGGCCGCGTGATCTATTAAAATGCGTCAGCGCCCACAAGGACCAATGAATCATTTCGTTCGCAGCTTGATGAAGACTATCATGTTGGAGAGTTACCACTTTTACGGCTCCCTATAGATTTCAGAGAACTTGGTATAGATTTGGCTCAGGAAATACTACAGATTTTTATAAATCATTCAAAATTGGTTTATGGATTACATTTTTTGGTATGCCCCCTAGCCTGTCCGTGGTTGTCCGTGGCTGACCGCATGCTCTCTTGCTCAGTTTGGTCCCCTTCTCTCTTACTAATGCTATTAAGATAGAGAGGAGTAGGACCAATGTGAGCGAGCGAACACGCGGTCAGCCGCCTTCATTAAGGAAGTGTTGCCACCACTTACCTACTTCTTCGAAGTTTTAATGTATCTACTTAAAATTGACATGCTTACGGTTGTGTTTTTTTTAGTTTAGTAGTCCGATAGTGGGCATTAGAGATATAAATGTTATTTTAAGTCATGGCCTCATACATATTAAAACAAAAATTACCTAATTATACTTGTTTTTTTAGTAATAGAAATAAGGTAAACAATCTTGTACCTAGACTAACTAGACAAGTCAAACCTTAGGCTTCAATATATTATAGTAAGTTTTAAGAAGAAATTATATTTTGAGTTGTTATATTTTTTTATGTTGTTATAAACAAATTTCAGGACTGACAATTGAACTTGGCACCCATTTAGATTTTACTTCTTTTGTCGTTGAAGTCAACAACCAAGGCATATATAACTTGGCTCTCATTTCACATTTATGTTTTTGATGGGATTATTGTTATGGGGCTATTGGTTCCCACTGTCCTTTAATGCCTCTTTAAATATAAATTATACTACTTACATAGCGTTTTTTAGTTACATCCATAAGTCCTAGAGTTTGTTCAGGGTACGTAGACAAGATGCCTGCTATGCTAAGCGCTAAACTCTTTTCTACTCTTACGCGTAAGAATTTGGCGTCTTGTCTAGGGCGCCTGGCCAATAAGTTAGAACCGTCTTAGAACTTAAATCTAGCACGTCGTTAGTTCACTCAACAGCCAGGTCGGTTCTATTTTTGAACAGACTACCCACCCATCCTAGCTACGAGGAGCATATTGCCGTGCTTACGATATCAGCAGTGTGTTTTGAGAGATGTTATTTACATTTATATAATACCCGCCTTAATAAAATTGAAAATCGCTAACTTCTACTGCTGATATCGTGAACACAGCAGCATAATGCAGCCCCCCTAGGTCCTGACCTGTGCCTATGTCCTAGTAACGCCACAATCAATCCTGAGTGTGACGTTATTCGAACATACTGGCCTAATATGTACGGCCCAGAAACGTCCGTATGAATTCAGCATATGACGTCTCTCCGACGTCAGTGGCTGCCCTAATATGTACGGCCCAGTAACGTCCCTATGGATTCATTATATGACGTCACTCCAACGTCAGTGGCTGCCCTAATATGTACGGCCCAGTAACGTCCCTATGAATTCAGTATATGACGTCTCTCTAACGTCAGTGGCTAACCTAATATGTACGGCCCAGTAACGTCCCTATGCATTCAGTATATGACGTCTCTGTAACGTCTGTAAACAGACGTCTTGAGGCTGTGACAAATTGACGTCATCTGCTGGGACCCCCCGACGTCGAGACATGACGTTTCTTACGTCGAGCAGTACCGTAAACGGACGACATAATGACGTATAAATGCTACCTGGGGCTTCGGGGGACCGCTAAGTGAGAAAAACAGGTGAAATATTTTTCCAACAACAGCTACCTAATTTTTCTCACTTAGCGGTCCCCCGACGCGACGACGCTTGGAAAATAAAAATATTTGAACGATAATAATTATAATACGTTTATTATTGATTCTGCCTTTTAAGAAGATATCCAAATGCAACATTGAACTAAGACATCTAAATTAAAAACCTCACAAGCTAACCACCTATCAACCTACCTAAGCTAAGCTACCTATCAGTAAAGTCCAGTTATTAATTTAATACTAATCGAAAAAATAAATAATTGTGTTCGTTTCCATCCATACGCATTTTATTACCATAACAAACCAAATAAGCTAAACCTTATAAGCAGTAAAACGCGATAAAAGCACAGCGAAATTTAATTGAATTTACTCAGAATGCGAATTCATAAAAGGAATGAAACGCGTAAACGCGTAATGCGAAACAAAAACCACTGTGAACGATTGCGTCAGCACTTGAACATTAATCGCTTGGCTCTCGACAGTCACTCTCTACCTATTCTCACACATACACAATCCTTTACAAAACATTGAAGCACGTCCAATTTACTAAGACCTCAGCGTTATCAAACTCGATCCCTTTACTCTATACAATATAAATACTCAGAGGGGAGCAACAATGGCTCAAGGCGACTGGTGTTACTACGTGGGATCGTGTAACCTCCTCGCGTATTCTGCGGTCCTAGTAAGCTGCGCACAGTGTGGCAGGTTGCGACCATGCCGATGGGGCTACGGGCTCGGCTGTTGCCGCATTGACACGTGGGACACGTCTGGCCCTCTCAGCAGGAATGGACCACCCTTGAATTGAACGACGGACCGAGTACGGTGCTGCGCGATGCCAAGTGAAGTGATCGCCTCTTTGTAGATATGGCAACATTGCAGAAAAATACCGTTTTGTTGAATTCGTTTTATTTGTATTGTAACACTTAATTAAAACAATACATTCAATCATTTATTGCAGTATCAACAGATAATTTGCCCAGTCTACCATGAAATATGACGTCCGATATTAGTTTCTCTGCTAAAATCCTTTGCATGTGTGTCAACTCCTTGAGTTGAAATCCTACTGTTCTTCCAAACGCTTCTACCTCGTTGCTTATGATGTAAGACTGTGGTACTTCCACATGATTCTGCTCCAGCATTTCTGGTTCGAGGTATTCCTCAATGTTCTGAAGATGCTCTTCTACAAAAATGGCATCGGAATTGTTCGACTTTTTGCGTCGTTTTGGTTGCGTTTCCTCTTCGTCGGAGTCGTCAATTTCTTGCGTATTGTCCTAGAATTAAGAAGATTATGAATTATGATCATATTAACATCACGTACACATCTATAAATTATTATTATTTATTTATTGATAAATTTACAAATAAGCTTAGGTACTTACAGTTTTTACCAAGTCGCTTACAAGTACAGATAAAAATTAGACAAAAAATACCATAAAAATACAAGCCATAACAATAATAAAAAAATATTATGATAACAATAAATGTGATGCTACATTAGATTATGGTATAATTCTAAATTAATTAAAGGGTACAATGAGTAAAATCACATTTTGTTCATATATGCAGATAGATAGATTTAAATGTAAACTATTTTTGTGCCCGTTGTGTGTTGCTAACCAAAAAATACAGTTGAAAGAAGAAAGCATTAGGTACCTATATTAAGGCCGTCGTACACTGTCACTAATAATAATACTGACATTATTTATCTACTCTTCCTTCTCATTCTTGATATACATAGCAAAGGGCAGGTACCATAGAAATAATGACATTATTTATTACTGACAGTGTCTGGTGGCCCTTATATATTAGTATAGTATACATTATTATGTTCATTACTTTTGAAAAAAAGTAAAAACCTACTAGTACCTACTTACCTCACACTGCTAATCTATGTTGAAAAGCAGTAACTCTGTATGCATCCCATACAGAGTTAAAGCCTGACCAGAAATATATGATTATTGTCAAGAAGGCGCTATTATTCTCATTTATATGGCAACAGTCATAGAGCGTATAATTGTCTATGGTATAGTGACATCTTGATTTGTTTACCTGTCAGCTCTGATGTTAAATTGAAAATGTTTCACAGCGAAATAATTTCATTTCCCGAGTGTATTATTTACAGCACTTTATTATATACATTATTTGCAATGTTTCGCTCTTGAATAATGATAATTTTGGGATATTTTTGTGGTTTATTATTACATATTCAATACTTTATTATTATTCAAGTAAACCGTCTCAATGACTCTTGACAACCGTGACAGCCTATCACATGCACTCACACATGCATATCATTCTGTCATTAAAATTATTGCCAGTGTAAGAAATTAGTTCCAATAAAATTCCGCAACATGGCGCATGATCATATATTTCTGGTCAGGCTTTACCACATTTTTCTTTTGATTGACAAAACAAACTAACCCCCATATTCATAACTGTCTCTCAAGCCTCAATTTGTTAGTTTTATGTTTTTTCTGTTTGTAACAAACGCAACTGTCAAAGTGACAGATAAGGACAAAACGTAAATAAACAATTGAGACCTGAGAAACTTTTATGAATAAGGAGTAACCCCCTGACTGTATACTATAAGTAGTTTCAGTACATTGTTAAGGATCATCTTGTCTCTTTTTCTCGTTGTATGGAATCTGGAACAGCGCCCTCTATAGTAAGTTGTCACCGGTCTTCCCCATTCTTCCAAACATCTTCATTAAGCAGTAATGGAGATGTGATGTGTAGTAACGTATACCTACTTTTTTCCAAGTAGTGACGATATTTATTATGTACCCACCTGATAACTATCATCGTACATGCTGACATTGGATTCGGTTTTGTACTCCTGTTCATCGTCCTCTTGATTTTCGTTCAGGAATGTCAGCAGGTTGTAGTACCAGAGGTGTGGCTTGTGGTTAGTACCGTGGAATTTATTCATCAGCACCTACAATTCAAATATTAATCAGAAATTTCACAATAAACAAACAGTTTGGACGCTTTAAAATATAACGGTTACACTTCATAGATTTATATAAAGTGGATCTAATTCTTCGGTCACAAAGTGAGGCCGAAAGAGAAGGTTATCTAGGGGACTGTGTCTCGTTTTGACTAAGGAGGTAATGACGTCATCAGACAATCAGAATGTCAATATGTGTCAAATGTGACAATTTTGTAACAAGTGCGAGTGGGACACCGCCCCGTACATTATGCTCTCTATCGGACCGTTTTTACTAGTCGCCTTTGAAGGACTGTTTTGCTCGGTAATAAGGTTCAAGTGTTGTTAGGGCAATAGAGTAAGAGTTACGTCCGGTTTCTCTCCGTCCGTGTTACAGTCACGTCTCTTTCTTTAGTCACTTCGCGCGACATCGGAGAGCCCAGGTCTCCATCTCCATCCACCATAAAGAAACGCGAGTGTACCCGTTATGGTTATAGGTATTTTATGGGGTAGACCGTCTCACGAAAGTTTAAATTAAATACTTTAAACAAATGGATGACATGAGTTTATGGTTCCTAGGATGGAAATGTTAATTTAGTACCTATCTACCAAATAGCTATTCTAAATGTAAGTATGTCTAATTGTAACTTTATATTTGACCTAGACATGTAATCGACATTTTAATACCTAAATAATAAAAACATTGTATGTATTAAACGATTAAAGGAGGGTACCTATAAAATATGACCTGTACAATTTTAATTTTACCAATAAAATATCTGTATCTGTAAACGCTTTTTTTTAATGACCAAACGTTTGACAATTTTTTACTATATGGATATAATATTTATTTACCCGCTTATTCATTCAAAGTATTCAAACCTCATTTATCTAAATAATCCTTTGGCCTTATCTGTCACTTCGACAGTTGTGTTTAGGGTTGCCAACTTTTTTTGAGAGAAATATAATATTTTTCCAAACCTACATAAAAAAAAATATATAAAAATATTGTTGTTACCTCATGAGACGCTCCAAAAATATAGTTTTTCAACAGTACACCAAGCCAAAATATAGTACAATACTATATATTATAGTACGGTTGGCAACCCTAGTTGTGTTTGCTAGGAACAGACAAAACATATTTTTTTATTAAATGAAGTTTGAAAGACGTATATAAATAAGCGGGTTATTATTTTCGACAAATACAAATAGGAGTACCTATAGATAAAAAATATATATAGTAAAATAGGGATATACCTTTTTATGCTCGCGTCTGTACGCACACCGCATATATTCAATTTTCTTCTTAACGTCAAGCGTCGTACCATTCTCGTGGTACAACTTATACTTTTCTAATAGCTGTTCGTACGCCTTGTCGCGCGCTTCCCTATTGCTGTACTGCATGTGTTTCTGGTCCCAGAGGCATGGGAATTTTTTGTATAATTTTAGGAATTCTGTCAATATTTTCCGTTCGCTCACCATGATGCGCGGTTGACGCACGTTTGACTCCGACATGGTGTCGGGACAGACTGGCGGCGTCATCCGACGGTCGGACGGGCGGTCGGGCCGACGCCGCGGTCCCTCTCTAGCGCTATGCTGGCGAGCGGGACGGGGAATCGTACGCCGACAGCTGCGAGGGGCGAGGTGTATTATTATTACGCCGTACGAACGTGACCTTATCCGCTTGTTGGTTTGCGTGTTCTGAATTCGTCGTGTTTTATAGATACGCGTTTTGAAATAAGTCTACATTAAATAAATGAAAACATATTAAAGCAATGGACAGGGTATTTATTATAAACAATAGTTAATTTATTGTGATTAGTATACCTATGCGATATGAATTATCTACGTATTTTTTACTCATAACATAAGATACGCCCGTCAGTAAGTAAATTGCGACACATTCATAAAAAAGCGCCATCTGTTGCATACTCGTGTTAACTGAGTTAAAGTCTGTCCGGAAAAAGAAGTGTCGTGGAATGTATGAGTTCCCATATAAACAACGACGCTTCTCTTTCCGGACAAACTCTATCGTCAGCCAGAGACTTGTCATATACAACCTTCTTTGTTTGCACAATGTCGCTCACAGGGAGAATTTTACTTGGGTGTCACAATGAAATAAGTCTAGTCATTTTTCGCTTCGTAAAAGATGCAAAACTACGCATTTTTAACAAAAAAATTGACATTTTGTTGGTGTCACAATCGTGTTTTGACACCGACAAACTGGCCCACATCGTCCTTACGAAGTTTTACTACCTTCTATCGTCGTCCTTTTTATCGGTACCACAGGACGTACCTACTCTTTGCTACATACATAGACATTTGTGGATAAGCGACAAATAAAATAAAATAGGTACGAACTTACTGAGCTCAGGTAAAAATACGTAAACCGGTATTACCGAATGTGCGGGCCATGTGCCGGATTCTAATTTTAAAATATATTAACAATACATTAACAACACAACCTATCTCAAACATAATTCCAACACACAACAAACAACCAATATTGAAGTTGTATTGGAGTTGCGTTGGAATATTTCTCAAGCAAATTGTATTGCGTTGTTAATGAATTGGAGTTATATTGAAGTTGGATCATGTCTATACGTGTTTCAAAGTTAGAATACGCCATGGTCATTATGACCAAGTCGATCTATTTATTGGTAGCAATACGAGTAAGTTAGTAGTAACATGTGATTATAATTAACTTTAAACTCACTCAGGCATTTTGTTTTACTTATCTTTTTATCGTTTTACCCATGTTTCACCTGTCTACAATTAGCAAAAAGCTCGTCAAATTGTTTTGACAACTTCGCGGGATAATATTTTTAATAACACGTGGTAACTGGAACGATTTGACACTAATAACAGATTACAAATAAAGCAATAAAAATACACAGACACATTAAAAAGATAAGTAACTGGCCAGAGAGACAAGAAAACGAGAAACAAGTTTGATCTGACATGACGTAGGTTATGACCACCTTATAGATCCCCATCATCCTTTGAGAATTCAACCAACCGGAGTCGCCATTGAGAGGCGTTGCCCTCTGCCAAAAACATATGACCAGTGGTCATACACATGTATGGACTGACGTTTATCTGACGTAGCTATTTGTACGTTACGTACGAATAGCCATACATTTGACGTTCCCCTCCCCCGCAAACATCAGCAGACTTTTTTTGTATCGGAAGTGACAGATATGGCTACTCCATCCGGGTTATATTCTCTAAGCCATCATCAGGCTAGCTCGATGGTACCAAAGGGTTGTCATCCAAGTTAGGTACGCAGTTATGCTAAATTTCAGTTCCAATCGAACATCACGAACTGGTTCATGGCTTGCAAGATTTTACCAACCTAAACAAGAAAATTATCTACCGGCACCGACTAACACTGCGAGTTAGCTTGTAAATAATCGAAAATTTCCTGCTTCATTAGTTCATTACATAGTATAAAACAAAGTCACTTTCCGCTGTTTGTCCCTATGTATGCTTAGATCTTTAAAACCAAGCAACGGATTTTGATGCGGTTTTTTTAAATATATATAAGTAGTGATTTATATGTATAATACATGCATAATATAGTAGAGAAACACATGATTTTAGAGGTTTCTAATGTGATGTCGTAAATAAACCCATGTTTTGCGCTTACATTGCAAACGCTGGCTGAGTCCTAAGAGATAGATCTAAATATTTAATGTACTACAGTATTCTACATCTTAAAAAAGTCCGTGATGGTATATGTTTATCTCTTCCATAATATTTTTTTATCCCGTGCGAAGCCGGGGCGGATCGCTGGTATAATATATAACTGACTTTACATTCAGGTCGGGGTTGTACTCGGACAAACTCGGGTTGATTTGTTTGTTGTACCTAAAAAAAATAGGTAGGTAGTCTATTTTGGTTTTACCCGGACGAAATCGGGAAAATGCGGATGGGTTCTAACTACGAATTCATGTGGCATTTTTTTATTTAACATGTCCGAATGATACTTATAACGAGCTCTTTCACAAAGGTGGCAAACAAGGATAAGGTCCGTCTGATGGTAAGCAGTTACCGTAGCCTGGACGCCTGCAACACCAGAGGTGTCACATGCGCGTTGCCGACCCTTAAATATAAAAGATTTTTCACTAAGTTGACTGCTATTAATGGGACACCGCGGTCCCTCGTCGTTATCGTGAAGACACTTTTGATAACATTTGGACATTTCGGACATAAAAAAACCTAGCGGTAATTTACGACAGCAATAATTAGGCACCAACCTACTTAAAGGAAATGTAAGTAAACTTAGGTACAACACTTAGGTAAACTTACGTACTTTAAATATCGAAAAACGAAGCATAGAATAGCACTCCCTTATGAACGGGGAGGCGTGTCAATAACCGTGTGGGCGGTGACGGACAGACGGACAGATCGACTGTCAGATCAGAAACAATGCAGCACCGGCATGGATGTTCGTAGTTAGGTAGGTATTATTGACATGCCGACAACTGGTTGTACGTAAAACAGAAACCACATCAGAAACAACGAATCATAGATAATAAGTAATATACCTAAGCTTAGATTGCTAACTTCATATCGATGGTTATTAGCTCGAAAGCTTGACTTTATGAAAGCAGGACGACTAAGAGGACTGATTGAAGAGCAGGGGCCGTATTCTAACTTTAAAACACGTATAAACACGATCCAACTTCAATACACCTCTAAAGCATTAACAACGCAATACAGCTACGGCATAAACATCTGAATCAGAAATATCAGAATTGGCTTGAGAAATATTCCAACGCAACTCCAATACAACTTCAATATTGGTTGATTGTTTGTTGTGTGTTGGAGTTATGTTTGAGATAGGTTGTGTTCTTATTGTATTGTTAATGTATTTTAAAATTAGAATCCGGCACCGGGCAGGGGGCGTGAATACCAAGTTTTACATCGGGCACCCTACCCGTTGTATAACTTGGTATTCACGCACTCTGGCCCTCAGTCCTCTGCAGTAGTCGTCCTGCCTTCATATAATTTTTCTTTATATAATCTTTCGGGCTAATAACCAGGTACCGTATTCTAATTTTAATATAGTAGTTTATGTAACTGTTACGTTTTAAGGCCTAATTACGTACAGTTGCATACACTGCTTTATCTTCACTCATATTATATATCCTAAATGAAGTGTTCTGAAACCATACAATGACCGCCATTGCACCGCCATGGCCAACTCGATTTTGCCGGCGGTCGCGCGGGCGCGTGCCGTTGGTCAGGAAGGAGGAGAGGATTTACATTATGTTATCAAATTCGATGTTCGGAATTTTAAACTCATAACGTATCAATATATGAGCATGTAAAGTTAAAATTACGTTACTGCCACAGATAAAAAGCATAGTAAAATCGGTTGTGGTAATGCTAGCCATTGCCTACCGTTTTTGAACACGTTTTAGAGGACTTACAATGTGAGTGTAGATAAAATACATTAAAACACAATCTATCTTCAATATAACTCCAACCCACAACAAATAATCAACCAATATTGAAGTTGTATTGGAGTTGCATCGGAATAATTTTCAAGCAAATTCTGATATTTCTGATTCAGACGTGCGTTAGCTGTATTGCGTAGGTAATGTATTGGAGTTGGACCGCGTCTAACCGTGTTATAAAGTTAGTGGGCGATGGACAGGACAAAATGGTGGACAAAAAGGGGAGCCATTGCCCAGCAGTGGGACACTCTACTAGACTAATAAAATAAAAAACTTATAACTGTGCCTATGCGTATTTTTTTACATTAGGTACCTATGGCAGGCGTGTATTTGTATTAAAAACAGCTTACGCTAACGACATCGATAGGAATTTGACAAATCTATGTTAATTGGACAATAACTCTTTTTAAAGGCGTCTGTTTACTACACCGTAGCGTTGACTACACACTCTAAGAAACAGGATTAGTTTCTATGACTGGAATCACGAATATATTAGATGTCTCTTAAAACATTTACCATCCTTAAAAATGCTCATGATAATACATTGTCATAGTAGTATTTAAACATCTCCATAGAAGTGTAAAGTAGAAGTAAAAATATGGTATAAATCCTTTTCAGTAGTCCGATGCAAACTTTTGATGATTTCACTCGACTCCAACTTAAGGCCGCCTTCCGCATCCATAGACTCCAATGCTCGGGTACAAAGACCCCTGCGCAGCGGGGGGAGGGAGGCAGAAGAGCGGCAACGTCGCGCGACGCTATTGATCTCCAACGACGGACCTGGGCGCTGAAGCGCTTGACACAATTTAGTTCTAATGAACCGTTTGAATTCTCAAGCGCTGTAAGCTGATTTGCAGAAGCTAAGGAAAATTTTTACGTTCGGGAACACACACATGTAAATGTAGACGCACACAGGCACGGGAAGGAAAATTTATGCTGGGCTATTTTGTTCACGCAGTGCGGCGCGCCCAATATTTGAAACAGAATAAATTGATTCTGGCCTGTCTGTTGAATGTACTTTTGAATTGAATAAACAAAACTTAGAACTCGTAGTCTGTTTCTTGTGTTAGCTACAATAACTACAATCCGATAGTTCTAATCTAAGCTATTACTATACTTAAACGCGAAGGTTTTTAGAGTTTAAATGTTCGGATACTTATTTGGATTTTAAATGATTTTGTTTTTTCTTAACGCAAAAACTGCTAAAGGTATTTGAATAGAATTTGGTAAGTACATACGTACTTACATGCTTCAAAGATATGAAATTAGAGTACAAAGTCCCTACTGGAAAATCTACTATGCTAGAAAGGGGTTTGGGAATTTCTAGGTAGGTAAGGTACCTAAGTATATAATTTTAAACAAAAAAGAACCGACTTCACTTAATCAGCATCCACCTTTCCAAAAGCAAATGCTCGAGCTGCTGTAAAAAGTACCCAAATCACTATAGGTGTGCCTATAATAGTTGAAAAGTTCCCTCGATTTCTCCAGGATTCCATCATCAGATCCTGACCTGGTTACAATGGGACCAACTGAGAAGTATAATACTCTTTCAAACAAAAAAGATTTTTCCAAATCGGTCCAGCCGTCTTCTAATAATCGGTGAACATACATAAAAAAATAAAAAATAAACAAGCAAAAACAAAGATCCCGACGAATTGATAACCTCCTCCTTCGAAATCTTTAAGTCGGTTGAAAACAAGCCTCATTGGTTTCTTCAACCTACCAATGACCTATCCTAGTTCTATCTAGTCTATCTACGAGTGAAAAATCTTGAAACAAATAAGTCTATTATACATAGACGTAGGTGTTCTTAATGCGTAAGACGTAGGTAAGTATGAGAATTAAATGTCTCACAAGTAGGTATATGTAATACCTAATACTAGTCTCCACACGGAAGTACTTACAGCTGTAGATAGCAGCAGATAGGCAAGAAAGAACATAGGGAAGAAAATAGATAGTGGTGCAAACAGTCATATCGGCCCGTCTGATGGTAAGTAAGGTCTTGCTAATAGAAGCTAGCGACAGAAAACCTCTCAACAGAAAATTATAGTATATATTTGGTCATTCGCTTTGTTGAATCTGAACAATTTGGTAGCAATGGAAAGCCCATAAAATAAGAAAACAAAACATAGATACATTAGATATGGAGATGCAGTCATATTCATTTTGAACATTGAAAAACTATCACCCGAACACGCCCGGAAAATCCAAAAAGTGAAGGGTATAAAATAAAAGGCGATATCACAAAACATATACTTTATTTCAGCAAAACAGAGTACACGATGGGCAATAATAGCCAGCGATACGCGCACAGATTTGCTAGGCTAGACTGATCCAGCAGACAGATTTGTGCGTGTCCATATCCTAAGCTAAAGTCGTCTATAGAACCAATCACATACCTCTCATAAAAAACACCAATGTAACTAAATAGGCAGATCACATCTCATGCGCACGGCATCTTAAATTGACAATTAGGTGTGGTTTGCGTGACGATTGCATACAAAGTAGCGAAACTGTGTCCATAGCGGAACGCACGACGATAAGCAAATGCGATTTTGCCGCACCGGAAGCCGTGGACACACTTCCGTTCTTTTGTATGGAATAATATAGTACCCTATGGACAGGGATCGAATACCGGTATTATTTTCATACAAATTAACCGGTATTCAATTTCGGTATCTCGGGTGTTAATGAATATTTTTCGGATAATCTGATAGTTTATTACGTTTAGCTAAATTACATTCCATAAGATCAGGTAAACATTGCGAAAGTCGGGCGCTATTTTGATTTTTAGGAATACCTGTAACGATCCCTGGCCCAGGATGTCTTTGATCTGGGCAGCGGTTAATCGTAAAACTCCCCCGCGGCTGCCACTACACTAGACACGAAAATCTGCTCGGTCCTTAAACGGTCCAGACACTGTCAGTAATAATGTAATTATTTCTGTACCCGTCCTTTTCTAAAATCATATAGAATGAGAAGGATGAGTAGAGAAATAATTTCATTATTACTGACAGTGTCTGGTCAGCTTTAGGCTGCCCGTTGTATATAATACCTACACAAAGCCTCCACGTCATGACGGACCCTTATAGACGACTTCTCATCTTACCAGTTTTAAGGATGCACTTTTGGAAAACACATTCCAACACTACTACACTATGCAACTACTGAATTTTACGATAGCGAATGCAGGTTATCTGCAAATCTAGAGGGGAAACAAAGTTGTAATGGGATTTTCACGATGTGACTTGAGGCTTGAGGTGACTCTTTCGCTGAAGCCGCATGGAGCATAATTATGACACTTAAATAACCAGACTAATACCTCTCTTCCCCTACCAATAATTGTTCTACGAAAACAAGTGTCTACAGAGTCAGTTTCTCTTCCTTGTATCGATTTCCTCGTCACTGAAGGACGTGGTAACCTGATCACTTTTAACGGCTTTTCTTTAATGATATCACGCCATGTTATTTATCTGCTGCAGCAGCTAATACGGATTGCAGAGCATCGTGGACTGTGGTGTCAAAAGCTGAGCAAATTTGGTCAGACCAACGCATCGGGCTCTAGTAGGTATTTTGACTCATCACTTTCTACTTTTTCAGTGATGACCAATTTCTCAAGGTCATCATCTACTTAATCTAGCAACGTAGTCAAAATATTCGAGCACTTTACGTAGGCAGACAGTTGATAACCTGATCGTGATCCTGAGTTCAGCTGGGTTCGATATCAATACATTAGTGTGACGATGTCCGATGTAGGTACCCACTTCTATCCAGCCTACCTACTACATCCAGCTCTCTCCTCCAACACGCAAAACCACAATTCAGAGCCATCAACGAATAAGTTCTGTTTTCCTAAGGTTCTATATTTCTGCGCCATGGCATAAGTGAAAATAAAAAACTAGATTCCGAACAAAGTGCTGTTTTTGTTGGTAGATGAGATATTTCTATGCTGGCCGTAAAGTGCCCAGAGTTGAGGTCAAGAGCAGTGGTAAATACAAGTAGGGCGCTTTACTTTATTGTCATCTATACATATAATAAAGCTGAAGAGGGTCGAAAGTCTGTACATGGAAGATAATCGAAAAAAAGTTGGCTGGGGATACTTAGAATCGATAACAGAACACGTTCCAACAATTTTTAGAATTTTTGTCTGTTTATCTGTTTATCTGTTTGTCTGTTTATTTGACCGCGCATCACGTGAAAACGGCTGAATGGATTTTGATGAAATTTTGTATAGATATAGTTTGAGTCCCGGGAAAGGATAATATACAGTTTTAATCCCGAAAATCAACCCTGGTGGGGGTGAAAATGGGGTTAAAAATTTGTATGGAGAATTTTTAACCGCTGAAACGATTTAAATAGAAATGAGTATGGAGATAATTTGAGTCTCGAGAAACGTCATAGGATAGTTTTCAAACCCTTGTGGGGGTGAAAAGGGGGTTGGAAGTTGGTATAAGGATTTTTTTACCGCTGAACTGATTTAGATGAAAATTGGTATAGAGATAGTATGGGTCTCGAGAAAGGACAAAGGATAGTTTCATCTTCAAAAAGCCCCCCCCCCCCCACCTTAAATTAGAACCGTAGGTCCAAAAAAATAGAAAAAAATAATGGAAGTGAAGCCTGAAAGGTACTTTCAATAAAAACTATCTATACATATAATAAAACAGAAGAGGGTCGAACGTCTGTTCCTGGAATATATTCGAAAGAAAGTTGGCTGGGGATACTTAGAATCGATAACAGAACACGTTCCAACAATTTTTAGAATTTTTGTCTGTTTATCTGTTTATCTCGGAAATTATCCCTTAAGCGGATGCAAAAGGGGTGGAAGTTTACATGGGGAAGAAACAACCAATAATCGCTGTACGCATTTAGATGAAATTTGGTATTGAAATAATTTGTAATTTTTTGGTCAAAGTGTTCATATTTATAACATGTTACCCGTCGATGCTTTAAATTTACCTTTACCCGCTCTTAAGAAATATTTGAAAATGTCATGAATGTCAAAGGGTTATTGCAGGTTCGAGGACTATATATGACGGACAAAGTTGCATGGCCCAAACCAAAAAACTACTACAAAATTATCTAACATTTATAGGACACCGTTTAGGTAGGAAAACAATTCAAACGTTTTGTGAAGCAGTCAGATTAGGGTTTATTTTTCTTTATAATAAAAGGTACATTATCTGTCTCTCAAGCTGTTCTGATATGTCTTCTTGAAGAACTACGCATTATTTTAAAAATAAGTCCCGTCGAGTTTCTTTTCGGTCATAATACTTCTTGGGCCAGAGGTGTAGGGTTAGAACCGGTGGTAGTTTTGGAACGAAGTTCCTTCTCGGACGGTTCGCGGATGGCTAGGCGAAAAAAAGTCACGTGACCGTCACGAAAATGCGTCACGTCACGAAAACACGACACCCATACGATTGAGAAACATGTAAAATGGAATGAAACAAAAAATATAGAAAATAGAATAAAGTGAAGTGTAGTGAAAAGTGAAAGTGAGAAGTGAAAAAAGTCGAGAACCTAAAAGTAAAAAAAAGTCAAAAATGTCGAAAATGTCAAAAATGGCTAAATTTCAAAAATTTCAAAATCCTCAAAAATTTCCAAAATTTCCAAAATATCCAAAATTTCCAAAATTTCCAAAATTTCCAAAATTACCAATATTACCAATATTTCAAAAATATACAAAAAAGAAAAAAATCATAAAATTTACGAAAAATTAAATAAAATTAAATAACATCACTTCGTTTCAATCGAGTGTTCCACGACACTCACGTATTTTATTTTTCTCTGACGTTCATTAGTGCATTGTAATGTGCTTACATTGAAGAATAAATATCTTGATCTACACCAATATCATAAATCCTATATTCCGCGTTCGGAACCGTATGTAATTACCACCATTATTACAACCAGTAACGTAACATCAGTGTATTATCTGTGTGGTAACAGTGTGGTAAAACGTATGAAAATTAATGAAACTCTGCCCCCCCCGACCGCCGGCGCAATAAGGTTGGTCATGGCGGTGTAATGGCGGTCATTCTAATGGTTTCAATGGATTTTTAATATGTGTGTAGGTAAAGCGGTGTATGCTTCTGTACATAATTAGGCCTTATTACGTATCAGTTACATAAACTACTATTTATCTCTTTTTAGGGTTCCGTAGTCATCTAGGAACCCTTATAGATTCGTCATGTCCGTCCGTCTGTCCGCGGTCTAGCTCAGTTACCGTTCGCACTAGAAAGCTGAAATTTGGTGAGGCCTGATAAGAACTTTCAATAAAAACTATATTGAATAAAATCGGTTCAGCCGTTTTTGAATTATCAGTCAAAAACGCATAGTGAAAGGAAGTGCCGAATAGTAAAATGACGTAAGCGCCGCCAAATATCCCTTAATAAACGACCTTTTGAACGGATGTTTTGTAACAGGGCGGCTTCTACGAAACTCTACACTGAGCATCGCCCGACATGCTCTTGGCCGGTTTTTTTGCATTGTTATCCTGGAAATCACCCCTTAAGGATTACTAATTCCAATTCAAGAAAATCCCCAGCCAGGTTATACGTATATAAAAATTCAACGTCTAAAGGGGGGGGGGGGGTGTAGCCACTACACTCGATGGAGTTAAATTAGCCCGTCCCCGTCCAAGTGCACCTCAAATAGAAATAAAATCATCCTTTCATGCTTAGACTGATTTGACGGGAGGATCGATTTGGATGATATTTGCCGTGGACATAAACGTGTAAATACAAAAGTGGTCCTGTATCGTCCGATATACACCCACTACTCTCTATGTCGTTTAAATCATGCAAAAAAAAATATGATAAAAAAAGTATTCATTTTTGAGTGTAGTTTCATTTAGTGGTAATCGTAAAATATTTTATTAGGACTACTGTCCTCTAGCGTATCCATCTGTCAACTTTACTTCAAGTTCCGCCTCCAGGGTAGCGGGAGAGAAAGTAGGGGTGAATTAGCCGCTTACTGACACAACCGAATTCCACGCGGGCGGAGCCGCGGGCACAGCTATCTATACATATAATAAAGCTGAAGAGGGTCGAAAGTCTGTACATGGAAGATAATCGAAAAAAAGTTGGCTGGGGATACTTAGAATCGATAACAGAACACGTTCCAACAATTTTTAGAATTTTTGTCTGTTTATCTGTTTATCTGTTTGTCTGTTTATTTGACCGCGCATCACGTGAAAACGGCTGAATGGATTTTGATGAAATTTTGTATAGATATAGTTTGAGTCCCGGGAAAGGATAATATACAGTTTTAATCCCGAAAATCAACCCTGGTGGGGGTGAAAATGGGGTTAAAAATTTGTATGGAGAATTTTTAACCGCTGAAACGATTTAAATAGAAATGAGTATGGAGATAATTTGAGTCTCGAGAAACGTCATAGGATAGTTTTCAAACCCTTGTGGGGGTGAAAAGGGGGTTGGAAGTTGGTATAAGGATTTTTTTACCGCTGAACTGATTTAGATGAAAATTGGTATAGAGATAGTATGGGTCTCGAGAAAGGACAAAGGATAGTTTCATCTTCAAAAAGCCCCCCCCCCCCACCTTAAATTAGAACCGTAGGTCCAAAAAAATAGAAAAAAATAATGGAAGTGAAGCCTGAAAGGTACTTTCAATAAAAACTATCTATACATATAATAAAACAGAAGAGGGTCGAACGTCTGTTCCTGGAATATATTCGAAAGAAAGTTGGCTGGGGATACTTAGAATCGATAACAGAACACGTTCCAACAATTTTTAGAATTTTTGTCTGTTTATCTGTTTATCTCGGAAATTATCCCTTAAGCGGATGCAAAAGGGGTGGAAGTTTACATGGGGAAGAAACAACCAATAATCGCTGTACGCATTTAGATGAAATTTGGTATTGAAATAATTTGTAATTTTTTGGTCAAAGTGTTCATATTTATAACATGTTACCCGTCGATGCTTTAAATTTACCTTTACCCGCTCTTAAGAAATATTTGAAAATGTCATGAATGTCAAAGGGTTATTGCAGGTTCGAGGACTATATATGACGGACAAAGTTGCATGGCCCAAACCAAAAAACTACTACAAAATTATCTAACATTTATAGGACACCGTTTAGGTAGGAAAACAATTCAAACGTTTTGTGAAGCAGTCAGATTAGGGTTTATTTTTCTTTATAATAAAAGGTACATTATCTGTCTCTCAAGCTGTTCTGATATGTCTTCTTGAAGAACTACGCATTATTTTAAAAATAAGTCCCGTCGAGTTTCTTTTCGGTCATAATACTTCTTGGGCCAGAGGTGTAGGGTTAGAACCGGTGGTAGTTTTGGAACGAAGTTCCTTCTCGGACGGTTCGCGGATGGCTAGGCGAAAAAAAGTCACGTGACCGTCACGAAAATGCGTCACGTCACGAAAACACGACACCCATACGATTGAGAAACATGTAAAATGGAATGAAACAAAAAATATAGAAAATAGAATAAAGTGAAGTGTAGTGAAAAGTGAAAGTGAGAAGTGAAAAAAGTCGAGAACCTAAAAGTAAAAAAAAGTCAAAAATGTCGAAAATGTCAAAAATGGCTAAATTTCAAAAATTTCAAAATCCTCAAAAATTTCCAAAATTTCCAAAATATCCAAAATTTCCAAAATTTCCAAAATTTCCAAAATTACCAATATTACCAATATTTCAAAAATATACAAAAAAGAAAAAAATCATAAAATTTACGAAAAATTAAATAAAATTAAATAACATCACTTCGTTTCAATCGAGTGTTCCACGACACTCACGTATTTTATTTTTCTCTGACGTTCATTAGTGCATTGTAATGTGCTTACATTGAAGAATAAATATCTTGATCTACACCAATATCATAAATCCTATATTCCGCGTTCGGAACCGTATGTAATTACCACCATTATTACAACCAGTAACGTAACATCAGTGTATTATCTGTGTGGTAACAGTGTGGTAAAACGTATGAAAATTAATGAAACTCTGCCCCCCCCGACCGCCGGCGCAATAAGGTTGGTCATGGCGGTGTAATGGCGGTCATTCTAATGGTTTCAATGGATTTTTAATATGTGTGTAGGTAAAGCGGTGTATGCTTCTGTACATAATTAGGCCTTATTACGTATCAGTTACATAAACTACTATTTATCTCTTTTTAGGGTTCCGTAGTCATCTAGGAACCCTTATAGATTCGTCATGTCCGTCCGTCTGTCCGCGGTCTAGCTCAGTTACCGTTCGCACTAGAAAGCTGAAATTTGGTGAGGCCTGATAAGAACTTTCAATAAAAACTATATTGAATAAAATCGGTTCAGCCGTTTTTGAATTATCAGTCAAAAACGCATAGTGAAAGGAAGTGCCGAATAGTAAAATGACGTAAGCGCCGCCAAATATCCCTTAATAAACGACCTTTTGAACGGATGTTTTGTAACAGGGCGGCTTCTACGAAACTCTACACTGAGCATCGCCCGACATGCTCTTGGCCGGTTTTTTTGCATTGTTATCCTGGAAATCACCCCTTAAGGATTACTAATTCCAATTCAAGAAAATCCCCAGCCAGGTTATACGTATATAAAAATTCAACGTCTAAAGGGGGGGGGGGGGTGTAGCCACTACACTCGATGGAGTTAAATTAGCCCGTCCCCGTCCAAGTGCACCTCAAATAGAAATAAAATCATCCTTTCATGCTTAGACTGATTTGACGGGAGGATCGATTTGGATGATATTTGCCGTGGACATAAACGTGTAAATACAAAAGTGGTCCTGTATCGTCCGATATACACCCACTACTCTCTATGTCGTTTAAATCATGCAAAAAAAAATATGATAAAAAAAGTATTCATTTTTGAGTGTAGTTTCATTTAGTGGTAATCGTAAAATATTTTATTAGGACTACTGTCCTCTAGCGTATCCATCTGTCAACTTTACTTCAAGTTCCGCCTCCAGGGTAGCGGGAGAGAAAGTAGGGGTGAATTAGCCGCTTACTGACACAACCGAATTCCACGCGGGCGGAGCCGCGGGCACAGCTAGTAGGTGATGTTTCTTAAGGTAGGGAAATGGTATTTTAAGTTAGAGCATTAGTAAATAATGCCTCAAGGATTTCAGTCTCACAAGGTCCACTGTCGTTACTGTTTAATATTGCACTCAGTTTCTAAAGCCTACTTGCAGAATATGTAGGTAACCGTTATTGTGTACTTAAAAGTAGGTACGACTGGTACGACTGGTACGAGGTAAACGTATTAAGGAGTAAGGAATAAAAACACCTCTTTATTATCAACCTATACACTAAATCCCCCATTGTTATTTCGCAAGTTCATGTTCAGAAACGCCGCCAAATCCCAATTCCCGTAATACCACCTTATCTCGGTTAGGTACCAGTAAATTATACCACTTTATAGCTCGCCCGCACTGGCGGCAGGCCGTAAACCCGTAAAATGCATGACCAATCAAAATACCAATGTCAGTGCCACACATGCATAAAACCCAACATTTCAATATACACACAGTCACTTCAAAGACACATCGAAACTCCTATCCCTTTTACAAACTACAATCAAAAACAAACTTTAGCATTTTATAACAAGGTCGAGTTTTCGACAACGCGATCTAACAAGATACAATTTCGTAAAAGTTAGCGCTAGAAACGAAACCCTACAAGCGCTGTAACCGTCTCTAATACAGATGAGGGTTTGCGTTTGTATTAGTGTAAGAAATGCATTAAGTTGCATGTGTGTGCACTCACACAGAGACGTTGAGATGGAACACGCGTTTGAGGGATAACGGAGGGTTAAACTCGAATGAAGACTAACGTGGATATGCAATTACAATTATTTGAAATACAAATACTTACATAATCTATTTCGAGGAAAGAATTGATTAAGTAGGAGTTACATATATTATTGGTTGGTAAGGAGGTACCTACGGTAAGGTAACTACGGTAAGGTAAGGTACTTCAACTCGGCATGCTAACATTTTCAAAACAATAAAGGATGAAAGAGATTCTTAAAAAGAAAGTGCATTAGCCTAATAGACGTATCAGGATTATCTCGATTAAGCTCTAGTAATGTCTAAACGCGTGAAAGGTCTGAGAAACAGTACATGGTTTGTAATAAAATTATATTTGAATACTGATTAAAAATTACATCATAATAGTAAGAAACCATAGAGTCACAAATATTAAATCTATTTAATATTAACTTACTTAACCTCAATAATGGATTATTGTCGTTGAAACATTTTTCTAGAACTCTTTTCCATACTGGCACGAAGCGATAGGATATTAGGCATTCTACTTTAAAATCATGATTAACCACGAATTTTATCTTCCTTTGTCATCTAAATGATATCTAAATCACTAAAACGTGATAGGCCGTAGACTCAATGAACGCGACCGGCATAAATGAAACTGTTTTGGACAACACTGGTGGCCGCTCACCGTACTTACGAATATCGAAATTTTGTTATCTTACTCCATCGCACTTGTTATAGCGAAAGACACGGAGATAAAGAAAGTTTGATCTTCGAGTTTCGCGATAGGCCCTCTGTCACCGACCGACGCACAGTTTGCCACAGCGGTCGCGTGTGTGGAGTCTGCTGGCCGTATTTTGTTACTAATTGGACATGAATTTGATAGGTTTCTGTAATCATATTATACTCGTAACAAAAGGACGATCTGTATAAGCCAAAAGAGCCAAACGTCATATGTGGCAGGTTCAATCCTACTCATATTAAACATTGAATATAAATCGAACAAATGACAGATCGTATAGGTCTCTAGTAATGGACACTAAATACCGAAGAATATGAAGATGACGTATTTTGGCTTCGCTTAATATCACGTCGGAGTGGAACTAAAAAAACAACACAGTCTTATCCATATTAAGGTAGTCGCAGGCGTCTCGCAGCGCCCGCGCCCGCCCACATAAAAAATGACATCTAAATAAATCCATTAGGCGCCGCGGTCTGTGGGCCCCTTTATGTCGACCGTCCGAGGGCCCCTTTATGTCGTCCGTCTGCAGGCGCCTTTATTTGTGTTTTGACAGCGTCGGCTTATGACGTGCGATGAGAAACATATTTAATTATCAAGATTTTAGGGGCCCGTTAGAACGGATGGTTTTTATATCATCATAATTCGACCCTTTTGTAAACTATATTTGATGGAAGTCAGCAGCGAGTGTGGTGATCAAGATGACGTTTACGTGCTCTTCTTGTCTTAGCAATAAAGCCAAGCCAAGAACTCTAAAACACCTCTACTGCTTAGATACCTTCTGTTGAGTGTGCTGCATGAAATATATTAATTGACATACTTTTTGAGCTATGTATAGTTATGCTATAATATAGTTCTCGTCACGTTTTTCAAAGTAGGCAATCGCATAGGTAGCCAAGAAACTAAAAAGTTTTCTATTCATTAAAAGCGGAACAACATGGGATAGCTAATTATTAAACGGTTTCCAAACACATAAAAATCAAATATTTTGTCTGAACTGAATGTATTTTACCATAAAATAGATGTCTTAGCACTTACATATACACACACACACACACACACACACATTTGTTCACATTCTTAAATAAATAAATGATCACTATCATCATTTTTCAGCCTTATATCATTACCTGCAGAACATAGGCCTCTCTTCGACTGCTCCATTTGTCCGGATTCTGAATCAATCCAATCAAAAAAGTGACCCGCAACCTAAAGCAACATTTAAAAAAATGCATGTGAAATAGATTAAAAGTAAGACTGTATTAAGTGTAGGTTGTAAAAAACAAATAGGGTACGTGCTATAAAAGGAACTTAATCGTCTTTAATAAGACCTCAATGCCGCGTGATTGGCGTATATGGGTACTAATTTGCATTTACATGATTTCCATCGCGTTTTACTTAAAGACGGAGAGCTAGCCACGTCAGATAATGAGACGAACGAAACCCCTCTCGTTAGTTTGCTATATAGTATATCTATATTTCTAGATCCGGACAGCTGGCAGCTGTAAAGTGATGGAGGTCAAAGAATGGCAAACAACTTTAGGAAAATAAATCCTAAAGTTCTGGTTTTAATGCAGTATTATGAGAAATTGTACAAATAATTAGATTATATCATTGCCAAAACTTTCTGACGGGGGAAAGTATTTTCTGTTTCCGAAATAATACGCAATGCTTTTTGTTCTAATGTTGAAATCAGGGATCGTTACCGGTATTACTTAAAATCGAAATGGCGCTCGACTTTCGCAACGTTTACGTGATATTTTGAAATGTAATTTAGGTAAAAGTAATAAATTATTAGATTATCCAAAATATATTCAAAATATTCATTAACAGCTAAGATACCGAAATTGAATACCGGTTAGTTTGTATGAATATAGTACCGGTATACGATCCTTGGATGAAATATATGTAGGCCCCGTCCTCTATAAATAAGACAAATTCGGCAATTTTTACCTATTTTCTGACCTCCACCCATTAAAAGATGCCAGATGCTCGGATCTAGCAATAAGAATAGTATTTCAATCTTACTAGACGGGTTTCGTTGCTCTCATTATTATATCATATCTGACGTGGCCAGCTCTTAGTCCATTAAACAGGCCGAGTGAAATACTCGTATGCAACGTGTACGTTGTAAAATTTGCATATAAATTACTTGTTCCGTAAGACCTTTTTTACAAAGTAAGTAAGTATCGTTTAATGATTACTATAACTGTATGGTGGCTAAAAATTGCGATAAGTAAACTGTCATGTCGTTAAGTGCTTCAACATAATATTACATTAATCAGAGACCTCTGGGCTCTGGTATTACAATTCTTAGAAATAAAGGAAAATTGGAAAATAAATCCACTGCCTCAGGCGGGATATGGTGGCGTTTGAAGCCGAAGGGTAGGTAAGTCCCAGTAGCTCAGTTGGAAGCGCAATGTATCCCGGAGTCGCGGGTTCGAGTCTCGATCGAGGCAGTGGCTCTTTTTTCATTATTTCTAAACATAATATGTAGGTATTACATGTACTGGAGCGGTATTCTGACTTTAAAATCTAGCTTTGCCACAAATTTGTTATCAATATGATCTTCTTTTCACCATCAACATCATCGAAATAACATACAAGGTGTGACAAAACGACTGGTGATCCGTTTACGGGCATAATTAGTATCGTATTTTAGAATACGATACTAATAATAATTAGTTATGAAAACTAAAAAAAAAAAATTCGCGCTCAACTTTTGTCTTCTGTATGGAGGGTGGCCGGCTGGGACGACGTGTCCTATTCCCATACAAATATTTTTTTTCGCGTCGAAAAAAATTTTATTCTTCTTTTTTCTTAGTTGCAATTAGAGACTATGGGGTGGACGGTAGAGGGAGTAGCTTAGTAAATAACAACTACTGTTTACTGGCTTGAGTTCTTCGTATATTTTAAGAGGCTGACAACACCCTTCCTTCCTTCACCCTTCAAATTGACTTTACTCAAACAGGGTTTTAGCTATAACTCCTTGTTTTGAGCATGTTTTGAGAAAGTAAAAGTAATATATGTTATTATTTGTTATATTTCGAAGAACTTCGTTGATTTCGATACACGATTGGACGAAATCGGCTCCATAGGAAATAATTCCAAAGTTACATCTTAAAATTTGCTTTAAACAGTCGTATGTCTTTAGTTTCTTGACTTATACGTCCGTAACTAAGGACAAAATTCCACCGCACTAATACTAAAAACTTCGTTGTTTTATATTTCTCAATTAATGCGTAGTTTTTTTTTAATTCATCATTTTGCAAAATTTGCAATGAGCTCCCATACTAATCGTAACACAGTGTTTCTCTTTCACTCGGGCTGAAAAACATAGGGAGGGAATTTAGCTGTTGTCAGCCCCTAACGGACGTGCGTGGCCTCGATGGAAACTGATTTTTATTTATGATTGATTATTTTACATTGACTTTTTAGTTTGAATATAATATTTGATGTCAAACGACCAGTAATGTAAAGGTCCATCCAACCTCTACAATACCTATGTGATTTATCCAATAACTGATAAATGTAGGTCCTAAGAGTGGCTACTAAGATGTAAATGCTCCTAAGCCAACTTTCATACGGAACCCTTCCTCGAAACTCTCGACTCTGGCTAGCCTACTCTTCACGGTGCTCATAAAAATGTCATCGGGTAATGCTTAGGCTTTTGTCGATTGACTTATTTATTCATCGTTGACAGATTTCGCCGGCTGATGTCATAAAACAGGGGACTCTAAACTTTATAGATCAAGAGAAGGTCCTACCTTATCGAGTAGCAGAATTCGGCTTATGTAGAGCAGTGCACGGTAAAATGTCACGTATTTTAGTACTTACCTGGTAGCCTGAGCCAAAGTCAGCAAATATAACCATATTTTTTGACAAAAACTACTTCATTGACGCAAGTGCACGTGGCCCATTCGATAGTGCTATCAAGAAGTGCTGAAAAACTGTGGTAGCAACACGCAAATCTGACAGCGACTTCGTTTGCGTGGAATCAGTAATCCACCCCCTTTTACTCATTTAAAGGATGATTTCTGGGATAAAAACTACATACATATGCTATATCCTCAGAACTCAAAGTATATTCATATCAGATTTCGTCTAAATCGGTTCAGCGGTTATTGATTCTCCATAAAAACTTCAGACCCGCCTTTTTATCCCTTAAAAGAAAAAGGAAAAAGATAACAATACCTTCATTATCTAATTTTGATAATTGCTAAGAAATACGGAAACTCTTCCCTTTAGCTTAAAAGGATGACATTCGGGATAAAAATCATCCTTTGTCCTTGCCAGGACTGAAACTATATTCATTCAAATCTTAATCGATTTAACGGTTTAAGCGTGAAGAGGTACCAGACACAATTTTGCATTTATATTTAATATAGCTTTCCGCCCGCGACTTCGTCCGCGTATAATACGGTTCCTTATACAGAGTTTCATATCCAATTGTATCTTCATAACTAACTTTTCTTAAAACCCGAACCATCTTCTTAATCTATTTATATTTATAGCTATTTTGGCGAAAAAACGGGTAACGTAGGTATAGTTTCAGTTACAAATAAGTGTTAATATGCAAATAATAACGAAAATGTACCCTATGGTTTGCGTAACTTCTTTGTGTACTATAGTGCTGGTTTTATTTAGCGATACGAGGACCAAACTATTGTCAGAGCTCACTCTGGAACATGGAAATGGAACGGAAATAGGAACAATAATTCCTAGTAAATCTCAAACCAAAAAAATAGTAAATCTCTATACTTACAAACTTTCAACCCCTTTTTAGCTCCGTTCTGGGTTGAATTTTGAAAAACGCTGAAATTGCGTTTATTATGTTTTATTTATTAGTAAACGTACGAAGTTTAAAATCTCTAACTCTACATTTTAAACCCCAGTAATACAAAATTTTAACCCCCATTTTACCCCCTTAGGGGATGAATTTTTCAAAATCGATTTTTCTTAGTTGTACAGATTGTAAATGTAACCCGTCCTGCAAATGACAACTTTCTAGCTTGTCGTAAAGCCCTCCCTTTCATACAAACTTTTCAACCACGTTTCAACTCGTCCGGGGTGGAATTTTGAAAAACGCTGAAATTAGTTTTTTTGCTTTAAAGTTAGTAGCCAACGTAGTAAGTAAGTAGTAACAAACGAAAATTCAAGTCTGTCACAAAATAATGTTATCTCTATAATACTTTCAACCCATTTTTAACCCCGTTATAGGCTGAATTGTGAAAAACGCTGAATTTTTTTTTTATTATTAGTAAACGTGAAGTTTCAAATCTCTAACTCTAAATTTGAAACCCCACCCATACTAACTTTTAACCCCTTTTTTACCCATTAAGGAGTTGAATTATTCAAAATAGCTTCTTGTTAGTTGTATAAACTGTAAATTTAACTCGTTTTGCAAATCGAAACTTTCTAGCTTCAGCAGTTACGGCCTCCCTTTAATACAAACTTTTCAACCTCGTTTCAACCCCTCTGGGTGAAATTTTGAAAAACACTGAAATAAGTTTATTTGCCTTGAAGTTAGTAGCTTACAAACGAACTTTCAAGTCTATCACAAAAAAAATGTAATCTCTATACAAAGTTTCAACCCCTTTTTTACCCTGTTAGAGGTTGAATTTTGCAAAACGCTGAAATTACTTATATTGTTTTTTAATTATTAGTAAACGTACGAAGTTTTAAATCTCTAACTCAAAATTTAAAACCTCATCCATACAAACTTTCAATCCCCTTTTTACCCCCTTAGGGGATGAATTTTGAAAAACCCGTTCTTAGTGGATACTAACGTTATAAAAACTACCTATTGTGAAAAATTCAGCTCTGTAGCTTCAACGGTTTGGGCTGGGCGTTGATTTAAGTGAGTCAGTCAGTCAGTCAGTCAGGACTTACGTTACGTTTATATACATAATATAGATTAGTATGGATATGGATTATAGTCTTTGCCATTCCTGATCAGGTTTTACCTGTAAGTAGTCAGTTAAAAAGAATTGGCGATAATCATTGTCCTGTGCGAAACCCGAGTCCAGACTAAGGACATTTCAATAAGGCAACGACCGATTTGCGGCCTCCCGCGGGGCGCGGTTTTGATGAACCCTTTGATAACATCGAGGCTTGCATTTCCATCGATTTAACCGATTTATCTTAACCGATAGGTATTTATTTAAATAGCCTATGTATTTATTAGGTGTTTTTATAAATCCTATCAGATAACTGTACTTATTCAAATAAAAATACTACTTTAGGACGCAAAAAGAGTCACGAATAATTTATACTTAGTACGTACATATTTACATATTTTCGACTTTTCATTACACAGATTAGATACTCTGCATTCATATAAGTGTCCATGGAAAAGTTACAGTATAGGATTAGTGAATTCCAACATATGGGACAATTTTTGGGTCCAGTAGAGTCAAAAGTACCTGCCGACTCACAATTCGGAGTGAGAATAATCAAAAAATTATCGGAAACCAAACGACCAGTTCTGAAAACGGCCAATAGCGGTGCGGGGCATGAAAACACTGTCAAAAATGGAAAAATGAATTAAAATATAAAAATAGAATATTATGGAACTCCAAAAGACAAAAAGGTTTATTTGAGCTGTCTAAATATCTTCTATTTACATATATTTTTTTTAATTTAATAATATGTTGGCGTTATATCTCGAAAGTCAGGCTGTGGGAGATGACTGACCAGAAGCCCACAAGTCAGGAAATCCTGGAAAGAAAATGGCGCTGGATCGGACACGCACTCCTAAGACCGAACAACCACTTGTCCAAGCAGAGTCTCCGCTGGCAATCTACTGCATTAGGTCGGGACGCCCCCGAACTACGAGTGCATGGTGCATGTGGAGGCAATCAGTTGAGACGTATATAGGCTGGCTCAATTGGTGTCGGCTGGAAAGAGTTGGAAGTAGCCGCTTAAGATCGTGAAAAGTGGAAAATTCTTCTGCAAGCCCTATATCCCTAATGAAGGATAACATAATAAAATCGTCATCATCATCTTTATCATAAGTACGAGTATTATACCTTATCTACTACCGTTTGCTTTTCAAATTCATTGTAAATATCCCCAAGGGAAAAGGTTGTCCCCAAGAAAAACAAGATAAATTTCCAAATCGAAGCAAACTTTTGGCCATTGAAATCAATCTAATTGGGGAACCTAATTGGTTGGGGGAGAGAATTCCATTAGGCATCAATTGCGCCCAGCACACAATGAGAGACACCAGGGAAATAAGATTACCACGCCTATGAAATACTTATTAAAGAAAAAATAGTTATTTATTATAAAAATGTTACCATAAGTACCTACTTATGGTTACTTTCTATGCAAAATGGAGTGTCGGAACGGAAGTGTCGTAGTATGCGAAAAGTAATGGTGCTCCCACACCAGCTGTTATAAATGTTATAGTTATAACAAAGTGTAACAAGGATAAGGCTAAGTAGCACTATGTTGTTAAAGAAAGATAGTTCCTGTTATATAACATTTATAACAGCTAGTGTGGGAGCACCATAACAGCGTGAATCATCCTTTATTTTGTTTTTTTAATTTGTATGAGATTAAAACATTTAGTGACCTTTTGAACGACCAGTAAATTGTCATAAAATTAGCTCAAATTTAGGATATAGGAAATAATACTTTTTTTCCCCCATACATTCATTGACTACTCTTATATAGTATGGTTATGTTTATAGGATGGGTTCCGCATTTTTTAGATAGTATTAGGTAATAAATAGTCAGATATTATGAGATTTGAGCGTTCAACGCTCCCCGAAACATCAAGGAAATGAGATTACCCATTAATACTTTCTCATGCTTATGTGTGAAAGAAAAAAACTTCTATAATTAGAACTGCAATTTCAATCACTTAAAATTGTGAGGTATACCCATTGAGCGGACCCAATGAAAAAATATAGTAGAGCCACATCGATTATTTTCTGCATCACAATGGAAAAGGGTCAGCGTATGCTTCGTCAGTATTCCCGGACTAATCTACGTAAGTACTCGTAGCTACTTTACTCATAAACTGGCAAGTTTACCCATAGATTTGGAAACCACACAGTGTCATTAAGGCATCAACGGGGCATCAAACCCGCTGCACGAACGACACCGTTACCGTTTGCAGCACGGTCACTGCCCGCAGATTCTGCGGACAAATCACTCCCCAGATTTTGTCTACCGCCAAACGGTAGGGTCGTCACACTACTAATAAAAGGCCACCGGAAACTGTCAGTAAATACACGGGAAAAAAGTATCTTCATCCAAGACAAATCCTCTTGGTCAATACATTATTGTTTCGTATATAGGTGGAAAAATTGGCCTAGAATGTGGTCTTGACTCAAGTTAAACGTCTTTATTCAAGTAAAATATATCTTGGGCTTAAGGTATATAATTTTAGTCCAAGACAACATTTACTTAAGTTTAAACAATACGAGTAATTCTTGCATTGGTATTCTTGGCTGAAGATAACCTTTTTTCCGTGTAATAATGATATTATTTCTCTACTCATCCTTCTCATCCTTCATATATAGAAAAGGTTGGGTATAGAAATAATGTCATTATTACTGACAGTGTCTGGTGGCCTAAACAGTATAGTCATTAACGTCAAACGGGTTGGCTTTACGGGGGCGACTATGAAAAATGGATCTATACGCCAAAGTACAGATTTTTTACCTCCAGACTTCTGGCAATACATATGTAAGAATCAATTCTAGTTGTTGATCAAGTACCTAAATAGGAGTGGTGCTTTAATAACCGTTAGAAATCTATCAAAGTAGCCCCAGCATTTCCTTAAGTCACCTGGTTTTACGGTACAACGAATAGTCTAAATGCATGAGCGTACCGCGAGCAAAAGCAAGTGACGATGTGTCTGAATTAGCCATGCTTAGACATAAAAACACGTAGGATAAAGTATATAAGTAAGAATACAAAGTGCAACGCCTGTATTCTGCTACCTAACTGAATTAACAAATCTTGTCTGTTAAAAATCGTAGTTTCCGAATAATACAGGGCCGTACGAGCGGTATACGACGTGACCTAATCTAGGTGACAGATACGACGCTCTTTTTTTAGACTCAGTGGTGTAATTATATGGGAAACCGGGCAAAATGCTACGGGCCACTGGTCCGAAAGGGGGCCCAATCTGACCGAGAGGCCGTGAGCACAGAGCTCTAATTGCTCACAAACATCAGCTGGTCACATCAACGATGGATCACACATCTTTTAAAATCAATAAATATTTGGTCCAAAGTAAAAGATAACTCAAACTGCTTCTAAAGACGGATGTAAAAGTAGTAACAGCGGCATTGAGTGCGTCGTGACGTCATTAAAGCGACAGTGACAGCCCTGTTTGTAACTAGTGAGCGGTGCGGTCAACGTACTGAGCGTCACGCCACCGCGCGCGCTCTAAATGCACTTAGATTACTACCTACTTCTATCTCCAATATATCTTGAGCTGTTACTACTGGAACTCATACCCTTGTGACGTCTGTAGACGGTAGAATGCGAGGGGAGCGGGAGCTCGAGGTATATTGGCGTGCCATACGGCATTGACTATTGCGCGGACACTGCTATTTGCTGAGGTTTCATACGGTCGACAACTTTAATACACCATATGTTAAACTTGCACATGCAATTTTTAAACTTATGCTAACTGCTGAAGATTGTGGTTAGGTTGATGTTGAAATACAGTTAAGTAGACGTCGTGTCCAAGTCCTTTGTTTCTAATTTATAGTAGCACTAGCTCTAATAGGTGCTAGTTCCAAATTGCCTTGGACTAGAAAAAACTTATGCATAATTCATTGAATTTTAAATTCGAATAGGATCTAATTGTTTGCGTGAATTATGAGATTTCTGAGTAAGTAGACGAGGTTATTCGATTAAGTCATTATGCATTAAATTTGAATTAAGTTCTGATCTTGGCCGATGTTGGCCGATCAATAATTAAAGGTATAAAACCTTTAATTATTGATCGGCCAACATTGCAATATTTGATTGATTGCTTTATTTACAAAAAAACCGGCAAAGTGCGAGTCAGACTCGCGCACGAAGGGTTCCGTACCATTATCTATAAAAACGGCAAAAAAAACATGTCTGTTGTATGTATTTGTTGTTATACTGGCAACAGAAATACATTGTCTGTGAAAATTTAAACTGTCTAACTATCACGTATAGCCTGGTGACAGACGGACAGATAGACAGACGAACAGCGGAGTATTAGTAATAGGGTCCCGTTTTTACCCTTTGGGTACGAAACCCTAAAAGCATTTAAAATGACTTCTTAATAATTTTAAAGAAAAAGAAACAACTACATTTACATATAGGCTACTCCACCTTTCCAAGAGCAAATGCCTGAAATTCTGTAAAAAATACTCTGATCACTATAGGTGTACCAATAATATTTGTAGTTCTCCCTTGATTTTTAAAATAATAGCAATAATAACAAGGATTCTGCGTGTGTACAAAACATGTTAAATGACGTGTAACATATGTTATCTTATCAATAAAGAATTGAATTGAATTTAATTGATTCAGACGAATTAAGAACCTTTCTCCTTTGAAATCTTGGAGTTGTCGAAAAATTGTGTTTCTAACAACCAACGTTATTCTACTACTTATATTATCAGGAATCAAATTGGCGTTAGGCAATCTCTTTTTGATTTGACATCTAATTGACATGAATTTGATAACAATAACAATAAAAGGATGATCTGAATAAGCTAAACGCCATTTCTGACAGAACCAATCGTGTTAAGTATCAAATTAAATTAAAAATAGAAACAAATTAGGTATTTTATTCGAATAAACCTCAATAGCTTAGGCTCATTAAAGTTTTTTTTGGACCCGGGGTATGTTCTCAAACAACTTCCGGACTTGGGTATGTCATTAAACTACGCCAAAAAGAGAAGTATGGGCACTGCGAAATTCGCGAATGCGCAGTGCGAATGGCATCTCGCTATGTGTGGTAGGGCACGTTCAGCGAATGTCATCTCGCTCAAATCTGGAGCAGATCCCGACTGGGGAAATAGATTCATAGATTTATTGGTATTAATCATACACTGTCAACATAATAATACAGTTAGGCACTTAATTAATAATTAAGATTTCATAACAACTAGTTTGTGTAAAATCGTAACAAAAAATTTACAATTTAAAAGATTGAATGAATTAATATTGTGTATAATTAAAATAAGAATAAGTAGGTAAACATTATAATGTCATATATGGTGACTTGGGCATTTTCATGCATCCAAGAACTCATCAACTGAATAACAGGCCTTCGAGAGGCAATACAATTTAAATTTATTTATAAATTGACGCTCAGTGTCAATATTTCTTATTCCCTCAGGGATTTTATTGTAGATTATAGCACCCATTATACCGAGAGACTTAGCCGTTTTTTGTAGCCTGTGTTCAGGAATAGCCAAACATGGCTTCCTCCTTGCGGATTTACTCCGTCCGTGCTTTGGGGAACTCGCCTGGGTTCCTTCTGACATACTTACCGACCTCGAAAATATAAATTGAAGGCACTGTAAGGACCCCAAGTTTGATAAAGAGATGTTACAGAAAACCACAGCCAAATAGCACTAGACCATACTCATAGTGTTGTGTTCCTGATGGTGATTAAGATTGCCACAGAGCTCAAAGACGACCCACTGTGTTAACGACGAGGGACCTTCTTGTTCCTTTAGCCATCAACACAGTGAATCCTCCTTTTTGTAAAGGGTCGGCAACGCGCATGTGACTCCTTTGGAGTCGCAGGCGTCCATAGGTTACGGTAGCTGCTTACCATCAGGCGGGCAGTATGCTTGTTTGCCACCGTCGTGGTATAAAAAAAAGTTTTCAAGAATTTTAAAATCAAATTAACCTAATTATTTGGGAATCTGTGCTCACTGCCCCTTGGTCAGGTGCCGTATTCCAATTGTAAAATACGTAAACAATACATTAAAAACACTATCCATCACAAACACAATTCCAACACACAACAAACATTCAACCAATAATGAAGTTGTATTGGAGTTGAATCGGAATATTTTAAAGCAAATTCTGATATTTCTGATTCAGATACCTGTACCTGCACTGCACGTAGTAACTCATTTCACACATTCATCAGCTCCCGCAAGAGAAAAGAGCCTTAAAACAGCGTATTGCAGGACAAAGCCGCTATTTATATCCGGTAAATGCCAATAAAGTATCGTGTATGGCCTGCTCTTTATTCAGCCTTATCTCGCAGCCTTGAGTTTTGCATACGGCGATAACAATGCGACGTAGCTACAAATTAGGTTTTTTACCGTATGCTGTAGCAAAGTATTTGCGTGGGTGTTTTTACGGAAAATATGCACGTTACGCCAACTTCGTGTAATGGTGCTCCCACACCAGCTGTTATAAATGTTATATAACAAAGTGTAACAAGGATAAGGCTAAGTAGCACTATGTTGCTAAAGAAAGATAGTTGCTGTTATATGACGTTATATAACAGCTAGTGTGGGACCACCATAAGGTTGCAGCGAATTTAGCGTCAGTCGAATTAATTTGTTTTCTTTTTCCATTAGTTAGTTTTTTTTTAAGTTAATTTGATCAAGAAGTAGGTATGAGGATCGACAAGTATAGTAAAATTGATTGTTGTTACTATTACTTATAATATATATATTCTTACCCACAACGAAAATAACATTTTTGTTTACTGGCGCCCCTCTGTACTTTCTATGGCGCGACAGGGCGCCGCGGCGCACAGTTTGGGAACCCCTGACCTAATCTATTAGCGACAAAAAATACATACTTACAACTTATTACAATGTAAACGAAACTTTACCAATTTTTTTTAAATACCACGACGGTGGCAAACAAGCATACGGCCCGCCTGATGGTAAGCAGCTACCGTAACCTATGGACGCCTGCAACTCCAAAGGAGTCACGTGCGCGTTGTCGACCCTTTACAAAAAGAAGGATTCACTGTGTTGACGGCTAAAGGAACAAGAGGGTCCCTCATCGTCAACACACTGGGTCCTCTTTGAGCTCATTGGCAACCTTACTCACCAGCAGGAACACAACACTATGAGTAGGGTCTAGTGTTATTTGGCTGTGGTTTTCTGTAAGGTGGAGGTACTTCCCCAGTCGGGCTCTGCTCCAGATTTGAGCGAGATGACATTCACTGAACGTGCCCTACCACACTTAGCGAAAAACCATTCGCAGTGCCCATACCTCTCTTTGTGGCGTAGTTTAAGGACATACCCAAGTTCGGACGTAGTTTAAGGACATACCCCGGGTCCAAAAACCTGAACCATGCCGCAAGAACATGAAACTTTCCAAACTGACCCAATCGATGTCACCGGCTCCAATGCCGCGAGCAGGACCGAAAACTTCTCAACCATATGAGTAAAAGGGACGGCACAATTGTAGCAATTGGTTAAATAGACGCATGATTGGATAATTGTTTTATTGACACAGTTAAATGCCATTGGGACTGGGCTGTCATTCCGGACGAGGTTAAGCGGAACCAGTATAAACTGGTCTAACCCCACCTATTATTTGCATGTCATACTCGATAGAGTCCACAATATGACTATGGTGAAGCCCTACGTAAGGCTTAACCATATATACCTCTCTTGTTTCTTTAGCTGTCAACAGTTTCTAAATGGTCGACAACGCGCATGTGACCTCAGGAGTTGCAGATGTCCTTAGGGTAACCTAAGGAAATCCGCCTGATGGTATGCAGCTACTGTAAAGTAGCTGCATACCATCAGGCGGGCCGTATATTTGTTTGCCACCGTCGTAGTATTCAAAAAATTACGTTAACGTTTATCATATCTTTTTACAAGTTTTGACGTGAATCTACAGAAAAAAACGCGAACGTAATTAGCATACAATAAATTCCGTATGACCTACCACCTTTCTTTTGTTGATTCGTATGACCTACCCCAATTTTTTTTGTTGACTTGTATGAGTTACCCCCATGTTTTTGTTGACTCGTATGACCATCCCCCATTTTTACTAGGCGACTGCGATCCCCTTTTTACCCGAGTGTGAAAAGAAAGGGGGTATTTAATTATTTTTAACACGAAGCGACAGTATCTAAGCTACGATAAACACTGTACGGATTGAGAATTGTCGTAGGATTCGGTAAGTATCCAGTTCTTATAATGAAATATTATATGCTAAGACACTTCTTTTTCCACAACTCCTTTACCCGTTATTTATACACAGCAGCTTGTACAGTCACCGGCAATAGTATGTTCCTACACGAAGGCCGCAAAAATATGTGACACGCACTTATGGCCCTACAAATAAGAGCGTGTCACATATTTTTGCCGCCTTCGTGTAGGAAGATACTATTGCCGGTGACTGTACTCGTACACATAGTATACCTTCCTACTTACTGGATGAAATAAAGAAAACCGGCCAAGTGCGAGTTGGACTCGCGCACCGAGGGTTCCGTACAAACCTTTACAACTTAAAGGTATTATAGACCTGAGTAAAAATATCAATTTCAATTTAATACCTCTACGCGTTTACGAGGAAAAAGGTAGTAAGTTTAAAATTAAAAAAAATATTTTTTGTATGATTTTACTAAAAATGTCTACTTTTCGTAATTTTTCCTTTGTCTGCGCTATATGAAGTTTCTTCGTGCCAAGTTTCAAGTTTCTCAGTTAACGGGAAGTACCCTTTAGGATTTGAGTTTCTTGCGAGTACTCAGTTTTAAAATATGCGACTTAAATTGCTATTTCTTTTGATTGCGTTGATATAAAAGTTTGGTTTTGCTACATCTGAAAGATCCTATAGCCCTGAGTATTTGACATGAATTTCAATTTAATACACCCACGCGTTTACGAGGGAAAAGGTAGTAAGTTTAAAATTAAAAAAAAATATGTTTTTGTACGATTTTTACTAAAAATGTCTACTTTTTGTAATTTTTCCATTGTCTACGCTATATGACGTTGCTTCATGCCAAATTTCAAGTTTCTGAGTTCACGGGAAGTACCCCATAGGTTTTGCGAGTGCCAAAACTCTAAAATTTGCAGCATAAACGACTGTATCTTTTGATTGCGTTGGCTTTTAAGTTTGATTTTTTTACAGCTCCAAGGAACAATATGCCTGAGTATTTGATATAAATTTCAGCTTGATATCTCCACGCGTTCCTGAGAAAAATGGTCTTGACAGACAGACAGACAGACGGACAACAAAGTGATCCTATAAGGGTTCAGTTTTTTCCTTTCGAGGTACGGAACCCTAAAAAACGTGGTACAGTCAGCATCAAAAGTAACTACGCAAACGAAGACGTCAAAAGTTCTTTTTAAAAGGAAATAAGAGACGTCTTCGATTGCGTAGTTACTTTTGATGCTGACTGTACAAGATAATCGACCCTGATACTATTCGTAATTTTGAGCAACTTTTGCTATAGGGTCAAATTTGTAAAAAAAAAAAAAAGAAAGGATACGTAAACTAAAATGTTTTTTTTTACAAAGTTGACCCCATAGTGAAAGTTGTTCAAAATCATGAACAGATTCAGGTTTTATCTTGCATCACGTTTTTAATTGCACCTTGTATATATGTTATAATAATTGTATTTCTTGTCACGAAGTCTTTGCAATTACTGGCGAATTATCTTATAGCGGCATGAGGCGAATAGTTGGTAAGCATGGGAATGAACAGCCCTGGTCTTCAAACTGACGTGGTAACAAATGGTTTAATCTTAATGTAAAGTGGATGTCGGTTACGTCCTTTTTTATCATAGTGTAGGTTTAGGGAGGATGGGGAGTGATTTACGAGGGCCTAATGGAGTCTTTTGAGTTGGTATAATTTGGTTATTGAGTCAGACGGGTAAAAATTATAGGTAGGTATAGTACGATTTTTTTAAGATGTCGCTATTGTCGGTAGAATTCCTTGGTAAGATTCCGACTTCTTAAAAAATTACCACTATAACTACCTACACGTTATTTTTTATTAAAGGTATTTCTATTAATTACTACTAAACAATACATAGTGCCGGATTCTAATTTAAAAATACATTAACAGTACAATAAAACTACAACCTATAAACTCAAACATAACTCCAAGACACAACAAACATTCAACCGATATTGATGTTGTACTGGAGTTGCGTTGGAATATTTCTCAAGCAAATTCTGATATTTCTGATTCAGATATTTATACCGTAGCTGTATTGCGTTGTTAATGCATTGGAGTTGTATTGGTTGGATCGTGTATATTAGATACGTGTTTTAAAGTTAGAATACTGCCCATAGTACGTATTCTAAATATTCTAAAGGGTAAGTATACCTACGTTTGATTGCGATTGTGGTAATTACTAATAATAATTGAATAAGATTTAAGGATCAACGATGAACTTTTTTTTACCACGACGGTGGCAAACAAGCATACGACCCGCCTGATGGTAAGCAGATACCGTAGCTTAGCGTAGTGCGCGTTGCAGATTCTTTAATATAAAGCAGTATTAAGTTATTGACTGTGTTGACGGCTAAAGGGAACAGAGGGTTCCCTGTCGTTAACACACTGCATCTTCTTTGATTTTGGTAAATCTTGTTTGAGACTCAACCTCTACTTTATTCTAAATTAATGGTTAGAATGCTATTTTTGTAAATGGTAAACTTATTGAAGGCAATCCAATGTTTTTTTGGCGATTAAGGGGCTGACAACAGCTAAATTCCTTCCCTATCTTTTTCATTTTCAGCGCGAGTGAAAGAGAAACACGGTGTTACGATTAGTATGGGAGCCATTGCAAATTTTGAAAAATGGTGAATTAAAACAAAAAATACGCATTAATTGAGAAATATAAAACAACGAAGTTTTTAGTATTAGTGCGGTGGAATTTTGTCCTTAGTTACTGTTTAAAGAAAATTTTAAAATGTAACTTTGGAATAATTTTTATCGAGCCGATTTCGTCCAATCGGGTATCGGGATTATATATTTTTTTAGTTTCTCAAAACAAGTAGTTATAGCTAAAAAACTGTTTGAGTAAAGTCAATTTGAAGGTCATCGGGTGTTGTCAGTACTTATCAGCCTCTTAACAAGAAGACAACACTGTGATTAGGGTCTAGTGCTATTTGGCTGTGGTCTTCTGTATGGTGGAGACAGGCGCGGATACAGGATTTCGTTCAAGGGGGCCAATTTCATTAAAAAAAAAATTCGCGGTCCGCACCTATGGCTCCCGTACTCCCCGTAGTATACGAGGTTTGCGTTTCAGCCGGGAGGGGGGGAGGGGGGCAACAGGGGCAATTGCATATGCAGGGACATATCCGCGCCTGGGTGGAGATACTTCTAGCTAGTCGGGCTTTGTCCGAGATGATATCCGCAGTGCCCATGCCTCTCTTTGGGGGAGGCCTACGAGTATGTTCAGCAGTGGACGTTTTTCGGCTGGTATGACGATGATGATGAATACCTCTCTTTTGGACGTAGGTTTTAAGGACATACCCGGTTTACATGAAGTATGTATGGAGTGCCTCACCTAAAAGATTTTTTTAGCAATTTAGCCAGAAGACTAAGTAGCGGCACATGAAACACACCTCTAGATAAAATTTCAGTAATATATGTTTTATAATAAAAATGGCTGTGACATACGTACGGACAGACGGACATGTTTCAAAAGACTTTTAATGGTTCCGTTTTTACCATTTTGGCTATGGAACCCTAAGAAGTGTTTGCGCTGTGTTATATTTTAAAGATCTAAATTTAATGGCCTTACAGCTCTCATTTGTATGACGATTTCGTGCACAAATACCGCTCCTTACATGTGCATTTTTACTATTCGCAACTCGCAACAGGTTTAGTTTTGTTAATTTATCGTAATTAAGTGAATTTTTACGGTTAATATTTAAAATCGCAACAAAAAAATAACCATCTATTAAGCTCACTTGCACAAAAATCCAAATTCACAAGAAAACACCGCTTTGATGTGCATTCAGTTTTTTTTGCTGTACTAGTCAGTATTTTTTTATTTTTTTCTGATATGCGGAATATTTTTAACCATATTTCGTAAATTCATAAATATTTTGCCGCTCACTGTAATTCAAATTAAAAATCTTGGTTTTCATTTTTTTACATAATAATCTACTAATCGAGATCGTTATTACGAGAAGATTACGAGAAGGTCATCGGGTGGTGTCAGTACTTGTCAGCCTCTTAACAAGAAGACAACACTGTGATTAGGGTCTAGTGCTATTTGGCTGTGGTCTTCTGTATGGTGGAGACAGGCGCGGTTACAGGATTTCGTTCAAGGGGGCCAATTTCATTAAAAAAAAAAATTCGCGGTCCGCACCTATGGCTCCCGTACTCCCCGTAGTATACGAGGTTTGCGTTTCAGCCGTGAGGGGGGGAGGGGGGCAACAGGGGCAATTGCATATGCAGGGACATATCCGCGCCTGGGTGGAGATACTTCTAGCTAGTCGGACTTTGTCCGAGATGATATCCGCAGTGCCCATGCCTCTCTTTGGGGGAGGCCTACGAGTATGTTCAGCAGTGGACGTTTTTCGGCTGATATGACGATGATGATGAATACCTCTCTTTTGGACGTAGGTTTTAAGGACATACCCGGTTTACATGAAGTAATCCTAATTTAAGCATCAAACAAAACTAAAATTAATTCAATCTACGATTAATGAGGACACAAACAATTAGAGCACTGCTTTAGTGAAACGAAACCAAATACCAATTAGTACCTATGTACGATTGTACGCCGTGTTCTGCTGCCAAAGGTACCGGTGAAAGTAATACGCGATTGTTTTGCAAATTTAATTGTTGGATTTTGGTCCATTATGTATTGCTGAGGCTACTCTGTGGTTATAAGTATAGTGGCAGTTTATTACTTACTTAATTATGATACATAGCTAGACTATTAAGCTAACCCTTAGTAAGTTGTTGCTGGACTCTGCATGCCCCGTTTGATATTTAAGTGTAGGTTACTTTATAATTAATTCAAATTTAAATAGGAAAGTAAATCATGGCTTTGATTAAAAATTCATGGAAAAATATAATTATAAATAGGTATGTGACATGGACGTTTCTAAAGAATGATTTTAAGATTGTAATTATAATCCATATTTTTTGTAAATCATATTATTATTAATAAACATGCTACGATTTTTCTAAAACCGTGTTAGATGGACCTACTACGCATTAAACATGGTAAAAGCATTTTAGTTCTTGGGATAGACCTTGTGGCAGTTGCAACCACTAGCGTCATCTAGTAAGCACGATGAACATTAAACTCACGTGACGTGCAAACATAAAATGCCCCCGCATTTCTTGTTTGCACTTTTTCCCACCTCTCCTTACCATCCGATTCTGTTGTTCAAAGGATAAAAAGGAGAGTGTGTATCATATACAAGTACCTGCGAATTTCTATATAAGTTCCAACACTTCCAACAAGTGCCAATTAGACTTTTCATTACTTAAGTATTTCCCTACTTTTTAAACCGGCTCTGGATTCCAGATTATGAGGTTCTCTGTGTACCACTAGGAAAACTAAATAAGCAAAAGAAAAACTACACACTTCGTTTATGCTTTCCATTCCTAATATTTTATATTACTCGTATCTCATTAACATCATCATCACTATCACGACATAATATAAAGCAAAGTCGCTTTCCGCTGTCTGTCCCTATGTATGCTTAGATCTTTAAAACTACGCAACGGATTTTGATGCGATTTTGTTTAATAGATAGAGTGATTCCAGGGAAAGTTTATATGTATAATAGAGGAATGAAACACTGATAATTTTAGAGGTTTCTAATGTGATGTCGTAAATAAACACATTTTTTTGCGCTTACATTGCAAACGCTGGCTGAACCCTACGAGATAAATCAAATTAATGTACTACAGTTTTGTACACCTTAAAAAGGTCTAAAAAAAAGTCCCGTGCGAAGCCGGGGCGGGTTGCTAGTCAAATATAATACTATAAACAGTTAGCTAGTTAAATATAAAAAAAAATTGAAAATGTGTTTCTCGAAACTTACTGACGCATAGTTTTCAGTAGGTATAATATCGGTAAACAATTTTCCTTCCTGTTGGCCCTGGTGCCGGATTCTAATTTAAAAATACATTACAATTTAATAAATATACAACCTATCTCAAACATAACTCCAACACTCAACAAACATTCAACCAATATTGAAGCTGTATTGGAGTTGCGTTGGAATATTTCTCAAACAAATTCTGATATTTCTGATTCAGATGTTTATGCCGTAGCTGTATTGCGTTGTTAATGCTTTGGAGTTGTATTGAAGTTGGATCGTGTCTATACGCGTTTTAAAGTCAGAATACGGCCCCTGTGGCCCCTGTAGCTCTCTTTCAAACGCAAGACTAGATATATTAAAGAATAAAGCTAGATATATTTGTAAAAAAATAGAAAATACGTCCTTGTTTACTAATCCATCAAAAACACTATCATCGCCTCGTGTTACATTGTTTGAGGGTCTGATAACTCTATTTTCGTTAAAACACGTACAGAACATTATCTAAATCCCATACCTAAAGGCTTTAAATATTTATCGTCGTCATGCGTGCTGTCCGTGCCCTGCAATTGGTTTGACGGTATCTTATCACCTTCTTATCTATCGCTGACGCACTAGTCTAACCGATTATAAAGACCTTTTAAAACTGTGTCAGCATTATTAGTAAAGAGATCTTGTTATTCTGGTGTTTCTAGTATATTATTAACCAGTGTTTGTTCAACTGAGGAAGAAATATTTTCATTTAGTCACGGTCGGTATGTTTTGGATTGCGGCGTATTGCTAATTCATAACAAAGCTGTCACGAGTCGAGGCACGTTTATAAACGTGTTATGTTATGTTTCCTTTGTGGAATACTAGCTGGGATTCCTATTTTTTTTAATTGTTAGGTCTTTAAGGGCGTATGATCCAGGGACCCGCCCACCCCTTCCCAGAAAAAAGCCTTTGAACGGCTAGTCGTTCGTTTAACAGCCCAAATCACTTGCTGTCCGATATCGATTGAATGCCCATTCATTTTACTTAGCCGTATGAAGGGGTTTCCCTTACGAGACTACCTCTACTGATAGAAAAACCCTTTCGAAAGGCTATTTTTAAGCGCTTGGAAAAGGTATCTGATATTCTTTAAGGGAACCGCTTACCCGTATTTAAAGCGCTATAAGGTGATACATGACTGAGGTTGTGCTCAGCAGATTTAAATTTTACTTTCAAGAATGATTTACGACTTGTGGGAGGATTTGTGGGAGGAAAACACGATTGGCTACAATTTCCTCGAGAGTTTTATTTTTCAAAGTCAGGTCTTATTTTAACCTAAAACTGATTTTATTGCTCAATTATAAAGACAATAAGGATAAAATTGTATTAACTAGTTCTTTAGGATTGTAGGATGGAAATTTAATTCGTTGCTTACTTTCACCTTGAGATGGCATAAAGTGATATGACGCTTACGACATTTCATAAACGCGCTTCCAGACTACCTTGGCGCGAATTACCTTGGCGCTATCCTTTGCTACATTTGATCAGTCTGTAAGCCGCCACTGCCAACGATGGATTATTGTTTGTCGGCGTCAGCGCTTATTTTTACAAAAATAAAGTGCTTTTAATTATTTATTACACTATTTGCAGATCTGTTTACAACAACGTTTTTTGCGTTGATCAAACCTGTATCTCCATACAAAAATACTCGTATAATATGTAGTTTACTTTTAGAGTAGTCGTTTGAACTACAGAATAAACAACAGTAAGTTCACTCCAACTATACTTGCGCGCTGGGCGAGACACGCCGGTTTTGTACCTTATATTATAACATAAAACATGCGAATCATGCGATAAACTATTAAAAGATACTTAAGTCAATAATATTATTATTATTGCAAGATAATTAATTGCGTAAACAATAGATATTATTTATTTTAATTTTTTACCTTATGGAGTTTGTCTAAATAAAGAAGTGTCGTGGTTTATATGGGAGCTCATACATTCTACGCCACTTCTCTTTCCGGACAGATTCTACCTCAGTGTAAACAACTTCTATACAGTACAGTGGACGTATTTCGGCCTTTTCCGGGGCAACCTTAGGAGCCACGTCAGAAATGACACAATAATGAGAGCAACGAAACTCCTCTAGTCAGTTTGCTATATACTATGCTTATTTCTAGATCTGGACACCTGGCAGCTGTAAAGTGGTGGAGGTCAAAGAAAACAAACCACTTCAAGAAAACCAATCCTAGAGTTCTGGGTTTCATGCAATATTATGAGAAATTATACAAGTAATTAGATTATATCATTGCCAAAAGTTTCTGTTGTAGGAAGTAGTGCCAAACGACGTATAATGTAATTCATAGTTTGTCGCCTACTGTTTTTGTTTCCGTGATAATACACAATGTTTTTTATTCTAATGTTAAAATATAGGCCCTGTCCTTTATAACTGAGACAAATTCGGCAGTTTTTACCTATTTTGGTATTACTATTTTCTCTGACCTCCACCAATTAAAAGCACCCAGATCCCCGGATCTTTTTTTTTTTATAAATAATACATTTATTCACGAAACAATCCTTAGTTTACAAACTTATCTTCTGCCAAACTGCAGGACAGTTTGTTGGCAGTAAGCAATAAGGATAGTATAGCAATCTAACCAGACGGATTTTGTTGCTCACATTATTGTGTCATATCTGACGTGACCAGCTCTTAGTCCAAAAGGGAGCGGAGGAGAAAACATGTGCCATTTTCATACAAATTGCGCAGCATATTTTGAGGGGTGTCAAACAGGGACTGAAAGGCTACCTTTATAAACGGTTTTTACAGAGTCTTTTTAAGGCAGCTTTACTCTTTTTTCTCAAAAATCATCATGGTAGAGTCCTTTTCAGCTAATTAGGGGGTGTAGATTCCGAAAATTTGGTCTGTTTTTAAATCCAAGATGGCGGATACACTCTGTTTTCTCAAAAATCGTTATGGTGTCGTTTTCGGCTAATTAGGGGATACAGATTTCGAAAATTATGTGTGTCTAAAATCCAAGATCGCTGTTGAAAAATCGTCATGGTAGTAATTTCCGGCTAATTAGGGCGTAAAGATTTCTTAACTTATGTCTGTTTTAAAATCTAAGGTATAATACTATACGCGGTAATACACTCTTTTCTGAAACCTACATACTACCTACTGGATCTCAGGATTAGAGAAACAGAGTCATGCAGTTTTGGCTCAAATCGCTCGACGTAATGAGCAGTTGAAAACAGAGTCACTCTAAAGACCTCAATCTTTTTACATTTCACTATAATAGTTATTGTAGCGTCATTAAACCAAAGTTTAGGTAGATATATTTCACATTTATCTACAATATTTAGTACAGCGCCATCTATTTAACTTAAGTTACCTACTTCCTTTTGGGTCAGTTGAGATTTTATATTTTTTTTAAACCGGGTTAGAATGGCAAAGAAGTTATATTATCGAACCCATTTTGTCAACTTAATGACCTGGTTTAGACATTTCATCTAATCGCTAAACCAGTTTAGTGAAATGACAAATCTAGTTTTACTCATTCATTTTACTCAGATTTAGTTAGATTACTAGAGAAATGATGGAATGGGTAAACCATTTTGTCATCCTGCGCGATTTTATCATATCACTTAGCCATTTTAATTTAAATTGCAGTTTGAATTCCGAATATAATCCGTTTTAAGTTGTTCGGGTTGGTTGAGGGTCACAGTTCTAACCTAACCTAGCCCACTCTTTGAGCAGCCGTTCGGGTTTATTGTGGGTTAGAGCTCTAACTTAACTCGCTTTTTAGCAGATTCTTGATAGATTGTGGACATATAAATACTAAGTAAAGCTTAAAATTCAGGTAGGAGAATCTGCTGTACTTGTACTATTAATTATTCTGTACTATAACCGCCATCTTCATTCGTCCTGCGCTATCATACTATCATCATATCATACGGCCTACGAAACGCTCTCTTCACCATCTTAAGGAATTTTGACTTCCCCAACATGATCAACATGGTTCAGGTTGCGACAGGGGAGAGCAAAATGGTGGTGCGTGTCGAGGGGGAACTTACTGACGACTTCACAGTAATGACGGGGGACTCAAGCAGGGCGATGCCTTGTCACCTATGCTCTTCAACTTAGTCTTAGAATATGTCCTAAGGCAAGTTTTAACACTGGAGGGATGGCTAGAACTGAGTTGAAGGCACAAGATGATAGGATACGCAGATGATCTGGCCATCTATAGACCAGGTGCGGGAGTCCGTAAGGATCCGTATTTATAAAACCATTCGGCCAATCCTTATGCACGGTTGTGAGGCATGGACACTGACACTTGGAGAGAAAAATATGCTGCTAGTCGCAGAAAGAAAGGTACTTCGCAAGATCCTCGGGCCGAAACAACGACTGGATGGAAGCTGGAGAGTTCTAAAGAACGCGGAAATAGAAGACCTGGTGGCTGAACCTAATATTATAGGAGAGACCAAAGCTCACAGACTTCGCTGGCTTGACCACCTCGAGAGGATGGGGGAAGATTGAAAAGTGAAGAACGCATTCCATGGTTGTCCGGAAGGGCGACGCCCTGTTGGACAACCACGGTATCGCTGGAAAGACATGATCGAGGCGGATCTGAGCGAACTTCGAATCTGAAATTGGCAAGAGCTAGCGCAGGATCGAGGAAAGTGGCACACCCTCGTATCGGAGGCCAAGATCCACTTTGGGTCGCTGAGCCAACGGAGTAAGTAAGTAAGTAGTAAGTACAACCGCCATCTTCGATTTTAAAACAGATCATTTTCAAAATCTACACCCCCTAATTAGCCAGCAACGATAGATAGACCTGGGCATCTGGCAGCGTTTAATGGGTGGAGGTCAGAGTGATTCACTAACAAAAAATTTCTGTTGGAAAAAAGTAATACCAAAATAGGTAAAAACTGCCCAAGTTTTCTCATTTATAGAGAATAGAACGACAAACGACAAACTATGAATGATGAAGGCCGGTGAAAACTTTTTGTAGAGGGCGCTGTTCCGGATTCCATACAACTGCATACAGTGAGAGAAGATGAATGGTCCTTAACAATGTACTGAAACTATATACAGTCAGAAGGCTTTTCTTAGGGGAAATCTTCCCTGTCGTTTTATTCTACAGCATTTTAATTGTAGAGTATTTTGGAAACTTTAGAATTTCACTTAGGGACCAATTCGAGATGAAACAGTTAGTAATTTTCGCTAAAATAAATAAAAACTACTTCCCACCATACAAATTTTGCTTTTCTAACGACCATTGTTGGAAATTTCATTTTGACAGTTCCCCATTATATATATTATAAATTTATGACGTTGTTTGGCACTATTTTTTTCCAAGAAAAACTTTAGGCAATGATATAATCTAATTAGGTATTTGCATAATTTATTATCATATAGAATTAAGAAAATATATTAAACTTAGAACGCTAGGATTTGTCTTTTCGAAGTGGTTTACCTAGTTGGTTACTAAGTTCTGTTACCAGATTTCTGACTGATAAAATATAAAATAAAGTTTAAAATAAAAATTTAAAGTAATTATTTAATAGCCTAATTTGTAATGAACATAATATGGTATAATAATATACAAATCAGATGGGAAATTTGAAATCCTTGTAAAGCACAAGATTGCCTGAAGACGCAAACACGCGGTAAATTTAAGAAAATGACACTTTACAAAAGCACATCAAATAAATATTGCACCTTTGTTTAGAAGGTTCCATTGCTTATTTGTAAGAAACCTGTTTATTAGAGGTAATTGCGTGACCACCATTTAATTTTCTTGCGATTTTATCCCACAGATATTCCCATTTGAAACATTGCCTATTTTTAAGTTTTGCACAAAAGACATAGATTTAGACTGCTATGGAACAAGCAGACTTGCAACGTATAGTCAAGTATTTTATCGGATAGACCCACGTGAACTATACATACACCAAATTGAAGCTAAAGAATATAGCTACCGAATTGTGCAAGACTGATGCGTCTTAAACGTGATTAAAAATAAATAGGATTTAAAATCAACATGAACAAGGAGCGTACTTTTGACGTATATTTTTCACGCCTTTTTCCGAGTGTTATAAAGAATTCTGAAAAACTGCGACAATAGTTTTTAATTCAATATACCTATTGTAATCTATTGACTGTTAAATAAGCTTTTAATTTATGTACATGAATAATTAAAATTTTGCTACCTATTCCTATTTATTTAGTGAAAACTCTAGTAACAGAACTTAGTAACCGACTAGGCACATTCTTTGACCTCTACCAATGAACAGCTGCCAGATGTCCGGAGCTAGAAAAAAGCATAGGATATCAAACTAACTAGGTTTCGTTGCTCTCATTATTGTGTCATATCTGACGTAGCCAGCTCTCCGTCGTCTTTATTGATAACTATCATTAACGTTTATTTAAAAACATGTATATACGATCATATAATATATTATGCCTACACGCACTATTGTGCCTACACGTTTTTGTACGATATGATGTACATGTTCGAGTGAATCTGGCTCCTCGTCGTTTTGTCGTTTGTTCCAAGTGAACTATCTTTAAGCCTTTAGTCTGAGCGAACTACCACATGACCGCGTTCGCAAGGAGGCGGGACTACGCGATCATTAATCTACCCACAATCGAGGTACGTGTATTTTCTGGTACTCGTCTAAAAAGCCAAATGAATGGGTTTTGAGAGGCAACGGCTTTGGAAAGCAAATCCTTACGAAAACCCTTCAATTCAATGTTGACACCGTGGTGTTCGCGACAGAAATGGCACAAATAATGAATATTCACACCGATACTTCGTAAGAACTATTATATAATCTGTGCCGATACATAAATAAAAACAAATACAGTTCCAAACTTCCCAAAACGATGCGTCGCACGCGCTCCAAATTCTTCCGCCCCTTCGCCACACAAAAGGTAACCGTATTACAATGCAATAAGGTACTTCTTAACCGCAAGCAGCGGCAACTTGGCGGCTTTGTCAAAGGCGCCGCCGCTTTGACACCGCGCTAGACGTACGGTCGTCTAACGTAAATTTACAATTTTGCTCTTATTGTCATTAGGAAAAGGATAAAAATTGCATGAGCGTAGAAAGGCAAACCCCTTCAAGAGCTACCAATGCTACCCTTTCGAAAGGCTTTTTTAAGCGCTTGAGAAGGTATCTGATATTCGTTAGGGGAACTCCTTACCCGTATTTAAAGCGCTTTAAATAGCTAAATGAATGGGTATTGAGAAGCAACGGCTTTGGCGAGCAAAGCCTTACGAAAAACCCTTTCAAAAACCCTCGAAGGGGATACCGTATTTATAGCGCTTTAATAGCCAAATGAATGGGTTTTGAGGAGCATCGGCTTTGGTAAGCAAAGCCTTACGAAAAACCCTTTCAAAAACCCTCGAAGGGGATACCGGGCGGGTCCCTGGCTTATGATCCACGTTATCGGTACGAGCGACAATTTATCGTGGAGAAGCTCGACAGGCGCGCGACGCGCGGATGAATTCAGATTTTTCCTGCGTGCATGCCCACATGAAAAGTTTTATTAAAATATTGGAGTTCAGGACTCTAAATATTTGAGACCCGACTGCCTGGCAGACAGATAGGGTGGTTCTCTATGCAGGCCATTAACAAGTGGGGGTTTTGTAGTGTCACCATATGAGATTTTTGTAGGTACGTAAGACGTGAAAAACAAACAGAGGCCTTTGCCCAGCAGTGGGATACTATAAAACTGGCTAATAAAGAGTCGGTTAAAGATATGATCTGGCTTAAAATTTCAGTACTTGAAGAAAGTATGTACTTAGTAAATTTACTTGGGCTAATGAAAAGATTGAAGTAGGTATTTAAAAGTTAATTTATTAATATTATAGAGAGAATGACGGTATGCAAGCAGTGGAGGCCCAAAACTATAAAAGCCGTTTTTTGAGCCTGAAATCAAGTGGAATCGTTGCTTTTTTTCTCTTCTAAATACCTAATTATATTCTAAATCTTGCAGTTATTCTGTTTCCGTTTTCCACGCCTATTATCTACTCGTATTGTTTATGGTGAATAACAATGAACATGCTAGTTTTCATTGTAGATCGTTTCGGTGATAATTCCTATTAAAACTGAATGCGGTCTATTTTAATGGATTGAGCTAACCGTAATTCCGTTTTGTTTGTGTTATTAGTTATTACTACCTCTATGTTATGGGATATTATTATATCACTTATTAGTGAGAGCATGTTTGTACCCAATACATTTTATGCAAATAATAACGCAACATAATTTTTATTAGGGTTGCCATACGTTCCGTACTTACCTATATGTATACGGGAACGTCATCATACTTGAGTATTGCGTTCCGTATTCTTACTTGTCCCGTTTTTGTCCCGTTTTTTCAATACCGTTGTAGATAGGTACTTACATAAATAGTTATGGCGGATGTATTATGAATATATTTTATTATAGCGGATGTGTCTCAAATGAATTCCTGTGTGGGGAGTCAAACGGACTAAATTTACAAAAAAAAACCATGTAAATGTAATCAATAAAATAAAATCTACGTCAAAATTTGACTTGGAGACGAATCAGGAAGGTTTCTGTCCAGGAAGAGGTCTTCCTGGTGGTTCTTCTCAACAGTAATTAAACTAGTGTAATAGATTTTTGTGTTTTCTACCAATCTTGATTCACCAAATACTTGTGAGATCACCTCGGTCGTCGACATTGTTAAAACGTGTGGAAACACTTTTACGTAGAAAGCTGAAATTTGGAATGAAAAAAAAAAGAAAATGTCGATTGATTTTATGGGGCAATTTAGTGAAATTTATATTATATTGTAAACCGTTATTACCCTAATTTTTATTTGTTTGGCACTAATACGTCTCGTATCAGTTTACCAATAATTATGGCAACCCTAAGCATAATAATTGCAGGCAGGAAGGATAATAATTTTGGAGTGTTAGGGAAATCTCTTATTTTCCGCACTCTACAGGTTTTAAGGTTTAGATTTTAGATATATATTGATTACGATTAACGATTGACTGTTGTTTTTTATCTAGCAGGATTTTTTTATATCAATAAATCCGGTTTTTATGATGATCAAATCAAAGGTCTCTTGCATTAGGTGCATACTTATCGGTTTCGGTAAATACGAATCTTCATTGCTCTTAACGTTGTGTACCATTTATTTATTTAAACTTTATTGCACAATAATACAAAGTACAAAGGGCGGACTTAATGCCAGAGGGCATTCTTTACCAGTCAACCATCAGGCCAAACAGATAAAAACAATAGTGCGGGGAACGGGTAGCAAACAGAAAACTAAAATCCGAAATTACATTACGTATAACTAAATATAAATTTATTCTACATAAATACAATTATTATATATACATATATATATATATATATATGTATATATGTATATATATATATATATATATATATATATATATATATACTTTACACATTACTACATATAATATATAACCTGTTACTAATCTACTATGAGCCTTAGTTAAGAGACTTTTCTGTAAGATGCTTGCGCAACTTGCGCTTGAATGAGAATTTAGTCTGAGGTTGCCGAATATCCAAAGGGAGACTATTCCAAAGACGAACTGCCTGTTTCACGAAAGAATTGGACATAGGACCGGGACGATGGTAGGGGACTGTGAGTAACAATTTACGGGAGGTGCGAAGCTCACGGCCTGGCTGTGCCATAACAAACTGAAATTTAGAACGCAAGTACTCAGGCGCTGCAGGATCAAATAAAGTACTGTAGAGCGTAGTTATGATCCTGAGATACCGGCGTTCTCTAATACGCAGCCAATTTAGCTTCAGCCGAAAAGCAGACACGTGGTCGTATTTCCGGAGACCGTAGATAAATTGAATACAACTATTGAGGAGCAGCCTATCCAGCCTGTTTAAAAGCCCTTGTGAAATATTGGTAAGGCACACATCACCATAATCTATGACAGGCAAGACAAGAGCCTGAATAAGCAGTCTTTGTACTTACTGGCAGAAAGTGCTTAAACCTATATAACGATCTCAGAGTGTTAGTTACTCTACGACACACATCAGATACCTGGGGTTCCCAGGTCAAACCACGGTCAATGATCAGCCCTAGATTTCTTACCTGCGACGAGAGCGGTATTACATTACCCTCAAAGATAATTGGTTTAAGGAGTGATTTATCGAAGGCCAAGGCAGTGCGCGGACCTCCAAGTAATATAGCCTGACACTTAGATGGGTTAACGCCGATGCCAAAGTAAGATGACAAAGATGAAATACGATTAAGGTCTACGTTAATCCGTTCTATAGCCTAGTGCAGATCTTCGATTTTAGCCTGAGTATATTATATAACTGTAAGTCAGTAACAAGTGAAAAGAAGACTGAATGAAAGGGGTTATAAGGTTAATAATAATAAATTCTTTATTGCAGGCCAATTTGCCCATAGTTTGTTAATTACAAACTTACATTACTAGTGTTAGTGTCTATTAACCTAAATAAATATTATATCTACCTCTTACACTATTTGGGATCTTTATAAACTGGGGTATGGAACGAAGCCCAGTGGCTGATAAACGGACAGTCCCATCTGTCCGCTATGTCGGTCAGCAAGCTGTTGGAGCTCGCCCGCAGGCGGTTTACTTGAGAGGCGATTCTTTTTCTCATTATGGCATGGTAGTCGTCCATTCGTGCTTCCGCAAACATGCCTGACGCACTACAAAAGCGTGGCAGCCCCAACAGCATCCTGAAACCGTTATTGAATTGGACACGCAGAGCACTGTAAGCGCGCTTTGTGTAGTTGATCCACAGGCTGCACGTGTAGAATGATTGGCAATACGACATGAACAGTGTTTTCTTGACTCCCACTGTACAACGTGCAAACCTGCGAATCAACATATTAGCTCTTACTGCCAGTGCTCTGCGTTCCCTTTCAATATCCGCATCATCCTTCATATTTTCATTGATTATGTGTCCCAAGTATTTGAATGTGGCCACTCTGTTCAAAGCCACTCCGCCAAGTATCACCGGCTCCACCATAGGCAAGGTCTTATTACCAGCGCGAAATACTAACGTCTCACTCTTTTTTAAATTATAGAGGAGGCCATGAGACTCAGCGTATGTGTCACATACTTTCAACAGTTTATTCATAGCACTGATCGATGGACTTAGCAGCACCATATCATCGGCGTAACTGATATTGTTCACCATCTTACCACCGATCGAACAGCCAACCATGGTACTGCTAAGCTCAGCTAGCAAGCTAATAAAAATGGAAAAAAGTAACGGAGTGAGTATTCCACCCTGTGGAACACCGGAAGACAGATCGCACCAATCGGACAGTGCTCGATTAGCACGAACTGCCTGCCGACGACCACGTAGATAGGATGCAATCCACTCGGCCGCTGATGATGATGATTTATCGAGGCCACAACTCTAAAAGTTGATGTTAGATTTACCAACTTCAATAAGAAGCGTTACTGCGTATTCAATTTAAACTTCGAACTTTATCAAGAGTTCTCTGAAAAGTTAGACGGAAGTTGTCCCATTCAATGCTTGCAACTTTGGATATCTCTACATGACTTTTGGAACAAGTTCGTCCAAAGAAAACTTTGACTTGGCACCCTCATCTCTAATACGCCCTCAATGAGTTGGAGATAAATTAATAAGGTTTCAAATCAAATAATGATTAAGTACATGAATAACCAAATAATATGTCCAAGTAGTCGATACAATCTAGACTCCAGAGGAATGAAGAATTTGCTTAAGAAAAATATATAAGTTAAGTAGCAGGATATGTAATTAAGTACCTAATTGGTAAAGTAAAAGTACCGATGCACAGAATTGAACATTTCAATTAAAAGAAATATCGCCTATAAGAATATAAGGGTTAAGAGGTAAATAAAAAGCAGCGTGCTGACAAATAACGATCTCTTCCATTCAATACAACTTTTGGGAAGCAAAAAGCATACAGTTGTAGTTAAGCATTTTAATTCGATTTTTATTATGTTTTACCATTTTAAACCGGCTTTTAAACCTCTTAACCTTCAATTTTATATATCACGTTCATCAATCAAACCTAATGCAGCTATTAAAATAAGCACAAAAAACCAATTCAATATTGGCGAACAGCTGCCAATTTCATGGACCATTAGTGTTACGCTGCGGCAATCTCATTGAAACATTAATTTTAATTTCAACCTTAATTATGACCAAACAAAGTTGAAAATTCTTTGATAGGTTTCTGCCTGAGGTTGACACGCTTTACGCACGTATCAGGATTATTTATTGAACCTTTATTACAAATGAATAAGGGTTAGAATGGCTTGTATATTAAGTTTACAAAATCGGTGTGGACGGCCGTGAATGATTTTAGACGATTAAATCAAAGATGTTGATATTTGTGGCTAATGTTGGGTCTCGTTTTTACACGTTTTAGGGTGGTATATATATATTGAGTGGGCAGATATTTTGATGGACTTTATTGAGTCCTGACATCTCCCAACCGCAGGTGCACATAGATACTGGATCTATACTTTACAGAGGAAGGCTTGTAAAGATATAAATAGGCGGATCAAAAAATAGTCAGATAGGTGACTTAAGGAAAATTCGTGGCTACGCTTGGAGATTCTATACGGTTATAAAAACATTTTTTTAAATTAATTTAAATTTTCTTACTTGATTTCTTTTAGTAAACAGATAGAATTATAAAAACTCTTATTCGTATTACCAGATATTTCCAAAGCTCTGAATAAAATATCATCATCATCATCATCATCATCAGCCTATATTAGTCCACTGCTGGACATAGGCCTCCCCTAATGAGCGCCATAGCGCCCTGTCTTCAGCTTGCTTTTAATTTCAGCAATCAAAAGCAAATGCTTTAAATTTTTTCCTACGATTGAAAATCAAAGAAATATACGCTAGTGGATGAAATAGGCCCTATGACGGAATTAACCTCATTGACCGTATGGATAAATAAAGCTAAAATAATAATAATATAATTTTAAACAAAAAAGAACCGACTTCACCTAGCTTCCACCTTTCCAACAGCAAATGCTCGAGCTGCTGTAAAAAATACTCAAATCACTATAGGTGTGCCGATAATAGTTGAAGAGTTCCCTCGATTTCTCCAGGATCCCATCATCAGATCCTGACCTGATTACAATGGGACCAACTGTGAAGTATACTCTTTCGAACAAAAAAATAATTTTCCAAATCGGTTCAGCCGTCTTCGAATAATCGGTGAACATACATAAAAAAACAAAGATCCCGTCGAATTGATAACCTCCTCCATCGAAATCTTGAAGTCGGTTGAAAATGCTTCTACTTTTTGTCCTTATTTTATGAGTTTCACGCCTTACCTAAAAAAGTACATATGTTGTAATAAGTTAATAACGTGAATGAATACCCATTTATTTAATTTTGTTGGCATTAACTTGATCGACGCAACGCCATACAGAGACGTTGCACAAACACAACGCAAGAGCATATTTTTCGAATTAAAAATAACGCAACTACTATCTAGTACACTAGTCAAGCAAAAACCATCTTTATGTCTAAGCGTGAAGAACCTAAAAAGTTCATTGCTGTATCCACAACTTACTCCCGCATCAAGGCAACTTTCCCTTGCCTTAGTAATGAAATATGGACATTGTGTCAGCCCGATTAAGGTTCCTTTTTCAATAATGTTGTTGGATAAGAAACGAGCCTGGGAAAGTTAGTTACTATGTGGAATGAGGCACCACGTAACGAGGCCGCACGATAGTTATGTAAAACGTCCCTCTTGTTTGTTCTTTACAACGTGATAGTGGAAAGGTATTTGTAGTTACGATATGAGCAAGAAACTGGACAAAGAGTAAAGATATTCAAAGGTATAGATGTAAATGCCTTATTTTTTTTCAAAATTGTATGATACCTTAACAAATGATGTTGTTTTCAACACGGAATGGGTTTGTGAAAGAATTTAGGACATGAATGAGATACCGGAGCCCAATGCGCTGGTCTGACCAAATTAGCTCAGCTCTCAACACAACGTCCATTGGTGGTCCACTAGCTCCGCTACAGAGAGAAAGATGGCGTCAGATCATTAGAGAGAAGCTATTGAATGACCACGACCCTCAGTGATGAGGAAACCGATGCAAGGAGGAGGCAAATGGATGATGCATCTCCCCTGCCTGCTTGAAGACGGCTGGAATTGTCGTCTCCTTCCTTGCAGGATAATTCTCTTGCAAGTACCACAACAGTTGCTTTCAAGCAAAAACAAGCACAACTACAACTGATTTCAAGAGTATCAGCAAATCCAGAGAGCGCAATTTCAACTTTTTTAAGAAGGTAAGGGAAGCAATGTTCTTGTCCATGGGAGAAGACATCTACCAAGCAGTTTTGATCGAGATCGGAAATAGAAAGGTACTAAACTTGATTATCTCCGCATATGCAATGTCGGCAACTTCTGAAACTGTAAGGATTGTCTGAGTAGGAAATTTAACCATACACAGATCCTACTGATCTATAGTATTGTTAAGTATTGTAAAAACTAAAAACCTAATGTTTTTGAATACTTGGGGCAAAGTTTTATTTAGGTAAAGATTACTTCGCTTGTCATTGTCATGTTCTAGTAATTAATTATATAATTTACTAACTGATAACTTAATGGTACGAAGGCCACGAAATCCAAAAAGCGTCGTAACTTTGGAAAATAAATTTTTTTCATAAACATCAGGTTACATAAATAGGTTTAAGAGCGTTACAACCGAACGTCCATAAAAAGTTGTTAATGAAAAAGGCAAACCGCGTCCCTAATTAAGTAGGTGCTTAGGGTAAATCTGCCAATTACCGTCCCTCGCGCCGTTGTCACGGCGGTTACGTTTCCGAGGGGTAGTTTACAAAGCGTATCTAGAGTATTCATTCACTTCATTTTGTATAGAGAATATCACGTTTTTTTTTATCGTATGGCTAAATGTCACTGGATATATATAGATAGGCATTTCTATATATATCCAGTGACATTTAGCCATCCTTCTCTGGGGTAGTAGCAGTGGGAAAGCAGATGATAAAGAAAATCCAGTGATTGCTGCGAGGTCCAGATGGGACAGTGCAGCTGCCAAGTTTGTTACTCTTTTAGCACCACCCAGGGCTCACGTGTAGGGTTGTCTAAGGTGTTTCCTACGGACGCAGAGTAACATTGATCCCAAGGATCACGTGACGCTTACTTTACAAAATGTAGTGACGGAGGTGTCGTGTAGGACGCAGAACGCTATAGCGTGAACCATCCTTTACACACTCTGTTTGCAGTGGTTTCTTCATATCTGATGATCGTTCATATGAAGGTATAGGTATCTTGCTGCTATCGACTTTATCGCTTGCACTTGGGGTGCTGTGGCTCAAACCATCCAGCACATAATTGAAGACTGCCCTATATCGTGCTATACCGCCGGACCTCCAGATTACCTGATCACCTTGTGCGACGAAGCCATTAAGTGGCCTTAGTGTTGACATTTAATACCCACTTTATTGAATATACATATATTATGCTTCTGTCGATTCATTTCGATTTATTCATATTCAGTCGATTTATTTATTTAATCATATCGCAAAATATGCGATATGATTAAATAAATAAATCGACTTTATCAACCTTTTTAGGGTTCCGTAGTCAACTAGGAACCCTTATAGTTTCGCTTTGTCTGCCCGTCCGTCCGTCCGTCCGTCCGTCCGCGGATAATCTCAGTGACCGTTAGCACTAGAAAGCTGAAATTTGGTACTAATATGTATATCAATCACGCCGACAAAGTGGTAAAATAAAAAGTGGAAATTTTTTTTTTATTAGGGTACCTCCCCTATACGTAAAGTGGGGAGTGATTTTTTTTTTCATTTCAAGCCTAACGTGTGATATATTGTTGGATAGGTATTTAAAAATGAATAGGGGTTTCCTAAAATCATTTTTCGATAATGTAAATATTTTCGGAAATATTCGCTCCAGAAGTAAAAAAATATGCGTCCCCCCCCCTCTAACTTTTGAACCGTAAGTTTTAAAAATATGAAAAAAATCTCAAAAGTAGAACTTTATAAAAACTTTCTAGGAAAATTATTTTGAACTTGATAGGATGAATAGTTTTTGAAAAAAAATTACAAAATAATTTCTGAACTAAGTTTGTAATTTAACCGCATAAGCAGGTGTTTATTGTACCTGTAATTTCTACAAAATTACAATGAAATGACGTGCTTTCAAATAAAGTAAAAACGGTGAAAATCGGTTCACGCAATAAAGAATTATTCCATAAAAATCATCTTCCATACTTTAAGCTCGCGCGCAATAGTTTACTTAATTTGCCGATAGATGTCGCTGTACGTGGAACTCTCATATCATATCCTACATGGCGGTGTTATTAACTCTTAAGTGGGGACACTTACTGTGACGGACGGAAAACTACGGAACCCTACACTGAGCGTGGCCCGACACGCTCTTGGCCGGTTTTTTAAAGATCATTTCTACTTGTGTGACTGTACTACTGGTCAGTGAAATTTTTACGAGATCGCAATTAGGTTTTTTTATTTTTTTTATTAGCCTGGTAAGGTGAGCCCGACTGGGGAAGTACCTCCACCTTACAGAAAACCACAGCCAAATAGCACTAGACCCTACTCATAGTGTTGTGTTCCTGCTGGTGAGTAAGGTTGCCAAAGAGCTCAAAGAGGACCCAGTGTGTTGACGATGAGGGACCCTCTTGTTCCTTTAGCCGTCAACACAGTGAATCCTCCTTTTTGTAAAGGGTCGGCAACGCGCATGTGACTCCTGTGGAGTTACAGGCGTCCATAGGTTACGGTAGCTGCTTACCATCAGGCAGGCCGTATGCTTGTTTGCCACCGTCGTAGTATAAAAAAAAAAAAAAAAAAAAAAAGGTGTCCGGGGTGTCATGCTGCTGGGCAAAGGCCTCCTCTCATTTTCCGCCTCAATTAGGTTATAAAATGAAATAAGAGAAATTAGTCAATTTGTACGTTTTACGTTCCCCGGCGATCGTTGAGGTTAAATTCAGAGACACCAGGTCACAGGCGAATACAAATCGCCTTATGAATGTGTTCGGGTGCGATTATCTGGTGATCCCGTAATCCCGGGACGCAGGCTTTCCATTTTTGAATGGACTATGGATGCAGCGGGATTTGTGTCCGTTGTTCGTTATTATTTGTAAAGTTAGGGCCAGACGGCATACAACCACAGCCCTCTGCCACGAGACCTTGGCAGAAAACAGAGATTTGAAACCATGTAGCCCGTGGTTGATGCCAAATTCTATATGACCTTTAAACGGCCTTGGTAGCCAGTCGTGCTCTGCCAACCATTGGCAGAAGCGGTTGGTTGGTTGTCGCTTCAACAACTCGCTTCAACCAAGGTCACGTGGCAGAATCTGCGGCTATCTGCATTCTGGCCCCAACATTACTGCGGAAGTTTGATAGTAGTGATGCGCCGAATACAGACTTTACCGAATACGAATATTCGGCCGAACATTCGGTTCAGATCTTACCGAACCGAATATTCGGCCGAATTATTCGGTAAAACTAAACAGGTTTATGCAGGTCCGCGCGGCTCGCTGAGCGCGAATTCAACCTCTCCCGCTCGCCCTTATTTCTAGTAAAATAATATGTGTATGCGACCTTGGCATTGTCAATGTCAACATTTGCAATTGTTATTGATGGTGAATTGATGACAGACGTTGATATGGTGATGAACTGAATAATTAAGCTTACTAAAATCCATTGATTTATACAAAAAGGGAGATATGGTGCTCGATTCTGTGCCATAAAATATAGCTCCCGGCACCTATATTGAATTAGTCGTGTGGCAGTCTCTCAATCACACCTTGTGCAATGCGAAAAATATGGAGGTTTCCCTTGCGTACCCGTGTTAACTATATAGGTTTATCTCTTTTGCCCATGATGCACATACATTATAGCGGTGTGGAGCATTTTACAAGTGTGTAGTGTAGGTGCAGGACCGCATTTTAGTTTTGTTTATTATGAACGTCACTCATCTTCCTTTTTGTTTATGTCTATGCTAAAATGAAGTTTTCTTGTTTTATTATATGCCTAATAAAATAAGTAATAACAATAAATATATAACTTAATTTTTAAGAGCGATAAATAGTATGAATGATTTATTTATTATTAGATAAAAGTCATATGTTTATTCGGTAAATATTCGGCAGTTTTACCGAATAATTCGGCCGAATACCGAACAATGAAAAACATGCCGAATATGCCGAATACCGAATAATTACCGAATATTCGGCGCATCTCTATTTGATAGATGTACAAAGTGTAACAAAAATGCTGGTGATCCGTGTAAGGACATAATTGGTATGGTATTTTTATTACAAAAAGTAAGAAAAATAATTAGACGCAAAAAAAAATTGGTTTTGTATGGAGGGTTGACTGGCTAGGACGACGGGTCCCAATAGGTGCTATTAACAGTAAAAGCACAGAGTCTTGGATATTTGATTTATTTATACATTAAGTACACGACAACGCTCAAGGCAACGCTAAAGATGGCGCGGGAATCCCTCTTGAGAGTTCGGTCCGATGACAGGTGAGCTGTCATCTCGGAGATGTTCCAAAACCTGGCTAACAGATCGGTCATCTGACCAAACCCTTCGCCCTCGAAGGGCAATTCAATCTGTGCCACGCTGAACTTCATCACCTCACCCTTCGCAGCTGAACTCAGCCACTCACTAACTCTGTGAACCGATCAAATTCAATTTGAATGCGTAACCCGTACGCAACGCACTCCTTTCCTTCTAAAAGGCCAATAGTATAATCGACAACGCTAACGTCTAATAAAAAGACCTTTAATTTATAAGTACCCAACCAATGATTAAATATTCCGATGGATAAAAATGTGTCATAATGAGAATATAGTTTAACCGATTCGCTCTTTTAGATTAGAGACACACATTTAGAGGTGGCCCTTATTCAAAATTTACTATACAGAAATATCTTATTTTGTTTGCTTAAATTATGAGTTTCCTGGACTACGCATAACTTGGGTAATTAACGCTCCACGTGGTCTAGTAAATAAAACAAGGAACGAGCTCACAGTTCACGCCAGGGCTATAGATGGTACATGCTCGTTGCTCCACGCAGGGTCAGCTTAGAAGATATCGCGCTCGCTCGGCTCGCTGCGGCTCAGCCGAACCACAGGCGCACAGCTTCACGTCTATGGCCGCCTCCAATGCAGCTCATGATAGCAATCATACACCGTAGCTCTGTACCACACATTAACGCGTTCCTTGTTACAATTAGGATTACCAATGTCACCGCCAGAAGGCGCCGTGACCATAACATCACCGCCCGTGGGCGCCGTGACCAAAACATCACCGCTCGAAGGCGCCGTGACTAAACATCACCGCCCGTAGGCGCCGTGACAAAAACATCACCGCTCGAAGGCGCCGTGACCAAACGTCACCGCCCGTAGGCGCCGTGACCAAAACATCACCGCTCGAAGGCGCCGTGACCAAACATCACCGCCCGTAGGCGCCGTGACCAAAACATCATCGCTCGAAGGCGCCGTGACCAAACATCACCCGTAGGCGCCGTGACCAAAACATCACCGCTCGAAGGCGCCGTCACCAATCAGCATAACATCACCGCTCGAAGGCGACGTGATCCAAGACTAAAGGCATCACAGCATAAAACGTCATGCATATAAACGTCACTGCACAGCGGCGTTGTGACTACAGGCTTACCCCATGCTGCTCTCAGGTTTATCGGCTTACTGCTTAGTTCATCTCACTGACCACCGCAGCCATGTCCTCGCGCTCCGGCCACTCGCCTGATTTTTCATACTGCTACTCCACGCGCTGGTTGCATTTTTCGCCAGCAGCAACATGCCAAACACACGACATACTTGCGCATGTTTATCTGAAAATTTACTGAAGATAGTAAATTGATTCCACCATCAATGGCTTTATGCAGATCCATATTGTTTTATACCAGTCGTACGTGACTGGGTCCCATTAGTTAACTATACTACTGATGTTACTTGAAGTTCAACATTTTATTTTAAGAGCGTTTCCTGTTATATTGCATGCTTTAATCATAATAATAATAATAATTAATTTCTTTGTAAAACAAACATTTAATCAAATCAACCAGGAAATTAATTCAATCGTTATGTAAAAATCATTTGCTATTTACTTTTATTATCATTAGTCATTTATCTCGCACAGTCCTTTACATAACCTTCTTCCCTTTCTTTATCAATGGAGTCAAAAGTAGAGTCCACATACTGGGACACTTACCCTTGTAAACCTACTACCATTTATCATGCATGATGACATTTATGACAACTTTGCAGATTGTATATCAAAACCAGATCAATAAGACTCACCTTTATCAATTGCCCATGCCCAAAAGTCTGTATCACATTCTTACCATTTATTTCTGTCTGTTCAATTTATTTCATATGTGAAAAATACTAAACACATGTAGTGGTCAGTTAGATTTTTATTTTCCCTTGTGTCAACTTTATCCGGCCAATGCCAACTACAAACTAGTCATGCTTGCATCATTTACTGCTTAAGACAGGGCAGTATACTGTCACCAATACCTTATCTGCAAACAATGTTAGCACACACACACACACACACACTCAGACACAGGAAACTGCCAGTAAATAATAAACAGTACCTCCGTTTCTTATTATCTCATACTGTATCTTCTTAAACGGCTTAGGTTCACCCTTAATACAACTCTGTGGCTCCAGTGAAAAACGATACAAGTCCCATAAAACTTCTATGAAACCTTTACCGCTCCCCATCATGGCCTATTATTCAAATCTGAGAAAAGAATATGAAGTGTCACATCATTTTTTATTACTAGCTATCATCGAATCAATTTCATTTATATTTGAACATTATCAAACTCAGACTAACAATCATACGCCTTTATTATACAGGCTTTATACAATCTCACTGAACTACTCAATCAACTACTCTATCAATGAACTACTTTTATAAATTTATACCTTTGCCTCATGTCTAGTCTTTGGTACACATAATCAAATTATACCTTTGCAGTCTTCATTGTTAACTATTCTTTGGTACACATAATAAAATTATACCTTTGTCAGACTTCATTGTTAACTAGTCTTTGGTACACATAATAAAACGATACCCTTGTCTCAATTGTCAGTCTTCATTGTTAACTGGTCTTTGAGACGCATATAATAACCATATCTTACTTGTCTTTACTTCCTCTTGTGTGGACTTCATATTATAAAATCAAGCAGCTATTAACATAATGCTTGTATCATTTGCAAAAAACAACATTGCATTACAGATATTTTATCTGTGAACATCTGTGAACATAATATAAGCACACACACAAAACAATAAGAAACAATTAGTCACCACTTCAGTTTTACATACTTTACTATCGGTCTTTATTGTCAACTTGTCTCAGGTATGCATAACAAATATCACCACTTCCCTCCTCTTGTGTAACTTCATATGTCATATGTTTGTATTTGAAAGTTTAAATCAGTGTTTTACAACACTGATTTAAACTTTCACGGTTTTTACACATATCTATTTGTAATAACGTCGAAGGTAATTTTTGGAAATATATACGCGGTTAAGTCCCGTTATTACAAATAGATATTCATATTGTAAAACCAATCATCTATTAACATTTTTTGTATCATTTGAAGAAATCACAAATGTTTTATCTATGAAGATCTGTGAACATAATATTAACACACACACAACACAAAACAATAAGACACAGTGAGTTACTCCATATTTTACATACTGCATTGTCAGTCTTTATTATCAACTTGTCTCTCGTATGCATAACAAATATCACAACTTCATTTTGTTTTTATCCCAACTTGTTTGCTCTTCATATTTTAACACCTAGCAGATATGAGCTTGTATAGTTGCACGTATCCAATATTGTATCACACATATTTTATCTGTGAACATATTAATAAACACACACACACAAAACAAAACAATATGTAACAGTGAATCACCACTCCATATTTTACATACTGTATTGCCAATCTTTATTATTAACTTGTCTCTGGTAAGCATAACAAATATCACAACTTCATTATGTTTTCATCCAACTTGTGTGCAGGTGCACTTCATATTATAACATCAAGCAGCTATTAACTTGATGCTTGTATAGTTGCAGACATCCAATATTTTATTTATCACAAATATTTAATCTGTGAACATATTAATAAAAACACACACAACACAGCAATCAGAAACAGTATAATTCCATTCTTTACATAGGTACACTGTACCTTACCTTCCCATCATACTACTGTTATTCAAATAAAAGACAATGGTGTTATAACTAATTTTAGCAATAATCATCATCATCATTATACCACATACACTGAAACTTGGAATGTTTTATGACACTATTTCAATTTAAAATTCAATCAAAATAAAGATTGCTAGTAGATTCTACTTAATTTACTTTTCACAAACTTTACTCTCATCATAAAATTAATCATGTATATTATTATTTTTCATTCAAACAATAATTATTATGCAAGTTTAGAGCAGGGATTACATCCATTGACATCACCAGAAGTTAATTTAACATAATCATTCCTGTCTTACCATTTAGAACCATTTGACTATTAAGTATGAATTTCAATACTTGCGGCATGGTTGATCATGTTGAGTGGTCAGTTATTACTCCGGTCACTCCGTTGGACTTTAGCAAACCCTTATTAATGCTATGGATCTTATTGTATTTCCTGAGTTTCTTCTCATTTATGTATTTCCAGACTTTTGGTGAAGGACACAGCAACCATAGAATTTCAGTCAGTTCATTGCTGACCAACAACTGGGTGATGGATGAATATCCGGATCCAATATGTTTCTATCTTAGGTTTGTTGTAATATCTGGCAAATTGCACCACAACTATCTCTTTTCTGGAACTTAAATACTAACACACCACACACCAAGCCAACATTTATAGGTATTATTATTAGCACAATTATTTCAATGTACATGTTTTATGCTACCTTACCCATTTGTTAGGTACAATACATCTAAAAACACACCAAGGAACATTCAGATCATACCAAAATATGTGCAAACCAACCACAAAACTCATGATCAAATTCAAATGGCATCCATTATGTGTTAGTTATAGATGCGTATATATTTATATAACTCAAATCTGTGGTATAGTATAGTTGTAGGGCAATTCAATATACCTGTATCAAAACCCTTTTGTCACTGTAGGGCATCAACGGCCATCATAATTACTTACAGCTTACATTGCTTCTAATTACTTAGTGACTTACCGGTAATATTATAATTACTTTCATCTTGCCGACACTTCATACGCATTTAACCAATGAACTTATGCGACTGCGTATTTCGTTTCACTTCTTATGTACCTACGCTCGTACAATGCATTGTAATAAACAATTACACTTTCCGCGATCCAAAACTCTGTGCATTTTACTTGCTACCAAAGCGCGCGACTACTGCGACTTTGCGACAATGGCGCTCATTACGATTTCGTACGAGAATTCACTTATTTCATAAAAATGACTTGTGGACATGAGTTACTTAATTCATATCTCCCTTCTGAAATATTAACAGTAAAAGCACCGAGTCTTGGATATTTGATTTATTTATACATTAAGTACACGACAACGCTCAAGGCAACGCTAAGATGGCGCGGGAATCCCTCTTGACAGTTCGGTCCGATGACAGGTGAGCTGTCATCTCGGAGATGTTCCAAAACCTGGCTAACAGTGCCAAAAAAAATATTTTCGCGTCCAAACAATTGTTCCTATATTTTCTTAGTTTTAATACTTGTAATACGTACAATACCAATTACCGCCAATTATCGCAGTATTTTTGTTACATCCTGTATAATATTAATAGGTTAATCAGACAAGATACTTTAGGCGTCTTTTCGATTACTATATTTACCCCGATGAGCCGTAATGTTGTAAATTCAAGCGACACCAGCTCACAGGCGAATACAAATCGCTTTATGAACGTGTCCGGATGATTACCCGGCGATCCCGTAATCCCCGGGGACGCGGGATTTCCGTTTTTGAACGGAGTGCGGGTGAAGCGGGATTTGTCCGTCGTTCGTTGTATTACTGCGGAAGTTTTATAGGCCGGGATATTGCAAACAGTTTTCGGGGAAATTTACAACCAACTGTGTACCTCTGTTATGATATAAATATAAAGCTGTATCCATATATCTATTGCCTAAATTGCTAATGAGACCTGCAAGCTGCTTAATATTTCGGGAAGAAACTATTTATTATAAAGTAGGTACCTAAACATTGTGCCTTTAATTGGCATCTCCAATCTCAATTGATAGCTGCTCAGTGATCTTAGTTGAAGTACCTAACTTAGAGTATACAATTTTCTTCATACGGATTTATATTTATTATCGAAGTGATGTGATGATTTTATGTTGAACTTAGTCACTACCCATCCATTAATTAATACTGTCGTCGCTCCCTCAATTGGGTCGGTTTAGGTGACTGTATATACGTTTCTATAATTAGATTGTAATACCTACCTACAATTATTAGTTAGTCACTAATAATGTGACTACATAAGCCTAAAGTAGCTTTTCAATACTAATTAGATAGAAACAAGTCTGTCAGCAATTTTTATGATTATGACACGACTCCCTACAGAAATTTCTGTGCTACTCCAAAAGCATTTAAAATAAAAAACTGGCCAAGTGCGAGTCAGACTCGCGCACCGGGGGTCCCGTACAAACCTGTAGGTATATAGGGGTAGTAACTTTAAAATTATTTTTATTGTATGATGTAACTAAAAAAATACTGTTTTCGCAATTTTCCTTTATCTGTGCTATAAGACGTTGCTTCGTACCAAATTTCAAGATTCTGAGTTCACGGGAAGTACCCTAATGGTTTTGAATCCCTTGCGAGTTTCGAAAATTTGCGGCATAAACGGCTGTATCTTTTGATTGCGTTGGCTCAGAAGTTTGATTTTTTCACAGCTCTAAGGGACAGTAGACCTAAGTATTTGATATAAATTTCAGCTTAATACCTCCACGCGTTCCTGAGAAAAAGGGTCTTGACAGACGGACGGACGGACGGACGGACGGACGGACAACAAAGTGATCCTATAAGGGTTCCGTTTTTGCCTTTCGAGGTACGGAACCCTAAAAACATTCAAATATAACAAAACAGTAATGATTTGTTAACATATTACTAAATGTGGTTAGTTGGTTAACTTGGTTATCTTCTGTGTAGTCGTTAACATTTAGTTGAATCCAATAGGTATTTCGTTTTGTCACAAAACTTATCTAACTAAAAGCTAGTTTTATTCGTGACGTCCATCTTTTAAAAATTGTGTTTTCTGTTCGAAAAAGATGTTATCTAAATTTGACAGTACTTTAGGTACCTAAGTATAGACAAACAATACAGGACAAACATGTTGGTTAATCGAAGTAGAGGGAAAGGTCCCTATTTATTGAAGAAATGCTCAGTAAGTGGTTAATTTCTGCCTTGACAAGCAGGGACACGATTCTGCTCTTTTCCGTTCCCAAACTTTGCGGAGCTGTCCAAAGTTAGCGAGTCGGAAGTTGCACGTGAGAGAAAGTTTGAGAAACAATTATACTTCCCACTTGTTTGTTTGAGATTGTTCGCAATGATTAACTGCGACGAACAAAGTTTTGTTTTAGTCTTAGTTACGATCGGATGTGAAGTTTTTTAAAGAAACAGACCGGTGCGCTTGCTCTTTGACAACCATTTAAAGTTTTAAGACAATGCTTTTTCATTTCATCATGCTATATTTATACTGTATATTATATCCCAGCAAAAACATAAATGTAAAAAAGGAGAGCCAAGTTCAATACAAAAATTTTGGCTGTGGGCTTCGCCGCAAAAAGAATGGAGATCTAAATGAGTGCCAAGTTCTATGCAAAATCCAAATATGTATTTATAGGAACAAAATAACATTATGAACAAGTATTAAACTCTATTCATTTGCTTTATTGGATACCTATAACAATTGCTGTTATTTAAAAATGTGAGATCTTAAAGTAGGTTAGATTTGACTGGGCCAGTTTTCATTACATCAGTCATATTCAACATATATATATATATATTTTTTAATTCTGATAAAAACTGGCCAAGTCAAACCTACCTACTTTAAGATCTCACATTTTTAAATAACAGCAATTGTTATAGGTATCCAATAAAGCAAAGAAATAGTGTTTAATACTTGTTCATAATGTTATTTTGTTCCTATAAATACATATTTTGATTTTGCATAGAACTTGGCACTCATTTAGATCTCCATTATTTTTGCGGCGAAGCCTACAGCCAAAATTTTTGTATTGAACTTGGCTCTCCTTTTTTACATTTATGTTTTTGCTGGGATATCATTACTTTTTGTGAAGAAAACTAGGCAAGTATTGAGATTTAATGTTTTCTTTTTTATGCTATTGTCTATATAGACAATAGCATAAAAAAGATGGATAGCATATGCTATTGGTGCCGCGCGCCGCCGACGACACACCGTTGGCCGGTCGTTTAGCGCGTATTACAAGTTTTTTGTATGGGGACACCACTTATTTTTTGACTTAACTTTATTTTTATATTTCTGTATGTCTATTTTATATGTCTTTATTTTTATATAGCAAATATAATAATACATATATTGGGATAGTTTCAAATATCTGCTTGTAACGGTTCTAACGATACAATAAAGAAAAAATGTATGGGACCCCCCCCCCCTATTTTTTAACTATTTTTTATTTTTAGATTTTTTCCTACGCTTACACACAATTACCGAGCTGGATTCCAAATTTCATCCTTGTAGGTCATCTGGAAGTAGGTTAGATTTAGGTACTATATGTCAGTCAGTCAGTCAGTGCTAAAATTTACGACTTTTTGACCTTCATATCTTTATAACCGTTTGAGCTAGCTTCATGAAATTTGGGCTTCTAGATGTCCTTATGGATATAATTAAACACACGTAGTTTTATGTGTTTACGTTAAAGAGGTTTTGAGTTGTAGAAGGGTCAAAAGTGGCACCAAGTGGTTCGTGTAATATACACTTGGCGCTGGCTAGCCAGTTCCTTTGCTTGAACTTGGCTTGACATGCTGCCGCGTGTCTAAATTTTGGGAGAAAAGACCCTACGTAAGACTGAAATCTTGAGGATTTCTGACAACTTCATGGAGAATGGGCTGATTTGAATTTAAACAAGATGAGATTGACAAGATTATGGCTTCAACCTCTACTTCAGTTCTTCAGTCCGTACCGGGATCCAACTTATACGAGTACGAGTAGGTACCTAAGTAAAAAGCGACTTGTACAAATGAAGGATGTACAGTGCAGTGACACTAGCCCCCTTTAATAACACTCAGCAAATATCTGTTAAATGTTGACTCTTTCTAACAAACACAAAAGATACAGTTAGTGACGGAAAATTGATTATCATCAGCATTTTAGATTTGATGGACGTTCCATACAAAGGCCATTAAACGGGCAAGTTCGAAAAAGAGGTGAAGAAAACAACAACAGTAGGCCTAGCACATGAGTGTAGCGACAGTATCTCGCGGTCGAGATAGACATCTGTCACTTTCTGATGAATACAGTTAGACAGTGACAGATGTCTATCTCGACCGCGAGATACTGTCGATACACTCATGTGCTAGGCCTACAGGTGAAGAGAAACATTAGTAATATAGCTAATATTTACGACCTAGGAAACAATTACGTGCAGCAAAAACGACATCAGTAATTGTGAACAATTTTCTTACTTTTAAATTTAATTTATAAATACTTAACCATTTTAATTTAAAACCATTTGGGTATAACTCAATAAATTACCTACGTCATTATCTTAGACAAATAAACAGATGTAAGGACATAATTGTTGTGTTTCCTGACATTTAGAGTGATGAATCACCCTGCGTTACCTTTGGCAATGCCTCGTCAATTAAGGATCAGATGGCGACTGAAAAAAGAGCCATAAAAATAATGATCAGGCACTTGCGGCGATCCAATAGCGATTTTAATGATAGCTGGTGAAGTGTAAAGGGTATTTTTAAAAATAATGAGCTGTGGTGCAGTGCTGCCAGACAGTATTTTTAAATTTTTGGGTAGAAAAAATAAACTTTATTCCATTGCATTTTTGTGAAAAATTTGCGGTTGAAATTTTTAAATTTTTTATAAGTACCTACTAAAAATGTAGGATTTCGCATGTCGTGTTATGATTTTTTACACAAATAAATAAATAATGCATATTGGAAGTTAACAAAGAACTTTAGATTCGCGTTTTAAAGAACGATATATATATTTGCAGACAATACCTACGAGTATGAATGAAGGAATGCTTGGTTATCTGATAGATATATCAGCGTTGTCCGATAGAGCACATTCCGAGCGGGAATCTTAGCCGTAATCTATGACTACTGTGCGTGGATTTATGACAATGTTTCCAGATAAATAATATAGACTGTTGTTTTAATATGTAGGTAGATACTGTGAGGGGAAGTGTAGCTCAGTAAAGCAAGAATATCATAGGGCTTCAAATTCTTGATGTATTTATAATTTATTTTAAAGAACGCGCGCGTGACCATGAGGCTTGGCTTGGAGCCTCGATGGTGACTGATTTTCATTTTTATAATTGTTAATTTACATTGACTTTTAGTTTGAATATATAATATTTGATATAAAACAACCAGTAATAGGTTTCCATCCAACCTCTAGTACGGTACTGAGTCTGTGCAAAAAGAGAAGTGTGGTAGAATTTATTCGTTTTCGTATAAAGCACGACACTTCTCTTTCCGCTAAAACTCTATCTATCATCCTTAAATACCTATTGTACCTGTCATATATGTCTGTATCATTAACCCATAATAATGGTTGGCTGGTAGAGCGTGCCTTAAGGCATTAAGTCTGCCTCTTGTACACATTTTTATTTGTGCAAAATTTTAAATAAATAAATAATTAATAATGTAGGTAATTTGAAATATAAGTTCTGCCAAGTTTCTTACCGGTGTAATTTTTCTCGATTCATGGTGTAGGTTTAAAACTGCAAGAAGTATTTGACATTCATAAGTGACTATAGTAGATGGGACAAGACCTTGTGGACGCAGCCCTATACGTTGGTCTGACCAGATCCGCACCACTCTTGACTCGACCTTTCACCATCACGCCCTCCGCACCGCCAGAGACAGAAACAGGTGGAGAAGGCTCACACGAGAAAAAGTGATGTAGAAGGGAGGTCACGACCCTCAGTACTGAGGAATACGACACAAAGAGGAGAAGGAGAAAGTGCCTAATAGTACATTCGGGAATTAACCACGTATATAATAATTTTAAAATTATTCTCCACGTTTCGAGGACAGTATTGTCCCCGTGGTCCCGAAGAAAGACTGGCCGAAGTTGACATCAAGATCCTCTAGCCGCTCTAGTTTTTCGTAGTGCTCGCAATTGGTCTTCTATTAGACTCAAATAAATGCAAATGTTGCGTGTGGCCTCACTGCAAATCCCTTGGAAAGTCGACGCAACGCTGGGGTGCGCCGCCAAACTCGCTTCGGACGTTCGCCACTGAATAGGATGTTTCCAATGTTAAACCAGTACCGGAACCGGGAATTCCTGGTTCTCGCCATACAAAATCACAACGGAAACATTCCGTATTATATAGACGTACACTAAAATAAAGTGGTACTGAACCGCGATGATGTTACGAATGTTACGATTGAGTTAGTTGTCAATCCATACTAATTTTGACATAAGAAGTACAGTCAGCAGCAGAAGTTGCTAAGCGGATGAGGTGTTCAGAATAACCTTAACACGCTCTTATTCTCTTAACAATAAAGTCGTGACAAGCTCATTTTGAACACCTCACCCGCTTAGATACTTCTGCTGCTGACTGTACATATATGGGAAATATGTCAACTCCAAACCAATTCTAATCGCGGCTCAGTAAAAGGCTTAAAAATACCTATTATTGGGTATATTCTTAGTATTACACATAAAAACTCGTCGTTTGAATTCACAAGAAGCCGCCTGTACAGAATAAATAAACCATATCCCGCAATAAATAAAAATGCAGCCAGTAACTTAACACCGATATGGGCGATGCGTAAAGAAATAAAAAATAAATTGTCCCAAATCGAGAGCTCAGCGGGCGCCCTGCGCCTGCGCCTGCGATTATTCCATTCAGTACGTCTGATAAATGAGTTGGGTAGCGTTGCGGTTCAAAAATAAATATGTCCCGTGGTATGTCACTTAGTGATTTTTTTTAATGCGTAAAAAACAAAATTTTACTTAATCTTGTAGAACGTTTCAAAACAAAGAGCGTTGGGATAAGTATAATTAGTTGGTTGTTAATTTCATTGTTATGGCAAGTTTGGCTTTGAGTGTAGGTAGTTACTCATGAGTGAGGTAAATACCTATTATCTAGGTAAGGTAAGGGTTAACCACAGAGAACCTCCTATAGAGTAATAATGTTGCTCATTTTGTTCGCGCCGCGAGTCACTAAATCTTGCGGAAGACGTGAGGGGCGGGTGGGTCATAGCGGCGCTGCGATTGGTCGATTCAAGGACCGCGCGCTATCACCACGCTATCACGTGGTTGCGTAGTGATGGGACATGTGTACTACAAGTAAAAGGTACTGTACCGTACCGTACCGTAATTTGTTGTTGTTGATTGAGGTATTTACTGTTTACTAAATTGATAACAAATAACAATAATGCAATATGTATATGCCTACTTTAAAAATCTAAAATTACTTTATCTGTGCATTGAAAGTACTTTTAGAAGCGACTCCCATGTGACACCCAATTCAAGGTGTCTTCTAGAAGCAACGCTCATGTGACACGCATTAAGTTGCTTAACCCTTTGACCGCCAAAGCCGTTCAAACACGTCAACGAAAAGTCGTGCCCTCAGCGCCATGACGTGTTAAAACGTCTAAAATGAGAGATCAAAATACTCCTTAATAAACAACCTTCATATAAATATTTTTGTATATTTGTTATAGCTCTACCATTCACCTATCTTTTTAGTTAAAATTTCATTCAAAATAACCCGTAACTCGAGAAAAAATTACAAAATACCTCAAAGTTATTTAAAAGAACAAAAAGGCACTGCCCTCCTCGCCGTTGACGGGTAATCACGTGAAGCGGCGTGACGTCACTTCGAAATAGTGTTGTTTGTTTGAAAGCATAGTGGTCGATGTTGATTATTGTATGAACAATTGAACATTAACCAGGCACTGTAATTATGAATGTTTTTCGCATTTTAAGCTTTATTATATAATAAAACCAATTATTAAACTGTGATTCGTGTAGAAGATTAGTTTTAAGAACTACATATCGTAATGTTAAAAAAGGTATATATTTTAATTTTTTACAATTTTTACTTTAATACATGCATTATTAAAAAAGAAAGAGTTTCATTTAAGTCGCAATGGAATAAATACAATGCGTGTTATAAGGGCCGTGTTTAAAACCTAACAATGTGTATGTCGTTTGTTTTAATCTTATTGCTTCGCCGCATTCTTGTTAATCCTTAAACAATGATAAATACCACGACACGTGGGCTTTCGGTCCATTTCACTCATACCAAATAAGTAAAAATTATGAAATGGTATTTTAGATAAAATATCAACCAATATGAATGTCAACGGTGAGAGACCGAGTTTAATTGAACAAAGAATATGTCATAATGAGGGATATACAAAGTTTCTTTAGGTACAAAATAATGAAATGTGCGCGAGGTGTTTTTTTACCTACACACCCGTTCTGCCCGATGTTCATTAGTTTTTATCATAAAATTTATTTATTTGATGGTATTGTTAAACATTTTTTTACTCAACTAAACACTTAAAAAACCTAACGTACTTTCCTTCATACAGTTACACCACGGAAATATCGATACAGAAATGAATGAATATCTCTCACCCCCAACTCTAACATTCATAATAAGTTACGGTGCCACCAGCGCCAAAGCCGTCATAACACGTCAGCGCGTGACGTTATCACTTAAGTAGTGCTGTGGCTATTATTGACAAAATAAAATAAAATTGTATATTAATTTTCATCTTTTTGTAGTCGATTTTAGGTGTTTAAGAAAAATACGAAATGAATATTCTTTACTATTATGATTTCTAAATATCTAAAGTGATTTTGCCTAACTAAATCCACTATTAGGCGGAAAGAAATGATTCGTCGATATGTTGTTTTCCAATCACTACGGTATCTGAGTGCGCCCGTGCAAATTTCGCTCTGGCGCTGGTGGCACGATTTTTCTGTCCGATGCGTGGCGTTCAAAAGGTTAAAGCCACTCCTATGTGACACCTATTGAAAGCGCCTTACAGAAGAAACGCTCGTGTGACACCCATTGAACGCGTCTTATAGAAGCAACGCTCATGTGACACCCATGGAAAGCGTCTTATAGAAGCAACGCTCATGTGACACTCATTAAAACCGTTTTATAGAAGCAACGCACATGTGACACCTATTGAACTTGTCTCATTAAAAGTTCCTTAAAACAACTCTCATAAGACACCCATTGAAAGTATCTTATAGAAGCAACGCTCATGTGGCACCCTTAATACCCATATTTATTATAACTACATATATGAAAAGAAAAACTACCGACATAATAAATCTTAAAATTCTACCAACTACTCAAACTAAAAGAAAAAAGAAAATAAAACAAAGACCTTCTGTTTTCTATTGTACTTCGTATATTTGTTAAGTCGAAAGTAAGTGGTGCCGGTATATAAGTCCGGTACACATCATCCGCACATCACTATCCTACACGTGCTTCCGTAAGAAAGGAATAGCACATTGCATTATTAACATGATAAAAAGAGACGGGCATACTAACTACTTCTCAATTGACTAATTCAAAATGAACTCCGCTGGCTAGAAACATATTAAAGTAAAAAATATATTTTGAAGTAAAAGTGGAATGTAACTCCAACTCTTTTGATTCTTAACGTTTAAAAACATTTGCCACACCACCTTACACTACAATATGCCAGAATTTTGAATAGTTTTCATACGTATTTAAAAAAAAAACTTGCATACACGCACACTACGTGCAGGTCTAAAACATGGTCGCAACTGAACGGCACGGCGGACGCCCGCGCAATTTATTAGTCGTTTTACTCCAACGAGTGGTGACCCCAAGTCGCCTTGTAAGGCTTATCTAGTGGTTACCTTATCTGTGGGGTTAACGCAATACGTCACTTTCCTCTGTCAAACATTGATTTCAGTAGATATAATGTGTAACGTAATAAATAATATAGGTATCCTATTTTAGTTCAAGGCTGGAGGCAAATCAGTCCGGATAGTACCCGGATTTGGTTCCCTGATCGGATAATCTCTGCACACGGTCGGTTTATTTTACTTGCGTGCATTCTGTATGACTGACATTAGGTTTTGTTTAACGTACGGGTAGAATCGTGTGTGTATGGAGCGCTGGTGTTTAGTAGGTACTTACGAGATATGCACCTCCAGGTGCCCTGATTCGGTATCCGTATATCTGGCAACTGAACAAAAACCTTACGTTTGCCTCCGGCGTAAGGGGTCTGTCACAGTTGTTATTGCAACACAATTTATAAATTTAATTTTTGTAATAATGTGTAAAAACCGTGAAAGTTTCAACCAAGACATATTTTCAATCAGATATGCCAGGTATAATAAGGCCTGCCAATAAAAATTATGCAGTCAGAAATAAAACAAATCTTAACAAAAGGCCTAACGAATTGAACAGCAACGCTACCCCATTCCCAGCACCATTCGCAACTGGTTGCCGTGGGTGTCTAGAGGTATCGATTGATGTCAGACAGAGCGCACACCATACCCTACGACTCAAGCGAGAGAGGGACATAACATCTTCCGAGAACAAGATAGCATCAAGAATTACACCGGGAAGAGCGAGAGGCCGGGCCATTAATAAAAGATTTCTTTTTTGTGAAACTCTTTGGCGACTACTTGGCTATTCATAACACCTTTGTCGGTTTTAAGTCGATTAGTCGAACAGGCGTGCGCGCGGTAATCTCTGTTGTTAGTCTAATTACTAGGTTGTTATGTTTTGGTAAATTAGGCGTGTCGCAATGGCGACAAATTGGTGGAGATGCTGGGATCCTACGCTTTTTTATACAAATGTCATTAAGATTGCTGGACTTTATAATACTGGACCTTATTTAATAAAGCTATATGCTTTACAAGTATAGGTACCAGGTGTCCCTTAAAACTAACGTAAAGACTTAAAATGCTAATAGAACAGCTGATAGGCTATCAGATTAAGCGAATTTGACCCTAATGAAAGTGGCCTAGTTTTTGATATTGGTACTTTATACCTTTATAATAAAGTTTAAAGTAGTCACTTTGGCAATATTTCGAAAAAAAAACAGCCGTTTTCATTCGGGCCAAATTTGCTTAATCTGATAGCGCATCAGCTGTTCTATCATGCAGCCCTTTAAGTCCTAATGATGGTTTTCGGGACATCCTCTATGTGTATAGGTATAATAACGACGTTTAACATGTGCTTAACCAGTGGATGATTGGATTTGTTTGCATTATTTCTACCTATTGGAAAGGTACCTCAAGAAAGCCCAATTGCCAGAGCCGACAACCCAGGACAGGTCGACCTGGCGCAGAAGAGTGAGGAGACCCGACCCCAAATAATAGGAAAAGGGAAGGACAAAGAAGAAGAGGAAGCATTATTTCTACCTATAACCGGCCTGATAGGTGGTTCTAGCGTTACTGGTTAGTGTTGCCGCTTTCAACTTGTGAAAGTTATAACTTAAATTACTGATTGTCATCAAATCAGCTCTCTTGTATTGAATTGTTGCATTGCAATACGATTTGCAAACATATGCAAAATTTAAGACATACATGAACAAAAGGAAAAATAATAATAAGTAAAATCCTGTACCAAAATAGAAAAAAGGCATTTACATCCCGTAGCTAAATCAAGTACCGATAAACGAAAAAGTTCACGAGCGGTTCCCACGCCGCGTACTTTCAAATTTCACACGAATTATCATAACGGCCACCAGAGCTCGCTTTCAAACCACGAAATTCATGTGTTTTAAATGCTACACTCAAATCAAGTATGTACATCAAAAGTAAAATAGCTCACCTCTGAATTTAAACACCATTAGATACATACAATAATCCTATTTATTTATATCACAGCGGACAACATATATTGCAGCATATATTGATTTATATTGCAGCGAACAGCGGCAAATAATAGGCGATCTTATCGTTAATACGCAATCTGCCACAAGCGCGCGCCAAAATCTATGCAACGTATCTAATTATAGTAATTATGTATATGCCGAAAATATGCAAAACTTGCAGGGTTTTACTATTGTTCCCGATCAAGTGAGCACCATTTTTGAGAAAACTTGCTTGACTCCTTGAAGCCTTTTGCGGATTCCATCATTGGAGTAAGGCGAATCTTCCTCAAAAATGTACGCTGTTGTACAGATAGCCATGGACAGAAGCTGATGGAGAAGATTCAAAGACACAATGTAGAAACCATCCAGTGATGACCACAATCCTCAGTCATGACGGAACGACCGAAGAGAGAGATAACCGTGAACCACTTCGCGTTTGATCGTTCGTCTATTTGCATCACTGTCTTAAGAGTATGAAAGAGCGATAGAGAGGGAGATAGAAGAGAATAAAGATTTCCATTTTCGACGATTGCGGTAGGCCCGCTGTGATGGGCATTGCAATAGTTACTCGTGAGCACACTGAGCGTGCGCGTTAATAATTCATTAGTGGAAAGCGTGATGAAGTAATTAACGTTTTGTTTTATCTATCGCTATACAAGTCGCCCGCACACGCTCAATGTTAGTATGAAGTAGGAATGTATAAGGGAATTTTATAGTAATAGCAATGATAAACAAATCAATTTCAGCGTCATCATCTACAAGGTGCCCGCGAGGAAACGGAAAAAAATTAACCACACATTCCTGAGGTCATAAGAAGGAAAAAACATTAAGTATACAAGTTTAGGTCAATTCCGCCAAAAATCTTTCTTTTTGTTTTTTTTTTTCGTTGTCTACTTTTTGAATGTTTTTATGGGGTACATGAAAGGAGCCTCCCCGCACGACGCACTCGAAGTTTTCTACGATTTAATCACAGCGTCTGGCGTACCCCGGGCAACGTTCGGTATCCAGTTACCGAGCGGCAAATCCTTTCGCCACGATGGTTCCACCAAATCATACATGCAATCAGCGGAGTTATGCATGCGATCAACGGCGGTTCTCAGAGCCAGCCCTGACAATCATCTCTATTAACATAGAGGGCTTCTCACAAGACAAGGCGCTACTCCTTTCGGAGTTGTGCCGCGAGACGCAATGTCACATTCTATGCGTCCAGGAAACCCATCGAGACACAGGCCAAACGAGGCCACAGATACCTGGACTGACTTTGGTAGCAGAGATACCACACCCAAAGCGCGGCAGCGCAATTTTTTCCAAACCGGATCTACTGGTCACATCCTCTTCCGTACTTCAAAACACGATGGAACTCATTACAGTGGACATTGGCTCATGTACAATTACATCGGTTTATAAACCGCCCACACAACCATTCCAGCCCTGGGTTCCCGATGACACGCCCGATGGCCGGACCAAACTAGTGATCGGTGACTTTAACAGGCACCATACTACATGGGGCTACCGCGAAACTAACGGCGACGGTGAGGCGGTTGAGGAATGGGCTGAGGCAAACGGACTTACTCTCCTGCACAATCCGAAACTGCCGGGGTCTTTCAACAGCGGTAGATGGCGACGCAGCTACAATCCGGATCTTATCTTCGTAAGTAAAAATATCAGCTTTCAGTGCGCTAAGGAGGTCTGCGCTCCCATTCCTAGAACGCAACACAGGCCTATAATGTGTCGGGTTCAGGCTGTCGTGCAGCCAATCAGGGTACCGTTCCGACGGCGATTCAACTTCGCGAAAGCCGATTGGGATAAATACTCCGTGAACATTGACGAGAAGCTGCGCTGCCTGCAACCCGTCAGCGCCAACTATGACGAGTACATTAAGATTGTCCAATCCGTACCACGTGACTCGATTCCAAGAGGTTGTCGGTCAAATTACATCCCTGGCCTAAACCCAGCGGCGTCACAACTGTTGCGGACCTATGAAGCCAAATTCTCGAACGACCCCTTCTCAGCTGATACTATACTGACAGGTGCAGGAGCTAATGGATGAATTGGCTAAGTCCCGGAGAGATAAATGGGAAGATACTGTTGCAAATTCAACCTGACACACAACAGCAAAAAGGCCTGGCATACACTCCACAAGCTCACCGGCGATGCGCCCGCAGGCACGCGGCCCGGTGCAATCACGGCTAACCAGATTGCAAGCCAGTTGCTGCTGAACGGCAAGCCACCCCACCGCACACCCAGATACCCACCAACCCTTGAAGTTCAGGACTATACCAACCGAAGTTTAAGCACGCTTTTTACTCTAAGTGAACTCGAAACTGCAGTAAAAAATCTGAAAAACGGGAAAGCGTCCGGTGTGGATGACCTCACGGCGGAACAGATTAAACATTTTGGACCTGTGGTGACTTCTTGGCTCTTGGACCTCTTCAACAACTGCCTGGTGAAGCTCAATTTACCAAGGGTATGGCGCAAATCAAAAGTAGTCGCGCTACTAAAACCCGGGAAGTCCCTCGAAGATGCCAAGAGCTACCGCCCTATCTCCTTGCTGTGCCATACCTACAAGCTGTTCGAACGTTTTCTACTCAACCGACTAACGCAGGTAGTAGATCCCCTCCTCATAAAAGAACAGGCGGGTTTCCGGCCCGGGAAGTCGTGTACAAGCCAGACTCTAAAACTGACGCAGCACATTGAGGACGGTTTCGAGCTTGGTATGGTCACCGGTGTGGCTTTCGTCAACCTATCTGCAGCCTACGACACTGTTGACATCAAGATCCTACTGTCCAAAGTTGCAAGTGTCACGCGAGACAGGGGCTTCGTCTGCATTCTTAGTGAGCTACTACGTAACCGCCGCTTCCACGTCCATCTTAACACGGGAAAAAGCCGTTGGCGAAACCAAAAGAATGGTTCCTCTCTATGGCCGACGTTTGGAAGTTTCTAAGATCACTTGGCGTCGGGAGGCAAATTAAAGGATGCGATGCCACGTCTTTCTCGCTTAATGACCTCAATACACACTTTTCGTCTGCCCTTGGTGTCAACAACCGTATAAAGGCCGTTACTATTTCAGGTATTTTGTCCTTACCCTCTTCCTTGACAGATTTTGATGTGATGATGTAAGTCGTTACATGATTGTCTCAGTTTTGGACTGTGTGCTTCCTGTAATTACTCACATCATCAACTTCTCTTTGGTCTCTGGCGAATTTCCTTCACTTTGGCGGAAAGCTTTTGTTATCCCTCTTCCCAAAATTAATAATCCCACTTCGCCTAGCAATTTCCGACCCATCTCTATCCTCACCTTTATGTCGAAAATCGCTGAAGCGGTGGCGCATAAGCAGCTTTCTCATTACATTTACTCCCATAAATTGCTTAGCCCCTTCCAGTCTGGTTTTCGACCAAGCCATAGCACATGCACGGCGCTACTAAAGGTGACTGAGGACATAAGAAGCGGCATGGAGAATCAAATGGTCACAGTACTAATTCTGATTGACTTCTCAAACGCCTTTAACACTGTTGACCACGACATTCTCCTTGCCCTACTTAAGCATCTTAATATCTCTCCTTTGGCACTTAATTGGTTTTCTGCCTACCTTGGGAGGCGCCAGCAAGCGGTCCGTGTTGACCGGTCCTTGTCAGACTGGTGTGACCTTGCTACTGGCGTACCTCAAGGTGGTATTCTCTCTCCACTTCTTTTTTCTACATTTATTAATTTCATCACCCCTGATCTTCGCTGCGCTTACCACCTATATGCCGATGATTTGCAGCTTTACGACCACTGCAAAGTACCGGACATCTTGGCTACTATCAAAAGGTTAAACCAGGACCTCTTGCATATTAAACAGTGGTCGGAGAGGTTCGGGCTGTTCGTAAATTCCTCAATGTGTCAGGCTATCGTGATCGGTAGCTCTCGGCAGCTTGAAAAACTAGACCTTAACGCCATCACACCAGTGAATTTTGACAATATTCCTATTCCATTTAGCCAAAGTGTTAAGGACCTAGGTGTAAATTTGGACAGCACTCTAAGTTGGAGACCTCAAGTTGCTGAAATAATTCGGAAAGTAACGGGTACCCTTCACTCATTAAACAAGCTGAAGCATTTTTTACCAGTTAAAACCAAGATTTTATTGATTAATACCCTTATATTACCCATTCTCGATTATGGTGATGTGTGCTACCCCGACTTAAGCGAAGAGCTGCTTGGCAAGTTGGACCGACTACTTAATAACTGCATACGTTTCATCTTCTGTCTCCGGAAATATGACCATGTGTCTTCTTTTCGTAAGCAGCTTGGCTGGTTCCCCATACGTCAACGGCGTGATGTCCGCATGCTTTGTACGTTATTCTCCATACTTAATAATCCGCAGGCCCCTGAATATCTCAAATCTTTCTTTCACTTTCTTTATACTTCCCGTGACCATCAATTGCGCTCCGCGAGTAACAACCCTCTCTATCCTGCTTCATCGTACAGGTTTCATCTCTAATTCGTTTTCTATTCAGGTGGCTCGTCTTTGGACCATTCCAAAGACGAGCCACCCACTGAAATTAGGAAAGCTCCGTCGAGCTACGTTTTTAAAAGGTCTGTGCGAGCTTTCTTTGTTGGTATATCAAAATAAAATTTCTGTATCTTCTCCAAAGTGCTTTTCTTGGCGAGATAAAATTAAATATATAAGTATTTGTGTGTATGTATATTATTATATGTATTTATGTATTTTATGTATTCTAGTTTATATATTCTATGTGTATGAATAGGGTAATAAAATAACCTTTCGTTATTAATTTCATTATATGCACCGCCTACAATCTTTTCTGTTTTGCCCTAAAGGTTGACTGGTAGAGAATGCCTTATGGCATTAAGTCCGCCTTTTGTACGTTAAGTTTCCTTATGTGCAATAAAGATTAAATAAATAAATAAATGGTCTTCCTCAAGGTAGCGTGCTGGCGCCGACTCTCTTCAACATTTACACTAACGACCAGCCAAGTCCACCAGGGACTAAACGCTTCCTCTATGCAGACGATCTTGCCCTCGCAGCGCAGTGCCGCTCTTTCGAAGATCTGACGCGTTAAAGCACCTCGGAGACTATTACAGAGCTAACTGCCTTCGGCCAAATCCTAGCAAAACCCAGACATGTGCGTTCCATCTGCGCAACCACCAAGCAAATAGACCCCTGAGCGTAAATTGGAATGGTGCGATGATTGAACACTGTCCTCATCCGCGATACCTGGGAATCACGCTGGATAGAGCGCTTACCTACAAGACGCATTGCACCAGCACCCGCATGAAGGTCAGTGCGCGAAATAACTTGCTGCGACGTCTAACTTCGACAAGCTGGGGGGCAACTGCGCACACATTACGTACTACCGGTCTTGCACTGTGCTTTTCTGCTGGAGAGTTTGCTTGCCCAGTCTGGCATCGGTCCCCGCACGCCAGCCTGGTGACCGCCGCGCTTAACGACACCTGTCGCACATTTACGGGCTGTCTTAAGCCGACTCCACTCGACAAGCTGTACCCACTCGCCGGTGTCGCCCCTCCGGATGTCCGCAGAGAGGTTGCCTGCTATGTCGAAAAGCATAAACAGGAGAATGATGAGCGCCACTCACTGCACGGACATAGCCTGCCACCTGCTCGTCTTAGAAGTCGCAGGAGCTTCATGCGAAGCACCAGCCCACTGCGGGGTGACCCGTCCGATGCACGCCGCATGCTGTGGCAGACCCGCTGCCCCCCTCCGGACCAGTATGTGCCTGCCTTCGAGCAGCTACCGCCCGGCCACAAAGAGCCTTGGCCAATTTGGAAATCCTTAAACAGGCTCAGGTCCCAAGTTGGCCGCTGTAAGGAGAACATGGCCCGGTGGGGACTGCTCCGTGCCCCTTCGACCCAATGCGGCTGCGGCAAGGCACCGCAAACCATGGCGCACCTACTGGCCTGCCCCGCCTGCCCATACTACTGTTCGGAGCTCGACCTGATGCACGCAACGCCCAGGGCTGTCGACACCGCCGCCTACTGGGCACCTCAAGTATGAAACTGAAGGGAACCTCGACACGAAAGAAGAATGTTTTTATACATAATAAGTAAATGTTCTTTCGGAAATTTAAAAAATCATCAGTATTTTTAGGATTCGTTTAAGTAACAATCGTACTTCTAAGGTTCGGAAATATTGAATTTAAAATCGTGATTTCAAAAGTTGGAATTTTGACATATCGGGCTTATCAAAATTCTGGATTATAAATATCGGAAAAATATTTTTCATCTCTCCTGTTCGAAAAGTTTTATTTTCCTGGGTAGATAGCCGGGTGGAAAATTGCTTTTCCATCCCTGGGGTGAAAAGTAATTCGCTGTGTTAATTGTGGATTCAGCCGGTGCCCACCCGGATGTCCTCCTCTCCGACCAAAAAATTTAATTAGTCTTTTCCCAAATTACCCATTTCACCCTCGAACTATTGGCGCTCTCACTTCGTTCGAGCGCCAGAAATATCACAGGTGAAATGGGTCACTTTCAACCCTTGGTTAACAATCTACTATTTCGGAATAGTTGTACATTCCCGTCAGGGGGCTTCCCGCCAACTTCGATAATCAACATTTCGTTATCGGCTTCTCTTTCGCTCGTATGAGCAAGTGCGATAGAGAAGAAAATAACGAAATTTCGATGATCGAGACTCGCGGGTCCTAAATCAAATCTATCCGTCAATAATATTGACAGTGTGCCATAGAATGATGTCACTTTCTCCGACTATTAACCACGTTAATACGTCACGATGTCACGAACGCGCACGCACGCTTTAGAGTTTGCGGTTACGAGATCTAGAATGACCTAGATCAGGTCGGCAAACCGTGGCACGCGAGTACTATGCGGCTTAGGGCTTCCAATCTTGGGAGTTTGTATGGAAATTAATTTTGTAGTAAGCAGAAACGTCTGCAACCGAAATTTCAATTTAATAGTTAAAGGAAAAATTTAAAATTCACCGAGTCGAGCAAGATTCGAACTTGCAACCTTTTAGAACACCGGTCCGATCGCTCTGACCAACTGAGCTAGTAGTAGTAGTATAATACTTGTACAACAAAGAAAAATACAACAGGAATGGATACAAAATATTAGGTACAAAGGCGGACTTATCCCGTAAGGGATCTCTTCCAGTCAGTCACCTTTAAACATTTGAGAGAGAATAAGAACTGGTAGACCTACCTGGCTGTACAAAACGGCACTCAATAAAAGAATAATAAAATAATTAAACATTGTAACCTACTAGATACATAAAAAAAACATAAATGTAAATAAATACCTATATAAATACTGACCAAATACATACATGTAGGTAAACTATACATAAATAAATGCATATATACATACCTATATATACATGCATATACAGGATGATTCATGAGACGTGAGCAGGAACAACCCTACACACTTAGTTAACGATAATGAATCGACCGCCATCATGTTTAAGTGAAACAATAACGCCTTTCAATTTTTTTTAACCTTTTTGTTTCGTAGAAATTTTATTCTCTGTAATCATGGTCACCCCACATAAACAAATCAATAAAGATAAAACCTCTTTGACAATCATGACAGCACTTTGATTATGAAAAATTAAGTGAGATACGATGTTTCAAAAGTAACCAGACATCAATTTGACACATATCACAGAAAAACAAGAGAATATCAGTACTCGACGGAGTATTCTAATTGTAGAGTGACCATGCGTGTCGTAAATAATTTGAAACGTTTTATTTTTATAAAAAAAAAAAATTTTGCGCTTATCACACTAATACTGATATCAAACAATAGCTTATTTTTAACTGAATCCGTAGTATAAAGCCTGCTCACGTCTCATGAATCACCCTGTATATACCTGCATACATAGTCTAAACCGCGAATAAAATATTAATATTCGTCTGAAATCCATAACTTTGTCAAATTCGCCTTTAACGATGCGACCGATTGACACTGTCGAAGAGGAGACGGCAAAGAATTCCATAACTTGATTGTGAGGTGGGATGGAGAGAGAGAGAGATCCGCACTGGAACGAAGCCGGTGACCGCTCCCGTCTGCCAAAAACTTAAATCTCTCCTAGAAATAGAGTGGAGAAAAAGGAAGGAACAAAACATTAAATATAAGGGAAAGAACATGGATGTCTCTACGTCGGCAGATAGGCCACTGGAGTTGAGAGCAGAAATACGAAATATGGTCAAATTTACGAAGGCCGTAAATGTATCTGATGCAAACATTTTGTAAACGTTCAAACTTGTTAAGCATTTCCTCCGTCAGATCCAGAAAGGCAATGTCCGCGTAATCTAGAAGTGGAATTAGAAGAGCGTTCTTTTAGGCAAGCATAACTTTCGTGTGGTAAGGAAGGACATTTTGGAGACGCCGAAGTAAGTGCAAAGGGGCTCTTCAACTAATTTTAGTCACATGAGCTGCCCAAGAGAGTCTGATCCATGACAATGCCCAAATTCCTGACAGTAGGTGAGAAAGGAATGTGCGTTCAATGTAAATGTTTGTGTTAGTGTGTGTGTTTTACTCATCCTCGGTGAATCTTTCCATCAGTTCCTTCATTGCTTACGTCAGAGGGATTAGTTGGTCAGAGTGATCGGACCGGTGTACCGAAATGTCGCATGTTCGAATCTTGCTCGACGCGGTGAATTTTTCCATTTTTATTTTCAATTATATAATTTGTATGGAAATATCGGAACTTACCTATTACCTTACCTGCGAATTTGTTTAAATCAGCATCCAGTGCTTGGCTCTTCTGTTTAGTTTCATAAGCTTAATCTCTATTTACCTACTGGTAAGTAAACTCAAGAATTTAAAGCTCTAAATTCTAAAAAGTATTAGCTTCTAGCCGCCCAGAAACCTATTAAAAACCTTCAATTCCGTTGTATTGTATAATTTTGACAAATCTAAATTAGATGTCTTGTGGGTAGTTGGAGGATAGTAAAAAGATAATAGCTAGGAGGGATACATGCCCAGAACTGTTCACCGGATCTGCCTGGCGAGTATGCCCAGTGGGCAGATCCGTCAATGCATGGCGCTATTTAGATCTGTCCGTCGGATCTGTCTGGCGGGTATCCAGCGGACATATCAGTCAATTCATGGCGCTATTCAGATCTGTCCGTCGGATCTGTCTGGTGTGTATCCAGCGGACAGATCCGTCAATGCATGGCGCTATTTAGATCTGTCCGTCGGATCTGTCGGGCGGGTATCCAGCGGGCAGATCCGTCAATGCATGGTGCTATTTAGATCTATTCGCAGACACATCCGTGCCCGTTTCCCGCCATACATTGACGAATCAGCCTACAGGGCACAACCGCCAGACAGATCGCGTGGACAGATCTGGGCATGTATCCTAGGCTTATGAGTTTACTGTACCTTTCATGAAATTACTATATGTTTCTATTTTTTGCAAGGAGCAACGATAGTCGTCACAAAAACGCCCTCTCTAATCGCTCTTGATGAAATTAAGTTGTTTTTAATCATATCTATTTGTGATAACGGGACCTTATCGCGTATATTTTTTTTTACAATTACCTTCGACGTTACAAATAGATATGTGAAAAAACCGTGAAAGTTTAAATCAGTGTTTTGTTTTAAATCATGTTCATCGTCAGTTAGAATTATTGTCTAACATACTTGTAAAGATACTTATGAGTTAAGAAATTTTGAATTTAGCTACTTAATAGTAATCTAGTTCTTGCTTACTTGCTTATTATAGATCATCGATAAAGGCGGCTCTAAGCATATGTAGGAGTAAACAAATGTAATACAGAGACTTCAGAGAGGTTCAGGTCAGATAATATTTTCAACCGACTTCAAGACTTCGAAGGAGGAGGTCCTCAATTCGTCGGGATCTTTTTTTTTACGTATGTTCACCGATTATTTGGAGACCGATTTTTTGTTTGAAAGAGTATACTCTTTAATGGGAACAACTGTAAAGTATAGGTACTTTACAGTTGGTCCTATTGTCATCAGGTCAGGATCTGATGATGGGATCCTGGAGAAATTGAGGGAACTCTTCAAATATTATACCACTACACTAAACTGACATCTCCTACCTCGATCTTACAGAGGCCCAGCTTAATAAACTGGAGCGCCTTCAGAATCTTTGTGTTAGATTTATATTTGGCTTGCGCAAATACGATCACGTTTCCAATTTCCGTGCTCAGCTCAATTGGCTCCCTATCCGGCATCGTCGCAATTCACATATTCTTGCTCTTCTGTATAATGTTCTGTTTAATCCCGCTTCTCCTCCATATCCCAAAGAACGTTATACGTATCTCTCCTCTGTTAGGCCTTCGCGAAAGTATCTACTTGCTGCCCCTTCATCTTCCACTAAATTTTATGACGACTCCTTTACTTTTCGAGCAGTTCGGCTGTGGAACGCTCTGCCATTAGACATTAGATGTGCAAAATCTCTTCATAATTTCAAGAAACTGTTAAAGAATCACTACCTATCTATCCCTTAGTCTGCCATGCGTATGTGTATATATGTGTATATATATATATATATGTATAGAATATTTATGTATATATTTATTTATATATATTGCCTATGTATATAGAAATTTATTTATTTTATTATAATCTTTTCTTTTTTTTTTTGGTTTGTTGTTATTAGAGTATATTTATTTCAAGTAATTGGAATTTGTATTTGACCACTTCAATGATTGTGTAACTTCTCTTAACTCGCTAATTGTGTAAAGCACTACCTGTTTCTGAAACTCTGTTCTCCTTCTCCTGCTACCCTAAGGTTGTCTGGTAAAGATCGCTTAATAGCGATAAGACCGCCTGTTGTTACCATTATTTACTTTGTTAAATCTGTTTCTGTACTTCTTTTTCTTTGTGTGGTGCAATAAAGAATATTGTATTGTATTGTATTGTATTGTATTGTATTGTATTGTATTGTATTATAGACATATTTACCTATAGTGATTTGAGTATTTTTTACAGAAGCTCGAGCATTTGCTTTTGGAAAGGTGGATGCTAAGTTTTTGTTAAAAATTATAAACTTATATACTCGTAGATGTCATATACAAAGGAAAAAGTGACCTAGGCCTCCGGTGCCCAGGTCTGGGATCGTTTGTTTAAAAATTTCGTTCGTTCGATCTTTTGTTTTTGTTTAAGTTTCAATTTTATTAAGTGCTACTAAGTCATTAATATCATTCATATTATATACCGGGATACTTAAGCTAAAACTACATATCTAAACGATTTGAAAACAAAGTACGTACCCAGGGCGGTAAAGACAAAAGATAAAAAGATAAAAAAAAAGTATTTATATTTATAACAAGTTACCCGTCGATGCTTTAAATTTATCATTTCCCGCTCTTTTCGAAATATTTGAAAAAAACTTTAATGTCAAAGGGTTATTACAGGGTCGAGGACTATATGACGGACAAAGATGCATGGCCCAAACCAGAAACTACTACAAAGTCATCTAACAAGGACACAGTTCAGATAGGAAAGCATATCAAACGTTTTGTGAAGCAACCAGATTTGGATTTTATTATTATTATTTTATTTGTATTTAACAATACGTACATTGTATGTCTCTCAAGCTGTTTTGATATGTCTTCTTATAGAACTACGCATTTTTGTGTATCTTTAAGATATAATATTACTGTATTACTGTTTTGAAAAAATAAGTCCCGCCGAGTTTCTTGCCGGTCATAATACTTCTCGGGTCAGAGGTGTAGGGTTAGAACCGGTGGTAGTTTTTTTTTCTCTGACGTTCATAAGTGCATTGTAATGTGCCTAAATTGAAGAATAAATACTTTTATCTTTTTTATCTTTTTAAAAATATGAAGAGAATAAGTGCATGTGAAAATCATTTTCGCAACCTGGCTATTTTTCCGTTCTTTCGTTTAGGTACTTTTTCATATTTAGGTAATCGAACAATCTTATAATTCGAAGTCATCACCTAAATACAATATTGAATTCTGGAGACCATAAAATAATGAAATATAATGGTTATTTCGGGGTTATTTGCGAAAACCGGTTCCGAAAACTGGTTTGTTTGCATTCTCTAAAAAAATTGTATAGTTATTATCGTAGTCGCCTGGTGGTAAACGTAGATGCTCTTACATGGGGAATGCAACCGGTAAAAAATTGTATTAAAATAACCGGTAACGGTTACTTAATATTTACCGATTTATCGGTTTGCATTCCGTATCTCGCATATTGATTGTGTGTGTGACTGATACTCTGTTCTATCCCTTTACCCGTGTTTCTAGGAATTAATGAATGAATGGATGACTACGCGCGGTTGCGTGTGAGCGGCGCGTGCGTCTATTTCAAACGGTGTCTGTATTAATCATAGACCACTTACCTATTAGACGGACGCGTTTAAGACGACTTGAAGTGGGTATAGTTATAGCTACCCATATACTATACATAATGATTGTATAAGGCTATCACTCTATTAAGTCATTTTACTCCATTAGTTTCTAGATTTATCCATTTGTATAACCATCTCCCGAAATCTGTGGGAGTGGATTTACTCAGTGACAGTCTCAAGAAAGTTGTTAAAGTATTTCAGCTCCCAGGACTCCGGGAGTCAATAGTGAGCACGCAAAGAAATTGTTTTGTTTTTTATTTTTATAAATATAATCTTTTTCCTTTTCCTTTTGCTTGTTTCGACTAAAGGACTACTACTATACACTACATACATAAATTATATAATTTATTTTAATATAATTACCACTTTTTGTTCAAAAAGTGTTGTTTATAATTATAAATTGTTGTATTTTTTTAACTTCACATATTGTAAATACACTGTTTAATTTTTAATACTGCATGTCCTAAGATACTTGAATTAGCTGTGGTTACCTATAATTACATAAACATCTATCTGTTATCAACTTAAGCTATGAATTAATTAAGCATGATGTATTATCTGTTGGTGATCCTAAATAAAATAAAATAAAATAATTCTAAGATGAAAGGAGAGCATGGCTATGGCTACGTTTGCTTACGATTAAATGGACGCATGTTAGACGACTTGCAGTCCTAGATAAAATACATGTTTATAATATTCATAGTAAATCGAATCAATTAGAACTTGAAAAAAAAATTAAAATCAGTTTGCTTTAGCGATAAAAAAAATATTAAGAAAGAAAATACATTTATTTACGTCACACCAGTTGTCACAAGAAATGGTATTAAAAAAGGACGATATAAAGGACCCCCAGGCCGCGATTCGAAAAATAAACACACACACTGGACAGACACAGTTCCAACCCAACTCAACTCAACGCTATAACGACATTGACATTTGCTATTCGAACAGATTTTCATTCAACATTGGTCTCACATTGGTCTCACATTGGTCACACATTGGTCACACATTGTACCAATGTTGTACCAATGTTTGACCAATGTGTGCAAACAGGCGGCACAAATGAAAAAAAATACAAATAAGAACAATTACTTATGTGCCTATCAATATAACGACTGTGCACAAATCATATACCGAGTTTAACGGCAACGGACCATACATTTTGTAGAGATATGGATTTAATAAAAACAAGTTACAGGTCTCAAATTTGCCTTGTAATGTGTAAAAAATAAACAGCAGGTAAGTAGGTAATACAATAATGTATATACAATTTGCATTATGCATTGTTGTTGCCGCTGGGCGTTAAATTGTGGGCTGATAAACATCATTCGAAATTTTAATTTAAAATCGTGAATCGTTTTCAGCGCACGTATAGGTGGAGGGAGGTAAATTGTTACAGCATTTGGTAGCGGTGTATCGAAAACTACCACGAAATGCGGCTGATCGGTGAAGAGGACAGGCAAGCATCAGAACTCTGCGGGACCTAACACCTGCAGACCTGGAACCTTTCATCCAAGTTAATTTATCGTAAAAGTACGAGCGCACTGGTCTATTTACAAATAATTTAGACGGTTAGGTAGTATAGGCATCCGTAAAATTTTAGTTTGGTTCAGGAACGGCGTAACTTGTGCTCGCGGGGGTATATGGAAGTAGAAACGCGAACAGGCGTTTTGAACGCGCAGAATAAGCTTCTGAGTTCGCACCAACAGTCGCGGCCCAGCATACACAGGGTCGCAATAGTTCAACCTGGACAGGACAAGCGCGACACATAGCATTATTCTTAAATTTACATCAATAAAATCGCGAATTTGATATAGTAATATATTAAAGAAATCGGTTAAGTATTGATCGTTTTTTTTCATTGGCGTTCACTGTAGGTGCCTACGTCTTATATACTCGTATATATAGGTTTATACCCGTTCTTTGAAAATTATTTATGAATGATTCAATATCGTCAATATTTCCGTTTTGCGCGCAGTAAGTAATAAAAGTAAAAGAACACCTACAATAAAACATATTTTGAGAAAACCTACCCAGTGACAACGCTACGGAGATATCTACGCTTCATAATTTTCATAAAACGTAGTCTATGATGAGTGGTAGATAAATGCTCTCGTGCCTAATCGAGTCAGCCTTGATATTTGTATTTAATATGCTTTTTAATCGCGTTTTGAGAATTGTGTTATTTTGTGCATTTTCTGTGAAAATAATTAAAATAAAATATTTTTTTGATGGAAATCATAAAATCACTTTAGGTAGGTATGTACGTAGATACGTATCTCCTCTCTCGTCTCGTAGTTTGTCAATGTTTATAAAACATATTGACTGCCAAATAGATTTAGCACTAAAGTTAGAGATGAGCCGAATATGGACTTTGCCGAATACGAATATTCGGACGATTGTTCGGTTTAGTTTTCCGGCTTTATGCCACGGCTCGTTTGAACTTGGGGTTCGCTCGGTAACCTGCTACCATGAATTGGCGTAGGTAAACACTTAAGTTTTACGTAAGTGACTGCCATCTAACCTTCCAGCCTTTTAGCCAGGTAGAAACTTGGCTTTATTGGGATTAGATCCGATTTACTTATTGTAAATCATAAATAAATGAAAATAGATGTCATACTTCAGAAAATATTTTCAGTTTATATATTGTAGTGTAACTACTTAAAAATTGCAAAAAAAAAAATATTGAACAAAATAATTTGATTTGCTTCAAGATTCATAAATAAATGCTTGAAGTGAGATTTGAGTTTCTCAGTTTACCCTCGCGACTGGTTGTTTACCGACTAGCACCGACATTACCAATGCAAATGACGCCCTATTGACTGCCAAAGAGCGTTAGCACAAAAATCATATACGAGACCGAGTAAAACAGCCTAATCCCTGCTTTTCTTCTATTTTATGATCTGTCTCTCCGTCTGTATGTTACTCCTTGACGTTTAAACTGCGGAACCAATTAAGATGAAATTATATAGGTATAGACCTAAGTTTGAGTCTCTGGGAAGGATGACAGATAATTTTTATCGAGGAAGTCCTCTCTTAATGGAGTCATGAATAATTGTATGAGAAGTCTCAGCAGATTTTAGCGCTAAATTAAATCATATTTTATTAGCTAATAGCTTATATAGAGGTCAGATTTGAGAGGCTGAATATAATCTTTTGAGCCTGTTTGTTTACCGACTAGCACCGACATTACCAATGCAAATGACGCCACATTGAGCGTCGAAAAGCGTAAGCACAAAAACTATATACAAGACTGTGCTAAACCAAAGTTAAGTTCATATAAATTATACATTAGATACTTGAAATGATATTTGAGAGACTCGGTTTACCCTCCTGAGCTGAGTTGTTTACCGACTAGCACCGACATTACCAATGCAAATAATGGCAATGACGCCCTATTGACTGACGAAGACAGCGTTAGCACAAAAATCTGATGAAAATGACATTGCGTAACTAATAATTAATAAAAATAAAATAACTTTTAGTAAGTGTATTTTAATAGTAGTTTTAGTATTTTTTTTTTTTTTTTATACCACGACGGTGGCAAACAAGCATACGGCCCGCCTGATGGTAAGCAGCTACCGTAACCTATGGACGCCTGCAACTCCAAAGGCGTCACATGCGCGTTGCCGACCCTTTACAAAAAGGAGGATTCACTGTGTTGACGACTAAAGGAACAAGAAGGTCCCTCATCGTCAACACACTGGGTCCTCTTTGAGCTCTTTGGCAACCTTACTCACCAGCAGGAACACAACACTATGAGTAGGGTCTAGTGCTATTTGGCTGTGGTTTTCTGTAAGGTGGAGGTACTTCCCCAGTCGGGCTCTGCTCCAGATTTGAGCGATGACATTCGCTGAACGTGCCCTACCACACTTAGCGAGATGCCATTCGCAGTGCCCATACCTCTCTTTTTGGCGTAGTTTAAGGACATACCCAGGTTCGGACGTAGTTTAAGGACATACCCCGGGTCCGGAAAAAGTATGAAACCAAGGATTTATTTATTTCTCTTATATTTTAGTATTGAACATAATATACCATAAAAAAAATCATATGTTACTTATTAATTTTTTTGCCTCATTCGACTTTTTCGTGACCATCTATTGCCAGCAAAAAGTATAATAGACATTGAATTTGCAAATTTTACTTGAACCAAATAATAGGTATTTGTTAACCAAAATTCATAATTATATTAATATGTAAAAAGATGGTAACGCAGTGGTAAATGCCTTATGTTCATACAAATCGGGAGACAATCAAGGACCACTGAGTTACTGTGATTAAGCATATTTACAGTAATTATTATTATTAAACTGTTGATAGCCTAATTAAGCCTCTTTCTCCGTCACAAAACAGCAAATGAAAATAATGGCCAAGTATTCTAAAATATGCATTTTACGAAAAAGTGTCAAAAACTTATGTACTATCGGGTTCAGAATTGCATGGCCAATTTATGAATGAATTCATTGATAAATTGACCATGCAGTTTTGAACCTGATGGTACAACGAAAAGTAGGCCCGTGGCCGTAGGCCATATATGTTTGATAAAATTTAATCTTATGGAAACTAAGACAGCCTAATATTAAAATCAATAATAAATTAGTCGATAAGGTTCAGTTCACTCTCGCACCTGGTTAGTTACCGACTAGCACCGACATTACCAATGCAAATGACGCCATTGACTGCCAAAGAGCGATACCATAAAAACAAGATAGGTAGGTACAATGATCAACTAACTAATACAGTCTTCGGTTGCCGCGATAGTTATTCATGAAATAAAACAATTAAAAACGGATTTTATCGCGTGTATTGAGTTTAAATTACATCCCGACGTCCCGAAATCCGTTTTTAATTGTTTTATTTCATAACTAATACAGCCTAATTTTAAAATAAATCATAAATTAGTTACTTACCGGATTCAGGCAATGTCTGAGAGTCTCAGTTCACCTTCGTTAGCCTGATTGTTTACCGACTAACACCGACATTACCAATGCAAATGACGCCCTATTGACTGCCAAAGAGCGTTAGCATAGAAACAAGATGGATCATGATATGTTCTTGAATGTTTGTATATTTACAAAACGACCGAAATTACATTTAGTACCTACCGAAACCGTTTGAAAACAAATAGGTACGGATGTAAATAAATATACCTAATTTGACACATGCGTAATGGTTCCACTCACTACACGTATGTTAAGTATTAATTACGCCCGTGTAATGTTAGGTTAATTTGTGTAGGCGCAAGTTTTAAATTTTTATCCAATTTGTCAATTCTGCTAACCGTACGTAAAAATTCGCCGGCGTGCCCAGCTGACAACAATATATACGACACACACACACCCAAGGAAAGCCAACCGTAACTTGGTCTACCGCGCCCCTCACTATCCTCCCGTTTACGGCCACTGAAGGGAATTAATATCGGGACGAAAGGTCTTTGTTAACTGGTTGGTTGTGCGTGTATGAGCTGTGAAATAACAACAGCACATGTAACTGACTCTACAAAAGTGGGCCTTATCGAATTGGAATAAGGATGATGATTGGTTGACTGTGCCGATGGAACGTGTTAGCTCGGCTCACCTTCGTGCGACCTCGCGTCTGGTCCGAACAACTAGTTATTGTTCGCTGAATGCTCGCGGGTATGCGCTGATTACTGATGAGTGTCATGAAATGAGCGCTCGCTCGGTTGTAATTGAGAGTTCTGTTAATTTTGCAACGTATTTTGATATTTTGTTTGAGTAATTAAGTAGGTATACGTGTACGTATCTTTATTTTACTAACCAGCGGTGCCAACTTCTAGCTAGGACATGCAAAAAATCTAAAAATGTACACTTGCAACTTTTGCTTACGTAAGTAAGAACGTCGCTGCAGACTATGATATATAATAATGACAGATGGGTTATGCATGCTCAAAAAGTGAAGCTCTTAAAATGAGTGAATTCAAACATTTGTCTCTAGTCGCGCAACGGCAATCGAGAGATACGGACGTGCCAATGAGTTCCCGTCACCCGCTTGAGAAAGAGACAAACTTTAATTTTTTAACAACGAGAGTGACAAAGATGTAATGATCTAATGATTGTCAAAATAGATACACATAACAGAATCATTGTTAGGTTATGAAATAACTTTAGAAGTATTTATTGTGGTTATTTTGTTGGGGTATAACCCATCCATAGTAAATATCATTGGCTGCAGATCAGAATGAGAGATGAATATAACTATACTAATATCACTATCTCATTCTAGCAAATAACTTCGTCCCTACTTGCGTAAGCAAAGCTTAATACAAGTGGAAATCTGGTCTCAGAACTGCTAAAATTAAAAATGGTTACAAAAAGTAGCGTTTTTTTACTAAAAGAAAAAGATGAACTATGCAGATTCTACTTTTACTTATGATTATCAAATCTTTACTTATGATTATCAAATTTTATGTTGCTTCAGATCCAAACGAATCGTTAGTAACTAAGTTGGCGGCACTCAGAGGCGTATTTGGAAATTTGGTGCCCCTAGCCAGAAAAATTTGCCGCCCCTGTTACTTGACCAGGAAAAATATTCAAACTTTCTTGAGACTCTCTGAACCCTTAGTGTACGGTAAAACGTTGAAAAAACACCCGCCTTTTGCACACCTGCATAGCGGGATCGACACCGCAGTACAACGTATAACGCTACACGTTTCGGCGCGTAACCTCAGCGGATCGAGAGCGAAACAAGTGCGAATTCGTGCAACGAGGTTCGGCGGTTTTGATTCCGGCCACCGTATGATAACTTACCTCATCTAGTAGCAGTTTAAAACCTTATTAATCGAAAAGTAAAAGTTTTATATATTTTATATAGGTCGGTAAATCACTTGGTCGGACAGCCCTCAAAGCCCTCAGCCTGGTCGGTTTTGGTTTTGGGTTTCAAATTAATTTTACATGAAATAGTGTATTAAGAGCTATCTCCTGGATTTATTTTTAATTTTTTTATTCCATATTTTAGAAGCTAGAATGAGAATAAAACTTAATGGTCAAATATCTTATTAAATAGTTATTGTATAAAAAAAACATTAAGTAAACTTAAACTTATTTTTGAAAACGTATATACGGAACTGCAAATCAGAAATGTATTTTTCAACATTTATTTTTGTTTTATTCAACAATTACAGTATGGAGTGCACCCCAAAAATATTTTTTTTTGTGCTCCGATATATGGCGGGTTATTATAAAAGCCATTCCCACACCAAATTGTATTATAAAAATTGCACCACTAAAAGTGTCTGAGAGCTGTCCGACCAAGTGATCTGTGACCTATATATTTTTTTCTTTTCGATGAATAAGGTTTCAAACTGCTCCTCGATGAGGTAAGTTATCATACGGTGGCCGTCCGGTCCAATAGGCTCGTAATCGTAACGTAGCCTACCCATCTTTCCCAACCATTACCCATACCAAAGCTGCCATTTTAATGGAGTACGGGAACGCCCTTTTAACCTATAAAAATGACATAAATCACAAGTCCGATTCTATTTTGTGACCTCTTAGCAAGGATGATTAAAACATGGATGGACAATGCCTATACAAAATCGCGTTCCTCGAACCTTCAGGCTATACGTCTGTTTTCGGTACCGAGTGCCACAGCGCCATCCGTTGAGTCTGGAGTCGAGTTATTCTGTCAGCGTTAATCGCCGAACAAAATATTAGAAACTAGAATTTATTTATTTAATCTTAATTGCACAAAATAAGATGGTACAAATGGCGGACTTAATGCCATAAGGCATTCTCTACCAGTCAACCAATGGGCTTAACAGAAAGGTTAAGTAGGAATTTAGTGTTTGTGGTGACCGATAGATGACGCTAGTGCTTTAGCCTGAAATAAGGGAACGCGATTTTGTATAGGCATTCTCAATCCATGTCTTAATCATGCTTGCCTCTTAGAATACGTTAAGTACTAATAATAAAAAATGTTTTCTAACAATTGTTAGCATTGCGCTAGGTATAATACATGTATTTGTTTGCTACACATAGAAAAGATTATGTAAGTTTTATTTTTCTCCACCAGGCTATCGCTTTTTACTATTGCAACATAACTTCACCTTTTATAACGGTTTTGTCAAGAGCATATGTTGTCTTAGCCATTTGTAATTCGTTTAGAATTCAAGGTCACTTATATTTTGACAAATTGTTTTCGATTATGCTTACATAATCTATTGACCAAACTGTTATAAAATGAAAGATGATGTTGAAATAGTTGAATGCAATAGTATGGTAAAGGAAAATATATCTTGTATAATCTTTTCTTGTAGTTATTAACAAATATATATATATATATATAATACCAAGCGCGACGTCAAAAACTGTTAGAAAATATTTTTTTTACTATAAGTAATCATATCATATACTCTAACTACTAAAGAAAATCGCACTTGTGAGTTATCGAAGCTCAAAACTGTTCGCGTACTGTACTATTTCCAGTAACTTGACGACTGAGTTTTTAGTGGGTGCAAAATATACTAGATTGAAAGAACCCTAAGATCAGGAAAGATTATGGTCTCTTATCGTGGATTCTCAACGATTAGCTTTTATTGACTTGATTAAGTTTTTGTGACTTTCCCTTTTAGGAAAAATTGCAGTTTACTTTATGTGATACATGGTAATGGCAGAGATGGAAAGGCGGCATACCTAAGTACAAAAAAACGCCCTACATGTTTATTTAGATTGTGGCGTTTTGAAATTGTTTGTTTAAAATTACTCTTTCTTAGGCCTTATGGGCCGGTAACTAACTGAAGTACAGCATCGAAAAAGGCGCCTGGAACCAAGCACACGGGGCGACTCGCGCCGCCCCTGGCAGCCTGCCGCCCCGGGCCATGGCCCTCTTGGACATAGGGTAAATACGCCCCTGGCGGCACTAGGCACTTTACATACCTACATGAAACATACAAAACAAAACATACAACCGAATTGCTAACCTCCTCCTTTTGAAATCTTGAAACCTTGAATAATAAGTACAATGAATAACAAACTCCATTTCACAGAGAAGAAAGGAATTATATAAGAAACTAACCCCATATCGTGGTAGTATTTCGCAGTTTGATTGCACGTAATTATAACAACGCAGAAAATAAGCTACAAAAGAGCTCACAGAAAGTCAAGAAAACTATATATTATTTTGCACAATGTAAGATCTTGTTTGCATCTGAACTAACTACCTTTCAAAAACGCCATATTAACCACTCCCTGAAGGCATCTGAACAAGTAGTCCTCGCCAATTTCATACTAACATAATATACATATGTATATCAATATAAAATTGACATTTTACTTACTTTTTATAAAACTGAATCGATTTGGCTGACTGAATAAATTAACCAAATAACCATTAAGTCCCTTTACGATTTCAAAATTACATATTCAGCCCCATTTTTACTTTATTACATTACTTTGCCCTCGCTCAAACTCTTTACATCTTTACGCACGCAAATGCGGGGAAATTTATTTGCATAAAAATATTGTTGGCGCGGACCGTAATTTTTAGCCGTAGGTAAAATGGACGATACTCATGGGAACAACCCTTTTTGTGGCTAATGCTAGACCTAATTTTGTTACAAAGTTCCTTGAATACAAAGGTCTTTGTTCCCTGGTTTGTGGTTACAACCCCTTTCTTATCGGAAGATGGATTGATAAGGATTGCGAGGGGAGATAGCGGAGGTAATATAGAATTGATGATGGTTCCATTGTATTGTATTGTATTTGTATATGTTTAAGTTGAAGTGTTGTTTAATGTGAGGCAATAGCTCTCGTTATCGGCGTTAATTATCTTTTCAATAATGATAATGGAATTTTACTAAACTATTTGTACCTAAGTGTAGATATGGACCATGTAATGTTACACAACGTAATTAGTAAGAACAATGGCAATTAAGTATTTAACCTTTTCCGTATCGTTAAGATAAAAAATTTACCAAAACTGGCATAATAGGGCCAAAATTATCAATTTGTGTAGATAGGTGGGCGATACATGCTCTTAATTAACTAATTACAAAACTAATCAGTTGCAACCAAATCCTGCTCCTCTAATCGACCTAAGGGAAGACTTTTATATTGTTTCAGGAAAATTCATGTCGCAATTCTCCCAAGAATAATCATTCATTCAATCATTTTACTATTTCAAAGGCCCTTCTATATTACCTGCCATTCTCGGTCATTAATTGCCATGCTTTAATAATCTTCGTAGAATATATTGATGGCGAATCCAACGAGTCCTTACTGCTTACCAAGAACTTTCACAATCGAAATTACGTTATCTGCATCCCTTTCGCTCATATTAGCAAGTGCGATAAAGAGGGAGATAATGAAATTTCGATTTTCGACATTTACGGTAAGATCGCTGTTCAGCCCCTGTGTAGCACGGGTAGCACCTGAGCAAAGGTCAACTTTTCTCACGCCAAATCTGAGCTGATTTATTAGAGGCTGATGAAAAAGAGAGGGTAGTGTAGATGTAGATTGTAGAGTGTGTGTATACTTTATAGTTTATTTCCTTGTACACTCGTAGCATAATAAAAAACTTAAAGCATGCAATGTTTACACTTGCGGTTTATCTTCGTTCCAAAGCACTTCCAATTTCCACTTTCCAATGACTGTTTCCAAAGCACTAAAAAGATAAAGATAAAATATATTTATAATACTTAAATTTAGGCACTATTTAAAATAAACAGCGGAGAAGAGTTTTCCCCGATTTTGCTATTCCCTTTTTTTAGGATTACAGATAATTTCTGTGAAGTTCCTTTATGTTTACCATGAAACTCACAGGCATGCTTGATGCTTCAAAATTCGCTACACAGATCTATCAATATACCTTCTTAATTGATACAACAAACAAATTTTCATGTATTTCTAAAGTTACGATCAATGATAACATGTGGAGTTGAAGGCGTTAGGCTACGGTAGCCAGGCCGTATGCTTGTTTGCCACCGTCGTGGTATAAAAAAAGACATGATTTCTTTAGGTACTTTTTTTAATGTGGTTGGAGTACGGGTAAAACTTTTCAGTTTCTTTATTTTATTTTCACAAGTAGGTACTCACTAATTAAACTTCATTATTTTTTCAGTACCTACAACGAAAAAGAGAGAGTATAAAAACTTTTTACAAAAAAAAGATAAGCCGACTTCAAAAGGTATAAAATAAATTATTATATTATTTATATGCGTTACAAACTGATATGTTTGAAGTCGGTGCCAAGCCAAAAAGTTACAATACCGGTCAAATCAGCTTCAAGTCTGAAAATCACAAAACAGTTAATATGAACGAGGCGTATTTGGTCAGTGAACTGTTCTTCATACTATATAACTATTCTAATACGGTATTGACTGCACGTAGGTTCTCATTCAAGTACAGAAAGAAAGTATAATCATGCGTCTTATGATGTTTCTTAATAAACTTTTTTACCAGTTTTCGGACTAACCATATCTCGAACGGAGCCCGTGCTTCGGTTTGAATTATTTATCCTACTTCATTTAAGGTGTAATATCGAAGTGTAAAGGAATTCAATGGCCTAGATTGATCTTTCTATACTCAAACACACCGGGTGTGTGGGACCCACCTTTTCAGTAGAAAAAGGCGCGATATTTCAAATTTTGGATGGAAGGTCAACCATACATGATTTTTTTTTTAATTTGCCGTCTTTTTCTGATTATTGACAAAGTAGACGTGTATCAGAGTATATAGACATGGGTACCACATTTCATCAAAATTGGATTAGTGGTTTAGACGTGAACATGTAACAGATAGATTCACATTCACCTTTGCAATGTAAATAGGTATCGATATGTTTTGTGATTTTCAGACTTGAAGCTAATTTGACCGGTATTGTAACTTTTTGGCTTGGCACCGACTTCAAACATATCAGTTTGTAACGCATATAAATAATATAATAATTTATTTTATACCTTTTGAAGTCGGTTTATCTTTTTATTGTAAAAAGTTTTTATGTTTCCATTTTTAGTGGTTATATAATTACCATAATCGGACAACGGGTCTCGCAATAATCGGTTAAGATATATAACAAAAAGTTCATAATACCTACTCAATGTAAGGAAAGTTCCACATATCATATGTGGTCTTCATCATAAGGTCCACTCCATTAAATTAGTGGTTTTCGAGAGGAAATGCTTGAGTTGCTTAAAAAAACAACCAAATCACCATACATGTGCCTTTAAAAATTGAGGAGATCCCTCAATTCGTCATGGATCCCATCATCAGAACAGCACCAGATTAATGTGGAACTATCTTAGAGGTAGTTCCTTTCAAACAAAAAATAATTCCTCAAATCGGACCACGGGTGTCGGAGTAATCGCTGAACATCCTACATAAAAAATAATCATCATCATTATCATCAAAACAACCATCATCATGAGGTCCACATCATCAAATTGGTGGTTGCTTAATGGGGTGTTTACCCAAATCACCATACATATGCCGTTATAAATTGAGGAGTTCCCTCAATTCCTCATAGATCCCATCATCAGAACAGCACCAGATTAATAATGGGACCACCTTGGAAGTAGACCCTTTCAAACAAAAAAGAATTATTAAAATCGGACTACGCGTCTCGGAGTAATCGGTGAACATACATAAAAAAAAGCCCAAACCGAATACAGACCTCCTCCTTCTATGAAATTGAAGTCGGTTAATAATTTACAGTCAAATACAAAGAGATGTATCCACTTTTTCACCTTATTGCGTTGTAATATGGTCCAAAAGTGGATACATCTCTTTGTAGTCGACTGTACCACCCCCCGCGTTTAGGACGCATATAAAAGAAAATATTCGTAATAGGTATCACTAGTCTGATTGAGGTGGAAATCAAAACCCGAGGGTGCGCGGTGCAGTCGGTCAGCGATGCAGATGTAGTCGGTGTGAAGGCTGAGGTGAAGAGTTGTATGTGCCACACGAGATTGACGTTATTAACTTTGCACCTCGTGCCTTAAACGCCCTCGCTACGCTCATGCTTATAAATTAGTAGAATCTTTTGCTACGCTTTCTCGGGATCTCGATCAGCTCTTTCGACATAAACTAAATTTGCTTCCTTCTTTCACACAATGTTTACCCAATTCAAATAGCTATTTATGGAAGGGACTCCACATGTCATCTGCGGTTTTCATTATCAGGTCCTCTCCATCTAATTGGTAGTTCTCGAGAGGAAACACTCGAGTTGCTTAAAAATACACTTGTAGGCGACAGTTCCTATTTTCATTGCAAAAATATTTGTACCTATAGATTTAGTTAAGTATTTAAATGTTAAGTCTGTTCCTAGGATATGAAGGCCGGAAATGTTCATTTACTGTTAAATAGATTTCATAAGTCTCTGGCTACCCATTACCTATTTAATTAGTTATAACATTAATTATACCGATTTATTTCGTGCATACTAACTCCATCTGTTGAAGTTCACCTGCATATGCAAATAAAGTCTCAAGAGGGCGCTGGCGTGTACACCTAACCTATGTCACATGTGCGATTTACAGTTACCTATCTGCTCACCACGCGACACGCGAGCACTCTCTCATATTTCACCTTAAAATCTGAGTTTTCTTACCATTTTCTACCTGCGTACCCAACAATAAGTTGGTCTTCAAACCGGATCTCATGTGAACAGTGCATTATTAATGTTTCATACGCCACAGAATATGGTAGTAACTCGACGCCAACGAGTAATGGCCGAAGCGAAGGCGAATTCGGAACCGCCAGGTACTGTAGATGCCATAGCCTGCACTTCAAACTCCAAGAAGGAAGTTAAGTCAGCAGCACCTTCTGTTGCAAGCAGTAAGAAATCTACAGCATCCTCTATAGCAAGGCGTAAACATTTGGAGTTGCAAGCGGCCGAAGAAAAGGCTCGAATCCAGATGGAACTAATTGATAAGCGTCTCGAAGCTAAGCTTGCCGCCGTTGACGCCGAAGACCAAGAAAAGTCAGACGCCAGTTTAAGTGAAGTGCATGAAGATCGAGTGTCGGACTGGTTACATCAAAATCAGCATGTTGCTGAGTACAACCCAACTGTGCACCCCGAGCCGGTCGCGCCCGTTTCCGATCGTGCAGCACCAGCACAGCATGTGGACACCGCCAGCAGCATCCTGGAATTAGCTAATACTTTGAAGAGCATGATGGGCGAGCAATCGTCACAACGCGAGGAACGGTTGCTAAGCCGTTTGGCCACTCCGCGCGATCTACCCGTATTTAGCGGAGACAGCCTAGAATGGCTACATTTTAAAAATGCCTACGACGAATCCTTATCTTCGTGTAAGTACTCGGAGTACGAAACTTTGTCCAGACTTCGACGAGCATTGCGAGGCGAAGCTAAAGAAGCCGTCACTGATCTACTGATTGGCAATACTTCGTCCAAGGATGTCATGGATGCTCTCGAACTTAAGTACGGACGAGCAGAAATAATTATTTGCAACATAACTGCACAATTACGTAAGTTACAGCCATTACCTACGCACTATCAGCAAGACTTAGTTAACTTCGCCACAAAGGTAAACAACTGTGTTGCTACTATATGTGCACTAAAACAGGGTGATCATTTACGCAACCCTGAGCTCGCGTCCGCTATTACAAGCAAATTACCGAGCACACTTTTGGGAAAGTGGACTGAATACGCTTACGAGAAGATTTTAGCAGGAGAATCAAAACTAGAGTTGTTGGCGCAATTTCTCAAGAAAGAAGCCAATATGACGCTTGTTACCGGAGCTGTGCAGCCACGAGAGTTCAAAAAGCCAGCACCAACCGAGCCTTATTTTAAACGAGATAAAACTGAGGACAAAAATCGTTACACGCGCCCCATACTTACTACTTTATGCGCTGATAATATATCATGCTCATTTTGTAAGAAAGACGCACATACTTTGCCCGAATGCCGTGTATTTAAACGTGCAATGCGCAGAGATAAATGGAAGTTTGTTAAAACACAAAGATTGTGTTTCAAATGTTTAATCGCCCGCCACGACATTAACACTTGCGAGGCGCCCGACTGTGACATAGATGACTGTGAATTAAAACATCACCGCTTACTCCACTGGAAACGAGCTACATCCACACAATCATCGGACTCCGCGAGTAACGAACAATCGAGCGCGCCGCTCCCGCCGGCCCCGCCGCTTGCTCAGCCGCGCGACGCCGCCAGTGATGTCGATGCTACGGTCGCCCACGTCGCGACGCCGACGGATACGACAATCGACTCGAAAGATAACGTTTTATTGAAAGTAGTTCCAGTGACATTGTATGGACCCAGTGGTCAAATACAGACTTATGCGTTGCTTGATGACTGTGCTTCCGTTTCGATGATGGACTCTAATCTTGCGGATGAACTCGGTCTACAAAGTGACAATCCTAGTGCGATCAGATTCGTGGATGCGTTCGGCCTTGAAGTATACCAAAACGACGCACCAAAGGTTCGCGCTAAGATATCTGGACTGGACAATACGTCTTACGATATTAGTTTGCGTAAAAGTTCTAAATTAAAATTACCACCGCAAAATTTAACAGCCGTAAATCAAATTTCGTGCGACAAACTGTCTAAAATAAAGAACATTGTTTGTAATGAACGTGTAGTGCCCCGTTTGCTTATCGGTGAAGATAATTATTATTTAATAGCACCGCTCGAGATAATTCATGGCGGAAAAAATGCTCCCTATGGAACACGCTGTCGTCTGGGATGGTCAATCCACGGCTACTGCAGTCGCGCTCACTCCTCCGCGTCTCAGGTAAGTCACCATGTTTGCCATCTTGCTCATTCTTACGATGGGATTGACAGTACTACTCTCGATAACAATGCACTTAATGACCTTATAAAGCAATCGTATTGCCTAGACTCCATAGGAGTTTCGACCTTATGTCGCGAGAATAAGGCACATCTGCGTGCTATACAGATTTTAGACGAAACTGCACGTTTAATTGATAACCGGTGGGAAGTAGGTTTACCATTTAAACAGGATAACTTTGTTATGCCCGATACTTATAACTATGCATTATCTCGTATGCAATCCTTATCACGCAAATTTCAATATGACCGTGTTTACGCTAATCGGTACGAACAGGAAATAAATAAGTTATTGTCCGAGGGATATGCGCGTGAGTTACAGGAAAATGAACTCTCAGTTAAGCATGTATGGTATATTTCTCATTTCGGCGTACAGAATGTAAATAAACCGGGAAAATTAAGATTAGTTTTTGATTCAAGCGCTCGCGCTAGGAATAATATGTGTTTGAATGATTATCTTTTGACCGGTCCTGATTTATATAACTCGCTTTTAGGTATAATGCTGAGGTTACGCGAAAAAGAGTTTATCATTATCGGGGATATTAAGGACATGTTCTTACGTATTAAAATTCGTCCCGAAGATCAACATGTCTTTCGATTTTTATGGCAACCGACAGCCACTGATACGATTAAAACATACGTCATGCAAAGCCTCATTTTTGGTGCGAATTGCGCGCCTTTTATTGCGCAACATATAAAAAATAAAAATGCGCTTAAATACGAAGACCAGTATCCCGAAGCTGTTCAAGTGATATTAAACTCTCATTATATGGACGATTGCTATTATTCCACAGATAGTGAAGACAATGCTATTAAATTAATTAAGGATATAACATATATACATAGCATGGGCGGCTTCGAGATACGTGGTTGGTCTAGCAACAGCAAAAAGGTATTGAACGCGATACCAGCCGATACCCTGGCCCAGTCAGCTGTTCAGTTTAAGGACGGAGCTACGAATATGACTGAGCGCGCTCTCGGCTTGATGTGGCATCCTGCTGACGACACGTTTAGTGTTAAAGTGTCGACTGGGCAGATCTCGCCCGAGATTTCTAATGGAAGCGTTCCACCTACAAAGGCTAAAATGCTTAGCATTATTATGTCAATTTATGACTTACACGGTTTTCTCACACCGTTTGTAATAAAAGCTAAAATATTATTTCAAGACGTACATCGAAGCGGAGTCGACTGGAAGTGCCATATCCGACCCGAAGAGCATACTCGTTGGATGGTTTGGCTCGACGAGTTAAAAAAGCTGGAGTCGCTGCGTATTCCGCGCTGGTACCTACGCGCCGGAACTTGGACTCCATGCTATGACTCATCATCTACTTCCGCGTCTTGCGAAAAGATAATGGACACTCAGATGCACATTTTTTGTGACGCGTCGATTAAAGCTTACGCCACGGTGATATATTGGCGATTTACGCGTGCTGATGGTTCCGTACTTGTTTGTTTAGCTGCCAGTAAAAGTCGCGTAAGTCCTTTACGCCCGATTTCAGTTCCAAGGCTCGAGTTACAAGGATGTCTTCTTGGAACACGATTGGCAAACACTATTGCCACTGAACAAAAGAATCTGGTGCCAATTAAACGATACTTTTGGACTGACTCCAGCACCGTGCTTCAATGGGTAAGAAGTGACCCTAGGAGCTATAAGCCTTACGTTGCACACAGGCTTGGGGAGATTGATGAGCTCACTAACGTCAACGAATGGCATTACGTGCCATCTCGTTTAAACATAGCCGATATCGCTACCAAAACGGAAAGTCCTCCACTGAACTACAGTGACGCGTGGTTCCAAGGTCCAGCATTCCTGCGTCAACCCGAAGATCAGTGGCCGAAGGATTTGAAGAACACGAAGGTCGTCGAAGAGGCTACCTGTGAAAAGAGAACCGTTAATGTGATTAGTACACTTGAAATACACTTACCTGTACCCGATGAAGGACGTTTCTCCAGCTGGATCCGACTTGTACGCACTGCTGCAAGAGTAATATATTTTATAAAAATATGTAAACAGAAATGTAAGGATAGAAAATTGAATCAAGGAAGAAAGAAGGATAAGAAGAATAAAAACACAATACAGCTCGATTCTGAAATCATGAAGATAGCAGAAAAATATATAATTAAAAAGTGTCAAAAAGATACCTTCGCCGCGGAGATTGCCTGTCTAGCACAAGGCAAACCACTACCGTCGAACAGTCGCTTACTAAAAGTGACACCGTATTTAGACGACGATGGAGTACTCCGTGTTAGCGGCCGCATAGATCAAATTGCAGGGGTAGAACTGTCAACAACACGACCGCCGATTCTAGATGGTAAACATAAAACCACTCGGTTGTTAGTTGAATACTACCACCGACGTGCCATGCACGTAGCGCACGAGCACGTCGTCAATGAATTACGCCAGTATTACTGGATCGTGAATCTGCGTCCGACTGTACGCAGCGTCGCCGCGCAATGTCTGTTTTGCCGCTATCGGCGCGCCCGACCACAGCCTCAGCGTATGGGTGATTTGCCCGCTGCGCGCTTGCAGTACAGTCGGAGGCCGTTTTCATACTCTGGAGTTGATTTTTTCGGCCCTATGGAGACCACGATTGGCCGAGGAAGGCAAAAAAGATATGGTATGCTCTTTACGTGTCTCACCGTCCGAGCTATTCATATTGAGATCACAGAATCCCTAAGTACGGATTCTGCCATAATGGCACTAAGACGTATGTCGGCTCGCCGTGGAACCCCAGCCGTTATATTCTCCGATAACGGAACAAATCTACGAGGAGCCGATAACGAGCTGAAGAGGAGCATCCAACAATTGAACATCGACAAACTGTGCGAAGATGGATCTGTCAGAGGGACTGAGTGGCGCTTTATACCTCCCGGAGCCCCTGAGATGGGCGGCGCATGGGAGCGCATGGTCCGTACGGTGAAGACAGCGCTGAAGGTCGTCCTGAAGGAACGTGCACCACATCCTGAAACCCTGTCGACCCTGATGGCGGAAGCGGAAGCACTGGTGAACAGTCGTCCTATAACACATGTGTCGACAGATCCCGCATATCCCGAGGCTTTAACGCCAAATCATTTTTTAATAGGTAGTTCATCTACTAGTGCTCCTATCGGTAAGTATGATGATTTTGACCTATGCCTCCGTAAAAGGTGGCGCGTAGCTCAGCGTCTTACGGATATGTTTTGGGCCAGGTGGATAAAAGAATATTTACCCACGCTTTTACCACGTCAGAAATGGACTAAGGAGTCTAGGTCGTTAAAAGTAGGAGATTATGTAGTACTAGTCGATCCCAATTTAGAGCGTGGCTCCTGGCGACATGGTGTAGTGAGCGCGGCGCACGCTGGTCGTGATGGTCGCGTTCGAGTGGTGGATGTGCGCACACGCTTAGGTCAACTGCGCAGACCTGCCACACGTGTCGCTTTACTTTCCCCAGTAGATGGCTAGTGCTTATCAGCACTAAGGGGCGGGGATGTAGGCGACAGTTCCTATTTTCATTGCAAAAATATTTGTACCTATAGATTTAGTTAAGTATTTAAATGTTAAGTCTGTTCCTAGGATATGAAGGCCGGAAATGTTCATTTACTGTTAAATAGATTTCATAAGTCTCTGGCTACCCATTACCTATTTAATTAGTTATAACATTAATTATACCGATTTATTTCGTGCATACTAACTCCATCTGTTGAAGTTCACCTGCATATGCAAATAAAGTCTCAAGAGGGCGCTGGCGTGTACACCTAACCTATGTCACATGTGCGATTTACAGTTACCTATCTGCTCACCACGCGACACGCGAGCACTCTCTCATATTTCACCTTAAAATCTGAGTTTTCTTACCATTTTCTACCTGCGTACCCAACAACACTCAAATCACCATACATGAGCCTTTTAAAATTGAAGAGTTCCCTCAATCCCTCATGGATTCCCATCATCAGGTCCAACCAAATTAGTCCGCTACTTTCGAGGTAACTTTTTATAAACAATAAAAATATTACTCAAATCGGACAACGGGTCTCGCAATAATCGGTATAGACGTATAAGAAAAAGTTCATAATACACCCGCTTAAACTAAGGAAAGTTCCACATGTCATATGTGGTCTTTATCATTAGGTCCGTTCCATCAAATTGGTGGTTTTCGAGAGGAAATGCTTGAGTTTCTTAAGAAAACACTCAAATCGCCATACATGTGCCTTTAAAGATTGAGGAATTCCCTCAATTCCTCGTGGATTCCATCATCAGAACAGCACCAGATTAATTTGGGACCATCTTGGATGTACATCCTTTCAAACATAAAAAGAATTATTCAAATCGCACCACGGGTCTCGGAGTAATCGCTGAACATCCTACATTAAAAAAAATCATCATCATTATCATCAAAATAATCATCATTATCAGGTCCACTTCATCAAATTGGTGGTTTTCGAGAGAAAACTCTCGAGTTGCTTAAGAAAACACCCAAATCACCATACATGTGCCTTTAAAAATTGAGGAGTTCCCTTAATTCCTCATAGATCCCATTATCAGAACAGCACCAGATTAATATGGGACCACCTTGGAAGTATATCCTTTCAAACAAAAAAATAATTATTCAAATCGGACCACGCGTCTCGGAGTAATCGGTGAACATACATAAAAAAAAAGCCCAAACCGAATACAGAACCTCCTCCTTCTATGAAATTGAAGTCGGTTAATAAAATAATTTTAAACAAAACAGAACCGACTTCACTAAGCATCCACCTTTCCAACACCAAATGTTCGATCTGCTGTAAAAAATACTCAAATCACCATAGGTGTGCCTATAATAGTTGAAGAGTTCCCTCGATTTCTCCAGGATCCCATCATCAGATCCTGATATGGTTACAATGGGACCAACTGTGAAGTATACGCTTTCAAACAAAAAAAGAATTTTCCAAATCGGTTTAGCCGTCTTCGAATAATCGGTGGACATACATAAAAAAAAAAAAAAAAAAATAGCAAAAACAAAGATCCTGACGAATTGGATAACCTCCTCCTTCGAAATCTTGAAGTCGGTTGATAAACTATAAGTCTTTTGGAACACAGACAACACTTCATTGAAATTGACGAAAAACAATTGGCTACTTTCCTAAAAAAATATATTTAGTCCGTCAGTTAGATTATCAAAAAATATTGGACACGTATTTTTTATTTTGTCCATCAAACATAAATTGGTGAAGATATAGCCCGTTAAAGTTCCGCGTGACGTCACATTTCAGTACAATTTTTATTATAATGTGGCGTCAAGCGGAACTTTAACGGGCTATATCTTCAACAATTTTTGTTTGATTGACAAAATAAAAAATACGTGTCCGATATTTTTTGATAATCTAACTGACGGACTAAATATAATTATTTTTTTTTTACCCAGGCAAGTACCCAATTAATATTTGTGCTCTCATTAGCTCCAATTATTCGAACAGGGAGGTAAAGGGAGTGAATCCATTGATTTATACAAAAAGGGGGATATGGTACCAGGCACTCGATTGTGTGCCATCGAATATAGGTTCCAGGACCTATATTGAATTAGTCGTGTGGCAGTCTCTCAGTCACACTTTGTGCAATGCACAAAATATGGAGGTCTCCCTTGCATACCCGTGTTAACTATATAGAGCTATCTCTTTTGCCCATGATGCACATACATTATAGCGGTGTGTAGCATTTTATAAGTGTGTCACCCATCTTCTTTTTTGTTTATGTCTATGAGTAAATCCCTTTTTTTGCCTTTTGGTATAGATTTCTCCCATCATTTTTCAAAAAATTTCATCCCATTACAACCCATTCGGTAAATAGTAAATTATTAAATTTCTCTTTTAGTACAATTTCTTCACGATGTTTGCTCCACGCAACCACAAATTCTATGTAAACTAAAATAAGCGTTCTGACTAAGGTTTAGATCGATTATAGTTGTAAATTATTCGTGGTGTTTCATTGTTTACTTCGAGATGCCAAACTGCGAGACGTTGCTCTCACACTTGTCTCACTAGGTGATAGAGTGATACACCTAACTGTCAAGCTGTCAGTAGGTCTCGCTAGAGCGTTTTGTCTATGGCTATGGCCACCATTTTAGATATGTTGACAGGACATTGGGAATCCCATGGCAGAGAGTTTGGTGTTTTTTTTTAGTAGGTATACGTAGGTATCGAACCATGGATGTAGGTATATGAAGTGGATCTCATTCTTCGGTCACAGTGAGGCCGACAGAGAAGCTTATCTAAGGGAGTGTCTCGTTTTGACTAAGGACATAATAACGTCATCAGACAATCAAAATGTGAATATGTGTCAAATGTCATAATTTTGTAACGAGTGCGAGTGAGGCACCGCCCCCCACTATTATGCTCTCTATCGGACCGTTTTTAGTACCTTTAAGGGTTCCGTAGCCAAAATGCCATAAACGGTACCCTTATAGTTTCGTCATGTCCGTCTGTCTGTCCGTCAGTCCGTCTGTCCGTATGTCACAGCCATTTTACTCGGAAACTATAAGACGAATAAAATAAAATTTAGACATAAGGTGTATTTTTCATGCCGCTATTTAATTATAGTCTGGAAAACCATTTTTTCAGTAGAAAAGCGCGGCAAATTCAAAATACGTACATGTGCCAACCCTTTGTGATTATACACCGTGTTCGTGACGAACATTTCAATTCACATTTCTTTTACATTGAATTTGTTTCTAGTGCATTTCACTCTCTCGTCTTAAGCGCGAGTGAGATAGAACTCCTGCAACGTTCTACATTGAATTTAAATTCGTTTTAATGGCATATGTCAATTGCCTCAACCAGATTATTTGTTACAGTTGATGACAGATCAGACGAAATATATCCGTCTCCTTTTTACACACCGTGAATGTCACGTAATGAAAGGGGTGGAAATACCAACTAAAATTAAAAACATAGAATTTGATGATCATTGCTGCTTTTTTCACTGATTCTTAGTGTTGTTATACTTTTGGTCGCTGTACATTGCTACTGCGTTCGTTGGCTGGCCAGACTATATGTATTTAAATTGAAGGAGAAAATATTTTTATGGGGGTCTCCATGTAACTAAATTACAAAAAACAATTTTTCCCCTAATATCAACATGTTGCACATCAATTGATAGGTGTTTAAAAATAACATTGAGGTTTTTTTTGAACATTTTGTGATTTAGTGAATATTTTCAGAAATAATCGCCTCGAAAGTCAGAAAAATTGAGTGAACCCCCCCCCCCCCCTGTAACATTTGAACCCTAAGTCCATATAATATACTTAAAAAAATTGAAAAAGATTATCTTATTTTTCTATTACATACTTTCTACGAAAATTGTTTTGAACATTATCAGTTCAGCCATTTTTGAGTTATCTCCAAAAAACTTCTTCCATAGGTATCAGATACGACCTTCTGGTATTAGTTTGGTTCTTATTCCATTGAAGGTACGGAACCCTCTATTATGCGTGTTCCGACACGCACTTGGCCGGTTTTATGCTAGTCGCCTATGAACGACTCTTTTACTCGGTAATAATTTTCAACTGTGGCTAGAGCACCGAGTAAACAATAGTACTATACAGAGGTCCCTCTTTGACGTTACGAATCATGTTGTCCCTTCTTCACGCATGGCAAGTTCTCTTTCTCACTTAGGCAAACGTATCGGATACTAGTTGTCAAATGCAATGACAGAAATGCACATCCTTGGTTAGGGACAAGGTTTAAGAAAAAGATCCACTTCATATAAATCCTTGATACGAACACAGATTACACCTTGTTAGCCCGCCCCACTGTAAATTTATCAAAAATCTTATCGGTTGGCTTCCATATAGCGATATAGAGCCCATCTTCGAGATCATGAAAAAATAAGTCTTACTAGGTCTTAAATGGGCGCTAGTATGTATAACATGATGTAAATTGTTCTTGAATAAATATCATATCATATCATATGGCGTCAAGTTAAAAATACAAGAAAATAACGTTAATTAATCAGTGGTTTTACCGCTCCAAATTTGTACTCACGGTAAAGTCTACTTCAAATAACCTACATACCAAATTCCGGTGGGAGCATACAATAGGCATGGTGAATTTTTTTCATGTATAGTATCAATCGATTCGTTTTGTTGTGAGGATCAAATGTCTATATGGGGCCAATTGCGTTAAAGCAACTGAAAAGTCAGAAATGAGACTTAAAGTCCGAGATTTGCATTTGTTTCTCAAAACGCTCCTAACAAAATGACGTGCAAAAGTGACGTCACGATCACATAGTTGTCCTGTTTAAAGTATGGAAAAAATATGAAATTGCTATTTTTACAGTGAAACGTTGCGTTTATGTGTATGGTTGCCATACAATTTATTTTACAGTACAATGTTAAAAATCATTTCAATCCACACTTTCTAAAATCGTAAAATTTTGCAGCTTGATATCTTTGAGCCACTTCAAAAGAATTAATAAATTTTCACTTTAGTTGGATATATTGATCATTTTGCATCCTATCAACTAAATTTTATTGCATAAATCAATATGTGTCATCATGCCTATTTTAAGATTCGAATCTAATCGCAATTTTTGCATTTGTATTATTTTTGAGCTAACCACTCCAAATTTTTTGACCATAAACTAGGCACTTCACCGCCTTATTTTAAACCGTAAAATTTAACCTTGCGGGACAGTTTAAAAAAAAAATACTTTAAATAGTTTCAAAAATTTACTTAATTGGCACATGCATAACTGGATATCCATGTTTAAGTGGCTTATAGTTTAACATGCCGTTATAAAGTGTATAACAGGTATATGTTTTTTTTCCTGTTTTTATTGTTTTTTTTTTCTCTTGTTTTGATTAAGATATTCTTACTTTGGGGATGTGATCGTGGCGTCAATGCGCCGTGTCGTCAAATGGTTGCAATGGAAGACCAGCGCTGGCCCTGCCGGCATTTAACGCTGAGTTGCGACGATTTCGTGGCAATTAATGTTTCGGGATGTATATGTTATTGTTTATTATGTTTTTTGTAATTGTCATGAATAAATCTTTCATTCATTCATTCATGTTTCTAAAATAATGCTTTAAATGTTCATCCTTATATTTTTTATTTTTGAAAAAAAAATGGTATTCAATATTTATATGACGTCTAAATAAAACAATTTTTTTTTAACGTCGTAGAACGCAATTTTTTTTATGGAAGTTACAATAACTATTTAAAACGGGGTATTTACTATGGGTATTTGTTTGGTCGAGGTTCCGATATATTATATGTATCGACATGTTAGAAACTAACAAACGAGGATGGTGGCAGCATTTCTCCGCTATATCGCAAAACTTATAAGTTGAGCGAGGAAGCTGCCAGCTCTTTGGGCACCAATTGAGTAGACGAGCCTCTTTTTGCGTTCTTTAAAAAGTTACTGAGCACTGGGTCCCCACGCGCCAAGGGTCTCGACTACGAAAGGTATAAAAATGTTTTATGGGTCTTCAGTTTTTCAGCTTCTTTGGCCACCGCACCTGCTTGTTTATTGGTTCCAGTGAAGTGAGAAGCCGCCAGTGTGTCTACGCATATAGCATCCCACAGGCACGCATGTGGCAATTACTTAAGTACCGCAAGAACACCTGTGTGGAGCACAAACACGGACTCAAAGCCGGAATCAGATTTCAATCAATCAGGTGCCGGTCCAGATACTATACGGTTTAAGACATTTATTTCTCAAAAAGATTTACAAAAGAGGGTAGAATGCAAAAACTGGTGGACGAGTTAAGAACAAAGGCGCTCGGTAACACCAAGCGCAATGCAACAATGTAATGTTGTGCATAGGGACCAGTTAAACCGAACTACCCGGTGCGTTCACTGGTTAACTTACATATGATTTGTGTGTATTCATTAAGTGCATGTTTTGTGGAAATGCCTTAGAAGACGTTTTTATTTTAGTTTTTAACTTTTTTATGTTATACATTTTTGTACATTTATATATTTTTTCTTTTTCTTTTTTTTTTAAGTATTTTAATTATTTAATGTTATTATTATTTGACTTATTTCTATCCGGTAATAATGTCAATATTTCTGTACCCATCCTTTTCTATGTATATGAATGAAGGATGAGCAAGATGAGTAGAGAAATAATGTCATTATTACTGACAGTGTCTGGAAAAGCTGTCCACCCGTCACCAAACCTCCTGTTTGGTGACGGGTAAGCCGGTAGTCAGTGCTGCGGCTTAAGAGTGAGTGACTCATAAGAAATTTGGCACAGTACGTCGTCCCAGCTCCAATGGCAATTTGGATGGGTAAAAACATCCTGACCCGCCAACCACTTCACCAAGCTTTTTTGGCCTCCTCTAAGCCCACAGTTCCATGATTTGGGGATCCTGTAAGATTTTAGTGACTTTACCTCCGAGGCTGGCTGAGCTGTAGACGGAGGAGTGTCTTACAGTTGATGTTATGAAGCCGACTATTTCTTAAAATGGTCTTAAATCCTTATGCGCCCACCGGTATGGTCTTAAATTTGGTATTTTCTTACTAAACGGGTCTTATAGCTTCTGTAAAAATTTCGAGCAGTAAGCTCAAAAATAAATTAAGGCTCAACAAATTGCGATTTCTACTGGTCTTAAAACCTTATACGCCCACCGTAATGGCCTTAAATTTGGTAAGTATGTAGATTTTGTGGGTGGTTAAGTAAGTGGGCTTCGCCGTGTGTCAAAATTTAAGCGTAACGATAAATTAACGTATTTTTTTTTGTATTTTCAACTTGACGCCACACATACTAGCGCCCATTAAGACCTTTAAGACTTATCAATATCTCCGTGATGGGCTCTACAACGTTGTCAACGCTATATGGAAGCCGACCGGTAATTTTAGATTTTTGATAAATTTACAGTATAGCCGGCACCAGTATCTATAATGTTTAAGTAGTGAAGTATCAGATGTCAAACAATCCTTTAAGGCACTGACTACCAGGCTACCGATAGTAATGATGGAGGCGACCTCTAGTAATTGCCCCCACGAAACTTTTGCGCGAAGTTGATTTCTGACTATTCAAACTAGGTAAGATACCTCTAGAAGTAATTATAAAATTTATATGATTTTAAGACATTTTCACTGAGAGCACATTAATATTTATAATTTTTATGATTATTAATTTAAGGTATTTATTAAAAATATATAACTGTTAAAATATAATATGATTGGCATTACCTATTTAACCTAAAGTTCAATTAACATGCCATAAAAGAAATGTCGATATCTGGCCGAGGAGCGAATGGATAAACATCAAAAAGTGCGATGAGTTGTAGGTGTTCTTCCACCCTGCTGTTGGGAATATCTCTACAGTACCCTGCATTCACTGTGCTCTGCATTATTTTGTGTAATTTGGATGCTATGTTAGAGTAGATTTCCTCAGATTAAGCAAGCCACTAGCAATAAATCTCCTACAACGCCTTGACTGTATGCGGCTATATAGCCATTCCCCATGTGCATGTGCATGTGGGATACTACATGCGTAGACACACTGGCGGCTTCTCACCTCACCGGATCCAATAAACATACAGATGCGGTGGCGAAAGCAACTGAAAAACTGAACACCCTTAAAAAATCGATGTTTAAAGAAACAAGTATGTATAGTTTAAAGTGCCATGTGTAACCATATCAATTCATTATATAAGAAATATAATATGATATAATATTGGAATATAACTTACACGTAAGTCAGTCAGATACACAATTACATTTACTTGCAGTAAACGTCAACTTCTTTTTTGAAATGAAGACCCATTGGTTTTCATATCCCGAGTCTCCGAAATAGTAATTCAAAACTTGTTAGTGGCAATTAGTTATAATCATGGGGCTTATGACTAGTACTACTGTGCACTGTATTTGTTTACCTGATATGTTTATATTTCCATAACATCCTCAACTCTCAGGATTAGGAATACCTTTGTAATATAAGAGTCTTACATTAGATTAGAATCTATGAAGAATATGTGTAAAATTGTTAGAAGTGTCTAAAACCTTAGTTAAGTTAGGAGGCAGCGGTAGGAGCCAAGTTTGAACCCGCGATCCTTAGAGCGTAAGTCGGGCGTCTGGCCGCCAGGCTACCAGAGTTTGTTTTGATAATTACTATACTGTTGCTCCATTTTTCTACTATGTTTATCTGCGTGAAGTATCAAATGTCAAACAATCCTTTAAGGCACTGACTACCAGGCTACCGATAGAAATAACGGCCTCCTAGCCCAGTCGGTAGTGACCCTGCCTACGAAGCAGGAGGTCCCGGGTTCGAATCCTGGTCAGGGAATATTTGTTCCTGAGTTAAGGATGTTTTCTATGTATTTAAGTATTTATCCATATTTATCTAATATATATATATATATATATATCGTCTAGTACCCATAACACAAGCCTTACTAAGCTTACTGTGGGCCTAGTTCGATTTGTGTAAGATTCATTTATTTCTCGAATTTAATTTCTTTTCTTATGTTTTTGAAATGCCTCAAACTTTCCATAGACGTTGACGTAACAAAGACTGCAGCACTATAAGTAGGTATTAAAACAGACAGAAACATTGCAAAATTAAATAATTATATTATTAGTAGTTAGGTATTCTTATTAAAATTATTTTCTTGTGTATGAATGCTTTTTCACCACATCAGCACCATCGCCTATCTTGATTTTTTTAAAGCGTCAGTAAAATTGTTTTTATTTTCACAAGGGAGAACAGTTATTACTTTACGTTATAGAACGATGATTTTGAACCATAAATATTTGGCAGAATTAATTTGTTTTGTTTTATGTATTTACCTAACCTTGTATTTTTTTGCCGTGGCGTGGTGAAAAATGTTGTAATACTCTCGGCAGCAGTTTGTTTGCTTCTAGTGCCCCCCGCAATGCTCAAGATACCACTTTTTTAACCATACACTAGTTATAATTTTGTAATCTTTCACTTTTTCGGGTCTCGATATAAACACGTGAGATAGATATCAAGGTTGTATTCTTAATATTATAATTTATTTACACTAAACCTATTCTACATAATATTGGATCTACGTGGTCGGTTTACAAGTCAATGTATTGTTTTATTTCTTGTGACAAAAACATTTATTGGTTACAAGAAATCTTAAAATCATTCATACCAGTCATTTTTATTCAATATGTAATATTTGTCCTTGGAAGAATAATAAGTAAGGAAGCGTAATCAACGCTCAAAATGTGCTCCACTTTCCTGGTGCCAAAGTGGGCGGAGCTTGTGACAGCGGTGCCCTAATGTCATGTCAAAGATTTTGAAATTGTCATGTCGTCAAAATATTAGTTTTTTCGGTCCATGAAATTTCGGTAATATATCGGTATTAAAGTGCCGGCTTGTGCCGTGCATTGGTGCAGGAGCCACACAGGCGCCAAAGATGATGATATTTCTTTTCATCGGTAAGTAAATCACGCATAGATATTCTCATACATTACGGACTTGGTCGATGTTATGCAATATAAGTTTTGGAAAAGTAAACATAACTCATTTGAGGAAAAGTATAATGAATGTTCATTTATAAGTATTACCTAGTAGTACTAGCAGTTAGGTTTCCGTTGTTAACAAAGAATCTTTTCAGTTTGTATTTTCGATATACAGTATGGGTCCTTGGAATAAATCTTTATCAATATTATACTACTTTGATAATATTGAAATGTCTCCCGTGAATATGCCACCTCAGTCGGTTTTACTTACCTACTAAATATAATTTAAATTCTGTTATGATGATGACTTCAACAGTATGTGTATGTTTTATTTTTTTTTCAAATCACTAATATTAAGTAAAGTCAACGAAATCGACAGAACAAAACCCTTCGAATTATAGCGAACCCTTATAATTATAGCGGTCATTATTAAGTCCTAAACGTTAATTAGTAATATGTTATCGTGCTATTTTCTCATTGGTTCTTAAAATCAATATAATTAGTGTCCAGATATATAAATATTGTAAAATGTCTCACGGATATCATAAGTGCCAACCAGTTGAGCAATGGAGACCATATTTTCTAACGTGCAGTTGTTGAAGTTGAAGGGCGATATTAACTCGCAAACTCGGTGCATTATCTATAACGTTCTATCAATTTTTGACGAATTAAAATGTGATCCGACAAAACTTCATCGGTTCAATCTTAATACGCCTCAAGATATTACGGCGTATATATGTGGAGTAGGAGTAAGGACCGTCGGAAAAATAAAGAGAGAAGTTTTACAAGACGACGTTCACCAAGCCGTCGACAATGTTTTTCAAGAAGACTGGGCCAAGTGTGTTCGACACGCAGAAGATCTACAATTAGCTGATCTACAAAAATATATTGTCAGAGACCAGAATCGTGTGGTAATAAATCTACAAGGCGACAGTGATACCGACACCGACAGTTCTGACAGTGAAACTTAGAGCTTTTTATTGAGTATAACTTATCATAATATTAAAATTAAAATTATTCAATATGTTTTTATATATTTTATAATTTATTTTGTCTACCTAAATATAAAAATAAACCTTTGTTACGAAATTTTCTTCTATATTCATATTACACTTAAATACAACCTTATTATTATAAATAAATCCATCGACAATGTGCGAAGGTTGCGGCACGCATCCCTACAAGCAGGTAGAAAAGGGCACGTGGCCGGCCCGGAGATTTAAGGCCCCGCCGGCACGATGGTTTTGACTCCACTATAGTACCTACCATACTTACTCTGGTAAAATCATACCATTCTGGCCGTGCCATTTCTAGTACAACTGACTAATAGGTATGACTATTATTTTTCATTAATAATGAATGCTATACCTTCATAGCATAGTCTTTAATTATCAAATCTAGAGCAGAGCCCGACTGGGGAACTACCTCCACCTTACAGAAAACCACAGCCAATTAGCACTACACCCTACTCATAGTGTTATGTTCCTGCCGGTGAGTAAGGTTGCCAGAGAGCTCAGAGGATGCAGTGTGTTGTCGACGGGGATCCTCTTGTCCCTTTAGCTGTCAACACAGTGAATCCTCTTTTATATGAAAGCGTCGGCAACGCACATGAGACATCTCTGGAGTTACAGGCGTCCATAGGCTACGGTAGCTGCTTACCATCAGGTGAGCTAAATACCTGTTTGCTACCGTTGTAGTATAAAAAATGGATACAAAATGTAAATTTATCTTTGTATTTGCCTAAGCCTTCTAAAATAAATAGTACACATAACGAACACATCCGTTATTTTTTTAGTTCTAAAAAACGAGGAAGCAGAGAATTTTAACTATTTATTTTGAAGGTATGCTATTATTTTCTAGTCTGGTCATTAATAAAGTTAAAAAATAATGGGTTTTTTGACATAATCAACCTTAATTGCTTAACAATATGTTGCTCAATACCAAGAGGGTCTCCCTAATGTAACGGATTTATTAAATTGTAAAAAAGTTCGAAATATTTACTATTTTATGTTAATTTATGCTTATTTTGTAGTATGTAAGTCCCTATATTGTAATTAAGCACTTTTATTAAATAAATGAAAGATGAATAGAAGGCTTTCATATTATTCCTTATTCCAAGAACGATTAAATTTACGTATATTACATAAGTAATGAAAAATGCACTAAAAAATAAATTGTTAATTGATTGCATTATTATTTATCACGTGAACCCATCCACGTCAAGCTTAGGCGTATTTATTATACGTTAACTTGACATTGCAGTCATTTCATTTGAGTATCTCCTGTCCAATTAAACTTCATTGTCAAATTGATTTTGACCACTCACAACACGGCAACTTTTCTTATTGGTGAAATGGCATGAAACCTTTGCGGAATTAAGGTTAACACAAAAAAATATGCTTAAAGAATGAGTACTTGATTGGTTAATAAGACATAAGACATTTTAGTTTTGTAAACGTGAAAATGGGTCGTGTTTTCACATGAACTTTGCTTGCCTTTACTCGTCTTGATATTATATGTCGATGTATTTGTCACATATCTTTTACCCAAAGCACAAGTTTCGTCATAGTTGCTACACCCAAAAATGCATCGTCAAATCTAAAAAATTGCTTGTAAGCCGTCTATGTAGACTACCCTAGTTCTAGCCTAGTATTGTAGCACGAAAATACACGTATGATTTACACACATACTCACACACGTGTTTAGTTTCAGAAGACATTCAGAGATGTCGCTTTCAAATGAGTTTTCATAAAATGCTTCAAGGCTCTCTTTACCTACTAGAGGTAAACAAATGCCCAAGGTGGGATTCCCATAATTTACTGACGTCAACGTCAAAACAATAAGATGGCGCCCATGCCAATAGAGAAATTCCTCTAGCGAGACCTGTTGATTTTGACGTAGGTGGTTAGGTGAATCAACTGTCACAAAAGTGTGATATCATAGTTGTCTCGCATGCGACTGTCAGTTATGCCATGTCGAATAGACTCCCTGGTGTTTATTGTACCTGTAATTTCTACAAAATCACAATGAAATGACGTGCTTTCAAATAAAGTAAAAACGGTGAAAATCGGTTTACGCAATAAAGAATTATCCCATAAAAATCATCTTCCATACTTTAAGCTCGCACGCAATAGTTTACTTAATTTGGCGATAGATGTCGCTGTACGTGGAACGCTCATATCATATCCTACATGGCGGTGTTATTTTAACTCTTAAGTGGGGACACTTACTGTGACGGACGGAAAACTGCGGAACCCTACACTGAGCGTGGCCCGACACGCTCTTGGCCGGTTTTTTTAAAATATAGTGAAATTATCACTACATACGTAAGTACACATTATGTACTCTCTACTGTAATAGTAGAACCCGCTTAATACGATCACGTTTATTTAATAAGATTTATCGCATAATACGCCCTGTTATATTAGTCCCTGCCACTTGAGATCCTGCAGGGAAGCCCCGCAAATATGCTTTCGCGCTTAGGACGCATTTTTGGCTGGATCCCTTCAAAATCGTCTTAAGCGAGTTTTACCGTACCTACATCCATCCGTGCGCTACCTCCACCGATGAACATGCAGCTACCAGGTGTCCGAATCTAGTATAAGGTTAGTATAGCAAACTAACAAGAGGAGTTTCATTGCTCTCGTAGGTATTTTCCGGGGCTAGCTCTGAGTCTAATAGAGATCAAAGAGGCCCTTTTTACCGGCAAAGTTTCTATAAATATAATCCCACCACTTACAAGTTACACCAGAACAAACTTGCCTTTCTACTTTCCACTGTTTCCGCGGGGCTCCGTCCCCTGAGGCTCTGTTTATTTTCACAGGCTTTCTTTCAATTTCACGCCGGCTTCACACGAACCCGTGAATAAATTATGTTCTCACCTCGTAAATTCACTTTTTCGCGGTTTATCCGGGGATTTGTTGTTTTAGTGGCAAGTAAACATTGCAGCTACTTTGCGGGGAGATTTGAAATGGGTGCTTTGAAAGTCAATTGTGTGCCTTTACTTCATTTTTAGGGTTCCGTAAATCCGTAGCCAAAATGGCAAAAACGGAACTCTTATAGTTTCGTCATGTCCGTCTGTCCTTCAATAAATACAATCTACTAAAATTAATAATTGGAAAAATGGAAGCGAGGCCGCGGTAGAAGGCGCACTTCATGGACTAAAAATATAAGAAACTGGTTAGAGGTGAAGAGCATAGATAGACTGATTCGCATGACTGAAGATAGAGAGACATATAGACATATGGTCGCCGACCTCCTGGACGGAGATGGCACATGAAGAAGAAGAAGAAAAAGTCTGTCCGTCCGTCCGTCCGTCGGTGATCGAGTATAATGGAGCGCGGCATTGTGTGTTGATCATGAATAAAGAAGATTAAAATAGATTCATTGCTATTGTAGATACAACAAGCCATTGGTAAATACTTGCCCACAGGGCAGTAGTATTGTTCCATAATTCCTTGATATTGGTATCAGGTCTTAAAAGTGTGTGGAGAGCGGTGGTAAAGAATTGTTATCTCCCCTGATTATTATTCTTTATACCACGAGCGTCTTTGCCACCGTAAGTGCAGTTTCACACTACGTCCGATCCGAATCAGATCCGAATCCGTGAAAATAAAGTCCGAAGTAGCCGTAGAACTATTTCTATGGTAATTTACGCACTAAATCCGTCCGATTTCTTTCCGAAATTGGATAACGGAGATCGGATCCAGACTAAATCTAGTGCGTAAATTACCATAGAAATAGTTCTACGGCTACTTCGGACCTTATTTTCACGGCTTCGGATCTGATTCGGATCGGACGTAGTGCGAAACCGCTCTTGTTGATGTAGTGTAGGGACGCCCGGCCGGATTCAGCCGGGCTGTCGATCGCTGCTCGCGTTCATTCAGCCCAAAATTTAGCGAAACCGCTCTTATCGTTATGTGTTTCCGTCAACCTAGAAAGTAGAAGAGAATCAATTAATATGATGTACGCCAATGCGTACATCATAACCAATGTATACATAATAAATCAATATTTATTATGTATTCTACTAGATGTGACATCTAGAACGAATTTTGTGCGCCATGTTTGGCGGTTGACAGCTATGACAGAATCAAAGAGTAGTATAGACTTGTAGTGATTTTCACTACAACTTTTGGGACAAAAAATTTCTTAGGGATGTCATCTCCTGTTACTCAGTGTATGTAAGTAACTATTTTTATTTTTTATTTATTTATTTAATATTCTTCCAATATTCTATGTAAGAATTAGGGTTCATTAGAATCTTTAGCTAGTCAAAACTATGAGTACAACATTTTACAGCTCATTAGCTTGTTACTACAAATATAACAATAGACTAATGACTCGATATTCCATTAACGACTAATCGATAAACGCTATCGATACTCCATATCATTAACGAGTACTCGACTTGCCTCGCGAATTGCCCTAAACTTGTCTCTTGTCCCGACAATTCATTACCGTTCCCGACGCTACACGAAACGTTCAGTTAACACTATAAAACTAATTTCAACTGTAATTAAAACACCATTAGGTGTATAATGGATTAACGGAGCAAATCCGATAAGACAAACTGGAATCAGACATCGAATGATTACTAGTCCCATGTGTTCGAATTCCAAATGTTGTATTCGTTACCGCTAACATTTGACATTGCATCTTATGCTAATGTTGATAGGGTGTAATTTGGATAGCTTTTTGTGAATGTAGGTTGTTTGAAAATTGTGTTTCGTTGAAGCAATGAGAGAGGGCGTGCGATAAATAACCGCCTTTGAGCCGTCACCGCTTGGCTATTAAAATATATTCCGAGATTGTCGGTTTTTTGCCGCCTTGGCGCGGTTCCCGGGATCGGGTATGCGGCTTGTTTTTCAAGCTTATATTCGCAAGAAGCCGGGAATAAACTAGTTATGGAAAATGCCACGCGTGCTTGTGATGTTTCGACTTTTTTGATGTTGAAGTGGTTTTTGATGCGTAATTTTAAGTGATTATAAACGATGGCAATTACTGAGAAGACGAAAACATGCACACACTAGACTCTTGAACTTTTGCCATATTTATTTCAATAAATTCATTAACTGGTGAATATAGGTAATTGACTTCTTAGTGAGTCCGATAGTTGTATTAATATTCAATTAATATGTAAGTAAAAAAGTACCTGCAAAAAACAAACAGTTACGAACTGGTATTAGAGTTTGCAATTCCAAACAAAAAATACCGGAATTACAAGCCCTAACTGGTACTTTAAAGTGTAAACTTGCCAACAGAATGAAACACTTTACGCAACAATTTAAAATCTTAAGTAAGTATAAGAAGGTGTTATTATAATATAACGATACATTCGCAACATGCAAGAATCGTACAGCTAGCGCCATCTATTGGTTCACGGCACGAAACAGAAGTACGACCGTATTCAGCAACACATTTCAATAGCCAGCCCTGCAAGGAGGTGATGGTATTCACACGCGTCGTTTTGACATCAAACTTGCGTTGTTAATTTTACTACCCAGGAAACAGTACGAATTCCACGTTGTTGATGTTCATCAGTGTTGGTTATTATATATTCTTCACTTTCAATCAATAAAACTTAAGTTTTTACCTCGGTAGTAGACAAAACTAATTCACACAGTATTTATCTCACCTACTTTTTACTCCAGGTATCTGTCAGAAAAAATCTCGCCTTATGAAACAGTTAAAATTTCCATGAGTTTAAAAATTAATTTCGAAGGAAACTTCGCCTTCCCCCTCTCCATGTTTATTGATGAGCGTAGGCGGGAAATGCCTGGAGGCCATCTCATTAGACATCTTGTTGAGAGATTTATTCACGGAGTTTCTCTGATATTTATTTTGCTAGTAGGGTTTTTGCTTGTTATTCGATTGATAAAACTGGAAGAGAAAGTTTTCGAGTGTACCGAAATATATTGTGTAGTAGTCTTTTTTGAAATACGCTACGACTACTGGTATTGAATTAAATCCAAAAGTAGTGAGGGAACAAGAAAAAGTACCCCACGTAAGTATTTCAATAAAATCACTACGGTTTCGCACTACGTCCGATCCGAATCCGTGAAAATATGGTCCGAAGTAGCCGTAGATCTATCTATGGTCATTTACGCACTAGATCCGTCCGATTTCTTTGCGAAATCGGATGACGGAGATCGGATCTAGTACGTAAATTACCATAGAAATAGTTCTACGGCTACTTCGGACCATAGTTTCACGGGTTCGGATCGGATTCAGATCGGACGTAGTGCGAAACCGCTCTTAGGCTTAGTTTCCGTTAAATTGTAAGATTTATTGTTAACCGTAAAACAATCAGAAAACCGAGTTTAATATTTATCAAATTACTTAAGTACCTACTCAAAACTAACAAGAAGGTTATACATACTGTACATTATTTACTCTTATCTACGAATATGACCTGTTAATGTTATTATTGTTTCTTTCATACCTGTTCACGTGTGTATATATGTGTACCTTGTCATGTAAGGTTATTATGGTGACAGACTGACTGACGTGCTAATCGCCCTACAAGGTGCGGACCAACAATCCGTATATAAACTGACACGGTATTGACCGGCCCACGGAAAACAATTAGCCTGAATGTTTGTTGTAATTTATTTATATTGTTCATTACGATAATAGGCTTAAAAATTCTTAGAACTATGTAAGTCTACATTGTCAACTTTTTAAGGTTCCGTACCTCGAAAGGAAAAAAACGGAACCCCTATAGGATCACTTTGTTGTACGTCTGTCTGTCTGTCTGTCAATACCATTTTTTTCAGGAACGCGTGGAGGTATCAAGCTGAAATTTATATTAAATACTCAGGTCTACTGTCCCTTGGAGCTGTGAAAAAATCAGACTTCTTAGCCAACGCAATCAAAAGATACAGCCGTTTATGCCGCAAATTTCCGCAAATTTTCGCTCGCAAGGGAATCAAAACCTACAGGGTACTTCCAGTGAACTCAGAATCTTGAAATTTGGTACGAAGCAACGTCTTATAGCACAGATAAAGGAAAAATTGCGAAAACCGTAAATTTTTAGTTACATCATATAATAAAATATTTTAAAGTTACTACCCCTATATACCTACAGGTTTGTACGGAACCCTCGGTGCGCGAGTCCGACTCGCACTTGGCCGGGTTTTTTTGATGTAAGTACTGTTTGTTTAATGTTATCTATTATTTTGTTATTTGCGTGTATATGTCTTGGAAGAATAATATGTCGATGGTATATGTGCAGTCATGTGAGGTTCTCGTGGTGACAGACTGACGTGGTAATTGCCTGTCACAGTGCGAACAAACAACGCGTAAATAGACAAGTGATATGGTAGTGAACGGGTCACATCCGTGACAAGAAAGTTATATAACTTTTTTTAGTTATAAAAATAATTAATAACTTTTTTGATGTACTGTTTGTTTAATGTTTTCTATTATTTTGTTATTTGCGTGTGTATGTGCAGTCATGTTCTCGTGGTGACAGACTGACGAGCAAATTGCCTGTCACAGTGCGAACAAACAACGCGTAAATAGACGAGTGATACGGTAGTGACCGGGTCACATCCGTGACAAGAAGGTTATATATAGGTTATAGGTTTACGCGGGCTCTTTTCCGCAACTCGACGACTATAAATTGCGCCTATTTTGCGTGCTGGGTGGCCTATTCGTGCCATCCCAATTCCCCCAGGAAGCCTAGCAGACCCTTTACGTTGCCGACGACTTCCGGGAGTGCCCTCGGCGAACCAAGATGTTTCGCCCGGTATTCTGCCACCCCCGTACATGTGATGATGACGTGGGCGGCTGTCTCATCCTCCTCCATGCAGGCTCTGCAGAGGGGACTGTCTGTGACACCTAGAGTGAAAAGATGCTTGTTTAGAAGGGCATGACCAGTTAGTACTCCGGTGATTAGTCTGAGCTGCGGCCTCTTGAGCTGTATTAGCTTCCGAGACAATCCGGGGTAGATCGTCGGGAGGGCCTCCTTGGCTTGCCTGCATGTACTTAGGTTAGTCCAATAATGTTGGTGCTCTACCTTGGTGTTATGTAGCAGTGTTCTCCGCAGCCATGCAACAGGTAGAGGTAATATGGGCTCGGGACCTACCACTTCCGTCTCTGAGCCCCCTCTCGCTAAAACATCAGCTGCGTCGTTGCCACGTGAGTTGCTGTGCCCTTTGATCCACTGCAGGGTTATGCTGTTGGTGGTACATACCTCTGTTAGGATTTTGTGGCATTCGTATATGAGACCTGAGGTTATTTTGTGACTCTGCAGGGCTTGTAGAACCGATCGACTGTCGGAGAGTATTCGGATGGGGTATTCCGTTACCTTCCTAGAGACGATTGCGTGAGCAGCCATTATTATGCCCATACACTCCGCCTGGAAAACCGTGTTTTGGGCACCTAATGGTGTGGAGATATGTATGTTTAGGTCCTCTGAGAAAACTCCCGGGCCAGTGCCTGACCTTGTTTTGGACCCGTCTGTGAAGATCCTCAACTCCCTGGGGTTGAGGCCCTCGTCCGGGTCTTCGTACAGCTGGATTTTGTACTTCTTATCAAAAACGAACTGCCTAGGTATCGCGTCGGTTGCCGCCTCTATGAGCGGTTCCTTACTTACGGCCTCGATGAGGATTTCGGTGTGCGGTGTCCTAGGCGCCTTCCAGAGATTTAGCTTCTTTAGCCGTACCGCCGTAGCCATAGTCTCTTGCTTGACAAAGAGGTGCAGTGGTGGTAGGCCTAACATTGCTTCCAGGGCCGCAGTTGGTGTGGTCCTCATGCAGCCCGTGGTTGCCATGCAGGCCAATCTCTGTAGTCGTTGTAGTTTGGCTTCTACCGTAGCTAGTTTGGTGCGTGGCCACCATACTATTGCGCCGAAGCATATGATTGGTCGGATTACTGCCTGATATAGCCATAGAGTGATCTTGGGGTTTAATCCCCACGTTCTACCTACCATTCTACGACATTGCCAGAAAGCGACCGTCGCTTTATCAATTTTGTTGTTGAGATGGGTGCTCCAGTTTAGTCTGCTGTCGAGTATTACCCCTAGATACTTTACCTCAGTTGACAGCTGGAGCTCTGTATTGAACAGTTTTGGGAGGCGGTAGTTTCCCAAAGACCGTTTGTTGGTGAACATTACCATCTCTGTCTTCTTTGGGTTGACCGATAGTTCATTGTCAAAGCACCAGCGTTCCACTATCGCTAGCGCTGAGCGTGTAACATCGCATACCGTACCTGCGTGCATCCCGCTTGTCAGTATCACTATGTCATCTGCATATCCGATTGTGTAATAGTGATTGTCGTTTAGATTGGCGATCAAGTCGTTCACCACCAGGTTCCATAGCAGAGGGGACAGGACGCCCCCTTGGGGACAGCCCTTACCTACTAGTGCCTGTTTTGTTTTGTCCGTGCCGAGTCTGATGGTTCTCTGGCTCAGCATCTTGTTTATCCATTCGGTTATAACTGCGTGCACTCCATGTCTTCTCAGCGCTGCAGTTATACTGGTAAATTTAGTTTTGTCGAAGGCTCCCTCGATGTCGATGAAGGTGCCTAAGCACATAGTCTTGTTCTTGATTGCTACTTCAATTTTGGTCGTGACCGCATGAAGTGCTGAGTCTGTGGATTTACCTGGGCTGTAGGCATGCTGGTTCGGATGTAACGGTACATGTGCTAGTACCGTCTCCCTCAGGTGCCTTTCACATAACCTCTCCAGTGTCTTAAGTAGGAAGGAGGTTAGACTTATTGGTCTGAAGGATTTGGGGTCCGAGTAGTCACTTTTACCTGGTTTTGGTATGAAGATAACTTTGACATCTCTCCATTGTGTTGGCACATACTTGTGTGCCAGACAGGCATCCAGGACGGAGGTTAGCCCTTGAATAAGTATCTCCCCGCCCCATTTCAATAGGGCTGGGAAAATCCCATCCGGTCCTGGCGATTTAAATGAGTCAAAGCTGTTAATTGCCCATTCAGTTCTCTGCGGGCTGATTACCTTATGGGCCAGCTGCCATTCCTCTTCCGTCGGAGTGACGTCTTCAGGCGGCCACCGAGCTGGACTGGATATCTTGCAGCCCGGGAAGTGTGTTTCTACCAGTGCACATTCTGCCTCCTCCGGTGAGGTGGTGAATGAATTGTCTGGTTTCCGTATGGACCCCAGGGATACGGCTGAGTTGTTGGAGAGGACTTTCCTTACCCTGTTGGCCTGCGTTGTTGTCTCTATGTTGTTACAGAAGTTGCGCCACGAGTTGGTGCTTCTGTACCTGAGTCGTTTTTTGTACCGGGACTTGGTGGCCTTGTAGTTATCCCAGTCCTGGTCTGTTCCTGTGTTCATTGCCCTGTTTAAATGCCTCCTCATCTCTCGCCTGAGCCTCTCCAACTCAGGCCCCCACCAGTTGTTTTTATTGTTGCGGCCTACTGTTGGGGTGGATAGGGGGCATGTCTGTTGGTAGCATTCCAGCATTGAGTCAGTGAGGACGCTTACCTGTTTTTCAATCTGTTCGGTGCCCATGATTCTGGGTGGAATCTTTGCCTGCTGTAAGGCTTGGCCCATACGCAAGGCGTATTGGGCTCGATCCGTTTTCCTTGGATTCCTCCTCAGTGGCACCGAGTGTCTACTTACCTGAAGGTCGAAGCGTATCCACCTATGATCCGAACATGACAGTTCCTTTGAAACATGCCAGTTCGAGATGTGCTCCGATATACCTACAGTTGCTAGGGTCAAGTCAATGATCGTTTTACTTCGTCGGTTGACGAAGGTTGGTTCGGAACCTATGTTGATTATGTTTAGGTTAGTTGTGAATAGGTACTCAACAAGTTTGTTACCTTTTTCGTTTCCCGTTGGCATGCCCCAGAGGGCGTGGTGTGCGTTGGAGTCGGTGCCCACAATGAGCTCCAGCCCCGCCTCTTCGCAGTAGTTGACCAGCCTGGTTAGGTCGTGCGGTGGTGGATCGTCTGATTCGGGCATGTAGACTGATGCCATGACCACCTCCGTAAGGCTGGTGCCCAGCGCCCTTTGCACCTTTATGGCGCACAGGTCTCTGGAACAGAAACCCGTTAGAGGCTGCATATGTATATTGCTGGTAGTGTAAATGCACACGCGGGGAGTTTCATTCCCCGCATATACTGTTAGCTTACCTCCGATGTTACGGAGTCCGCAGACAGCGCCTCCCCTGACCCACGGCTCCTGGATCAGGATGATGGCCGTATTGTTTACCTCCAACCACTTCCGGGTCTGAGCCGTTGCGGTTATGCTGTGGTGGAGGTTGGCTTGCAGGACGCAGCTATTCAGCGAAGGGGACACCGCCATCGGAGTCGAAGTCCCCGACCGACATGTCGTCGGCCTCGCTGTTCCCCTCCTTTCGGATGGCCAGCCTCCTTTCGGATGGAAGAGCTAGCTCTTCCGCGCATTCCCCCCCGCTTTCCGAGTGGTCATGCAGAAGAAGATCCTCTACGTCCATCTCGGAGGCGGGGATGGTCAGCGCTGGAGCCTGGGGCTCAGGGGCCGTGACAGAGTCAGCGGCCGCCTGGGCCCCCTCTGCAGTGTCCATCTGCTGGGGGGAATCTGCGTCCTCCTCACCTGTGGAGAGGTTTGTGGCAGGTGGGTGCTCCACGAACCTGCCCCGTGCACCCTGGAACTTTACGTACACCGTACCCAACATGAAGTTGAGCCGGCGTCCGTGGTCGACCAAGGGCTGCACTACCGTCTCCGGGACGCTGACAATGATAAAAGTATCAGTAGTCTGCTGATCCATTTTGTGTAGCAGCCACCGGTCAATGGCTGCCCACCTGTTCTGGTAGCGCAGCATGTGCGCAACCATCCTGCGGTCCTTATGGACGCCAGGGAGTAAAATGCCGCAGCGGACTCGCTTTGGCAGCTCGCTCTGGCGCTTCACCACCAGGTTACCACCTGTAGAGGGGGTTATAGTGGCCACGCTGCGCTGTAGCCAGTTGAGGGTATGCTGGTTCAAGCACCAGAGCCTCAGGGAGCCGTTCGCAAAAACAGGCCTGCCCTGAAACGCCAACACCTCATTCTGGCTGCTGCCAGGCTTGAGCGACTCCTCGATGAGTAGCCGCTCAATCTGGCTCCGAACCTCCTCAGACTGCTGCGGGCTAAGGTGTTCCGTGGTGGCGGTAGTGACTGCCACCATCAGGTCCGCCTTAACTGCGCCCGCGTAGTCTGTGGGGGTGAGTTCCCCTGGGTGCCCAGTTCTCGGCCTTTTTTGCTCGCCCCTTGGAGAGATCTTCTCCTCGGGTCGAGCTCTTTTGGTCGAGGGTCGGGCTCCCTGGTTACTACCGCCGGGGAGGTTCTTTTGAGCCGGCTTTTCCCCTTTGGCGGGACGCCGGCGTGGTTTGCGAGCCCTTCTGGGACCAGGCTCCTGCGGCTGCTGCTGCTGCTGCTGCTGCTGCTGCTGCTGCAGCTGCCGCTCTTGCGGCTGCTGCTGCTGCTGCTGCGACTGCCGCTGCTGCTGCTGCTGCTGCCGCTGCTGCAGCTGTCGCTCTTGCGGCTGCTGCTGCAGCGGCTGCTGCTGCTGCTGCTGTGACTGCAGCTGCTGCTGGGGAGGTGCCGTCGGGGCCGCGTTTGACCGAGCTGCTAGTCGCTTCTCCCTCTCCCTGCGACGCTGCTTCTGGTTTTTCTTGTGCGCCTGATCTGGCGCACGAGAGGAAGTAGGGGGTGGTGGGGCGGGTTTGTCCCGCTTCGCCTTTTTCCCTCTCTTCTTCCTTGGAATGGCAATGTCCCAGCCAGACAGCTCAGGGTCCAACTGGTAGTTGCCGTGGGGACAGCTCCCCGAGGCCTGCTCCGGGGGGGCGGGAATTTCCGCCACCGGAACGGCCTGATTCGCCAACAGGGTCCGGCATTGCGCCTGTACCGAGTTGGGTGAGGTCGACGTGCTGGCCATTCGGGCCGCCGGGTTGCCGGCGGCCTTCTTGGCCCACACGGACTTCTTTGTGTGGTGGGACGGCGCTGCCTTAGGTAAGGCGCGCGTCGTTGAGGGCGGCGCACTAGGGCCATCCCTCGGGTTGTGTGGTGTATCGGGTCCAGCAGTTGCCGTACCCTCCACCGGGGTTTTTGATCTATAAGAATCCATAGTTGTTGTTTTTTTGTTTTTTCACCTCTCGAGCTTCCCACCCTCCACGGAGCCCGCACCTTTGGGGATGTCACTAAGGACACCAGGACTACCCAAGAGGTATAGGTATGTTGAGTTTGGACTCATGCGCGACATCGGGAGCTGCAGACGTGTGGCTGGAAGGAATGATCAAATTCCTTACCAGTTGTTCCACACGCCCTTGCCCCGTCAGCATGGCCGAGCCCCAGGCATCCTCCCAGAGAACGCCCCTCCCCATACCTTGCCAGCGGACCGTACCACCTCGACCGTACGGGACGCGTGTCCGTTACCCTGCATTGGCTCAGTTGCAGGGCTACCGTTTTGCCGGAAATTCGGACCAAAGGACTCACCTCCAGAGGGGGTAACTAACCCCGACCCCCTGTGGTTCGTAGTTCCCAGGACTCCTGCATCCCAGCTCACGGCGTTCAACTGCGCAGGACAAGCGCAGGCAGGTGAGTGTAGTCCGCTGAAGTCACCTACACCTTCAGCGGAACCGGGAGACATGAAAAAATACATGGCTAGCAAAACGATCGAAACCGTATTGCTAGCCATGTTGTTCAGGATACTCCAAGATTGGGTCGTACCCCGTTCGGGTTTTTAGGTCCTTGCGGGTTACGACATTGCCCTCACACTTAGCTACTGGTAGTCCGGGGTAGTTAGAACATGCGACGCCCGTTTTCGACCACCAGTATTTCCAGGGGATGCGACCCACCCCTCGGGTGGAGTGGGTTCCTCTACGGACTGCGTCGGCAGTGCCGCAGAAGACGGGGACGCGTGTGAGTGACTTGAGAGGGTAAGCCTGTAGCTCATCGTCGCATACCTGAGCGTGCCTACACCCCCCCTACCCCCATCCGTGACAAGAAAGTTATTTAACTTTTTTTAGTTATAAAAATAATTATTAAGTTGAACGTAGGGCTTAATGTTTCTATCATTTTGTTTTCCTTCACTAAATAAGTATTCCAGTAACCTTCTCGCCTAAAACTACGGAGTACCTTGCATTGTCAAAGTTGCGTTTGGCGCTCAAGGTCACAAACCTGGATTATCCATTGAGCCAAAATCACAAACACTTCTGCAAAAAATCAGAACTACCAGATTTGACGCAAACGCTGATGTATAAAGTTACTGGAAATGACCAGTTTTAACTGAATCTTTGTGTAGCATCTACATCTCTGTCGGCGTGCTGCAACTGCTTCCCTGGTCCCTGACTAATGAATTAAGTCTAACGCCACTTCATTTAATGACGTATCATTACTCGTAGTGCGCGTGGTAATTCATTTAATGACACGTTATTAAAACTCGTAGATATATTACTTACATAATTGGTAATTACCGTTGGTAATTGATTCATTATTATTTGGTATTAAGGTTTTGGCGGCTACAATAATTTATAAGGTTTAATGGCTAAACATGATCATTGAAACAAATGCATTGGTTTACTCTTTTTTTATTGTTATAGGTACATGAGTATTCATTCATATAGAATATTATATAAACAGAGAGAGGCAGAGGAAATGCCTGCACTGTGGAAATGCCCCTAGCACTTAACGTTTATTTATAGAAATAGGATACGCAAGATATCACAACAAACAGTTTCTTGTAAACAAAAGTCCAAGATATCTGAGCAATATCATCAGGGCTATCATCATTATATAAACTTATATGATATACAAAGAACCAAAATCTGCAGGCAAAAAGTGGCACAGTAAAAGAAGTCCTAATACGACAAAAAGTGGCACAGTAAAAGAAGTCCTGTAACACAAAATGTGGCACAGTAAAAGAAGTCCTATACGACAAAATGTGGCACAGTAAAAGAAGTCCTATACGACAAAATGTGGCACAGTAAAAGAAGTCCTATACGACAAAAAGTGGCACAGTAAAAGAAGTCCTATACGACAAAAAGTGGCACAGTAAAAGAAGTCCTATAAGACAAAATGTGGCACAGTAAAAGAAGTCCTATACGACAAAAAGTGGCAGAGTAAAAGAAGTTCTATACGACCTCTCGTGTCGAAAAGAGCCGATCGTTCTAAGGACAAATCATTGCTAGTCACAAAGGACTGGCCGAAAACCCGTTCTCGTCCTCCTCCTTTCCGATCTGGAGGATGGCTTTCTGGACTGGCTATGCAGTTAGGCAGATAGGGGAAATTGATTCATTGTATCTCTCTGTTTGTCAAAAATAAAAAAAATAAACATGTTTATTCACGAAACGGCTTACAATTTTTTCAATGAAAAATATACCGATAAGATAAATTACACCAGCGTACGCAAGAAAACCGAATAATAACGTAACGAATATGGAAGTCAAGTTATCCGCGTAGTCGCGGTATAAATCAATAATTTTGTAATGATAACTGAAATTGACCGAGCCATTTGTTCGGTAAATTTAAAATCTGTTCTTTACACTTTTATTTAGGTTAGCATAGCGCTAGGACCCGTTCCTATCATACTCCCCGATCCGGAGGATGGCTTTCTGGATGATACGCTTGGGTTTCTTACGCACGCCGTCAGAGCGGAGCGTGCGCAACTCTGTTGCCGAAAAAACTGATTTACAGATTATATTTGTTGTAACAAAAAAGTACCGTAGATTCAAAAATGTTAAAGCGGTCTAGACACTCTCAGTAATAATGTCATTATTTCTGTACCCGTCCTTTTCTATGGATATGAAGGATGAGAAGGATGAGCAGAGGAATAATGTCACTATTACTGACAGTGTCTTGTTAGCCTGAGACACTTTGTATTCAACTAGCAGTGTGTCGATTCTGAGTAAGAAAGAGTAACAAAAACTTTATCGCAATCTGAATAACACAAGAACTTGAAAATGGAAATGTAAGACACATGGTCAGAGGCACATTTCCCAGAAAGATAGGGAGATGCTGCCATTGTGTAAATTCCTAGTACCTAGTATCAATAAAAAACAAACATTTCTCGTACTCCGAACATTTGTTTAACTTACAACGAATTCTGAAGATGCAAAAATGCAGACAGGTCAGAGTCAGAGGCAGTTTTTCCGTTTTCCAAAAAAAGCAGAGAAATTGTCCCAACTATGGAAATACCTCTAGCTATTTATTTAAAATACAGGCGCATTTGTCACTATAAAATGTATCTTATTAACAGATTTGAAAGTCCATGATATTTCAGCAACATAGTTATATAGTCTTTTTTTCTTTCAGTGTGTAGGTAATGTGTATGACATCCCCTTAACCATCTATCTCGTTCGCTACGCATTCATATCGGGCGAGGGCGAGCGAGACGCAAAGCGCTAGGGCCCGTTCCCGTCCTCCTCTTCCCCGATCTGGAGGATGGCTTTCTGGATGATGCGCTTGAGCTTCTTGCGCGCGTCGTCAGAGCGGAGCGTGCGCAGTTCTGAGGCTACGAAGTCGCCGAAAATCTGGGAAAAAAGTAGTATCCATAGTCAGGAACAGAAATAGCTAACCGGGTGAGCTGTGCAAAACTATCTTGGCATCACTCTATTATAAAAGAATAAGTATAAGAGCGTGTAAAGGGCATTTTGAAGACTAACCGCTGACCTATTGTGGGGCCAAAACCAACGTGCCAATTGAATCGAAACTCATTAATCTTGACGTCTTGCTCGCTCTCGCTGTCTGTAGAGGTTTGCGTGGCTGCGTTCTTGCTTTATTGCCCTATCGGCATGTTGGTGATGAGTCTACGATAGTTCTGTACATTATCTATTTGAAAATAGTGTGGGAAAGTTGGTAAGTTCAGTAGAGCATCGCACTAAGGCACTTAGTCAATGGATGCCTACTACTCTAACGGTATCTTCCTTGAAATTACAAGAGCCCCTGAAGGTTACGCATTAGAACTCTTAAGAATGTCACCAATATTATATCCTCAGTGCCGGAGGCAGCCGTTGGATGAAGGAAGTCAACAGTTGTATGTAAAGATTCTTGGAGATGGAAGGCAAGCCCAGTGTGCAATAAATAATATTAACACCAATAATTATTTTGAGATTTGGGACTATTAAGAAATTCACCATAAAGTATTTTCCTCCGTAAGGGTTTCCCCACATCTATCGACGCGGAATCGGCAAAATCCGGTGGATACAAGCTTTATGTCCACGCAATAAGAACTAACAAGGCACGGTTCGGCTCGGATCGGCTCGGCCGACGCCTGCCGACGCGTCGACGTCTTTTTCGCTCGTATTGCGTAGACGTAAAGCTTTTTTCTATCGGCTATTGCCGATTCCACGTCGATAGGTGTAGGGAAACCCTAACGCAGCAGACAATCGTTAAATGAAGGAAGAGCCAACAATTGATCGATATTGAGATTCTTAGAGATCGCTGAGGAGAGCTATGCCTATTATTATCGTTGTAAGAATAAGAACTATTAAGAATGTGACCAAAACGAAACCGTGGGACAGTTGTTGCATAAAGAAAGCCAACTTTCGGTAATTGTAAAGTTTCTTGGAGATGAAAGGTAAGCCAAACCAGCTGCCTGATGGTTTAGATCCTAGCCAGTGCCAGGCTAGGATCAGCGTTCATCCCCGGGCGCAGCCTCAGCGCGGGCTCCTCGGGCAACATGAGGGGGTTGACGCTGGGCAGCAGCGGCAGCAGGGCCGATTGGGCTTAGGGGCCAAGGTGGGGCTTGATGCTTTGTTGAAGTTGGAAGGCCCTTTGTCCAGCAGTGGTAATATGATGGAGAACCTCACCTGGCACTCATCAGCGTTCATCCCGGGGCGCAGCCTTGGCGCGGGCTCCTCGGGCCACATGAGGGGGTTGGCGCTGGGCGGCAGCGGCAGCGGGGCCGACGCCGCCACCCTGGTGGGTTTGGGGGCCTCGGTGGGGCTTGAGACTTTGTTGGAATTGGCGCGGAGCGCAGCACCGAATTCCATCTCTTCTTCGGCTTGGAATTCTGCTAGCTAAGGAAGAATAGTATTTTCAAAGCTTACTTAAGCCTAGCATAAATGAAGTCGATATATAATGTTAGCTTTGAATTTAAGCATAGGTTATGTAAGACTATGAACCGGGAATACTGGATATGCATAGAATCTCTGCATGGGGAGCGACAAAATGTGGAACTGTAATAAATGGATTTATTTCATAAAGTTAATATTTGACGTTTGCTCGATTTCTCGCTTCGCACATGTGTCTTTTGCAAAGTCGGTGCAGAGTTAGTAGATTATGTTGTTAGTTGGTCTGACTACACCTACGGAACTTATTCTCTTGTTTAGTTTTTCTTTATTAACTATGGAAATGACCATGACATAATTTTCTTATAACGTGCCGGGAACTTTAAGTCCAAAAGGCGACTTATAAAACAGTACGTATTGCATGTTTAAATCACCGTCTGATTTATTAATTGGCTCAAAAGCAAAGAGAATATGTAGCTAAGTACAAAGGGTTAAATTTGTCCACAAGCAATCCTTATTTCAAGGCCATAAATGTCAACTGGTGACACAACACTAACCGGCTCGCCGCGTGGTTTGTTTACATTAAACATTTGAATGAAATCTAACTCTATTCTGTTGAGTTATGGTTGAATTCGGCTTGAAATGCCGAAGATTACCCTCTTTAATTTGGTTACGGTCGAGTGTCGGAGATAAATGGAAATTTATTTTGTGGAGCGGAGATGTTTGCAATGGTATTAAAGTAATTATTTTTTCTCAAACATGCTCGGAAATGTTCCTGTTACGTTAGTAATTAGAGACCAGTAGGGACTCTATTCCAAGGCAGGTTCAGCGCGACGTACGTAAAGGATTTTCATACAACATTAAATCACTCAGCCAGTAACTGAAGCACTAAACAAGTAATTTTATTTCCTTACATGTTTGAGAAAAGCACTATACATGCTTCGACCGTAATCAGCTTACCTGGCTTCGTATTGTAGCCGTCCTCGTCTTCGACTCGGACGGCTACTAAATACTCAGCCAGGAAAGCTTACTTACTGGTCTCTGCAGTAATGTACTATAAATTTGAATGAAATTTTATAAATGCTGTTATAATTTTTTTACTTAGGTGAGTAGGTAGGTACATAATGAACCCACATTTTAATAAAAACATTGAAATACTTAACATTACTCCCTAGAGATGGGTAGGGTAGGGTAGGGATGGGTAAATACTGAGTATATACTCAGTTACTCAGTATTTATCCAAAGCATCCGGTAAATACCCGACACCGTATTCATCATATCGGGTCAAGTAAAAACTATTACTAATAAAATATTTAAAAAGTATGATTTAAGAACATTGCTTTTCATAGTCGGGTAAAATAGGTCATTATCAGTGAGTGGCAATGAGGCGGTCCTCATATAGGATGGCTTCTATCCGTCGCGGATAGAATCCACAGGTCCGCCATTGGGTTACTGGAATAACCAGGTAGACGGTAAATCGATGCTACGGCTATTAGCAAACGTGACAAGAAAAAGTGTATGTTTACGCGGCACTTTAAGTCTTTTTATTAAAGAAAACTCAAAAATGGCTTAACCGATCATGATCAGTCATTATTTTAATAGTGTTTTTAGGTCCTCTTCTCCCCGTATTTTTTAATTTTTTTTGGAACTTTGGTTCAAAATTAATAGAAGGAAATAATGTTTATATGTTGGCCGTCAGAGATGATTTTGTTTCAAAGTATTCAATTTATCAAAATATTTGTTTAGAAAGATTCAAGCGATTGAATGAGTTGTCACACATTGGCGCATCATTTCACGGGTTTCTGAAATTTGGTGACAATCAGTTAGTTATATTATATGTATGGAATGGAGTGCCCCTCTTAAAAGTATATTTTTTACTACTTTGACTACATAACATAATCCAATAGCGACTTACATATGTATATACCAAATTTCAATGACCCGGTCAGCACTCTAAAGAGTTTATAGCCACCAATTTGGGTGTAAATGGTAAATACCATCTCTAGCCCTACCAACGATTTGTCTTTGACATTTTAAAATAATAAATCTAGGTTATGTAGGTACATATTTTAGATCAGGGTTCTCCTTAATTTTTTTTACTATAGCTATCTATTAAAAGCGTTGCTGCGTTGATTACCTACCTACTAGAAAAAATAATTTGGGACGAAATTGAAAAGCTTCGTCAAAAAAGTTCGAAACTCACAATCCACAACCCGTCAAAACAAAAGAACATCAAACATACCGCTAGATTGACTCCATCCACATCGAGGGGGTTGTGTGGAGAGCGCAGAAAGCAAAGGGCATCGAAGTATTCCCACCCACTCGCCGCCGCCCCTCGCTCCTCGCCGCACTGCCTCCTCTTAATCTTCCGCAACTCGTTGTTGAACTGCGTCCTCAAGTTGTGTATCTTCCTGCTTATCTCCTCTACCGTCGTCCCAAACATAAGGGCCAAATACTGCAACTTCGCCTGCCGAGCCGCCCTATCCTTATTCATCGGATGCTTCGCGTCCCATAATTCCTTACAATCCCTCTCTATAGTATCAATCAATTTTACAGTGCTCTCAGAACTCCATTGCAAACGCGGCTCAACTTTTGACATGTTAACATAACTCTCATTATCCGAATCTGGCTCCAGTTTGAAAAACGTATCACCGGAATCCGAATTGGAATCCATTGCGTTCGCTAATGACGTTGTACAGTGGATGGCGCTCTAGCGAGACTGCTGGCGGGGGCCGAGAGCGCGGAGAGCGGTGTCTAGAGGGCCGGCAACGTCGCTAGAGCGAGCAACGTTGCCAGTTCGTCGCCGCGTGCGGGGCGAGCGGCCGTGCTAAAACGGCTAAAGAGCTAACCACATTAGCAGTTCAATATTTACCGAGATTATAATGCGTAAACTTTAAACAACACTGTACTCCAATTTTATATTTGTATCTTGGTCCTTAAGGTCCAATTTAGGATAGATATTTCAAGCAGGTTAATGCTATTTGTTGTTGATATGTGGTTATTAGCGGTCCGTATTAACAAAGGAGCATCGGAATGGTTAGTTCCCTCTGTTTAAAGTCGGTTATGCAAACATGAGTAATGAATGACGCTTGTTTTCAAACTTGGTAAAGGAATTCCAGTCAGTTAATGTACTATTGGAGTGCTAAACTGAACATAAACTACATTACTTACTTACATAATCTAAATGTCCAGTTGTTTACATAATATAATTATAGAACCGGTGTCCGTAGTCCGTATTCCTGATACCTAATTTTATTTTATTTATAAATTCACATTGATACACTATTTCAGCGGCTACACTAAGCGTAAAATAAAAATTCTAATTCAATTCAAAGATTCTAAACAAACACAAAATAACGTTCAAGGCATATTCCTTAGTTAACACATTTTTTTAAAATTTTCCATATCTCTGTTTTCACACATACTTGGGAGATTTTTTTTTTCACTCTTCTGGTCCAAGTTAAAAAGTGCACCTAAAAAAATACTTAGGTACTTACTAAATACTATGTCTGGTGTCTGGTTGCCCTAATTTGTCAAAGGGCTCATCCAGAAATCATGTATTTATTGTAAACAATTACATGTATTTATTGTAAACAATTACTTATTTATTGTAAATATTTACTTTATTGTTAAATGTGACTGAACGCGACGCGCAATATTGTAACTACCGAAACCTGTAATTGTTTTACATGAATAAATAATTTAATAATAATAATGTGAGGGACAAAGAATATCACGATTGAGCACGATGGGGGAGGGGGGGCAATGTCGAAAAAAAACCTCAATTAAACCCTTAAAAATATTTAGCATTAAGCGTTAATAGTTATGTAAACGAAATTTCTAGATGACGACATATCAGTAAATGAGAAATCTGGCCTGGCGTGGCCTGGGGTCCTCTCAGTAGCCATACGATAACATAACATAACATCACAAAATTATTGTCAAACCATAACATTGTAGTTTACAAAATGTAGTAGAATAAAATCTCTTAATTGTTGTCACTTTTGATATAGCTTAACAAACTAAATAAACAATAATGAAGGCTATTAACTATCGACTCGACCCCTATAGTTGACGACTCGATAATAGTCGATATCTCGATATATGGGCGATTGAGCGACAGAGATGTTATCGTTTGTGACTTATTATGAGCATTCAGAGGGTGATAGAAAAGGTGCATGAGTTCACACGTTTTTTAAGATAATTACAAAACACAATAAGTATGTGTGTAGGTCGACAATTGATTATAAAGCTTACCAGATACTGTCAGTAATAATGACATTATTACTGACTGTGTCTGGTCTGAAGTTAAAATACAATCATAACACAAGAAAATACAAAGTACAAATGCGAAGTTTTCCCCGTAAGGGAACTACTCTAAGTTAATCCAGTCTCTTTCACACTCTTACAGTTAAGTTAAAATATTCCCTGTAATGTAAGTAGGTAGATGAAGTATTTCCTTCATTTACATACTTTGAGAAGATGGTTGGAATTGCCCTCTTTTTTTTGCAAAGTAATTTATTTAAAAGTAATTATTTTTGCATGTTTTTAAAGTGGGGCATTCCACTCATACAATAGATTGTTATTAAATCAAATACAAACATTAAAAACATTGAAAAAATAATCAACCCAGCAGGACTTGAACCTGCATCGATACGCCTTGCCGGGGCTCGATCGCTTTACCAATTAAGCTATGGGTCAAGTTACTAAGTTGACGAAATTTTCAATGCCTTCAATTATCTTTTTGCATTTATTTTGATCTACTTCGGCTTTACAGCAGCCGTAAGCGACATCTAGGTACTAACTACTAGAGTAAGATACCCTTAGTAACTTGACCCATAGCTTAATTGGTAAAGCGATCGAGCCCCGGCAAGGCGTATCGATGCAGGTTCAAATCCTGCTGGGTTGATTATTTTTTCAATGTTTTCAATGTTTGTATTTGATTTAATAACAATCTATTTAAAAGTACTTAGTGAAATAAACAGTTATTTTTAACCCATCTATATACAAAAGTTATCTTTATGAAAATATAAGACTACTAGCATTTGCCCGCGACATCGTCTGCGTGGGATTAACATTCGCCATAAATAAATAATAATAATAATAAATATTATAGGACAATCGTACACAAATCGACCTAGGCCCACAGTAAGCTCAATAAGGCTTGTGTTATGGGTACTAGACGACGATATATATAATAGATAAATATGGATAAATACTTAAATACATAGAAAACATCCATAACTCAGGAACAAATATCTGTGATAAACACACAAACAAATGCCCTGACCAGGATTCGAACCCGGGACCTCCTGCTTCGTAGGCAGGGTCACTACCGACTGGGCTAGGAGGCCGTTAAATAAAGAATTAATGAAATGCCTTAGTAAAAAATAATGTAGCGCATATATGCTATTTCACATTTACAGTGAGCAACAAATCTATACAAACTTCCACCCCCCTTTTCACCCCCTTTTTCACCCCCTTAAGAGATGATTTCTGGGATAAAAACTATCCTATGTCCATTACCGGGACTAGGTAATTATTGTACCAAACTAGTACATCCCTACCCGGGACTCAAACTATCTTCATACCAAATTTCATCTAAATTGGTTCAGCGGTTTAAGCGTGAAAAGGTAACAGACAGACAGACACACTTTCGCATTTATAGTTTTAGTATGGATAGTATGGATTTAAGGAAATAGACAAAGGAAGTTTGTTACCTGATAAGAGTTTTATAAATTCCCAAAATGGAATTATCACTAAGCAAACAAAACCACTATTAACTGGTATGGGAAGGGAGGCCACCCCATTGTTTATTTATTAAACCAATTGGGGCAGGTCCGGATCGCCACTAATTGCCTGTTGGGGCTATTAATAAATAATGGCTACAGGCTGATATCTATGATACCTTCAGCATGGAGAAGGCTGTAAACAACCATCACAGAAAAGGAAATATATTATGAAAACCTTTAAGCGCATGAGTCTCTTTATTTTTGTAACTAAGTGAAATAAAGACCTAGCGCCTTAAAAATACGACATTATGTTTTCAATTCTCAGTCTCTGGAATATAGTCTAAATTTAAACACAAAGTGAGACCTCAGGGTGACACGCGGATAGGTGCCCCACTTCCTGAAAAAACCTCCTAATTCCGAATCATTAGTTATTACGATTTTTTTGAATAGGTACCTGGAGACTTGTTTATGTTGTCCTAACAAAAACTGTTTTTGCAGAATTTTGATGATTGATGCCTCACAGGGCCTCTATTCGACATGGCATAACTGACAGTAGGTAGCGACACAACTATGAGATCACACTTTTGTGACAGTTGAAATTTGGGGTGGAATCACTCAAGAGTGACATCTAAAATGGTGGCCATAGCCATAGACAAAACGCTCTAGCGACCTACTGACAGTTTGACAGTTAGGTGTGGACACGTGTGGACAGGTGGATTTCACTCTATCACCTAGCGAGACAAGTGTGAGAGCCACGTCTCGCAGTTTGGCATGTCGAATCGCAGCCCTGGAATAGATAGATGCCTCACCATGAAATTGCTAAGACGGATAGATGTCCTATGGAGTGAAATAACTACAATAAAGTGTTAATATTAGTATTAATTTTACTTTTGACGTTTATTGTATATGCGCATTTACGAAATAAATTAATATGAATATGAATAATATAAAAACTTTTTACAAAAAAAGATAAACCTCCTTCAAAAAGGACAAAATAAAATATTATATTATTTATATGAGTTACAAACTGATATGTTTGAAGTCGGTGCCTAGCCAAATTTGGAAGAATTAATAAGAACGAGGCTATGTGTTCAGTGAATTGTTCTTCATACTATAGAACTATTCTAATACGATATTGATTCCATGTAGGTATTAATTCAATTACAGAAAGAAAGTATAATCATGCGTCTTATGATGTTTGTTAATTTAATACTAATCTTTCTATACTCAGACACACTGGGTGTGTGGGGCCTAGAAAAATGCGCATTATTTAAATTTTCTATGGAATGTCAACCCTACGCCTTTTACATTTTATTAAATTTGCCGCCTCTGATTGTTGACAAAGTAGACGTGCATCAGAGTATATATATATATAGGTAACACATTTCATCAAAATTGGATTAGTAGTTTAGACGTGAAAATAACAGATCCAATCACATTCACCTTTGCAATATAAGTATGTTTTGTGATTTTCAGACTTGAAGCTGATTTGACCGGTATTGTAACTTTTTGGCTTGGCACCGACTTCAAACATATCAGTTTGTAACTCATATAAATAATATAATATTTTATTTTGTCCTTTTTGAAGTCGGATTATCTTTTTTTGTAAAAAGTTTTTATTTTTCCAATTTTAGTACCTAGTTGTATCGGATAACGGTTCTCGGAATAATCGGTCAAGATATATAAGAAAAAGTTCATAATACGGACTCAATCTAAGGAAAGTTCCACATATCATATGTGGTCTTCATCATTAGGTCCACTCCATCAAATTGGTGGTTTTTGAGAGGAAATGCCTGAGTTGCTTAAAAAACTACCAAATCATCATACATGTGCCTTTAAAAATTGAGGAGTTCCCTCAATTCCTCATGGATCCCATAATCAGAACAGCGCCAGATTAATGTGGGACCATCTTCGAAGTAGTTCCTTTCAACCAATAAAATAATTGCTCAAATCGGACAATGGGTCTCGGAGTTATCGCTGAACATCCTACATTAAAAAAAACATCATTAACATTAAAACAATCATAATCTTCATCATCAGGTCCACTCTATCAAATTGGTGGTTTTTCGAGAGGAAACGCTTGAGTTGCTTAAGAAAACACTCAAATCGCCATACATGTGCCTTTAAAGATTGAGGAGTTCCCTCAATTCCTCATGGATTCCATCATCAGAACAGCACCAGATTAATTTGAGACCACCTTGAAAGTACATCCTTTCAAACATAAAAATAATTATTCAAATCGGACCACGGGTCTCGGAGTAATCGCTGAACATCCTACATTAAAAAAAACATCGTTATCATTATAACAATCATAATCTTCATCATCAGGTCCACTCTATCAAATTGGTGGTTTTTCGAGAGGAAATGCTTGAGTTGCTTAAGAAAACACGACTCAAATCGCCATACATGTGCCTTTAAAGATTGAGGAATTCCCTCAATTCCTCATGGATTACATCATCAGAACAGCACCAGATTAATTTCAGACCACCTTGGAAGTACATCCTTTCAAACATAAAAAGAATTATTCAAATCGGACCACGGGTCTCGGAGTAATCGCTGAACATCCACATGTGCCTTTAAAAATTGAGGAGTTCCCTCAATTCCTCATAGATCTCATCATCAGAACAGCACCAGATTAATATGGGACCACCTTGGAAGTATATCCTTTCAAACAAAAAAAAATATTCAAATCGGACTACGCGTCTCGGAGTAATCGGTGAACATACATAAAAAAAACCCCAAACCGAATACAACACCTCCTCCTTCTATGAAATTGAAGTCTTTTAAAAATAGGAAGGTATAACATATTTAATACGTAGGTACTGAGGCACTTACGTCACTGACGTAACGTCAGTTAGTCATAGTAGTAGCTTGCCCGTGTTGTTTGATCCACACGTGTTTCTCATAACTCAGGATGGATTCATCGTAAATTATGTTCCTGTTTACATTTACTGCCCTCCTATCGTAATAAAGTGATACAATGTTGTTTGCATTAATTATACGTCCTATTAATGACTGAAGCTTTTAGCTACTGACATTATTGTGAGTAGGTACCTAACTTTATAATTTAAGAGGCTGACAACACCCGATGACCTTCAAATTGACTTTACTCAAACAGTGTTTTAGCTATAACACCTTGTTTTGAGAGAGTAAAAAAAATATATGTTATTATTCGTTATATTTGGAAGAACTTCGTTGATTCCGATACACGATTGGACGAAATCGGCTCGATAGAAAATAATTCCAAAGTTACATCTTAAAATTTGCTTTAAACAGTCGTATGTCTTTAGTTTCTTGACTTATACGTCTGTAACTAAGGACAAAATTCCACCGCACTAATACGAAAAACTTCGTTGTTTTATATTTCTCAATTCATGCGTAGTTTTTTTTATTCATCATTTTGCAAAACTTGCAATGAGCTCCCATACTAATCGTAACACAGTGTTTCTCTTTCACTCGCGCTGAAAAAGATAGGGAGGGAATTTAGCTGTTGTCAGCCCCTTAAACTAAAAACTGAATATATTTATAGAAAGCTGTGTTATATCACATCATGCATGTTCAATGCAATCTTATGCATACTACTTAATAGCCATAAATTAAAAGCACTTAATTACTTCTTAATGTACGGTAGGGCGGGTCAGTCATGTATGGAGAAAAAAAAGTAGTCGGGCACAGTAATAAAAAGTTACGTATTTAATGCCAATAAACAATAATAATAATAATAATAATAATAATAAATACTCTTTATTGCACACCTCATACAGTTACAAGCACAAATTTTACAATTAGATAAATTTAGGTAGAGGTAACAACAGGCGGTCTTATCGCTAATGAGCGATTTCTTCCAGACAACCTTTGGGTAGTGGAGACTAGAGAAAAACAATAAGCAGTAGGTGGTGCATAGAAACAAAAGAGACGAAATAGATAACACAGCACATTCATATGAATATACATACTTAAATAAATACAAAATAAACATACATATACGTACATATATACATATATAATACACACAATAAGAAACAACAGTGTCAACTTAAAAACCTAAGGAAGAGATAAATAGTATTCCTTAAGTTGCGATTTAAAGCTACCAATAGATTGCGCGCGTTTAATGTTGAGAGGGAGAGAATTCCACAAACGAACGGCCTGGAACGTAAATGAGCAATTATAAAATTTGGAAGATGAAGATGGCACTTTTAGGAGCAATTTTTGAGAGGATCTAATAGAATTAAGATAAGAGAAACGCTCTTTGAGGTAGCGGGGAGTTGCAGGGTTAAAAAGTATAGAAAAGAGTAAAGAAAGTATGTGAGAGTTACGGCGGTGACGGATAGGGAGCCATTTGAGTTGAGAACGAAAACTAGAAACATGGTCGAATTTGCGTAATCCGAAAATGAACCGAATGCAGGCATTTTGAATACGCTCAAGCTTATTAAGTTGCTCCTCGGTTATGTCTAAATAGGAGATATCTGCATAATCAAGAATGGGGAGAAGTAACGACTGAGCAAGCGCAATTTTAGTAGCATTTGGCAGGAAATTCCGGAGCCGTCTGAGAGACCCTATGGCAGCAAACATCTTCCTGCTCACTTCACTCACCTGAGGCACCCATGATAGACAACGATCCATGATTACGCCAAGATTTTTCACTTGGTTGGAAAAAGGAATTTGGATACCATCGAAGACTATCGGAGGGAGCCTGAGAAAGTCAATTTTGGAGATTTGTTTAGCGCTACCCATCACAATTACCTGTGACTTTAGGGGGTTTACTTTTAAACCGTAATTTTGACCCCAATTTGATATGCGGAGCAGATCAAGATTCGTGGCTTCTATAACTGAATTGAGATCACTATGCATACCCTGCGAATATATTTGAAGGTCGTCGGCATAGAGGTGATACGAAGAGGAGAGATCAAGAGTTATGGAATTAATGAAGATAGAAAATAAAAGAGGAGACAGCACACCACCCTGTGGAACACCACTGATGTGCTGCACCAGGAAGAACACGAAGAATCTAGTTTTATTCTTTGCCGACGACCAACCAAATAGCTGCGGAACCAGTCAATCGCTGCAGCCGATATGTTAAGAGACTGTAAGAACGCGAGCAAAATGTCAAAATCGACCGTGTTAAAGGCATTACTGAAATCTAGAAGTGCAAGAACTGTAAGATTCTGGTCATTCATACCCAAACGGATGTCATCGGTAACCTTGACAAGAGCCGAGGTAGTACTATGGCCCGGACGAAAACCAGATTGAAATGGGTTTAGGAGGTCATTTCTATTCAGGAAGGAAGTTAGTTGCTGATGCACTAGCCGTTCGAGGACTTTGGATAGGAAAGGAAGAATGGAGATGGGGCGATAGTCAGAGAAGGAACTGGGGTTGGATTTTTTGGGACAATATTTAAAATTAAATTGCTAACGGAATTAATTTTCTGCCTTCGGATCCATTTCAAAGTTTTCATATAAATATTGTTAGGTACCTACATTTTCTATGGTTTGCGGAGTATATCTATAACATAACATAACATAAATACTCTTTATTGCACACCTCAAAATAAAGAAACACATAAAATACAAGTTACAAACAGAATAATCAAAGGTAAAACAATTGGCGGTCTTATCGCTAAAAAGCGATCTCTTCCAACACAACCTTTGGGAAGCGGAAACCATTGAAAATAATCAGAAATACGTAGGTGTTCCAAATTCAAATCAACTAGCTAAACAATAATAAACTTACGCATATAAAATAAAAATAAAAATAAACTTACATAAACCATACATATATAAATAAAAATAAAAATTGATAAATCAAGAACATACAATCTAGGAGCAAGATCACACTATTTGCCACAAGTAGTTACAAAATCCGTTTAAAGGAGTTACAGGATAACGTACTCGTATCATGGGAGAGACAGATAATATTCTTTAAGGTATCTATGTAGGTATTGTCACTTTATTTAAACTTTAGCTATAAATATATACCATTGTAGGCTCGAAATAGCATGGAAAAGGTTCAGAGCCAATAAATTGAAAAAAAAGTAATCAAAAAGAGACATTTATTTTCACGATATCCGTAGTATCCGTATATTTTACGAAAACTTCAACTATAATCCGGAGACAGTAAAATTAAAGCTAAAAATAAAATAAAATACGTGCAATCATGAATTATCAAAAGGTACCTTTTTTAACTGTGCTTCCTAATAAAATAAAATATTTATAGTAAAAATTACCCACCCTAATGTACGGTATCTATGCCTAAAAGTTAGCTAGTCGATTTTTAACTGAATAAACTGGCTAGTACGAGTATTAGGCATAAACCACAACTTTTTTTTATACGACGACGGTGGCAAACAAGCATACGGCCCGTCTGATGGTAAGCAGCTACCATAACCTATGGACGCCTGCAACTCCAAAGGAGTCACATGCGCGTTGCCGACCTTTTACAAAAAGGAGGATTCACTGTGTTGATGGCTAAAGGAACAAGACGGTCCCTCATCGTCAACAAACACCTACACTCTTAAGTCGCCATCGAAGCGCAAATAGTTATGTCTAGAGAATACCATGACTACTATATATCGACTAAAGACATTAGTTACTACTGACTATTAAGCATGAACCACACCTCTCATAAGTCACGGATGCCATCGATGCGCGAACATGTCGATATGGAGGGTTAGGTGGAGGGACAACGGATAGCGGTGTTAAATCACAATGGAGACAATTTTCAAACAGACATCATGACTACTATTTATACATATATATATATATCGACTAAATACATCAGCAGGGCCCGGAATTAGGTGAGCTAAAATACCTAAAGTTCGCGAGAGGACATAATATAGAGTGGTTACAACCGGATGAAAATAATATTTTATTTGGATTAATACTAAGTACTTGTTTCCTTATCTTTCTATATATACTATAGTAGTACTAGTAGCTTTCACTATTTTGACGCTAATACGCCACTCTGACAAGCATTGATAATGAATAGGAAAATACAGATTACTAATTTAAAATATATGTCACATTTCCAGATTTATTATTATAATGTTAACTTTATGGCTGCAATGTAACCATTTTTCATCATTACGACTATTACTTGCAGTGCCCGGATGAATATCGAATACCCGGAATCCAAATAAAATATTATTTTCATCCGGTTGTAACCACTCTATATTATGTCCTCTCGCGAACTTTAGGTATTTTAGCTCACCTAATTCCGGGCCCTGTACATCAGGTACTATTGACTAGTAAGCATGAACAACACCTCTCATAAGTCACGGATGCCATCGATGCGCTAACATGTCGATATGGAGGGTTAGGTGGAGGAATAACGGATAGCGGTGTTAAATCACGATGGAGACAATTTTCAAATAGACACCATGACTACTATTTATATATATATCGACTAATTACATTAGGCACTATTGACTATGAGGCATGAACCACACCTCTCATAAGTCACGGATGCCATCGATGCGCGATCATGTCGATATGGAGGGATAACGGATAGCGGTGCTAACTCACGATGGAGACAATTTTCAGAAAGACACCATGACATGAATACTATATATCGACTAAAGACATGAGTACTACTGACAATTAAGCTGAACCACACCTCTTAAAAGTCACGGATGCCATCGATGCGCGAACATGTCGATATGGAGGGATAACGGATAGCGGTGCTAAATCACGATGGAGACAATTTTCAGAAAGACACCATGACTACTATATATCGACTAAAGACATTAGGTACTACTGACTATTAAGAACACACCTCTCATAAGTCACGGATGTCATCGATGCGCGAACATGTCGATATGGAGGGTTAGGTGGAGGGATACTCGTAACGGATAGCGGTGCTAAATCACGGGCGCGACGGTTCTGCGTCCCCTCGCCTGTCTCGAGAGATAGCGATGTACGGACAGCATATAATAAATATATACCTACCCCTTATTCATAAAACTTAGTGAATCTTTGTTAAAATGAATCTCTTTGTAACAAGTATGACAGCATTTTAGATTACGAACAACCCTTCCTAAACCTAGCTCTCGATTAACGTAGGTCTGGTGACGAGGTCAGAGGTCGTATTATTATTTTTTAATTTCATATTATTTTTGTATTAAAAGAATACTTTGTACAAAATATAGACATAGACATAGAATTTTTTTATTTAACATCACATGGAATTACAATTTTACAGATAATGCTACAAAACTAAAAAGACCTTAAAACTAGGATTTAAAAGTACAAAGAATGAGCTTTACATGTAGATGAAAAGTATAAATGTATGATGTTAAAAAGGAGCTTTGCAAATAATAACTATGCAGTTGCCAAAATTAAAACCTGCGTGTATGTTTATGGCTCAAGCCTCAAACAAAACAATTATATAATAAGTATCTTTTACATACATATACAGGGCGGAAAGATCGAATACCACATGGATGGCAACTACCTTAAATATTGTAAATAGCACATTCTGTGTAAAGGAGAATTTCCTTTGTTTTTAAAAACAATAAATTCTGCATTTATGGATTTATGAAAAATTGCTTGAAAAATGAACCGGTCAAATGTGACAAAAAATAACGTGCCGTGTTCTTTCATGTGGCATTCGATCTTTCCGCCCTGTATATTGTAATGTATATATATCTATTGAAATAGTAATATTTTAGACTAATCTGGCAAAATTATTGTTAATAGCTGGTATACTTGTACGATAAACAGCTTTCCTACCTGCTTTAGGTACTTGTTTGCAATCTCTAGAAACATTAGCCAAGTGACAATTTCATAATAATACGTAGGTTATAATTATAATACATAATATTATAATTTAATAACGAAATATCTACTAATGACAGTGATTATTATAAGTGATAAGCGTCAAACGTGTTAGAAAAGAGCGCCTGATTAGAAAAAAAACTCTATTCATATTTTGTCTGATTATCCAGTAATTGACATTAGGTAGGAAAAGGTTAATCGTGACGAGCAATTAATTGATCGTCACATGCTGACGCTCCCGCGGAGGGTGCTCGGCGCCCAGCCTCATTATTTTGATATTATCCAGCTCCCGGCGCCTCGACTCTTTAATTAATATAGCACTTGTGGCTTTGATTGTCTGTGGTATGATTTGATCGGCTTTTACATGCGATTGGTTTTCTTGGTGTTGGTAAGGCCAGTTGTAGGACGTCTTGCCACTGGCCTTGCCAACTCGGTTGTCACCAACTCACCTAGTTTTAACACAGTTGAGATTTTTATATGTTTTTTGTATGCAGGTTTTCCCAAGATGTTTCCCTTAAGCACCCTCAAAATATATTTAGCTAAAGAAAGAATTGTTCTTTCGTGCGCCATTTTACTTCTGTAACTGTTATTGATAAAGTTAGATCTAACGTAGCCATTTTATGATTATGGTAGTTGAACATTTTTATTGCTTTATTGCGGATATTATTCGGTTTTAACGGCCTCCTAGCCTAGTCGGTAGTGACCCTGCCTACGACGCATGAGGTCCCGGGTTCGAATCCTGGTCAGGGCATTTATTTGTGTGTTTATCACAGATATTTGTTCCTGAGTTATGGATGTTTTCTATGTATTTAAGTACTTATCCATATTTATTTATTATATGTGTCGTCGTCTAGTACCCATAACACAAGCCTTATTGAGCTTACCGTGGGCCTAGGTCGATTTGTGTAATATTGTCCCATAATATTTATTTATTATTTATTTATTATTTAGTGTAAGAGTAAATAATTATCTTTAAAAAATATTTATTTGTGCTTATGAAAGCGTAGGTATAGTTTAAGAATTGGTTGTAAGTTAATATTCTGATACTTATGAGTATATGAATATTTTGGTCCATGTGAACCAAATGACATATTTACTAAAAAAAGTCAATTTCCTTTGTAGGAAAATTACAATACCTTTTTTATATCATAAACTAACTAGTTGCAGGTAGCGATAAAAAAAAATGGTGTTAAAAATAATAAAATTTGTATTGTAAGTAGGCTTGACTTTTTTCCTAATATTAATAGTCTTGCCCGATATTGCAAATACATTTATAGTATTAATTTGTGTGTGTGTTTGAGTTTAAATAGCCTGTTTTGTATCAGAATATTCCTTATTTCCTACTGTAATATTTAAGTCTGCTTGTTTAAACTTGTGCTTTAGTAACAAAGTGTAGTGTATACTATCATATCTGATCTGTGAGTGCCTGTAATTGGCTCTGTATATCTATTTAAGATATTTATTGTGTATATGTTAGCTGTTGGATTTCCATAAATAAATAAAATAAAATAAAATAATAAATTAAACCTAACTAAAATGATATACAGCAAGCAAATAAAATTACAAATCATTCCGTCAATTTTGTGTCCTTAATAATCGCATAAATTATATCCACTGGCATATTTCACCTTATAGCAAATACCGGACCATAATTTACATACGGATTTTACCACCCAAAAAACCGTTCAATTGTGTCATAACATCGCATAAAAACTTGAAATCATTACCATCACCGGCTCCAAATAACTCGCAATCATCACCGACTTTACGACCATTCCTTTTAAGTCCCGCTGGCCTCATGTTACGCAATTATCCGTTTTTTATTTCCATTCATTCCGATGCCACGGAGCATTCTAATCGGCTGCGACCCATTCATTTTGTCCGTGCCCTGTCATCCGGAACGGGAATGACTAGCAACTACGAAATTTGAAATTCGAATTGTATTCCTGCCCCTTTCACTCTGCGTTCAAATAGGCGCGTGCAAAAGTAACGGTAGGATTGTGATTTCAATTTGAATTCAGAATACTGTTTGCCGCGTCCTGTATTAACGTTCATTTGCTGGCATCCTGCTTATTCTTATACAATAGTGTATTAGCTGTCTTTGTCTTCACCGCATGGCTCCATTGTCGTAGAAGATTAGGGGACTTGGCACGCTCCTGAGAAAAGGGCAGATGTTTAGAATTTTAGGTTGTTTGTAAGTTGAAGTCGACTTAAAGGATCAATGGATTTTGAAGGTGAAAAAGGAAGTTTGGAAGAGCTTAGTAAACATTAAACTTTTATTGTAAAAAAAATGGGTAAGAAACTTTCTGTGTTCGTTGGACTGATCGGAAAAAAGCCATAATCATAATACAAGGTGTAACAAAAATGCTAGTGATCCGTTGAAAAAGGGGATACCTAACTAGTATCGTATTCTAATTATGGAAAACTAAAAAAAAACTCTTGAATACAAAATGCTTTTGTATGAAGGGTTGGCCGGCCGGGACGACGTGACTTAAAAAAAAATGTGTCTAAAAAAATTATCTCGTAATTTTTCTAATAACGATACCAATTATGTCCTTAAACGACTTCATGACAACGGGCCTCTAAAGTATACCTACCTAACTTTTGAAACAACTGATCCAGCATGCAGTCTTCGACGAATCGAGAAAATACGAGGTGTTCCAAAGATAGTGATAATGATAATTTATACGATGTATAGTTTTCATTTTATTTGAGATTAGAAAAAAGTTGACAGAACGATGTACAGGGTTCTTTATTAGGCACGATACATGTCACAACTGTCAAAGTGCCTACGCCATCATTAAACATACTCAAATATATTTGTATTTATAGTAAAGCCATGCCTACGTATTTATAAATGTTATATTGATTATTTAACAATATTTTAATAGTATTTATTTCCTCGAAATATTTTATTTTTAATTTTTTTAATGTTCTTGTAAATGTTCCACAATCAAAACCTATAGAAGAAGAGGTTCGAGACGGATGGTTAGATTTTTAAATATTTTCTCCCGTCATCTGTCATTCGTATCTCTCAGCCATATCTGGATAGTTTTTAATGTTTAAAGCTTATTGTGATTCTTATTTAAGTAAATGTATTTGCTTGTTCTATTATTGTGCGATTGGTTGCAGGGTTATGGAGCAATCAGAGGCAGGCCCGAGTGGCATACAACAACAAAAGCCACCTCGTAGTCCAACACATCTTTTACCATCACCTAAGACAATTGTTTTATTATTTAGTATTATATAATAAAACGATTAAATATCGTTTAGAAGAACTTTTATTTACGAAATTTTATTAATAAGTGTATATTATGATTGTCAATTAAATAATTTTCGTGAATACTGATAAAAAACTAGACGTTAAGTTTCAGTTTTAGAACAGTTCACTGTCAGTTTTTAAATTTTCACGATCTCTAACGTGATAATCAAAACGAAATTGTGCTTTTATTGTTGTTTTGGATTATTTAATCTGCAAATTGTTATTATTTATTCACAAATGTGCACACTTAATCATGTTAACTAATCGTTTGTTGGTGTGCTTCCAGTGTGTTTAAATTGAACATTTAGAACAGGTTGGCAACTATTGTTTCTATGTTTACCCAATTTCCAATCTCAAAAAAAATACGAAGTGTAGCCATTATGATAAGTTTTGATTAAGTATTAGGCACACTTCTTATCAATAAATTATAAAAGTAAATACAATTATTGAAAGTTGTTTTTATGTAATTGCATGATAAACAAAAACAGTAGTGTAAGATATGTCGAAATTTGAATAAAATTCACTCGTATTTTTGGGACGATTAGGAACGATGTTGTCAAAAATGTTACTACTGTAGTGGAAAACATTGTACTTAGATTTGAAATTTACATTTATTATGATGGCGTAGAGCAAAAAATACACTCGTGAAATTGAATTTTAAGGTAAAGTGCCCCGTTCAAGTTGCTAGTTTTTGGTCTTTAATGACATTTTTGTTTACACAATTTATAAATAAATTTAAAAAAAGTAGATCTATAATAACATTATTTCATATGAAATATATAAAAGGCTGTCTAATACCAACTGACATATTACTTAAGAAAAAACTAAAACAAGTTTTATTAGACGTGGCTTGCTACACCATTGATGATTTCTTTAAAAATAATTTTACAACTAATATCATTGACCCACTCATACAATAATAAAAATTATTTGCGGGCTACGTCTCTGATTTTTTAATGTAAATAGTTTAATGTAAATTTTTCATTAATGTAAATACTTTCTTATCATAGGATAAAAATTATATCTTGACATACTTTATTGAAAACTGACATGTAAAATAATGTGTTTTATGAATAAAAATTCTGATTCTGATTCTGAATAAAACGAAAATAAATAAAACCGGCCAAGAGCGTGTCGGGCCACGCTCAGTGTAGGGTTCCGTAGTTTTCCGTCCGTCACAGTAAGTGTCCCCACTTAAGAGTTAAAATAACACCGCCATCAGGATATGATATGAGCGTTCCACGTACATCGACATCTATCGGCAAATTAAGTAAACTATTGCGCGCGAACTTAAAGTATGGAAGATGATTTTTATGGGATAATTCTTTATTGCGTTAGCCGATTTTCACCGTTTTTACTTTATTTGAAAGCACGTCATTTCATTGTGATTTTGTAGAAACTACAGGTACAACAAACACCTGCTTATACGGTTAAATTACAAACTTAGTTCAGAAATTATATTGTAATTTTTTTTCAAAAACTATTCAACCTATCAAGTTCAAAACAATTTTCCTAGAAAGTTTTTATAAAGTTCTACTTATGAGATTTTTTTCATATTTTTAAAACTTATGGTTCAAAAGTTAGAGGGGGGGGGACACATTTTTTTTTAATTCTGGAGCGATTATTTCCGAAAATATTAACATTATCAAAAAATGATTATAGTAAACCCCTATTCATTTTTAAATACCTATCCAACAATATATCACACGTTAGGGTTGAAATGAAAAAAAAAAATCACTCCCCACTTTACGTATAGGGGAGGTACCCTAATAAAACATTTTTTTCCACTTTTTATTTCAGCACTTTGTCGGCGTGATTGATATACATATTAGTACCAAATGTCAGCTTTCTAGTGCTAACGGTCACTGAGATTATCCGCGGACGGACGGACGGACGGACGGGCAGACATGGCGAAACTATAAGGGTTCCTAGTTGACTACGGAACCCTAAAAAGGAAGTTTTGATGGTTATGGTTGTGTTCATCGGTTATCTCGCAGAGGTGTTAATATAAATGATAAGTTTGTAATTATATTTAAATCTAATAATACAAAATAACAGATCACTAAGAAGAACAAGAAGTGAAGAATATTACCAAGTATGCTGCTCAGTAATCGCGTAATCAAGGATAGTCTTTGGCAATAACTTATTTTATTACTAGCTTTTGCCCGCCGCTTCGCTCGCGTTAAATTCGGGGTGACACGGTTCCCCTTTCCCGATTTCCCCCCGTAATGCTCCATACAAACTTCCACCCCCCATTTTAGGGAAGTGGGGGGTTAGAAAGAGACAAAAGTAGCATATGTCACTCTCCATCCCTTCAACTATCTCCACTTAAAAAATCACATCAATTCGTCGCCCCGTTTTGCCGTGAAAGAAGGACAAACAAACAAACAAACACACAGTTTCCCATTTATAATTTTAGTATGGATAATTGGATTCTAAAAACTCTTCAATAAATTTTCTACTTATATACTGTGGCGATGGGATAAAAATATGGTAAATTGTGACCAGCAAAAGTTTTAATTTATTGGAGCATGATGTATTGAATTTGTATTGAATTATTATGCACACAAACTAATAAAGAGTTTGTCTAATAGAAAAAAATATATACATACTAATAATTTCGCGAGATCATAGTAACTATCATTAAGTACTTTGGATCACCCCTCGTACATTAAAACAGGCCAAGACCATGTTGGGCCATGCTCAGCGTAGGGTTCCGTAGTTGCTGGCACGTCACAATAAATCCGCTCAAAAGGATGTTTTCTGGACCAAAAGGACGTACGTGCCGCAAAATATCCTATATTTTGCGGCACGTACGTCCTTTTGGTATGAAATGACAACTTTTGGCGATAACACAAAAAGGGCTGAACCGATTTTATTAAATACTAGCTGTGCCCGCGGCTCCGCCCGCGTGGAATTCGGTCTGTGTAAGTGGCTAATTTGCCCCTAATTTCTCTCCCGCTACCCTGGAGGCGGAACTTGAAGTAAAGTTGACAGATGGATACGCTAGAGGACAGTAGTCCTGATAAAATATTTTACAATTACCACTAAATGAAACTACACTCAAAAATCAATACTTTTTTTGGCATGATTTAAACGACATAGAGTAGTAGGTGTATATCGGATACAGTACCACTTTTTCAAATCGATTCTCCCGTCAAATCAGTCTAAGCATGAAAGGTAAGAACAGGTGCGGTTGAAATTTGGGGGGGGGGGGTCACAAATGCAGAAATGATTTTTTGAGGGGGTCAGTAACGTTTTTTTCTATTTGAGGTGTACTTGGGGGGGGGGGGGTGACCCATGCAAATTTAACTCAATCTGTAGTGAGTGTAGTGGCTGCCCCCCCCCTTTTAAACGTTTAATTTTTATAGGCTACGTATAACCTGGCTGGGGATTTTCTTGAATTGGAATTAGTAATCTTTAAGGGGTGATTTCTGGGATAACAATGCAAAAAAAACCGGCCAAGAGCATGTCGGGCGATGCTCAGTGTAGAGTTTCGTAGTTGCCGCCCTGTTTGGACCCACGGTTCAAAAGTTAGACGTAAGAGACGCCCTTTTTTGAACTTTCAAATCTAGTATTTACGAAACTATCAGTTTCATCCAAAAAATGTATTAAAAGACCTCTATTCTTTTTGAAAGACCTATTCAATAATACCCAACACGATAGAGTTGGAGCGAAAAAAAATTCACCCCCCATTTTATGTGTACCCTAATAGAAGCATACACTGCTTTATCTACACACATATTAAAAAAATCCTAAGTGACGTGTTCGGAAACCATTAGAACCCGTTACCGTAGGTAATGAATTTTCATACGTTTTTACCACACTGTCACAGATAATACACTGATGTTACGTTACTGATTGCATTAATGGTGGTAATTACATACGGTTTCTGAACGCGGAATAGAGGATTTATGATATTGTTTTGATATTTTTGAAACTTTAAATTTTTGAAATTTTTAAATTTTGAAATTTTTTGAGATTTTTAAGATATTTGTGATATTTGAGAATTTTGAAAGTTTTGAAATTTTTGAATTTTTTGAAATTTTTGAAATTTTTAAAATTTTTGAAATTTTTGAAATTTTTAAAATTTTTGAAATTTTTGAAATTTTTGAAATTATTGAAATTTTTGAAATTTTCGAAATTTTTGAAATTTTGGAAATTTTTTGAATGTTTTGAAATTTTGACATTTTTGACATATTCGACATTTTTTACTTTTAGGTTCTCGACTTTTTTTACTTTTTTCACTTTGTCACTTCTCACTGTCACTATACACTCATTCTCACATCTCTATACAAAATTTCATTAAAATCCGTTCAGCTGTTTTCACGTGATGCGCGGTCAAATAAACAGACAAACAGATAAACAGACAAAAATTCTAAAAATTGTTGGAACGTGTTCTGTTATCGACTCTAAGTATCCCCAGCCAACTTTTTTTCGAATATATTCCATGTACAGACTTTCGACCCTCTTCAGCTTTATTATATGTATAAGATAGATTTTTGGACCATGAAACTATCCTTTGTCCTTTCTCGAGACCCATACTATCTCTATACCAATTTTCATCAAAATCAGTTCAGCGGTAAAAAATTCCTCATACCAACTTCCAACCCCCTTTTCACCCCCACAAGGGTTTGAAAACTATCCTATAACGTTTCTCGAGACTCAAATTATCTCCATACTCATTTCTGTCTAAATCGTATCAGCGGTTAAAAATTCTCCATACAAACTTTCAACCCCATTTTCACCCCCACCAGGGTTGATTTTCGGGATTAAAACTATATATTATCCTTTACCGGGACTCAAACTATCTCTATACAAAATTTCATCAAAATCCGTTCAGCCGTTTTCACGTGATGCGCGGTCAAATAAACAGACAAACAGATAAACAGATAAACAGACAAACAGATAAACAGACAAAAATTCTAAAAATTGTTGGAACGTGTTCTGTTATCGATTCTAAGTATCCCCAGCCAACTTTTTTTCGATTATCTTCCATGTACAGACTTTCGACCCTCTTCAGCTTTATTATATGTATAGATAGCTATCATTGAAAGTATATACTTATTAGGCTTCACTTTCATGAAGTTTTAGAAATTTTTGGACCCACAGTTCAAAAGTTATATGCCGGCCGCCCTTTTTAAAAATTTCGGAGCTAGTATTTACGAAACTATTAGTTTTGTCCAAAAATTGTGTTAAAAGAGCTGTATTCTTTTTAAAATACCTATCCAACAACACCCCACACGATAGGGTTTGAATGAAACAAAAAATCACCCCCACTTTCTGAGTACGGGAGGTAAGTATTTTTTTTTGTTTTTATTCTACCACTTTCTCGGCGAAAGCTGACATTTCGTATGAATCAGTGCATTGATGAATGCACATATCTACTCATACGAAATGTCGGCTTTCGAGCGCTAACATCACTGAGCTAAGCCATTAGTTGAATACGGAACCCTAAAAAGATCGCAACGAATTGAGAACCTCGTGTTTTAGAAGTCTGGTAAAAATGACAATGTTTGTCAAGTTACCTCCAGAAACGCCCCAAAACAAAGCTGACAGGGCGGTAAACATTTACACACGATCTTTAATTAATTACCTACTTAATTAATGACAGCTACAACCATTAATGCAGTGATTTATATTCCAATGAATGCTCCCTCGGCGTATAAAAGGTAATATGAGTCTTTGACTACGTTTAGTGTTTGCCCTTTTTAAAAGTAGACACTCGATCGGTCCGACTTCATTGGCATTCAAAGGAAAAATGACTTAAGTCTGAAAACCAAATAATCGAGCATTACCAATACCATAAAGTACATTACCTAATGGGTATACCGGTATATACATATCAGCATTCTTAAAGCTACCGTAATAAATAAAATAAACCTAATGCTTATATATATGAAAGTTATCAGGAATATGTTTATAATCATCAAGCAAGGAAAAGAAAGCCCAAAAACAAAAGCTGTAAGTAGGTATAGGTACCAAGTTGAAACTACTAAATATATTTTTGATCAGTTTCTTCAGATAGGTGTATGATGATGCTTTACCAGATAACACAATGTGTTCTTGAAGGTTGCTAATTAATGCGCCGTGACTCCTCTGCAGTTGCAAGCGCCCATAGGCTGCGGTAGCCGCTAAACATCAGGCATGTCGCACGGTTTTTTACCACTGTCTTGGTAAATTATTCTGGATTAAAAGAACACAAAGTAATTGGCAACTTATAAGTAGCTTTGAAAACACCACTAAGAAAATCTAAATGTTATGAAAGTAGGTATGTAGTTATTTTAATTTATGTTATTTTAGTGTGTAATAAAATAAGTATATATTAGTAATTTGCTCTTGTTAGTTTTAGTTTTTGACATGTGTGCTTGGTTATTATATTGATTGTTGATATTTCTGCATTATGTAAATTGTGCTGCATCCTGGATTTGGTATTTAGGCCTTTTTGAAATGACGCTGTATTGTTTTGATGAATCAACGCCCCGCTTGCGCCCGCGCCACCCACGCGGCTCGGACAAACAAATGAGTATTCGGTACATTTCGAATTTTCAATTCTATAATCATCCGTATTCCATCACGTAAGAGTCAATTTTAAGAATTACCCTTTTTTATTCGAAGTAAGGCCTTTATTGCTAGGTTGTGTTTGTAAGCACACAAAATTATTACAGATAGTTTTTTGGTGGCAAATGTCTCATTTGGTGGTAAATTGCTTTTATTGCTGATAGATTGGTCCCATCAAAAACATTACATATACAAAAATGCTAGTCTCGCAACCCATTTCTCCTACTCCAAAAAGTATTAAGATCTAATGTAAAACCAAGCCGGTGCAAACCGCGGTGCAAACCGCGCACATAACGTAGATATGACCGTTTTAGGCGGCCAAAAACATTTTTGTTTCTTATCTTGTTTAAATAGAGGTATATAGTAAAAATATGATATATATTCATGAAAACATTTATTATTATCAAAAATCATCATCATCATCATCAAAAATAATACAATATAACAATTTTTTCATAAAAATGCAAGAAAATATAATGGTTTTATTAAAAAAACGTTTCTACATTACAAAAAAAATACATAAATATATAAAAGCATACAATATAATATAATATTAATACACATTTTCGTATATATGTCAAATACTGCCAGGCAGCAACAGTTCGATTGCTTCTCTTGAAAAAGCTTTATGTGACTTTTTTTTATTAGTCCTCATGCTGCCCACAAGAAGATCCGAAGTAAGCAAGAGTCTGTTACATATGTCGAGACTGCACTCTTCTCTCGAAATCTTTCTTGCGTAGTTAAGTCCATATGACCGGAAATGCTTATTTCGGACTTCTGCCGCCTCCTCAGACAGTTGTCCAATCGGCAATAATGCGTTTTCGATTATGGCTGCACCATGCAACAAAATCTTGTGCATTGTCGGAGTCATAGGGTGCCAACCATATTCCTCAACGTAGAGCTTTGCTGTGTCTCGGGCATATGCATTGTATTTTGGAACATCAATATTGTGTCCACTTGAAATCACTTCCAAAATTACTTTGTACCTCTGAATTAATTCATGATTAATCCCTAAAATATCGGCAGCCAATTCGGTGTTTTCAAAAATCTTTTACTTGTATTACCGTCGTTGGTATTGCCGAAGTTGGCTTTAGGCATATCTACTAACAGTCCCGTTTCTGTCCTAAATCTTTCTTGTATTTCCAATTTTCTTCTCAATTGGAATTTCAAATGTTCCTTCCAACCAAGTCTGATTATTTTTCAGGAACTTTTCTTCACTTCTTTGTGCTTTTGTCCATCTATCTCTCATTTGTGCTTTAACTGTGAAAACTTATGCTTGAGGCTTTTTTTACTCTCTTCACTGTGCCCATAATACTCAACAAGGTAATTTTCTAAATTGTTAAGTTTTTCACTAAAACTTGGGTAATTCTGGTCTTTTATCTTCTCATACAAATATTTGCGAGTCACTACTTTAATACCAGAGGCATTGGAGGAATCTATAACAATAAAAAACAAAAAATTACTACAAATAAAAATATGTACAGTTTTTTTCTGATTATACCCCAACAACTTCGATTGACTCTAATTTGGAAAGGCGCACGTTAGAGCCTCTGCTCTCATTGCCTCTGCAAATAATGTTCATATAATGCTAAAGATGTGCCCAAACTATTGTCATATCCATTTTTTCTTGGAAATGCTTGGAAATATTTCAAAATAGCTTTTGAAATTTAAAATGTAGGAAAAGTCGCATAAAAAAAGGTGTTCCGTTTGAATGCTAGTTAGATACAGTAAAGTAATACAAAATATCATATTTTCATATAAAATTATTAGATTCTTACCTGAATAATGAAATCCATTTTTTCACTGCACTACACCAAACCGTTTTTTTTTGGTGCAATTTATAACACTGAGTAAATTGAAGGGATCGCGAACAGTTACGTACACTGCAAGTGACAACCTTATTTTGATGACCTGGTAATTAGCGCAAATCTTATCTAATGAGTCGAAGTGGTGGGGATGGGTGCCCTGGAATGTCAGGAAGATAAGGAAGTCAGTTGTACATCCACGAGGTGTTTTTCAATATTTCGATTTATGGCCGCCTAAATCGGTCAAATCTACGTATGTGCCGCGGTGTGCCGGAGTTTAAGTACTAAGAACATGTCATTGTGATCCTTTGAATGTACGAATAAGATGTCTATATGTCGCAGGGAAATGATTAAAACAGAGATTTGAACAAATCTCTAAGGGATATGATCAAATTACGCAGGATGTTAAAATGGAGACTCCATATCATCATTTCCCTAGAAAAATTCAGTAATTTCACCAAATCACTGACTCTGTTTAGTGGGAAGACAAAATCGGCCAAAAACGCGACACGCTTTTTCATTTCACTAGATTTGTTCAGGAATTTGACAAAATCCCTAACCGCTACAGTAAGTTGATGAAACGAACTCAAAAAGTCGACTAGTTTTATCATTTCGCTAAACAAGTTTAGTGAAATGATAAAATCTCAACTGGACCATCTTCCAGGTGGTGATTTGATTAAATCTCTGAACTGGTTTAGTGAAATGACGAAAGGAAGTATCGAATACAATATTTTACTTTACAGTTAAGCGATTTTATCAAATCTCTGACTAGATAAAGTGAAACAGATATCAAATCAGAGATTTTAACAAATCTCTAAGGGATATGATCAAATCACGCAGGATGTTAAAATGGAAAATCAATATCATCATTTCCCTAGAAAAATTCAGTAATTTCACCAAATCACTAACTCTGTTCAGTGGAAAGACAGAATCGGCCGGTGCAGTATTTTTGAACATCCAGTGCATGCAACATGTGGAAGTACTATTGGAGAGGAAGGTTAAGGCTTAGTTGTTAAATGCCAATTTTGTCAAAAAGAAAGCAATATTAGAGCTGAGAGGGAAAATGAAGCAAAATTTTTGAACATATACTAAAGAAAGATTGAAGATATGACTTGAAGATATAGACTAGATTACGTGAAATTGTTACATAAAATGTCAAAAGTAGGTATCAAAGTTGTTTATGCCATCAAAAACAAAACTTGTAAAAAAAAACAAGTCTCGCAACACAGTTCTTCTACCGTAAAAAGTTGTGAGATCCATGTAATACCAAGTCGGTTGATTTATTCAGTCCCTAGTTAAGGGACCTTCTGTCTTAAGTTATTACGTAATTAGCTAATCTAACAACATCTTATAGTGACCGTGAGCATGCACTGGATTTTCACAAATAACGCACCTTCCAATTACAGGCTCGGCCAGAAGTGTTGAGCACCCTTGCGATTTTCATACAAAACTCGAAAGTTTAGACCGGCGTTACTATCTATTTTGAAGTTATTTTATCAATTATTTCAAACTGAACAGGCATGTTTTGTTGAAGTGAGTAGTAACTGCATAGAATATTTGAAATTTTTCGCACCGACCTAAGTTCGCATTTTTGGGACCTCCTTTTCATATTTTATAGGTACCTTGAAAATGTTATTAAGTGAAGTTTTCTAGATATATCAATAAAATATAACATTTTACGTCATCGTACATTGTTATAATAGGGAATTAATACTTAACATCAAAATTGTAAACAAAAAAAGCTAAGCTCAACACTTCTGGCCAAGGCTGTATGTCTTTCCACTAAACAGAGTCAGTGATTTGGTGAAATGACAAAATTTTTCTAGGGAAATGAAGATATGGATTCTCCATTTCAACATCCTGCGTGATTTGATCATATCCATTAGAGATTTGTCAAAATCTCTGATTTAATATCTGTTTCACTTTATCTAGTCAGAGATTTGATAAAATCGCTTAACTGTAAAGTAAAATATTGTATTCGGTACTTCCTTTCGTGACTTCACTAAACCAGTTCAGAGATTTAATCAAATCACCATATACCATCTTCCAGTTGAGACTTTATCATTTCACTAAACTTGTTTAGCGAAATGATAAAACTAGTCGACTTTTTGAGTTCGTTTCATCAACTTACTGTAGCGGTTAGGGATTTTGTCAAATTCCTAAACAAATCTAGTGAAATGAAAAAGCGTGTCGCGTTTTTTGGCCGATTTTGTCTTCCCACTAAACAGAGTCAGTGATTTGGTGAAATACTGAATGTTTCTAGGGAAATTATGATATGGAGTCTCCATTTTAACATCCTGCGTGATTTGATCATATCCCTTATAGATTTGTTCAAATCTCTGTTTTAATCATTTCCCTGCGACATATATATTTATAATAAACAGAATGACCTGGCCATCGCACGGCTAAAAATACATATAACTAGACCGCGTTATCAGAGGTGAAATTTGTTACCGTGACGTTTTTAGGGATGGGTAAAAATATTTATGATGTCGATATCGATACTCTTCCATTTTCTTGGCAATAAGTTTTATATACCATTTTTAGACTAATGTTTTGTTTTTGTCACCCATGATAATCATTGTCATTATCAGTAGAAAAATAACGATATGGTTGCTATTTTACTTTTCTAATTTTTTGAGTTGCAGGGCCGTGCGTAAACGCTCTTGAGATAAACCTTACCCATAGAGGTGTAATACTGGCCACGTATACCGAAAATAAATTATTTACGTCAATATATAGTCAATGTCATCGCAGAACAATATTTTCAATTATTTAGCCGCATAGAGCATATTTTATTCGTATATAATAATTCATAATATTGAAAATGCAGTCACTTCTTGTAGAATACCCTGAACTACAAAAAATTAAAGATTGAAATTTGTTATTTATAAAAATGATAATGTTAATAAATATTTATTTTTTAATTAGTCATGTTTTCAAAATAAACACGGTTAATTAAAGTCTAAGACTCTCATTATCGCAAAGGATAAATATCGACATACAGATAGTATTTCAAAATATTTTTACCCATCCCTAGGAATGTCAAATTGCACCTCCGATAACGGAGTCTACATATAACACAAGCCGGCCTATCAAAGTGTAGGTACATGTAATATTATGTAATGTAATATTATTAGATTATTTATTTGTCCTGTGCGATTGCCAAAAGAAGAATATAATATATAATATAGGTATATCTAAGTATTTTTTTTAGGATTTTTCCGAACCATGACATATTTTTATTAAATTATATTTTACTTTTTACCTTATGATAACATAAGTATACCCATCGGCTTATTTCGCGTCATTTTCTCAGCGTAAGCTATAGCTTCACATGTTCGCAGTTTTTCGTTTTAGAGACAGACGGACAGACGAACATGGCGGAACTGTAAAGGTCATTGCGGTGACTTTTGCTTGCGAATCTTGCGATCTATCCTCTACCCATAAGGTATATTTATCGCCATTACTTTCGCAACTAAATAAAAACAAGTGGCTTAGATTATCAACTAAACAAGCACACGCCACAGGAAGCCAATAAAGACCCAGCAGGCATGAAAGCACGAGTGTAATAAAACGGCCGACATCTCACAGCTTCCATTAGGTACGGCCAGATTACATCCTACAGACTCTGCATTATTGAGATGTGGCTCGCTATTTGGATCTTTATGCATACATAAAACCCGTACACGTAGGCAATTTTCCGCACACTGTTAATAAATTCTTCTTATTGCGGAATTTGATTCTGTATTTTAATCTGTAGGTATTTTGGCCAGAGATGTAGAAAATACTTAGTCCCTATGATCTATAACAAGTTACCCTCGGAATTAAAGACCAACCGACGCCAAGTCGTAAATTAAGAAGCAATTGAAGGCGGTGGTGTTCTCGTAAGTACCTGTACCTACTAAATAAAATAAAGAATCAGCCGTACTGGTGCTCAAAAGACGTGAGTGTCGTAGTCGTAAGTCACGTCTCTTGAGCACCCCTTTTGAGATTACTTATGAAGTTATGACAAAATCGCAATGGATAGGTATAAGACTCGGATCTTCATAAACCACCGCGGTGAGCGCCACTTTGTGATGACTCTTAAATGACACATCGACTGAGAATTACAGCTATTTGTACTAGGACATTAAAACAAATAATTTTGAACCTTAAAGCATTCCTATTAAAGTCTATGTGATATCGTGGTTTTCTTAACGGATGGGCTCTGTAATTAAAGTTCTAAATTGCTCGGCTATGTCCCGTTAAAGGAAATGCATTGCTTAGATAATACTCGGTGGCATTCATTTTTCTTTAACGACAAACATTTTTAGCGGTTTTATGTAAAGATAAAATAAACTAGGTAGTCTAGGTAACGTGTTAAATACGTCTTTATCAATCATTATATCTAATTCCATTATAATCCATTCCATTTTAATTTTTCTGGAGCAGTGATGGTTATTAATGGTGATACCGATAAGTGATCACTTGACAAAATAAGGGTTTCCGCGGTCGCGATTTTCACTAGATGTCAGCACCGTGACGAGAGGTCTTTTTAACAGCAGATGTAAAAATTCACCAATCAAAAAAAAAAGATTAAACACGATTGGTGGATTATGACAGCTAGGCTTCTCACCACGGTGCTGACATCTAGTGAAAAACTCGATTGCCGAAACCCTCTTACGTCCATAGCACGGACCGCAACGTTCCACAGTTGACATGATTTTCTCGCTCCGCCAGCTGCAGGAAAAGTGTAGAGAACAAAATTCACCTCTGTTTGTGGCTTTTGTAGACCTCAACAAGGCCTTTGATACGGTCAGGGGTGAGGGGCTGTATGCTGCACTGGAAAGCATTGGATGCCCCCTAAGTTGTAGGGTCTTCTTAAGTCATTTTATAGACTGTGAGGGTCACTTTTGTATTTGATGGAAAAACATCTCAGTAATTTGAAGTGCGGAGAGGAGTTCGTCAGGGCTGCATTTTAGCACCTACACTGTTTGGCATTTTCTTTTCACTAATCTTGAAAGTAGCTTCTGGTGACAGCAAACAAGGGGTGCACCTACATACGAGGGTCGACGGGTAGTTATACATATAACATAGCTCTCCTCAAATCAAAGAAACATCAGGAGGACTTCTTTGTTGATAGCCTCCCGTTTGCTGACGACGCAGCCTTCGTAGCAAATTCACTGCCGCTGAACTTTAGAGCATCATGGATAAGTTTTCCCGATCTTATTACGTATTTGTTCTCCATGTCCATAAATGCCATGGAAACACCTAATATAATGGTGGATGGCTCAGCTCCGGAAGTCGTAAATAACTTAGTCTACCTGGGGTCAACCGTATCGCACAAGCCTTCGCTCGATGCAGAAATCAATATACGTATCGGCAATATTAACCACAAAGTCTGGGAAACGCTCGCTGGTGACAGGGGGGATGGCGTGCAAGTGTTGTGCAAAGCAGAAAGTTCTGTGGTGAGACCTGCTTCAAGTCATTAGCTGCAAAAAGTTGCGCAGGCAGCATATCGATGCTGGAGTCTCTGAAGTCAACTTTTTCTGTCAGAAATGAGGAAAATCGTGTCGTTTCCGTATCGGTCTTTATAGCCACCAAAGGCGTTGTGTCCACGGGGTTCATGTTTAAATCATCTGCAATAGACGCAAAGGCTGATGATGATGAGCACGGACCACCAAATATTTGGACATAAATACCTAAGGCGAGCAAAGTTAACAAACAATTGTTCTGTTAATTAGTTCGCGGACCACTTTAGATGCTCCCAGGGCCCACCAGTGGTCCGCGGACCACCGATTAAAATCCAATGTTCTGGTGGCTTTGGATGTCATATGGCAAGCGTGAAATTCAAGCTTGTTACTTTTTACGGAAACTTACTGCTCCCTAAATAACTAGGTTATTTATTTATGTAGGAGCAAGGCTATGCTAGGCTGTAAGAATATAGACGACGAAATAAAAAAATACACAAACAAAATATAACTTCTTTTTTATCATCCGCCAAGGCAAAAGTCAAATGACATTAAAGTTCCTCGTTGCCACCAAAGTTCAATTTAACTCAAATACATTTGCCTCTAACGTCTTGTACACATAAGTTGGAAACTAGCAGCTCGTTAAAGCAGAGAGAAGGAAAACGGAACAGTCATAAATAAGAACAGATTCGGCAACTTTGCAGACGACAGTTGTCTCAAGTTTGAATATTACCCTATGTATTTTTCATATATAACTTACGACGATTGTATTAAATTAAGCATATTGCACGCCTGATGAAACTTATTAACAACTGACAATCCGGTACCTACCTTTTCATTGAAAACGTCACACTTGGACGTCAATCTGCAAACAGGAACCAACTCACACCAAATCAACATTAATATTATTACTTCATGATTAAGTACTAAGGTTCTGGACTAAGAGCTGGCCACGTCAGATATGACACAATAATGAGCGCAACGAAACTCGAAAACTATCCTTATTGCTAGATCCGGGCATCTGGCAGCTTTAAATGGGTGAAGGTAAGTGTGACAGACTAGCAAATTTTTTTAGGTGGAAAAAAGGAATAAGAACCAAAATAGGTAAAAACTTGTCTCATTTATAAAGGACGGGGCCTATATTTTAACATTAGAATAAAAAATATTGCGTACTATTTCGGAAACAGAAACAGTAAGCGACAAACTATGAAATACATTATACGCCGTTTTGAACTACTTTCCCCCGACAGATTTTTTGGCAATGATATAACCTAATTAATTATATAATTTCTCATAACACTGCATCAAAACCAGAACTCAAGGATTTGTATTTTTAAAGCGGTTTGCATTCTTTGACCTCAACCACCTTGCCAGAGCTGCCAGATGTCCGGATCTATAGAAATAAGTATAGTAAAGCAAACTAGAGAGAGGGGTTTTGTCGCTCTCATTATCGTGTCATATCTGACGTGGCTAGCTCTGTCTATTCGCTTTTCAAAAATATTTTTGTAATGTTGATTTCCGTTTGCTGAATTACATCCAATTATTGTCACAATTTGAAATCTGCGTTCTAACTTCAGACCATACACTAAAAAAATTCAATATTTGCAACATCAACTCATAATTCACAATTGCATAAATTTCCATAACCGTTGGTTACCTTCTGCGACCTGTTAACCGGGAGTTACAAACTGCAAGGAAAACTTGGGCAGCGTCGTAAATATCATTCCAGTACAACTTTGCAGACTACAGACGCGTCCTTGCTATTATGAATACGCCATGTTTGTGGTTCAGCATACCATGTAATAAATAATAATTTAAAATACTTTTATTTAAAGTGGTTTAAGTACTGCTTCAAAAAAATACTAGGAGTTACAATTAGGTACCTACACATTGTAATCAAAGACTGAGGAAATCAAAGAATTTTACGAAAATATTTATTTTTGTGCATGGCATTAAACTACAATAAATGTGGTGGATTGGATACGACAGATAACCGCAACCACTAGACACATCATAAGTTCGAGGTCACCACACATCAGCGGTCCCGTACTAGTTATGGATGACAGCGCGACCGCTTAATTCGTTTTTGATCATTAGGTTAGGTACTCATGTGAATTAAAAATATCCACAAAAATCAAGTTACATGGGTGAACCTGGATTGTTATAGGTACTACAAAATGATGTAGAATACTGTTGAGTTGAGATATGCTGATCGAATCGTAGAAATTTACGAATAAAATTGAGCTTATGTGTGGTGACTTTGTAAAAGCTTAATGATGAGTAGTCTGTGTAGGAGAAATGTGACGTTATCATGGTTAGGGTACCACTTTGTCGCTTATGGATTCCGAGATATCACTGATTTTGTTAATCAACTCGAAAATAGTGAAAATTGGTTTTGATTAAAAATTGCTTCTACACACTTAAAATAATACGGTGTATTGATAAAAAGTTAAAAGTTTCAACTAAAAGTAGGAAAAAACACAGTCAAAGTTTACCGACTAGGGTACCACATTGTCGCTCATAAGCTTGAAGTAATATCGGGGCCATTGGAAAATGTAGTAACACGTGTTGTCTAAATCTCAGTTTACTCCCATCCATTTGCTTGACAGTTCGTAACTCAGCTGCCCGTTACGTTCACTTAGCTTTATGTTATGTTACCCTTTTAACAATAGTGGTCAATAAGCAATAATTATTAAGACAAAGCAAAATTCTCTATTTTAATCTGGCCTAAATCAATCAACTAGATACAAAATACATATTATATGTATGTATACTCGTATTAATCAAAATTCATATTATGTTAGTTTATTCAATTGGATTGTTAAAAATAAATAAATAGATCACATAGGATAATAAAAATATTTACAATTTTAAAGTGCGTCCAGACCGTCTTAATATGCCACGAATATGCTGCTCGTACGCTGCGCACGCGTTGCTCTAGCCGGAGACCTAGCAACGGAAATAGGTTTGCTATTATATAGAGAAATGAAAATTTCTCTAGTTAGTGTGCCATACTATACATTTTAATAATCCGGGTGCCTGGCAGATGCTTTGAATACTGATTAATTACATAACAAAAACTTAAATATAAATAAGGAGAGGGATATAAGTTAGTGACAAATCAAAACTTTTTAACAGAAAATATAGTTGACTTATATTTAACAAGCGTATAGATAATCAGTTAATACTCGTACAAAGTCACCATCTCTCAATCAAACGTAAGAATTTAAATGACTTGGCGTCAGCACTTACGTACCCCTAGGTGCGAGGTTGAGTAGTGTAAATCATTTTCATAATGATGTTAAATGCAAATTATTACTTTTGTAAGTAATAATTTTATTATAATAAGACTTAATAATAAGTTTGATCTCATAAGTCATAAGGCGACAATGTGGGCCCCTAAGGAATGTTAAACTAACAAACTTGATCTAAATTAGTAAAGCTGACGAAAAGACTGTTATTTTTTATAAAATAAGTTATGTTATTGATTCATAATATTATTTGTAGTAGATATATGCACTTGTAGTGCGGACACTATGTTAAATAATGGAAGTAGAATTCTTATTTCTCTAAACTTATGAATAGCGACAATGTGGTACCCTAGATCACTTTACATAAAAAAAAACATGTTAAAAGTCTAAACTTTGAAGTCACTTTTTTGATAGAAAACTACATTACTTTTGTGTTTAATGAGGGTTTCCGCGATTGAGATTTTCACTAGATGGCAGCACCGTGACGACAGGTCTTTTTGGCAGTAGCTGTCAAAATCCACCAATCAAAAAATATATGGTTAAACATGATTGGTGGATTGTGACAGCTAGACCTGTCGCCACGGTGCTGCCATCTAGTGAAAAACTCGATCGAGGAAACCCTCATTACACTTGATCGTTAGTTTTGTTCCTAAATTAACGTAAACTATGAGAATTAAAAATTATATAATATTGATTTTGTATATTTTTTATGTAAGTGTTGATTTTTTTGTTTTATTATTTAAAAACATTATGCCTTGAGATATGGTTGTTTCATTATTTTATTATAAACCTTACCTACATCATATTCAGAAATCAACATAAACCAGCTGAAAATCTGTCGATTTTGAGTTATATAAAATATTTTATTTTTGATTCTTGACTCTACACCCTACGTGCATTATTATTGTATCTATACATCTATACATATAATAAAGCTGAAGAGGGTCGAAAGTCTGTACATGGAAGATAATCGAAAAAAAGTTGGCTGGGGATACTTAGAATCGATAACAGAACACGTTCCAACAATTTTTAGAATTTTTGTCTGTTTATCTGTTTGTCTGTTTATCTGTTTATCTGTTTATCTGTTTGTCTGTTTATTTGACCGCGCATCACGTGAAAACGGCTGAACGGATTTTGATGAAATTTTGTATAGATATAGTTTGATTCCTAGGAAAGGATAATATATAGTTTTGATCCCGAAAATCAACCCTGGTGGGGGTGAAAATGGGGTTGAAAGTTTGTATGGAGATTTTTTAACCGCTGAAACGATTTAGATAGAAATGAGTATGGAGATAATTTGAGTCTCGAGAAACGTCATAGGATAGTTTTCAAACCCTTGTGGGGGTGAAAAGGGGGTTGGAAGGTGGTATGAGGAATTTTTTACCGCTGAACTGATTTAGATGAAAATTGGTACAGAGATAGTATGGATCTCGAGAAATGACAAAGGATAGTTTCATCTTCAAACCCCCCCCCCCCCATCTTACTTTAGAACCGTAGGTCCAAAAAAATTGAAAAAATAATGGAAGTGAAGGCTGAAAGGTACTTTTAATAAAAACTATCTATACATATAATAAAGCTGAAGAGGGTCGAAAGTCTGTTCATGGAATATATTCGAAAAAAAGTTGGCTGGAGATACTTAGAGTCGATAACAGAACACGTTCCAAGAATTTTTAATTAGTTAACGGCTGAACGGATTTTGATGAAATTTTGTGTAGAGATAGTTTGAGGCCCGGGAAAGGACAAAGAATAGTTTTCATCCCGAAAATCAACCCTGGAAGGGGTGAAAAGGGGGTTGAAAGTTTGTATGTTGAAAGTTGGTATTGAAATAATTTGTAATTTTTGGTCAAGGTGTTCATATTTATAACATGTTACCCGTCGATGCTTTAAATTTACCTTTACCCGCTCTTAATAAATATTTGAAAATGCCATGAATGTCAAAGGGTTATTGCTGGTTTGAGGGCTATATATGACGGACAAAGATGCATGGCCCAAACCAAAAAACTACTACAAAATCATCTAACATTTATAGGACACCGTTTAGGTAGGAAAACATATCAAACGTTTTGTGAAGCAGTCAGATTAGGATTTATTTTTCTTTATAATTATAATTAAACAATATGTACATTATCTGTCTCTCAAGCTGTTTTGATATGTCTTCTTGAAGAACTACGCATTAATTTGTATCTTTAAAATCTAATAATGAATTACTGTTTTGAAAAAAATACGAGTAAGTCCAGTCGAATTTCTTTTCGGTCATAATACTTCTTGGGCCAGAGGTGTAGGGTTAGAACCGGTGGTAGTTTTGGAACGAAGTTCCTTATCGGACGGTTCGCGGATGGGGGCCTAGGCGAAAAAAAGTCACGTGACCGTCACGAAAAAGCGACACCCATACGATGAAATAAAAGATATATAAAATAGAATAAAGTGAAGTGAAGTGTAGTGAAAAGTGAAAGTGAGAAGTGACAAAGTGATAAAAGTGAAAAAAGTCGAGAACCTTAAAGAATAACCTTAGTCGAGAATTTTAAAAATGTCAAAAATGTCAAAAACTTTCCAAAATTTCTAAAATATCTAAAATTTCCAAAATTTCCAATTTTTCCAAACTTTCCAAAATTTCCAATTTTTCCAAACTTTCCATAATTTCCAAAATTTTCAAAATATCCAAAATTTCCAAAATTTCCAAAATTTCCAAAATTTCCAAGATTTCCGAAATTTTCAAAATTTCCAAAATATCAAAAATTTCCAAATTTCTAAAATTATAAAAAAAAAATATAAAAAAATAAAACCACAAAATTTACGAAAAAGTCAAAAATGAAATAAAATTCAATAACATAACTTCGTTCCAATCGCACTCGATTCACACACTTTCCACTACACTCACGTATTTTATTTTTCCCTGACGTTCATTAGTGCATTGTAATGTGCTTACATTGACGAATAAATATCTTTATCTACACTCATATTGTAAGTTCTCTAAAACGTGTTCGAAAACTGTAGGCAAATTGCTAGCATTACCACGACCGCTTTTACTATGATAAGCTTTTTATCTGTGGCAGTAACGTAATTTTAACTTTACATGCTCAACTATTGATGTGTTATGAGTTTTGATAACATAATGTACACCTGCACGCTCCCGCGCGGCTGCCGATAGCCCGACACGCGCCTCCCCGACCGCCGGCACAATCGAGTTGGCCATGGCGATGCAATGACGGCCATTCTATGGTTTCCGAATACGGCATTTAGAATAAATAATATGAGTGTAGATAAAGCAGTGTATGCAACTGTACGTAATTAGGCCTTAAAACGTAACAGTTACATAAACTACTATGATCTACACCAATATCATCCTCTGTTGCGCGTTCGGAACCGTATGTAATTAATTACCAACATTATTGCAACCATGCAGTAACGTAACATCAGTGTATTATCTGTGACAGTGTGGTAAAAACGTATGAACATTCATTACCTACGGTAACGTAATGAAAATCCGCCCCCCCCCCCCCCCCCGACCGCTGACGCAATAATGTTGGTCATGGCGGTGTAATGGCGGTCATTCTAATGGTTTCAATGGATTTTTAATATGTGTGTAGGTAAAGCAGTGTATGCTTCTGCACATAATTAGGCCTTATTACGTAACAGTTACATCGCCATGTCCGTCCGTCTGTCCGTGGTCTAGCTCAGTTACCGTTCGCACTAGAAAGCTGAAATTTGGTGAGGCCTGATAAGAACTTTCAATAAAAACTATATTGAATAAAATCGGTTCAGCCGTTTTTGAATTATTAGTCAAAAACGCATAGTGAAAGGAAGTGCCGAATAGTAAAATGACGTAAGCGCCGCCAAATAAACGACCTTTTGAACGGATGTTTTGTAACAGGGCAGCATCTACGAAACTCTACACTGAGCATCGCCCGACATGCTCTTGGCCGTTTATTTTTGCATTGTTATCCCGGAAATCACCCCTTAAGGATTACTAATTCCAATTCAAGAAAATCCCCAGCCAGGTTATACGTAGCCTATAAAAATTCAACGTCTAAAAGGGGGGGGGTAGCCACTACAGTTAAATTTGCATGGGTCATAGACCCCCCCCCCTCCAAGTGCACCTAAAATAGAAAAAAATCATTTCTGCATTTGTGACCCCCCCCCCCCCCCCCACCACTTTCAACCACGCCTGTTCTTACATTTCATGCTTTGACTGATTTGACGGAAGGATCGATTTGGATGATATTTGCCGTGGACATGAACGTATAAATACAGAAGTGGTCCTGTATCGTCCGATATACACCTACTACTCTCTTTGTCGTTTAAATCATGCCAAAAAAAATAATATAATAAAAAAAAAGTATTCATTTTTGAGTGTAGTTTCATTTAGTGGTAATTGTAAAATATTTTATTAGGACGACTGTCCTCTAGCGTATCCATCTGTCAACTTTAAAGTTCCGCCTCCAGGGTAGCGGGAGAGAAATTAGGGGTGAATTAGCCGCTTACTGACACAGACCGGACCGAATTCCACGCGGGCGGAGCCGCGGGCACAGCTAGTTATTTCTATAAAATGTACAATTTTACAGACAACATATGATTTGACGAGTAATATAATGTATGTGGAATATTTTAAAACCGCTATCTCCATAACTTCAACCTATTACTATGTTTTTTAGGCTTTCAAACTTTAAACTCGAATATTTCAAAACAGTACAAAGATATGTTAAAACTTCAAAAATTTATTAAAAATAAAAATACTCAACATCTCGTTCTTTTTGCATATGAAGGAGAATGTTTTGAACTATAAGGAGGTACCAATAACTCAATACCGACAATATATTACCTTTACCATGAAAATGTCACATATTTGGAATGTTTTCATAAAACAATATTAACAGTTATATAGTTTTGAATATGTATTTTAAAACTCAACTCTATCTATGAAATATCAGTAAATATATGCCTAATGTTGTTTCTACATGAAAATCCTATAAAATTATTAAGTACTGGCTGCAGTGATAACCCTAACCACACTCAGTAGGGCTGTCACTACTGGAAAGTTCGTTAGCGGGAACATTATGGTTTATAGGGGCTGTCTGCGGAACTAAGTTTGAATGCGGTACTTTTGGGTTGTTACTATACAATAAAACATTGCACATTCTTTTCAACAACTTTTTTTTTAACTATGTTCACCGATTATTCGAAGACGGTTGGACCGATTTGGAAAATTCATTTTTTGTTTGAAAGAGTATACTTTATAGTTATTCCCATTATAACCAGGTCAGGATCTGATGATGGGATCCTGTAGAAATCGAGGTAACTCTTCAACTATTATAGGCACACCTATTTATAGTGATTCGAGTATTTTTTACAGCAGCTCGAGCATTTGCTTTTGGAAAGGTGGAGGCTAAGTGAAGTCGGTTCTTTTTTGTTTAAAATTATTAAAGTCAAAAATCCATACTAATATTATAAATGGGAAAGTGTATGTGTGTGTTTGTTTGTTTGTTTGTTTGTCCGTCTTTCACGGCAAAACGGGGCGACGAATTGACGTGAGATAGTTGAAGGGATGGAGAATGACATAGGCTACTTTTTGTCTCTTTCTAACCCCCAATTCCCTAAAATGTGGTGGAAGTTTGTATGGTTTGTTACCCCGAATTTAACGCGAGCGAAGCCGCGGGCAAAAGCTAGTGTCTTTATAACTTCGTAATATCTACTACTGGAGGCCTATTCGAAGAATATAATCTGTTTTTAATTTGATGTTGTCACTACGTTAGATTTATTCAGATAATCCTTTTTTCGTTACCAAATATTTTTTTTTTTTTTTTTTTTTTTTTTTTTATACCACGACGGTGGCAAACAAGCATACGGCCCGCCTGATGGTAAGCATCAATTTCATGTCAAACAGATGTCAAAAAGATATTTCTTACCGTCAACGGTCCATCGAAGGGTGGCAATGTTTGGAATTACAATCTGTTTATTAAGATTTCAATTTGATCAACAAATTTGTAATAAGTAAATCATGATTTGAATATAGGTAGAAATGGTAGAATATCGGTCATTGTCTTGAAATAAATGTCCCTGAGCTTTTTTAAATTGTTGAGGTTAGGTAATCTACTTATTTTAAACACGACACATATATTCAGTACCTAGTTACTTACATATGCATAAAACAAAATTACGTTTGATAGGTTAAATATTAAGAAAAACTGGCTAATTCCTCTGGTATTATAAATACCTACTATTAAAAACGGGGAAGGTATTTCATTTGCCATGTATATTTTGTAGTTTTGAGTTCCCCATAGTAAAGTATTTGAAACGTTAGTGACCATGTCAGCTTAAAATCCACCGTAACTAGAGCTTCCGAACCTACTCGTAAATTTATTCATCGTATGGCTACATATGTCACTGGATATAGATAAGCATTTCTTCCCTGAGATAGTAGTAGTGGGAAAGCAGATGATAAAAAAAATCCAGTGAGTGCTGCGAGGTCCAGATGGGACAGTGGAGCTGCCAAGTTTGTTACTCTTTTAGCACCACCCGGGGATCACGTGTAGAGTACCATTGAGCCCCATATACTCGTAATTAAGAATACAAATAGTTCCTTAATTGTGTTCGCATTAGTTCAATTACACGCACAAGTAGGTAACTGCCCAAGTAACACATCAAAGCAGTATAACGGCCGTCTTACAGCATATCTGTATGCTTTTAGCATTTTGAGTTCGTTTTATAGTAGCATTATAAACGTTTATAGTGCTGATATAGGTCTTAAATGGGCACAAATTACCCAGCTTGAGATCCTATACAGGTCATTTAATAGCATTGCAGGCGCATTATGTCTGCGCTATTAGCATTATCGTTGTCATGGAAAGTGCCAATCGCCTCAAAGAAGCATTAGTACGCTCTATTAAGTTGCCGACTGCATTAAAGAAGCCTTAATACGGCCAAAAAACTTGCTAATCGCAGTAAAGAAGCATAAGTACTCTCGATTAACTTGCCAATCGCAATACAAACGCATTATACTAGCATAAGAGTGTAGTAAAATAAACCTTACGTCAATGCAAAAACTTCTCTAATACCGACGGAACAAATGTTATAATACAATGAACGTTGTGATTTAACTACTTTGTCTCGCAATATAAAATGGACGAAGACGGTACAAAAAACTGAATGAGTGACACGTCATATTTGTTTGCATCCTAACAAAATTTATAAAAGTTTTTGACACTTTTACGTTATTATATCCTTCAAATATGACTGCGCAATGTAGTTTACTGTAAATGTGTATATAAGTTTCATTGAAAATGTTCACGCGCCTTTGATTTATTGTGATTTTGCTATAAAATATTATAAAAAGATATGCGTCAAATAAACAAAACAATTGTGTAATCCTCGTATAGAACGAGTTTTGCATTATTAACACAATAGTGTTGGTTGAGCAGTCTTAAATTAAGTAATTTCATTATTATATAGGTATTTTCCTTGTATAAATAGGTCCGGTCCGCATGATTTTATTTTTAGGTTATTAATTATTTACAAAATGGCGTTGGTCTATATAGACGGAGAGCTAGCCACGTCCACGTCGGATATGACAATAATGAGAGCAACCAAACCCCTCTAGTCAGTTTGGTATATTATGCTTATTTCTAGATCTGGACATCTGGCAGCTTTAAAGTAGTGGAGGTCAAAGAATGCAAACCATTTCAAGAAAATAAATCCTAGCGATCTGGGTTTGATGCAATATTATGAGAAACTATACAAATACTATACAATATTAAGAGAAATTATACAAAAATTTATGTTGGGAGAAAGTAGTGCCAAACGATGTATAATAAAATATAGTTCATAGTTTTCGCCTACTGTTTTTGTTTCCGTAATAATCATATATCGGGGTTTTCGGTGCGGGAACGATTTGAGAAAGAGTAGAGATAAACAGATAGGTTGAGAGTTAGTATGAGAAAATATCATATTATGCTTAATGAATAACTACCTCTCTGTGAATAGCTTACACACTATGATACGAGCTTTTTTTCTTAGAGGCATGCTTGTATTGACTATTATATACTTAGTATTTTAAAAATGCAATTGCATATCCGAAATTTATTAACTAGATCTACCTAAGACAAAGACACGGTATAGTAAGTGTCAAATATTAATCTTGACGTCCGATATTTATGAACTATTTGATTAACTGAAGAGGTTGACAATGATCAGTCACTACATGAATTAATAAAAAAATACTTGAAAAAATCATAGGTATATATGTACCTACAATATATATACATAATAGTCAGCTATTTCATATAAATTGTATATACCTATGATTTTTTCGATCAATTATTCATTAGGTAGAAACGTGCTAGAGTACATTCTGTTTTTTAAGTTAATGCCTACTCTTTGGCTAATGTCAAACATTCTCGCACCGAAAACCCCGATGTATGGTAAGAATACACAATATTTTTTGGTCTAATGTTTTTTTTTATCGATTTTTGACCAGTTTTGAGTCGATATTCCAACATATTCACTATAGATAGAATTATACGGCAAACGACTATCGGTTTTTGAATCTTTTATCTCCATTCTGTAGAGCCGGATCTTGAAATAAATGAGCCGTTATTTTTTTATGATATTTTTAAAATATGGTCTAAAAAAACACTTTTATCGATATTCGAATGGTGTAAAGAATCTTACATATACGTAATCTACATATTAGGGTTCCTCTTTGATGTCTCTAAAAACTGTAGAGGGATTTTAATTTTTAACTAATTAAAACAAAATTTATGACCATAAAACCACATTTTTAGCCTAAACCGGTTCGACTTTGATGTCAAATATCTCGAAGACAATGAATATTGAAGTAAATATAGGATACTATATTGTTTAAAGCCGTTACTGATAATATGATAAGCTATATAAATAATTAGAAAACTAAGGGAATCAGATCTAAGGTCGTTGGCGCCAGGGAGCCCCTTAAAATATAGGCCCTGTCCTTTATAACTGAGACAACTTCGGCAATTTTTACCTAGTTTGGTATTACTATTTTCCAATTAAAACATTTTGCTAATCTGTCACTGTGACCTCCACCCATTAAAAGCTGCCAGATGCCAGGATCTAGCAATAAGAATAGTATAGCAATCTAACCAGACGGGTTTTGTTGCTCTCATTATTGTGTCATATCTGACGTGGCTAGCTCTTAGTCCAATAGCAGCTCAGTGACCCTTAAAAAATGCCTTATTTATGCCTACAGCAGTACACGTGAATAATTATGCTATTAAACAACATTAAGCATTTATTTATGCTATTGTAGAACCTAAGGCACTAAAACCGCTAAAAGCTGTATAGGGGCTGTTCATAAATTACGTCATCAATTTTTGATAGTAAAGCTGCCAAATAAAGTGACGTCATTAAAAAAAAATGCGTTTTAAGCTTAATTGTAAAATAAAAAACTATTTAGTAGATAATATTTTATAGCATTAAAAGTTTATAGAAACACGACTTTCATTCCTTTTTTACACATTGATGATGTGATCTTCGGAATGACCGCCCCCCCCCCCTCCTACGTCATGCTACCATCATCCGATGTCCAGACCCCCCCCCCCCCCCCATTTGAAATGACGTAATTTATGGACAGCCCCTTATAGTGAATTACTTGGCTTTATAATGGTTTATATTATTGCTATTATACTGCATTAGGAACGTATTACCTACTTATAAATGCTATTGTACACCCTAAGGCATTAAAAATAGCTGAAAGCTGTATAGCGAATTTACGTGGCATTATAATGGCTAATATTCATGCTCTTAAACAGCATTAAGCATATATTTATGCTATTGTAGAACCTAAGGCACTAAACCAAACCGAAGCATTAGTGTAGCAAACCAAAACGCAACTGTACAGCATTCAGCTGTACAGTTGCATGTTGTCCGCTGCACTAAAACTAATGGCTAAACAAAAGCATTTACATATGCCATTATTCAACCGTTATACAGCGTAAAGCATCATAAAATACTATTGTAGAACCTAAAGCACTAAAAACAGCTGAAAGCTGTATACCGGATTTACGTGGCATTATAATGGCTAATATTCATGCTCATAACCAGCATTAAGCATTTATTTATGCTATTGTAGAACCTAAGGCACTAAACCACACCGAAGCATTAGTGTAGCAAACCAAAACGCAACTGTACAGCATTCAGCTGGACAGTTGCATTTTGGTTCGCTGCACTAAAACTAAAGGCTTTAAAAAAGCATTTATACATGCCATTATACAACCGTTATACAGCTTAAAGCATTATATAATGCTATTGTAGAACCTAAAGCACTTAAGTGCTTTTAAACAGTCGAAAGCTGTACAGTTGCGTTGTGGTTTGCTGCACTAAAGCTAAAGGCTTTACAAAAGCATTTAGATATGCCATTATACAACCGTTATACAGCTCAAAGCATCATATAATGCGACAAGTTGCTCGGTGAACGTATATAAGAGTTTATACGGTCCTTAAGTTCGAAATAAGTTAACTATCCATATGTTATAATGCTTCCTGTGTTACTTGGGTGAATGGGCCATTAGGGCCACGTGCCCACGCCTTGAGCGCTTCATAAGCGGCAGAGAAACGGTTAACGGTGATGTTTGTGACAAAAAGGGGTCTCATGTAGGGTTCCAGACTTGGGCACTTTCCTGGGTATTTTTTTTTATTCTATTCAGTCCGTCAGTTAGATTATCGAAAATTACGTCACGCGGAAATTTAACGGGTTATATCTTCACCGATTTTTGTTTGATTGCCAAAATAAAAAAAATATGTGTAATATTTTTCAATAATCTAACTGACGGACTAAGTATATTTTTTCTAGGAAAGTAGCCAATTATTTACATGGGTGCATACTTATGTAGCTGTAGTTGATAATGCTTGTGTAAACATATTTCGCTAATTGGATCCTTCACATTAGCTAATTAAGTAGTTGATAAATGGACCATTAGGGCCATCAGGGTCATGTGCACATGCTTTGAGCGCTTTTTGTAACTGGCATAATATATGCTGGAAGGATTAGCCGTTTTTGCAATGAAAGTGACATATTTTCATTATCATGTATAATTTTAGTAATTTTTATCTAGATACATAACGCCGCCTACGTGCCTAGGCCTACCGCCTGAGAACAGTAATCTGTTTCATACATTTAATATGCTTGCGTTGTCATTTGTCTGATGTATCACAGAAATTTTGAAACAACCATATACATTGTATGAAACCGATGACTGTTGCATCACGACACAACGCATAAAACGTATGCGACGTTAGGTAACGGGTGAATGGGCCGTTAGGGTCATTTGCCCACACCTTAAGCGTTAGGGGAAGGGTTAGCGATAGCTAGCAAGAGAATAAACATATCTTCATGTGAATTTCAGACTTTTTTACCGGATGCACAGAACTTACTTATGGTACTTACGCACGTCGTTGAAAATAGGAATCATCCGTTTTCACATCAAAATTGGCTCAATTACTCGAGCAAGTAGACAAGGGTCATAAGGCAACCCCTGGAGTGCCTTGTAACTGGCAGAAGCTGTGGAAAGAATAGCGACTAACAAAATTGTCATTTTCCAACACGAATTCAGATGTTTTAACGGAATGGTTATTAGGATAAAGAATACGCAGGTACTAGTTGAAAATACAAATCATCCGTTAATCTTTCTTAAATGAGCTCAATTACCCCGTACCCGGGCAAGTAGGCAAGGGCCATTAGGAACACGTGCCCATGCCTTGAGGGCATTATAAGCGGCAGAGGAAGGGTTAACGAGTGCAGGTGACGAAATTAAAGTTTCGATGCTACCGTTTAAATGCTGGAATAGTTTTAATAATTATACCGCTTCTATATGTAAATGTAACCTCCTAATTGGTTTGATGTTAATATGATATTGAACTGAATTGGATGTATTAAAATAAAAAGTGGTTAATTTCTTCAGATCTAATTTAAAAAAATATCATCAATTGGTTAACAAGTTCATGGCAAAACATCGACATGGTACGGAAACGTTTATATATCATATCGATAAATGATAACCAAATCCGTAATAGTTTTAAAGTTCGAATACTGCTCCTGATTTTAAACGTAATTAATAATGGCATGTATTTAACCAGGCGGCTAAATAATTGTATTTGGGCTACTTAAAAAAATAGAAATTGGCATTAAAAAAATAATAGGTTGGCGCCTAATTCAAGGCGACTAATTATTTAAATATGGGCTGCATTTTAATGCTTTTACAGGTATCAAATAATTATATTGACATCTGAATTAATAACTGGGAAGTATTTTAAGAAGCCTTTTTTAAATAGAAAACGATCACCTAATAATTTAAAAATCAGGTTCTTTTAAAATATTTAGGAATCAATTAAAGTAAATTAAATATTCAATATAAGTACAACGGGCAACTTTACTCGAGCTGTAATTATAACATAAAAAGGATTCTTAAAAAGTGACTGGGGTCTATGAATATTGACAGGTAGGTGCCTAACAGATATCTACTACCAAAATTCATTGACCACATATGATTTTGGTAATTTTACAGGGGCCTCTTGTCTATACTTATTTAGGCAGGTAGTTTAGATAACGTTTATGGAATTTACAACAAATTGAAATCATCGAATTAAACTATCATATATATAGTCTGGCTAACCGAATAGCGCAGTAACAGAAGAAGTAATAGGTTAGCTATTATTACAAACCCCTTTTTATAATGGCTCCCAATATTGTGTGACCCTCCCAAAAATGTGTGTCCCTCCCTCTAACTTTTACGACGTAACCTCCCTGAAACTATATTGAATAAAATCGGTTTAGCCGTATTTGAGTTATCGCACAAAGTTGTTATTTATTTCATAGTAAAATGACGACCTTTTGAAGTGGGTGTATTATGACGGGTCTACAATAATGGAACCCTACACTGAGCATGGCCGGTTTTTCATGGTAAATGTACTAGCCCAACAAAAATACAGTATATTTCTCTCTGTATATGCTTGACGAGACAGACTCTAATCTTGCATTGCAAAACTATACCTACACCGACACAGACAAAAAAGGTTTATCACCAAATTTCTATTTGTAATGTAAATTAATTCATACTTAACCTAAATAAATGCTCAATACAAATGTAGCATGAGTACAAATAAGACCATGATGCTGCTTAGCTTACCATAAGGCGAATTTACCACCATCGTAGTATTGAATTTATACTTACTTTATGGACATACTAACACTGTATAAACTAAAACGGCTGTACTGACTTGTATTAATTCTATTTTGTTTTGTTATTTAGTCTAGTCACCGTCGTAGTGTTAAAAAAACCGGCCAAGTGCGTGTCGGACCACGCATATTGGAGGGTTCCGTACCTTCAATAGAACCGAACTATTGTCAAACGGTCGTATGGAAGAAGTGTTTTGTAGATAACACAAAAATAGCTGAACCGATAATGGTCAAAACAATTTTCGTAGAAATTATGTGATTATTTTCATATTTTTATTACAGGGGGGGGGGGGACACAATTTTTCTAACTTTCCTAACTTTTTCTAATTTTTCTAATATTTACTTAATCACAAAATGTTCAAATAAACCTCGATGTAATTTTTAAAGACCTATCGTCTGATGTGCAACATGTTGATTATTAGGTTTTTTTTATTTAGTTACATGTATGCGCGCCCCGCAATTTAACTACACATCTAAATAGCGGCATACAAAATACACCTTATGTCACAATTTTATTAAGATACCTCTTATAGCTTCCGAATTAGATGGCTGTTACATACGGACGGACTGACGGACGGACATACGGACATGACGAAACTAAAAAAAACTTACTTATGGCCGCCAGAAAATCGACCATTTGAATAAGAGTGACAGACAGAGTGATTAACAAACTACCCATTTCTCTACTGACAATTTTTTGTAAAAGTACACTACTGTTTTAAATTTAGTAGGTACATTATTATTGCATGGCTATTTGAGTATCGCCACAGCGGGAATCCGTTTTTTTAAGAGAAGTTGTCGGGCACTGGCACTGTTCCCACTAAACTGTTCGCAGTGTTCTCACTACCGGCACAATGACACTGGTTCGCAAAAGTTTTTTTTATTTTATAAATTACCTCCTTTGACCTTGCGTGATATCACATTCAAAATATAACCGAGTGCGGTCGCGCGCTCTGGCGGCAGTGGCCCTATACTTCTGTCCGATGGTTGGTGGTCAAAAGGTTAAGGGCCAGGGGACCTGCATCCTACAAAATTTTGGAGCAATTCTGGAGCAAATATGTGTTGCGATAGACAGACTAGGCACAGTGGTTCCTTTTTTACTGTTTTTGTACGGAACCCTAAAAATATTCCACTTTTCTGAAATTTGACTGCCTCCGTAATTAAAATGATACCTGCAGTGATACACTCAAAATGGTTAATTAGGTGTAAACGAATAGCTGGCAATAAATATTTAAAACAAGCCTACTTTCAATAATAGATGCCAAGTCATTATTTTTGTTGCCAACCCATTATTTAAATCCTCTGTTAATTTTTTGATCAAGTGTATATTGCTGCCGATTTTTAATAATAATGATGCCTAATGTTTGATGCTTATTTAATTTTATTGTCCCTTAAATATTATAACGTAGCCAATTTATATTATTATGTGCCTTAGAAAAGCTGCCGGTTCAATATTTAGACCCGAAAAATTATAAGCCATTAATAATTACGTTAATTACTAATTACGTTTATTAATGTAGGATTTTTTTACGGGTGACATTGGGATGGGACCATGAGCACGCATCTTGCCATGTGTACGAGGTTCTACAATTAGGGGGACTTTAAAGTGACGCGTCTTTAAGTGCTTTTTAATAGACATAGAAATGTTTAGCGGTCCTAGTGCAAGCAGGAATTCATCTACTTATACCGATGTCAAATAAAGCTGAAATTCGTGCGTAAAAGTAACTTTGATGACAACAGATGGCTCTTTAAGTAAAGTTTGTGTTCTTCTGAAAGAAAAAACTGGCTACCGAACCTCAGTGAGAGAAGACTTCAGAGTTCCAAGCCATATCAGTCATATCACCAAATGGAGCCAATAAACCAGCGTTGGGAAAATGGCGAGCACTGCACCTTACTGAATTGGGGATTACTTTGTGGCAGTTTCACACCACTATTCACACAACTATTGTCTGTTGGTCATACTTTTGTGTTGTATTGTTAATGTACTGGCAAAAAAAGAAATCTGTTTCTCAAACATCAAGAAGCGATTGTTACAGCTGATTCTATCAAACTACGAGTACTATAAGACTACATTATCGAATACCATCTAGTAATATTTTACCTACAGGAATCTTGTTTAGAGCTCAAACAGTCAGGTGCCAGATAATACTTCTAAAAAAACTTGAGTACTTATTTACTCCGCTGGCATGGATCGGAAGTGGATCTTATTATCAAATACGAAGAGCTTCCTATTTTATGCTATTTTCTCCCAATTTTCTGCTTGCAAGGCGCTTTAGAAGTGGACAGGGAGACGAAGAGGGAGATACGGCAAGGAAAACTGAGTACAGCGGCATCGGCAGTGAACAATCGTTGCAGGGACAAGGTTTTCCCAGTCTTAGTCGGAATATGGATAAAGTAATTAGAGTTTAATGGGAAGTTCTCCTGTGATCCTTTACTACAGGTGAGAAAATATTTCTCAATATGTTATATTCTACCGTTGGCAGAAGACGTAGTTCTTCAGACATCAGTAATGGGGTGTCCATAGAACTCGATTTCCTCCAGATTGCCTAATTCGAAACTATCGAACACCTTATTTTACACTGTTCTTCAGGGCTTAAAGAAAAACATGTTAAGTTAATCCAGATTTCACAAAGAGTATCTATGTTTGGCACGCCTCTCAGACGTGGTATGGTATTCGTATAAAGACACGATGCGCTACGTAGTCACGCTTGCCTTTTAATGGAAATCCACTCAATAAAGTTTAGATTAAGATTAAAAGGTGTACTTGAACACATAAATAAAGAGACTGGTCCATATTCCCGAAGGAGTTGAATTTTTATATATGTACAGTCGAGGACAAAGAGATGTATACAATTTTGGACCTTATTGCGTTGTAATAAGGTCCAAAAGTGTATACATCTCTTTGTCCTCGACTGTACATACTGTCTTATTGTATGTAAGTAGTAGCAAACGAGCAGACGTGCTGGCTGATGGGATGTGGTCAGTGGTCATCGTCACCCATTAAAATAAACCCCGCAAAGGTAACCAAAGTAACACCTTCGGAGGTTGTCTTAATGTTCTTGTTACTGTTTATACTTGTTATTTACATAATTATATGAAAATGAAAGAGTTAAGTGAATCGAATAAAATCCACAAAGAGCGTTTTGAAGAATTAATATCCAGCAGGCTAGAAATCCCAGGAGGTGTGCATAATTTTAGGCAGCAAAATAACTGCGAAATGTTTGCTCTTTTTTCAATTATTTGCTTGTAGCTCAAAAACGGTAGATCAGTCGGAAAAAGTTAATCCATTCAATATTAAAGAGGGTTAAATTCGGCTGCATTTGTTAGGTTAGATTAGATTCGGCAGGAGATTCAAAGTTGGCTTTATGAGGAATTTTGAGAATATCTCGTGGCGGATTTTGTTGGGCTTAGGCGAATATAGGGCTACCAAGAATAGTTGACCTGCTGAAATGAGGTCTTCAGGATCAACACAGGAGAAAAAAATCCCAACAATAATGCACACCTCCTAGGAATGGGAAAACTCGGATTACACGAATTTAGGACCAAAATAAGGTATTTAAACGATTTTCACCTTGCTGGAAATTAATTATTCGAAAAAGTCTAATTTTATTGGCTTAATTTTTTTTTATACCACACCGGTGGCATATAAGTATACGACCCGTCTAATTACTCAGCGCAAGTTCAATTTTTTTGCTCGAAACCAATACAAAAACTCGGTTTGTATCAGGATTCAGATACAGACCTTTGTAAGTCTTGTACAAATGACTGCAGCACCGTAGGTAGTTTCCGAACTCGTATAACAAGAGGCTTGACCTGAACGGTGACCGGATAAAGTCGACGCTTAATTGACGACGGCTGGGCCATTTAGGTTTTGACTACAGCACAAAAAAAACCTTAAGTGCTTCAAAACAAGATTCATTTTCCTATGTCGGTAAACACTTGCGCCATTCCGCGCCGCGAAGGTAATTTGAAGCCGTATGGTTAGGATCGAGAAACATATGATTTATGCCAGCGTGTCTGTGTGCGTGAATTACTGCTGTGTGCGCTCAATAAACTGACGCATGCGTACTACTGCTACCGCCATCTGTTGACGGCCACGTGGTGTCACTGCAAACTCAACCAATCTAAAATGGACCTTGGTACATAAGGCGAAGGTTGAAAATCGGATAATACACTGTGTTGTTGTGTACGCAGGCGCGGAGCAATCGATCCCGTCACCTTGACGTTAATAAATTCATAGCCGGTGAAACCGGCCAAGTTAACTCAGATCTAAATTCAGCTAAACAGAACTTTAAACTAAAGGACGAAGGACTTCAACAAGTGAACGGTCATTTGCTAAGTCTGTACCTACATACGTGACTAGATGTTTTTTGTCGATGTTGATTGATCGAGTATCTTTACGGATATGTCGGTCGTGCGGTATGAATATAAACACGTAATTATACTGGTTATTATTAGGGTAGGACCAAATTGGGATGTGGGTGCTTAGTTATAATGTGTATCCATCTACTAAGGCTGTTTTTATTCTTTAGACTTACATGTCATTATGGTAGTAAAAACCTAGAAGGCTTCAACTATATGAATTTTCTATATTTATGAGTATCTTGTAAAAATGATACAGATATTTTTATGGCAACCGTGCCTTAGGTACATGAGTACACAACTATATACACACCTTACCTACCTATACCTAATGTTTTCTTCATTCCGTACTCAATGAAATTGTGCAATTACGCTGATATTTTGGTAACTGGAGAAAAAAACAGAGCTTCCTAAATAACAAATGATTATTATTAATACGCAACATTAATCCTGGCCGCGGCACCAAAACGTAACAACACTTACGCTTCACTCCACAAGGTAAAGCGGCTATTGACAGGCGCTCCCCTCTGCGCAAAACATATGACCAGTGGTCATGTATGTTGTATGGACTGACGTTTATTTGACGTGGCTATTTGTACGTTACGTATGAATAGCCATACGTTTGACGATCCCCTCCCCCTCATAAATCGATAGAATTTTTTTGTATAGAAAATGACAGACATGGCTCCGGTTGGCTGAATTCTCTAAAGGTTTGATATTAGGTTTCCATACGATATTTTCACTTCATATTTGGTAGGACAAGGTGTCTACAGTTTTGACTGGAGCTTAGTATTTTTGGTGATACACAACAATCAAAATGAGACTATGACAAGGACATACACGATGATAACGCATTCTATGGCATGCATTTCGTAGTTCAATAAGACCAGCCTATCCGTCTGCTTGTCACTGTTCGAGTATACGTCGTTTTTATGGTTCATACTTAGTCTGAAATCTAAATATAGGTACTGAGTTCTGATCTCACCACTAGTTTACTTTACCAAACTATGATATTATGATCTTGCATGGTATTCTCACCTCGTGACACATATACATACCTACTGATAATACTGATAGCTTGTTTTTAGTCCACCACATTTTCATCTTTTCATCATTTCAATCACTGTGAAATCTCGTTGACATCACATTGTCTCGTATAATATTATTTTCTCGGTTTTTAATGTTCTCTTCTCAACATATTCCAATGTTTCCTTCACTCTTCAAATCTCGAAACCAGGCAACTCGCTTAAATGCATTGGGCACTACCTTCTTCCAAAACCTTCTCGAACAACGAGAGGCTTACGCAGTAATGTGACGCAAAAGACTGCAAATGATAATTATAAGAGAAAACAACGCGATGAAACCGAATTGATTCTAATAATAATAAGGCTTAATTAAGGCATTCGTAAAAACTAGTTTCTACAAAGGATCTAGAGATTAGGTAGTGAAAGGGCTAGAATAAAAACTTATTGAAATAGATTTTTGGAAGTTATGTGTGCAGGTAAAAAAGAGTATTCCAAATTTACTACAGCTAAAATTCCTAAACAATTTCGGGTTTTACCCGAAGAAATTACTTTTTAACTGTCAAAAAAACAAAAATTAAATAGAGCCTAAGGTATAGTGCGTGTTTATCAATTGTGCGAGGAAACTGCCGGCTCTTTTTGCCTTTCAACCAGACGTTTCAGCTAATTTCAAAAGTATCTATAAGAACAATTACTTACCCAAATGGCATAAGAATGATATTATTAGGCACAATCTACATGCGTAAGTTTCCCATATTGTTCGCTACATAAAACTTGCGAGGAAATTTTACTATCGCCATCCCATTCTAAATATATTTACAGAAACTCAGCCCTCGGGACGTATTTCAATAAACCTATTTGAAACGACGAACCGCAGAACGCCAGATGTGGCCCGCTCCCTTTAGATAAACATGATATTCGTTTGCATTACTAAGTTATGAATGAGGAATACGAATATCCTCCTCGGAATATTTCGTGGTTTATTAATTATTAGGCACTATTTGCGTTTTTATTCTCATTATATAGAAAGTAAGTGACGCCAGCTACGCAACGCAATAACGCGATAACGCGATAACTAGCAAAAACCAACCAAGAAGTGAATTGTCGGATTAGGACTGTAATATTACTGAACTCCGACGAGTAGATTAATTTAAGGCTGGAGGTTGTGGATGTGGAAAGATGTTTGAATGTAAAGTAGCTCGAAATAATCGAAAAATCTGTGTCTCTAATTCACACAGGGCGACGACGTCGAAAACAGGACTGAAAAATCACATATCACCTTGTTTCTAATAATGCTGGTCGTTATTGATTATATTTTAACGATAAACCGGCTTAACAAAAGAATCTTCTGGAAAGAACTTCTGAACCGTTTCATTATTACAGCATTCTTGTTAAATTAGTCACTGATTTTAAACTTCATTCCTCATTCAAACGGAAGTGAGACACCCTTGTACCCAGATTATTTTTTCCTTTCGACCAAATGCCAACATGTCAACGTGTAACGTTAAAAATATGATTTCTTAAAATTAAATTAAATTAAATTAAATTTACGGTAAAGGTTGCATTCTTTTTAAGTGAAAGTTCTTGAGGTTGTTGATTCCCTAAAGAGGTGAACTAAGAATTCAAAGTCAGGGAATAGGTATATTTACTATACAGTAACAAAATTGATATAACTACCAACATTAAATGAGTAACCTCACATACTTCAGTCATATGCAATTTCTACAAACAAAAGCAAAATCTTATGAGCATTATTAACATTGCTCTTTTCAATGACCCTATCGAGATAATGAATTTTAGTCACTCCCCATGAGAACATATTGTTGATTTTTAACTTTTTTGGAGTTCAAATCTCTCATCGTTCATTCCCTTGTGTTTCCACTCCGCCGGCCTAACCTCCCGTTACCAGGGCCGCATGAACCGAAGGAGCTCGTCACGGAAAGGGACCGACGCGTGACGTCATTAGACACGCCCACTAGCCCCTCTACTAATCGCTAGGAACTGAGGGTTAGCGAGCTAATATAGTATTGGGTGGGTGCAAGTTTCTCTAAGAAATATTTTAAATTGACTACTTTCTTAATAATTTTAATTGCTTCGCAGCAGTCATGATTCCAAAATAACGGAAATAGAGAAATATCCAGGTGAAGCAGTTTTGCGCATTCAAATACTCATAGCGTGGCGTTTTTATACAAACTTGATACCTACAGTTAAACTCGATTTTGAAGACTTATCTTACAATACAGCGTTTTATGTGTGACTGTTCTGCTGCACCTCAAGTTGCAGGGAGCCAGGGAATGATATAAAACCATCACCTAACTCACTCCTCCTCGCTTTTTGCTCGTCGTCGCACCTATATACCTTGACTCTGGGAAGTCTGGGAACCGGCGGAAATCAATTGGGCGTACCTATGGGGAACTTAAAAATAGCTTAATATTCTTTAGTAAAGATGTTAAAAATTACCTTCACAGCTTCCTTTCAAAATAAATTCGTGTCAATATAATTTTGCATGAACACCTCACACTGCTGCAATTTCTGCTGCCGAACCTGAAGACCGGAGATGTTGGCAAGTTGTTTGGTTTCAATTCAAGATAGAGGCATTTCCTATGTTTATATTTAAACTTCTTTTTTTCTATATTTAACGTGTGTTCTTTTTCAAGTTAACTCTGTTCTGTTTTGTGTTTTATTTTTAGTCTTGTAATCATTCCTTTTTTTTGTTCTGTAATATGTGCTTTTTTAGAATAAAATTACTCTTGTTTCTCCCTAGAACGTGCGGAAAGTGGAATGAGCTGCCTTTTTTTATACCACGACGGTGGCAAACAAGCATACGGCTCGCCTGATGGTAAGCAGATACCGTAATCTATGGACGCCTGCAACTCCAGAGGAGTCATATGCGCGTTGCCGACCCTTTACAAAAAGGAGGATTCACTGTGTTGACGGCTAAAGGAACAAGAGGGTCCCTCATCGTCAACACACTGGGTCCTCTTTGAGCTCCCAGCAGGAACACAACACTATGAGTAGGACTTATTGCTATTTGGCTGTGGTTCTGTAAGGTGCAGGTTCTTCCCCAGTCGGGCTCTGCTCCAGATTTGAGCGAGGTGACATTCGCTGTGCTGGGCCCGGCCACACATAGCGAGATGACATTCGCAGTACCCATACCTCTCTTTTGGACGCAGTTTAAGAACATCCCCGTGTCTGGACATATAGTTTAAGGACATACCCGGGTCCAAGGCAAAAACGTACTTGGGTGAAATTTGGCATACTGCAGGTAGATCGTTGGTGGCTCATTCTACTTTTTCATGCTCCCGAGGTGTTTCCATTGCGCTTTGACATGGGGTTCTTCAAGAAGCGGGCGTACAGGGCTCTCAAAGGTCGGCAACACATAGGCGGCTCCTGATGTTCCTTATGTTCATGGGCGTCGTTGACCGCTTCCCATCAGACGGCTCGTCTGCTCATTTGTTACTAGTATCATAAAAAAGGCTTCTTCTCTTCTCTCTCTCTCTCTTCGGTCGTTCCCTCATGACAGAGGATCGTGGTCATCACCGGATGATTAGCACTTTTTGTGTATGAGCCGTCTCCATCGGCTTCTGTCCATGGCGTTCTGTACAACAGCTCAAAGTTTTGAGGAAGATGAGTCCTTGACTTGATCTGTCCATCTAGTAGGAGATCAGCCTCTTCGGCTACCCTCAGTGTTTCCAACTACTATTAGTTTTTCCAGGCTCTCATCTCCCTTTCTCACTATATGGCCGAAATAGGCCAGAATTCGCTGCTGGCATATCGTGGATAGCCGGGTTTTTGATTTTTAGCTGCGAAAGGATTGACTTCTTGGTGCGACGGGCGGTCCAGAGTATCCTCAACATGCTCCTCCAGCACCACATCTCCAAAGCGTCAATCCTTTGCCTTTCACGAGTTAAGATAGTCCATGTCTTCTTCTCTTATCTTATCTTTATCTTTATCTGTGTATGTCCTCCGTATAGCAGAAACCTTTAGAAGGTAGTGAAGGTATATCATTAGGCCACCAGACACTGTCAGTTAATAATGACATCATTTATGTCATCCTTCATATATAGATAGAAAACGACGGGTAAATAAATAATGGCATTATTACTGGCAGTACCTGTGGCCTATTCCACGTCATTCTTTATAAGTATATTATTGGGTTACTAAACCATATAATTAAGTTCGAATATAAAACATCGAATATAGGACGACGTAAGAATTAATGGAGTTCTCTATGTAAGTTTGAAATTGATATGACGACCCGTCGAAGCATGTCGCGCAATCGCGCATACTGACAGTCATGAGATGAAATGAAATTATAAAATGTCTCTGTTTTGGATGGGTTATGCACGCTCCAAAAGTGAAGCACTTGAAATGAGTCAATTCAAATAATTGTCGCTAGTCGCGCACCGGCAATCGAGAGATACGCGCGTGCCAATGAGCTCCCGAGCGTGAGAAAGAGACAAACTGTAATTTTCTAACAATGAGAGTGACAAAGATGTAATGATTGTCAAAATAGATAAACATAACAGAATCGTGGCAAGGTTATGAAATAACCCTGGAAGTATTTTTTGTGCTCATTTTGTTACAGTATAATAACCCATCCATAGTAAATATCATTGTTACTTTAAAATATAACGGTGACACTCACGTCACTTTAGTCACTTCGCGCGACATGTTTCGGAGAGCTTAGGTCTCCATCTTCAAGCACTAAGAGTGCTATTTCGAACCGGCCCGTTGCGCGCTGTTGCACGACGCGTTTCCAACTGGCCTGCGTCCCGCTCGCCGCGCAGCTCGTGTCGCCCGCTCTGACAAAGCTTGTTGAGGCTGATCTTGCGCCGGCGCTGCCACCGTGCTTTGCAACAGCGCGCAACGGGCCGGTTCGAAATAGCACTCTTAGTGCTTGAAGATGGAGACCTAAGCTCTCCGAAACATGTCGCGCGAAGTGACTAAAGTGACGTGAGTGTAACCGTTATATTTTATAGTGATAGTATGTCTCACGAAAGTTAAAATTTAATAATATCATTGTCGTTGGGGCCAGCCGATGTTCCGACCGCCCCGCGTCCTGTTAAGCTGGCAACGTTGCATTGAATCCTACTTCCTACTAAAAATCAAAATGCGAAATCGTGTTTCAATGTTTTTATCATCCATACCTGCATGGTTGTATAAGGTTGTACTTTAGGATACGAGTAGCATGTGTTTGTTCCACCTTATATATTTAAAAACGGTCTTGGGTAAAATTTGACACAACAGATTGTAGGTACCTAAAGGTAAGAGTACACCTAACCTGGAAAGGGACATTACCTATGATATTTTAATTCCGGGATTCATTCCCTAAAGAGGTGAACTGAAAATTCAAAGTCAGGGAATAGGTAGGTATACTTACTAAATACTGAGCAAAAGCTTTTGGAAAAGCGTGACTTCTATGCAGGCTAACTCGTGGGCGGAAGTAGGGAATGCGATACCGGTATCTTTTTATGACTCCATACCGGTATCCCCGGATTGACACATACAAAAATAGGCGTAAGCTATAGATTCAGGTAGGTAAGTGTACAGAGATGTGACTTATTTGAAATACTTGTATTTAAAATGCAAATACAAAATGCAGAATACCTATTTCCTATTTTGTATTTAAATACCTTTTTAGCAAAAGCATTTTGTATTTTATTTGAAATACTTTTTGAGACCCATTTTGTATTTTGAAAATACAAAATATTTTTTTTTGTAACTTAACATGTTGGTATAAAGGGTAGTTTTAACAGGTTATAGTTATATATTGCTCCTACGTGGGTGATTGGTAGGACAGGACACCGCGTAACCAAGGGAACCGTCGGGGGAAGGGGATCGCCAGGATACCAGCGCTTATAAGAATGGAAATCGTATTAAATAGCAATCCATTTTTGTACCGAATTTACATTGCAAAATATACATACTTGGAAAGTAAATTCCCTGGAAAGGAAATGATTAACATTTGGATCCATATACATAAATATAACTCACTATCAGAGCATGAAAAAAAAAAACATTTTATTACATGTATCGACTGCTGACCCTAAAACATATTTTAACCATTTACCTACAAAACAAATTAGTGGCACACAAAACATTTGCTTCATATTTATTGATTAAAATGGCTATGCTATGACTATTTATGACATATGATCACGGGCAGACGGACATGACGAGCTAAGGATTCCACTTTATCCATCTTGGCGACGGAATTCTAAAAAGCATTTGTATTTTAAAAAAGTATTTTGAAAATACCTATTTTGTATTTAGTATTTGAAATACAGTTTTGCTAAGTATTTTGTAACAAGGAAGAAATAACGGTTAACATCTCGTGTTAACTCTGTGAAATTGCTAATGATTATTATCTCGTAATAACTCGGAGCTATAATGTTCACTGCCTAACATCTCGTGCTAGATCGGGGAATATCGCAGTTCGCCATATTCCGTCGCCTCCGAAACAAATCGTCACACACACAGGCATTAGGTGGGCTTCAAATAGATCGCTCCGAAGGTTGCAACACTGACGAGGGTCCAGGTTCCGATTCCTAATCCCAAGGTATGCGCAGATCCCGTATCTTCCTTGGTTGGCAATTAAAAAATTTTGTATTTTTGTAAATTTTGTTTTGTATTTTGTATTCTTGAAATAGTAAATTATGAAAGTATTTGCATTTTGTATTTAAATACTTTTTCTAAACCATTTTGCACATCTCTGTAAGTGTAAGTAACCTACATAAATAATAAGTTAGCTACGGCTCACCAATGCGAAAATGTGATGTGAAATGTGAAAGTGGGGAAACTGAGTGGACACTCAAGCAAAGCGATCAGTGGTGCGTTCATGTCATGACTTGGGTTGCCAGGTGTCCGGATTAAGCCGGACATGTTTGGCTTTTTACGGACGTGTCCAGCAAAATATTTTCGCCTGTCCGGTTTTGTTAGGCTTTTCGTCTGACTGACGCACGAGCGGCGCGAGTCGAAAGTTATGTCCGGCTTTTAAGGTAAAATGCCCGGCTACATTAAGCGCAGTGTCCGGAGTTTGATCCATGACAAATTAGAAACAGTAGGTATAGTCACCGGCAATAGTATCTGCCTACACGAAGTCCGCAAACATATGACACGCTCTTATTTGTAGGATTATAAGAGAATGTCACATATTTTTGCGGCCTTCGTGTAGAAAGATAGGTACTATTGCCGATGAAAAGTCATCGAAAAGTCAAAAGATCGACCCGCATGGGTATATACAGACAGACCTATGTGGTCGATCTTTTAAACATAGGAAGCCGGAATTTGAACCCATATGGCGTCCGATAGAGAAGCGAAACGCCGTAGATACTCGTTTGCATATATTACTTGGCTATTGTTATTTTACAGTCACGTTCAGCTTATGCCTACAATGTATGGAGATGCTAATAACTTTACTAAGTAGGTATAAATAAACGCAAAGCTAATCGGAAATTACCTTTAGGATATAATAAACCACTTATACCGACCAACTTCCTTAAAACCACCACTCATCATCCAACCTATAAAACCATAATCGTTCTAAAAAACCTAAGACGCTCACTTGACCTTCACATGATACCATACCTTAGCTGGAAGACGTAAGGACGTGAATCGAAGGGCGCGGAGTCGAAGGGCGCGGAGTCGAAGGGCCCGTGAAAGGCGTGGCAGGGGGGCGGGGCGAGGCGCGCTGCCCCGCCCGGGGGAGGGGCTGCGCGCGTGCGCACGCCTTGAGCGACGCCGATTATTAGTTCATTATAATAATTAGGTTGTTTGTTATAATGTAATGCTGATTGTTGCTAGGGAGATAAGTGTGTGTGTGGGTTCGCTATCGTGGTATCGCTTTTGTTAAAATACTTTAGTTGATTGAATGATACATTCTTTGGGAATCCAAACGTGTAAAGATAAGATCTGAATAGTGTCGTAGATTAACTTGGTGTAAAGTCATCTGCAAGAGTATCTAGCAGAACAAAGGCCGGATCGGATAAATAGGGACGATACCTTATGTTATGTGACATGGCACGCTCTTTTGGCCCTACAATAAGGTCATGTCAGATAAATTTGCGGCCTTCGTTGTTAAAGATATTATTGCACTGGTGACACATTTAACACAACAGGTATCAAAACCGAGATAAAGCTTATAGTCATTAACGTCATTACTGTCATTAGAAAGGTCTCGAGGAGCAATTGATGTCTAGACGTGCCAAGAGGCAGGTACAGTCACGGAAACATTTTGAGAATTTCCTACCTGAAATAAGAGCGGATTAGCACAAGATCTTGGCTAATGCCAACAACTTTTAAACAACAACAGAAATGGGTGTCAATTTTGTTATATATCTAATAGGTATTTTTTTTCCTAATAATTTCATAAGGAAGTATGACAGATTTTGAACATTTTGTCAATGTCCGAAGGCTTTTGAGAAAATCTGTATTAATTTCGTACTAAGCACCTGCAAGCGAAATTTAAATTTTTATAGTTGAAAGAAAAATGTTAAAGGCATCGCGCTGATCAAGATTCGAATTTGCGATCTTTCGGAAAAAAAAATCTAAATCGTTAGAGACTATACCTACTTTAATGAACACGCGGCGCGGGTTCTGTTTCTCTGTTTTTTTTAATGTACTTATAAGCGGGTATTTTATAAGAAGTTTAGTGTAGATATAGCAATAGCAATAGGTACACTTTTTTTTGAAATATTATAACTAAATATTCCTACTTTTTGACATGGCCGGGATTGGTATGGCTTCGACAGGATCAAGTAAAAACATAAAATAAAAAACTTATCGCTATCTATACCTACGCAGTTTTATGTCACCTTATTCAGTGTTAAATTTTAAAGGAATATAATGGTATAAATTATTGTATTAAAACTTTCGTGATAGTACATACTAACACAACACGGCAACACTCAACTATACAAGTGATTAAAGCGCGTAATAGGTAATTTATCTAGTATAACTTTATATTAAAATCTAATGTATACAGCCAGGAACAGCTAAATATTTCGGACCAGGCCCTCGTAAGTGGCCGAACCAATGCTGTGTAAGAACCACTAGCGACATCTAGCGTTTAGAGTAAACAATTACATTCGTCGTTGTAACATTTCAGGTAATTTTGTAGGTAGTTAATTGTAATGGCATCCTAAAATTACCTTCACATCAATCTAAGTTTCCACATTTTCAATTCAATTCAATTATTAATTTCAGCCTCTAGGCAGGTTAGTAATACAATAATACCTTATTTCTAGTTGTTAGTGTAATTATTCTTTTAAACTTATGTGTAAATAAAATAATCAACTTATTATTTTTTATTAATACGATACGTGAGTTAGATTCAAGTGCTTAAGCAAATATTGTTGCGTCTTGAATACAGGAAGATATTTCGATCTCACCGATGAACTCTGCCAGATGTTCGGATCTCGTAATAAAGTAAGTACTTATAGCAAACTAAAGTTAGAGAGGTTTCGTTATTCTCGTCTCGTTACTATGCCATAATTTTCGTGCCTAGCTCTCCGTCTAATAAATTAGGTACCTAATATTAAAATTCAAAGCTAATTATTCTATCGGTTCCTAGCACTTTTACGAAACCGTAAATTTTTCTAATCTAAGACGTGAGTAGGTATTTTAAATATGTAAGTAGCAACTGTTATTACAAAAAGATAATTTAACTCAAAACAAAGGCCTAAATAAGCTACGACAGGTAACAAATGAATTCCCATTCAGAATGGACAAGGACCATTTTGTTTAAAATAAAACTAAAGTAACCCCTCCCTAGTGATTACGCATTCTGATATTTACAATAAATTTATAACCATGATCTTTGAATGATACTTGTAATAAAATACATAGTCTTCTTTCTTCTTCTTTCGAATATCCTCATGATTAATTTATATAATTATGCTAAAAAAAATAAGGTGAACAACTATGACCGCGTTTCTAACACAGCATTTGACACATGACATGACAAGATACTTAGTATTAAAGAAATTCGATTTCACTGCAATATAAATAAAGAAAGTGTATTTTGACTAAAAATGAATATTTAATCAACAAGTTTATGTGTAGGTACCTATAAGCTAACAATGAAATCATGGTAGTCTTTAAAAGTGCGTGAATGCGAAGCAATGGCGGTAAATGCCTTTGTTAAGTTAACATTATCAACCGACTTCAAGATTTCGAAGGAGGTTATCAATTCGTCGGGATCTTTGTTTTTGCTTTCTTTTAATGTATGTTCACCGTTTATTCGAAGACGGCTGGACCAATTTGGAAAATTCTTTTTTGTTTGAAAGAGTTCACAGTTGGTCTCATTGTAACCAAGTGAGGATCTGATGATGGGACCCTGGGGAAATCGAGGGAACTCTTCAACTAATATAGGTACACCTATAGCAATTTGACTATTTTTTTCGACCATTTGCTTTTGGAAAGTTGGAGGCTAAGTGAAGTCAGTTCTTTTTTGTTTAAAATTATTTTACTCTTCTATTGACCTATGTACATTTTGACGCCTTATCAAAAATTTACTTCATAGAGTCAATTTAGCATTGCTACGCGTGACAGAACGTCATTTGTTTCCTGTATCACTAAATGCTAACGAGGAATTTCTATATTGCAGTCTGTCGTGGGTTAGGAAAAGTAGATAATGATTAATGAAATCATTACTTTTATCTTCTTTACGTGTCCTTTACGAATCGTTAAAAAAAGGACGGCGGCCATGAACCTGTACGTTTTTGCGATACCTAATATATATTTTTGATTACAGCAAATCGTTTTCAACCGATTTCAAGATTTCGAAGGAGGCGGCGATAAATTCATCGGGATCTTTGTTTTTACTTTTTTAAATGTATGTTCACCGATTATTCGAAGACGGTTCGACCGATTTGGAAAAATCTTTTTTTTGTTAGAAATCTTGTATACTCCACAGTTGGTCCCATAGTAATCAGGTCAGGATCTAATGATGGGATCCTGGAGAAATCGAGGGAACTCTTCAATTATTATAGGCACACCTATATAGTTCGGGCTGGATGGGTGCATTTCCTTTTGGATGGGTGGAGGCTAAGGGTGGGTTGCACCAAACCGCCTGTAAAAGTAAGCCAAATGTTACGCTAATCGGAGCTACTTAACGATTGCTAACATAAATGGGTTGCACCAAGTGCAAAATAACAGAACGTAAGAGTTAAGCGGGATGCCACTGTCTAAACGCATTTCTACTCACATTTTTATGGTAGAATATTTATTCAATATGGCAACACAACCATAAATGCCAAACTAAACTTGTCAAAATCGTCACACGAAGAAAAAAATCTAAAGAAAGGAGCGCGAACTAAACTTAACTTTGCACTCTGCAGCTTGAAAATCAAGAATATACAAACATTTAGCCATTCCTGAACATGTTTATTACTCAATCAAAAAGTGGGCTATCCATTGCGCCTTACGAGGAAATTTTTTCAAAGGATAATGCAACTTGTGTTGAGAGTGGAGTTTAAAGCGAAAGCCAGAATAGTCGGCTGGTGTATTGTGCATTATATTATAGTGAGTAAATCATCCTGCTAGTTTATTACTACTTGCAGAACCCTAAACAAGTAAAGCCGTTGCTGGAAGCACCAAATGGCGAGAAGGAGCCCAATCGCAAAACAAAGGCATCACTAGTTTTAACTCTTGAAAATTCGTAAAAATAGGGTACTGAATCCCTCCAACCTGGTTGATTATGGCTGGCCCTGTAACCAACGTCCTAAATATTGAACTTATACATGTACTTACTTATTAAATGAGTGTTCTAAAGCATCTTTGTTAACAAATGATGAGTAGCACATGTGTTACACTAATGAATAATGATACACAATGTTTTTTATTTCAGGTTTGAATTTACCTTTGGTATTGAAGACAAGATGAAATCGAGGCTTGTTATGCTACTCAGTGCTTAACTCCAGAATGTTTGAAAGTATAAATGCAGTGATTTCAAGAAATTGGTAGAATCTCAATGTAAAAATAAAGTATAATTAGACTAACCTAATCAATCAGTATTTCAATTTTGATAATAAAATACATAATTATATTTATTTAGTTACCTTATTTTTGTTTTATTTATTATTCAAACACTGGCATAGGTTTTCATTTGTAGATGGAAGCAAGATCCTCCCCCCTCCAAACATATTTCTACTGCAAATATTATTCACCAGTTTTCTAGCACTTGGCATAAATAATCAATGAAACTTGACACTTGAAGTATTTTAAGTGAGGTCAATCAGTTCTTGGATAGTGTGAAGCGGACCCTTGGCCAAAGTGAGCCAGCTTATTGATCGGACAAAAAACTTCATATACTGAACCACAGATCTTTGATAATGGTTATTAACAATACTCTACTCTTGATACATGTTACAAATATTATTCAGGTAAAAGTGACCATAAAACAGTGTGGCTAGGATTCCAAAAATGTTTTCTTATCACTTGTATCTTAATAATCATAATCATTTATTTCTTTGTAATGATATATGTTTACAAGTCATACAACAGCCATGTAGGTAGGTACCTAGTTACTATTATGTTTTATTTGTAAATAGGTACCTATGCTGGTTGGGAAAGATATATGATAAAGAGAGACCTTTATTATTTATTACTAATAAATTCATAGTAAAATCATAACATAACACATATTTTATAATTGATTTTGAGCACTGATGATAGGACTAGGACTAATCAAAAATGCATGCATACATACATCATCTTAGGAAGCTTTTTCCCTTATAGAAATGTAAGTATGAAAATATATCTACTTTTTATACTTACAAAATGAAATGCATGTACTTATTTTGCGTACAGTCACCGGCAATAGTATCTTCCTACATGAACTGTACAGTGAGTACAATTTGGATTAAAAAAAGCATGTTCATAATAATGTCCAATTTAAAATATACTAATGGGGAAGGTATCTGTCAAAAGTCAGGAGGTGCCAGCATAAGTAGGCACCTACCACTAGTTTTGTTGAATGAGATTTGGCTTAAAGGGCTAAAATTAATGCCAGTAAATTCCAAATAAAACAAGAATTTGACACTATTGGTAGGACTGAGACTACAACCTATGCCGGCACCATCTGTAAACACTTGATTGGCCATAATCCTGATTGCAGCGACGAGCAGCAAATGGTAGGTAACAATTGCCATAGAAGAGCGACACACATGAAGTCAAATTAGTTAAACCATGCTATTACCAAATTGTCAGTAGATAGTTTATTTATTTATATGGGTTTAATGTTTCAATAGATCTGTAAAATCTTTGTGTTTATTTCACAAATTAAACTGAAATACAGTGTAAGCTCTTTATCAACACTCAAGGGACCGGACATTTTGTGACATTATCACAAGTTCTCATTAAATAGAGGCCTACTGTGCTTGTTTTAAGGCAAATAATGAAATCAAATAAAAAACAAGAATTATATGAATTACTATAATGAATTTTCATACACATTTGAATTTGTGGATACCTAACCATTGTTGAACTATTTTTTTATTGTCCCACAACACATGACACTCTTATTTACTTGATTGTAAATTCCGCATCACACTTTATTTACATGTACTGTTCTGAACATTGTTTAGTTAGGTGTTGAGGCTCGATTTCTGTAGAACATTGGCGATAAATGTTTGGTGGTATAACTTCATGCCCTTATTAAAAGCATTAAAGAAACCTCTCTGATCATCTGGCATCTTTTGAATAGTATGACTTGCTCCCATCAAGTCCCGTTCGTGGCCTGTTCTACCGTGTCATAAAACTTGTTTTTCTTCTTGACCTGGTCATTCCACCGCGTCGGAGGTTTACGTTCCCTTTTGTCTTCTACCTTGCAGTATTCAAGTCAACCGTTGTTTCCAAAGGTTTGGTCTTCATTGACAAAAACAGAGTGGTTTTTTAATGGTTGTCATGATTCTGGTCCTGCTCATTCTACGGCTGTCGGCTTTCATGACAATGACTGTAGGTTCTGGTATGTTTGTGATACATAACAGAAGTCTGTACTATTTCAACCTGAAGTCACTCGGCACTCGATTTTAACTAAATAACGCACTTTTTACAAAGAATTTTATGTACTTATTATTTAATACCGTTATCGGCGTTATCTGATCTGAAAATTGTGAATAAAACCAAACGTCAATCGTATACGCCTTTTTACGTTCAGATACTCGCATATATTTATTACTGCAAACAATATTTTAATATTTTTCATCAAATATCACTGTCTTTTTGTCTAATAATGCATTTATCCTTGAAATACGAGACATTTTTGTAACTGTCAGCCATATTTAAATGTAGATTTGAGTTAACCAGTGCTCGACGGCTGGTTAAGGTTAACGTAACTTTCTGACTGCTAAAGTGCATGGTGCAACGGAAAAACGGACTTGACGTCTACTGTAACCATGATGAGTTCGTTAAGTGTGCGTGGTGCAACCCGCCCTAAGTGAAGTCGGTTCTTTTTTGGTTAAAATTATTTACACGGAAATGGTTTTCATGATTTCGAAGGAGGAGGTTATCAATTCTTCGGGATCTTTGTTTTTGCTTTTTTAGGGTTCCGTACCTCGAAAGGAAAAATCGGAACACTTATAGGATCACTTTGTTGTCCGTCTGTCTGTCTGTCTGTCTGTCTGTCTGTCTGTCTGTCTGTCTGTCTGTCTGTCTGTCAAGACCATTTTTCTCAGGAACGCGTGGAGGTATCAAGCTGAAATTTATATCAAATACTCAAGTCTATTGTCCCTTGGAGCTGTGAAAAAATCAAACTTAAAAACCAACGCAATCAAAAGATACAGTCGTTTATGCTGCAAATTTTAGAGTTTTTCGGCACTCGCAAAACCTACGGGGTACTTCCCGTAAACTCAGAAACTTGAAATTTGGCACGAAGTAACGTCATATAGCATAGACAATGGAAAAATTACAAAAAGCAGACATTTTTAGTAAAATCATACAAAAAAATTTTTTTTTAAATTTTAAACTTACTACCTTTTTCCTCGAAAACGCGTGGAGGTATTAAATTGAAATTCATGTAAAATACTCAGGGCAATAGGACCTTTCAGATGTAGAAAAACCAAACTTTTATGTCAACGCAATCAAAAGAAAAAGCAATTTAAGTCGCATATTTTGAAACTGAGTACTCGCAAGAAACTCAAAACCTAAAGGGTACTTTCCGTAAACTCAGAAACTTGAAACTTGGCACGAAGAAACTTCAAATAGCACAGACAAAGGAAAAATTACCAAAAGTAGACATTTTGAGTAAAATCATACAAAAAATATTTTTTTCAATATTATACTTACTACCTTTTTCCTCGTAAACGCGTGGAGGTATTAAATTGAAATTCATGTCAAATACTCAGGGCTATAGGACCTTTCAGATGTAGCAAAACCAAACTTTTATGTCAACGCAATCAAAAGAAATAGCAATTTAAGTCGCATATTTTGAAACGCAGTACTCGCAAGAAACTCAAAACCTAAAGGGTACTTCCCGAAAACTCAGAAACTTGAAACTTGGCACGAAGAAACTTCATATAGCACAGACAAAGGAAAAATTACGAAAAGTAGACATTTTTACTAAAATCATACAAAAAATATTGTTTTAAATTTTTAACTTACTACCTTTTTCCTCATAAACGCGTAGAGATTTTGCTTGTTATAGTTGTTTACGGAACCCTCGGTGCGCGAGTTGGACTCGCACTTGGCCGGTTTTTTTATATATGTTCACCGATTATTCGGAGACGGCTCGATCGATTTGGAAAATTATTTTTTTGTTTGAAAGATATGGGCACACCTTATAGTAATTTAAATATTTTTTACAGTAGCTCGAGCATTTCCTTTTCGAAAGGTGTAGTTTAGGTGAAGTCAGTTTTTTTTAAATATATTTTTTTAATTGTAGTTAATGCGAATCTGAAATCGTATAAAAATTACTGGTATAACGTAATAATTAGATACATAAAAAATACACAAGTATAGTTACTGGGTACATTGCCTAAGGTAATTGTATAAGTAAATAAAAACGTCACAGTAAATACATCAGGAGGCCTGAGAGAGAAGAGCAGTACAGTGAAACTAGGCTACTTTATCTATCCCCTCTTTTCAGGACATTAATTAATTTTAATTATTTAATTAACTCCTCGAAAAGGTCTAATAAAGGATGCAGTGGCATATCTATAGCTAATGTATATAGTTTTAGCACGGCATCCATTGACACATAGATATCTGCCTATAATCCACTTATTCGGTTTATAATTTTTATGCTTTGTATTCTTAAATAGTTATTCAATTTTTTATTAAAAAAAATAACCCACTAAATGTATAAAAAATAAGTATTTTATGTAAGCTTATCTTTGACATGACAAAAGAAAAAATCGGTACTAACTTTACCTGGCAACGATATCTGACGCTTGAAATATCTGAACGGTTTAAATGCAAGATCGAAAATTTATCTAATGTATGATGCTTAGGTACATTTAGAAAACAAAGTATACCTACACCGAAAAATAACATTTAGACATACATTCTAATAGCATACTATAAAATTGATTATCAATTTATTTAAACGTTATTTTCCGCCGCCGGTAAATACTTTCATTTCAATTTACTCCCATTTCCCCATCTCCTATCCGCTTATAATTTCACAAAGCAGTATATCAACAACCACCGAACGATATTATAAAGATATTTCCACTGAAAACTTATCTAAAATGGCATTTTAAGTGTAAAATAATTGTAGAAATTCTGAGTTGTCGGGCGCGCGCGGACCGCGCTAGGCCTAAATATCAGAAACTGCGCTCGTATGCTGCGTGCCTGGTAGCACCCGGGCGGCTCTTACACGCTCTTACACGCTTACAGTGCTTCTATTTGACACAATTACACATTACACATTAATATTTAAAACGACATTATTGTAATGTGTACTATTTGGCATATTTCCTGTAGGAGAATGTTATTCTTCAGTAGCAATTATTAAATTAGAGTTTAGAAAATACGCGGGAGAAATTAGGCATCGTAAAATGTCATGAAGTTCGAATGTTTTAACGTTCAATAACTAATTTACCTTGTCAAATTGTTATTTTCAAAGCTAGTTAGGTAGGGTAATTGTGCTAGTTTCCCGTCCAGGTCCAGTTTACCGTCCACTTGATTAAACTGCTGCAAATAAGTGGGAAAAACTTTTTAAGGCCAAGTTTAGTAGTTTATATTTATAGTTCATTCTTTAGTAGATTTTTTAATTTTAAGCTTTTATTTTGGAAAAAACTTGAAGATAAACATATAAATAAGTATGGACGGAAAACTGACAAGAGTGGACGAAAATTAGCACAATCACCCTACTTACCGTGAAAAACAGACGAAAAACGCATTTACATTGACTGTACATCTACAAGAAGAGAACTTTTTAAAGATATCGAGTAAGTACTGAAATGAAATAACACTATGACTTGCTACTATTACCTAGTGGATAAACCCCGCTTTGATGCTATTGCCAATGGGCTATATACCTAATTATATTTTGACTCTACTTAGTTAGTCTATAGTCTAAACTAAATCAGTAAATAATTAATAATTTTAAACAAAAACGAACCGACTTCACTTAGACTCCACCTTTCCAAAATGAAATGCCCGAGCTAATGTAAAAAATATTTAAACCGCTATAGGTGTGCCTATAATATTTGAAGAGTGCCCTCGATTTCTCCAGGATTCCATCATCAGATCCTGACCTGGTTACAATGGGACCAACTGTGAAGCAGCTCTTTAAAACAAAAAATAATGTTCCAAATCGTTCCAGCCGTCTTTGAATAATCGGTGAACATACATAAAAAACAAACAACCCGACGAATTGAGCACCTCCTCCTTCGAAATCTTGAAGTCGGTTAAAAAAGTTGTGATTGTGTGATTTGTGCTAGTTTTCTTCCACATGGGTATGCCGGTTTTCCGTCCATACTTATTTACTTATATTCGAGTTTTACCCAAAATAAAAGCTTAAAATTAAAAATCTACTAAAGAATAAACTATAAATAGAAAATTTGTTTGTCTTATAAAGTTTTACTCATATATTTGTAGCAGTTTAATCTAGTGGACGGTAAACTTAACCTGTACGGGAAACTACTACAATCATCCTACGAGTTTTATTTAAGATTTCGATCTATCGCCGCCCGTTAGCCTAATCTGCATTAGTATGAAACGATAATGCAAATAATATCTTCCTGAACGTACCTACATTTAAAGCAATTTATTACTTCAGTCAACTTCAGTCATTGCTTTATCTTCAATACACGCGTGTATATACCTACATTCCCCTAAAACCATAGCCCATAAATACTAACACAATGTTAATATCCTTTCAAAAAAATTCGCTACACCTCCCCGAAAAGCAATAAAATACTGTAAAAACAAAAAAAAAACGTCGGCAAAAAAATTCAATTCAAAGCAACCACACGCTCCTTTCTAATTTATTCTCCTTTCAAATTAAATAAATTCGTCTTTCACGACGCTTTCTCGCGGGTCACGAGCTGCACACTACATCCGTTCTCTTCTGAATGCACAATAGGAATCTTGTTGTCTTGCTTCCTCTCGAACCCACGTGTATTGGCCGATCTCTGTCGCGCAGCGCGCCGTTGCGAGCTCGTGTAGCCTATGCCATGCGACGCGGTGTGACCTTGTGGACGCGCTCTAGTAGTGCGAGCGATGCTTGAAGAGTTTCTGATAATGTTTTGCTGATGATCTTGTCACGCTAAGGATTTATTATGATTAAATGAATGGTGTAATTAAATGCTATTAGCTAAGCAGCATGAGTTAGTATCAGGTCTATTCGAATAATAAAATTTGTCATTGTTTTGATTTTAATATGATACCATTGAAGATTAGAGCCGTCAAAAGTGACGTTGGGCTTATTCAGATTATCCTTTCCTTGTTGTCAATTGGTTGTCAATGTCAAACGTTATCGTGTTATTGGTTGACATATGCTAAATTTTACGGAAATAAAGAAACACGGTGTTAATAATTAGTTTTTAGGATTCCGTAGCCAAAATGGCAAAAACGGAAACCTTATAGCATAGTTTTTAATTTGGACACTATAACAAATATTGATGAAATTCTAACAGAAGTTGTATTTTGTATACCCCAACTTAGTATTGTAGTAAAATTGATAAAAAAAGTTTTTTTAGGGGGTGCAAGAGGGAGGACTTTAAAAATAACATTGATGTTTGTTTTATCATTTTTTGATTAAGTAAATATTTTCAGAAATAATCGCCCTACTCAGTGGACGAAAACTAGCAGAGCCCTGGACGGAAAACTGACATTTATGGACGAAAACTAACAATAACCCCACTTTTCCAAATAATATTTTTTTATACAAAATCTCGCAAGTATGAATAATTATCGCGTAATATTAACATAAACTAGACTAGATAAGCTATAAAATGAAATATAATACATTTAAGTAAGGGTACTTTAAGATATTCTTTTTGCATCACAAAGCTGGCAAAATCGATAAGTGGACGAAAACTAGCACAATTACCCTATATAGGATAGGATTATTATGTAAAAATGTGGAATATTATGTATTATGTATAAAATAAGTAGGTTTCGAGTCTTTTTTCTTGTTTCGTTTAATTGTTTCCCCGATATGGCTGAAATAAATAATATATGGGCGACATCGACCGTTATTGTTCTAATTCTAAAAAAAACGAAGAATAGAAGACGGACAGACAACGCAAAGCTTAAACCGGTTGAAGGTATATAAACATGAATTTCACTTCTTTCCTGTTCTTGAACTCGCACCGAAAAAATGTTGATACCGTTTCTGTAGATATCTATGTAATATTTAATTGATGGATCAATCAAAAATTAACTGGAGTTAAGTTTGTTTCTATTAAAAACAATCTTATTTTTAAGTTACGGACGGGCGGCCCTCAATGAGGGTTTCAGTGATCTAAATTTTCACTAGATGCCAGCACCGAGATGAGAGGTCTTTTTGACAGCAGCTGTCAAAATCCACCAATCAATAAAAGCATGATTAAAAATGATTGGTGGATTATAACAGATATACCACGGTGCTGCTATCTAGTAAAAAACTCGATCGTTGAAACCCTCATTCTGGACTAAGAGCTCGCTACGTCAGATATGACACAATACTGAGAGCAAGAAAACCCGTCGCACAGGACAATGAATCATCTAATAATATTACATTACTAGCTTTTGCCCGCGGCTTCGCTCGCGTTAAATTCGGGGTAACAAACCATACAAACTTCCACCTCCCATTTTAGGGAAGTGGGGGGTTAGAAAGAGACAAAAAATAGCCTATGTCACTCTCCATCCCTTCAACTATCTCCACTAAAAAAACGTCAATTCGTCGCCCCGTTTTGCCGTGAAAGACGGAGAAACAAACAAACAAACACACACATACACTTTCCCATTTATAATATTAGTATAGATATAATGCAAATACGTAGCGTGCGTAATGCGTAGGTACACATTGATAGGCCAGCTTGTGCTATAAGAATATTTAGCCGTGCTATGGCTAGGTCGTTCTATTTATTATAAAAATATAGACGTCTAATATTCAAAGGATCACAATGACATGTTGTTGGTAAACTCCAGTGGGGAATGAGTCTTATAGACACCGGCTTGGTTTTACATTAGATCTTATACTTTTAGCAGTAGGAGAACTGCGTTGCGAGACTAGCATTTTTGTGTTTGTAATGTTTTTGATGGGATTATATAAATTTCAATTCGACACGACATCTTCCAGTCATTTTTTGGCTAATTGGGTGTTTATACATAGTTTTATGATATCACATATATCTTGCAATGGTCAAAGTAACAAATAGTTTTTAATGTACTCGTACACAACAGTTGCGTTAACCAGAAACTGACTGACAACGCACAACCTACCTTTTAAGCTAAGGCTGGGTAGAAGCGACGACCCGTAGGCAGTCGACGATGATAATTGATAGGTGGAATATACCATAGAAGAACCAGGTTTCTGATGAGACTAGGTAACAACAATTTGAGATTGTTGACGGGCATAATAACTTGCCACAAATATTACTCTGAACAGACACTTAAATTTGATAGGTATAAATACTGACCCATCCTGTTCACACTGTGGGAAGGAGGAGACAAGAAAACACATGCTAGCAGAATGTATTATGTACGCGACAATAGGGTTTAATGTATTCGGCAAAGACGGATTAGAGGATAATGAATTGAGGGATGTGAATCTTAAAGATGGCCTTCTCTTCCGCAGGAGAATCGGAGGACTCTGTGGGAGGCTGCCGGGACAGTAACGTTTTTGCTCCAAAATAAGGGAACTGCTGCTGGGCTGAATGACTGCAATGAGCGGTCGACAGCCCGCCTGCATTCCGGCCGGGCGTCCCTACACAATTTAACATCATTTTCAAACCATTTAAGCTAGGAGCCTTGAAATCGAAATATTTTCAAACCCTTTTATTGATCTATGGAAATTCTACCCTAAGGGCGATGAAGTTTGTAACGACTAAGAAAGCTACTTAATTCAATGGTTCAATCACCGGATCCCCAATACAACAACTTAGAACTCAAATTACTCATAAAACGTCAACTCATAATTACTAAAACCACAATTGCTATCCCTGCAATTACATTTCCTTTAAACAATGGCGTGCCGTTATTTAAAACCTTCTGCTCAGCCGAGAATGTCCAGGGAATAATTTCTTCTGCCAACATGCAAACACTGATGCATTAAATCCGCAAGACTAAAGATCCTATCTCCATTACGAGGCAAACAAAAAAAAACTTTAAAATGTAACTATAAGGTTTAAATTAGATTGCGTGTGCTTTGTAATGTGTTTAAATTTGGAACGTTATGTTCTTTATGCTCTATTTTTGACTGCGGTAGGCGGTCGTTGGTAAGGGCCGGTTTTTATGTCCCACGGGAGTTTTTACGAAGCGTCTGGCTTTAGCCCGTGTATCCGGCGATTGTGATAGCCGAGAAAAGTTCAAGGGACGAAAATCGATAAATAATGGGAGTGCATTATTGGGCTACTGTTGATGTGTTTAAAACGCATGGACGTTGGAGAGTTGATAAAGATACGTCTCTTTTGATTGATTGTTTGATGCTATTGTCGCTAACCTAATGCCGTAACGATATATAAAAAAATGTTTTTTTACGATTTAGTCATGCTATAGATGGGGATAAATAAATGGAAGTAACACGGAATACTATTAAATTATCCCCCAAAAGTATTAAAGAAACTCCAAGTTGGGCATGAATTCAGAAGTCTTGAGAGGAATAAGGAAAACCAGAAGATGAAAATGATAAGAATATTGATTTACCTAAATAAGGATTGGCTAAACTAACATGACCTTTCCATAAATTCATACAAATGAGGGTGTGCAAGATCACGAAAAAGAACATAGTAGTAAAAAAAGAACGAATGAATTATTATACTCTGTATCTTTAGGTATTTAAATAAAAGTAAATAAGATCTACCCTCAAATGGCTCCTTAAGCCAGTTGAGGGTAGATGAAAACATTACACGATCAAATAATATTGGTTAAAGCCAGGTCGTTAAGGGACAGATCCAGGCAGTTTTGTATTTGATTGGTTAACCAATAAAAGTTATAACTACATGAAAATGTAAAAATTGTTTGTTTACTTTTATTTAAATACCTAAAGACATAGTATAGTTTATTACATTAAAAGGTCGAAAAACAAAAGGACATCATTTTAACTCAATTCAACATAAGAAGCTGGTTCAAAACTCAAATCCCGCTTGCTTACAAACATTTTAATAAAACCTTAGTGACAAAAGAGACCCAACGTCACATTATAAAAATAAAAATGGAAACTCTGGATATAATCAAATGAAGGATGGAAAGTGGCACGCATCATTTATCACGAGTGCTTTAAAAATTTCCCTTCCTAAAATAGTTTCACCTGCTTTAGTAAATTACCTGATATAAATTTTCATACCTATTTAATAGGCTACTATTATGATAAACAGACCAATGCTATTAATAGGAAGTCGTAAAACATCACATAAACTCAATAAACATTATGAGCCTACTAGCGCCATCTGTGATCGCTTCTACAAACTACTTAGTACGCGCTGGGCGCCTCTGATTGGCTAATGATGACGTCTCGTCAGTTGGCCGAGGGGGATAGCGCTATATGTGTTCTGTGGTGTGGGAAAGGGGTAAAACAATAACAAAGCGACATCGATTCGGAAGGAGCGACGCGGCACGCGTGGCAACCGTGATAACATTGATAGGGGGCCAGCAATAGCTGGTGAGCAGTAATTATGTTTGGGCATGCTGGGGTGCGTTCGGATATCTTGCGTAACGCACGTGGATTGAGTTTTTAATAAGGTTGAAAACCCAAAGATGATTTGTGATCGTCCACATCTAAAGCTGCCATCGCTAACGCTTTTTTGCTTGAATACAATATTAAACCCGTACTTACAACGTATGCCGTAAGCGCCTTACGCCAAATTATAGCATTTCATTTTATTTAAATCGTCACAGTTCACAATGTTCACATTATTATTTTTTAATCATTCATAGCTTTAGGTACAGACTTTTTACTACAGTGTAGATATTTGTAATTGATATCAGGCGCGGATGGGACTCCATCTGGTGGAATGCATACTATTGTCATTATTTGATTCTCATAACACTTTTTGTATGCAATTGTTACTTAGAATAGTCTTGTCAGAATTATTTACGTGCAATACAATACAATACAAATATTCTTTATTGAAAACCTCAATAAAACAGAACTGTACAGTACACAGATTAAAAGTAGAGGCAGTCAACAGGCGGTCTTATCGCTAGAGAGCGATATCTTCCAGACAACCTTGGGGTAGCGGAAATCTAGTCGAAAATAATTGTGTGAGTAGGTGCAAGGCAAAAGAAATAGTGAAAATCCAGTAAACAATAACAAATAACATAAAATACAATAGCTCAATTATACATAACCATACACAAATAAAATAATTAATAAACATACACATACTACATACACAGAGTAAATAAAAATAAAAATACAGTCAGCAAACATTTGTGTTAAGGGAGAGATAGATAATCGTACGACAGGTTCACTGCATCGACATATAATATCAAGACGAGTAAAGGCAAGCAAAGTTCACGTGAAAACACGACCCATTTTCACATTTACAAAACTAAACTGACTTATGTCTTATTAACCAATCAAGTACTCATTCTTTAAGCATATTTTTTGTGTTAACCTTAATTCCGCAAAGGTTTCATGCCATTTCACCAATAAGAAAAGTTGCCGTGTTGTGAGTGGTCAAAATCAATTTGACAATGAAGTTTAATTGGACAGGAGATACTCAAATGAAATAACTGAAATGTCAAGTTAACGTATAATAAATACGCCTAAGTTTGACGTGGATGGGTTCACATAATAAATATAATAATAATGAAATCAATTAACAATTTAGTTTTTAGTGCATTTTTCATTACTTATGTACGTAAATTTAATCGTTCTTGGAATAAGGAATATGAAAGCCAATTCATCTTTCATTTATTCAATAAAAGTGCTTAATTACAATATAGGGACTTACATACTACAAAATAAGCATAAATTAACATAAAATAGTAAAGATTTAGAACTTTTTTACAATTTTATAAATCCGTTACATTAGGGAGACCCTCTTGGTCTCAAGCAACATAATGTTAAGCAATTAAGGTAGATTATGGCAAAAAAAACTATTATTTTTTAACTTTATTTATGACCAGACTAGAAAATAATAGCATACCTTCAATATATAGAGTTAAAATTCTCTTTGCTTCCTCGTTTTTTAGAACAAAAAGAATAACGGATGAGTTCGTTTATGTGTACTATTTATTTTAGCAGGCTTAAGGAAATACAAAGATAAATTTACATTTTGTATTACATTTTATACTACAACGGTAGCAAACAGGCATACGGCTCATCTGATGGTAAGCAGCTACCGTAGCCTATGGACGCCTGTAACTCCAGAGGTGTCTCATGTGCGTCGCCGACGCTTTCATATAAAAGAGGATTCACTGTGTTGACAGCTAAAGGGACAAGAGGATCCCCCGTCGTCAACACACTGCATCCTCTGAGCTCTCTGGCAACCTTACTCACCGGCAGGAACACAACACTATGAGTAGGGTCTAGTGCTAATTGGCTGTGGTTTTATGTAAGGTAGAGGTAGTTCCCCAGTCGGGCTCTGCTCTAGATTTGATAATTAAAGACTATGCTATGAAGTTATAGCATTCATTATTAATGAAAAAGTAAGAGTCATACCTATTAGTCAGTTGTACTAGAAATGGCATGGCCAGAATGGTATAATTTTACCAGAGTAAGTATATAGTAGGTACTAATGCGAAGGGTTTTGTTTTGTCGATTTCGTTGACTTTACGTAATATTAGTGATTTAAAAAAAATTAAACTTTAAACATACACATACTGTTGAAGTCATCATTATAAAAGAATTTAAATTATATTTAGTAGGTAAGTAACCGACTGAGGTGGCATATTCAAATTGTTTATTAAGTATAATACGTATCTCATATTCCCAATATATGGGTACAAGGGAGACATTTCGATATTATCAAAGTAGTATAATATTGATAAAGATTTATTCCAAGGACCCATACTGTATATCCAAAAAAAAAAAACTGAAAAGATTCTTTGTTAACAACGGAAACCTAACTGCTGTTACTACTAGGTAATACTTATAAATGAACATTCATTATACTTTTCCTCAAATGAGTTATGTTTACTTTTCCAAAACTCATATTGCATAACATCGATCAAGTCCGTAATGTATGAGAATGTCTATGCGTGATTTACTTACCGATGAAAAGAAATATCACCATCTTTGGCGCCTGTGTGGATCCTGCACCAATGCACGGCACAAGCCGGCATTTTAATACCGATATATTACCGAAATTTCATGGATCGAAAAAACTAATATTTTGACGACATGACCATTTCAAAATGTTTGACATGACATTAGGGCACCGGTGTCACAAGCTCCGCCCACTTTGGCACCAGGAAAGTGGAGCAGATTTTGAGCGTTGATTACGCTTCCTTACTTATTATTCTTCCAAGGTTCACTGTCATAATTTACATACGTCATGGACTAAGGGCTGGACACGTCCGATATGACACAATAATGAGAGCAACAAAACCCATCTGGTTAGATTGCTATACTATTTTAATGGGTGGAAGTCAGAGTGACAGACTAGCAAAATGTTTGAATTGGAAAATAGTAATACCGAAAGAAGTAAAAATTGCCGATGTCAGATATTAGAACAAAAAAACATTTCGTATTGTTACGGAAACAAACACAGTAGGCGACATACTATGAATTACATTATACGTCGTTTGGCACTACTTTCCCCCAACAGAAACTTTTAGCAATGACATAATCTAATTATTTATACAATTTCTCATGATATTGCATCAAAGCCAGTAATCTAGTATTGATTTTCTTGGATTGGGTTGCATTCATTGACCTCCACCACTTTACAGCTGCCAGAGATGTCCAGATCTAAAAATAAGCATAGTATAACAAACTGACTAGAGGGGTTACGTTGCTCTCATTATTGTGTCATATCTGACGTGGCTAGCTCTCCGTCTATAACTTTTATACTCATTATAAATATATAGCATCAAAATTTAAGTCATATTATTGATAAATATGAAAGTTTCGATGTATTATAATTATAACATTTATAACGCATAATAGGAACATCGCATACAAATTGAATATCATATTTTTAGCGGCTAACACTTTCCTAACGAGTTATATCAGCTACTCTTTGAGAAATTTCAAAATTCCTTGTGTTTATTTATAGTTATGAATTTCTATAGGTACAAAAGTTACTAGTACCTTGTGACGTACGTACGATAAATTTAATTCAAATGTTGTATAATGTAACTTCACTCATAAATACTAACAAAACAAACATATAAAAAGTGTATTTTACTTCGAAATCATCGAATAGCCCGTCAGTTACGACTTATTAGCGTAGCACTTGTAGCCTACGACCGCTACGCGTGCTACGCCTACGTGTCTATTGTCTACGCCCACGCAGTATTCGAACTTCAACATTTTGATTTGTTACGGATTTGTATCATGGTGTCATCAAAACATGTCGTGATTTTGATAACCACCGCCACTTTAACGGTTACTCTAATTGTATTGACGTTAAACAGTTTCATTTTAATAACTAGTGTAGTCCGCCTCGAACTGAGATCTCCCATTTTACTAGCAAAGGAGTACCTTTATAACACGACCCTTATGAAAATCTCATTTGCGCCTACTAGCTCCATCAATTCCTTAGGCCTTGATCGATTTAGCTCATATTTTAATCAACTAATATTTATTTTAATTTCGTTTTAATTTAAACAGCTGTACTAAAGTTATTGCAGAACAAACTATTAAAAATCAAACAATTTCTAAATGCATGAACGTGTCTGTAGCCATTAGCCAGACGACAGAAATTAATTGTAACACATCGAGAAAAAATATAAAAAGGTACAGAATACAGACTCAAACAAGATTTTACTGAAAGTATGTAACCGGCCAGCGGCAATTATTTTATATCGTTAAGGTCGTATTAAAGCTTTAAAGAATAATGCCATAAAATATAACCTGACGTTCATTTGACGTTATAACGTCGCATCGGACATGAGTGCAATGGAGTCGCTCTTAGATCCATTACGTAGGAACTTTATTATTAATAGATACAAATTGTTTTCATCAACCAAATTGGTTTGAATTGGTTTTCATAATAATGTAGGTAAAAAGCTTTGTAAAATATTTCTTACATAAGCAACTTGTACATAACTTACATTACTATTACAATTGAAGGGTACACGGAAAGAACACGTCTAGTCACTTTTTTTGTAAAATGAGATTTTTATATCAAAATTTAGAGCTTGCAATGAACTATTAGTAACAACTTTTGTTACAGATGTAAATTTTAACGTATATCCACTTCTCAACTCATAAAAACCATCTAATTATGAAAATAGTATGGTTAATCGAATCGTTCCAAATTTTATAAGCGCTATAATTCAAAATGTTGTCAATGTGACTAGACATGTTCTTTCCATGTACCCTTCAATTGTACACAACATTAGCATGGAATAATGATTAAGCTAAATGCTATTTTTGACCATAAAATCTTCTATTTTTAAAGATAATGAGAGAACTGGATACCTACCTACACACAAAGAAAAATGACTGGAAAACTAGTACCAAATAACATTTTTATAAAGTTTCAGTTGATACTAATAACACTTATTCACAATTTTCTTCAAAACAAAAAAACACCCAAAAATTTAGTGTTGTAAGCCATTCCGTGTCATACGTAACAATTGATAGGTAAAAACTATTTTGCCTAACGTAGTCGTTGGATTAAAAAGTAACACGACCAAACAAAATGCGTCAAACATGTCAAAAGTGAATGAAAAGAGTCAGTTTTGAAGTATATTTTTTATTTTATGAATTATATGATAAACAATTAATTAATCTTGGAGCAAATCAAATTATTTTGTTCAATATTTTTTTTTGATTTGCAATTTTTAAGTAGTTACACTACTATATATAAACTGAAAATAGATATCATATACTTCAGAAAAAGTGACCAAACCCTCCGGTGTCCGAGGCCAGATCTGACCTCGGACACCGGAGGGTTTGGTCACTTTTTCTGAAGTATACGATATCTATTTTCAAACAATTAATTACTTAAACTGGATAATTTTTTTCTTATCCCTTGTTCCACTAGGTTTCTTTAAACTCAGGTTTTATCACATTTAAACGGAAAACATTTCAAAATTTAAATATATCGTATTTTTGATACCATTTCATTAAAAAACTCTCAAAGCAGCCGAAGTCATGGATCATATAATTTTTAAATAAGTGGCTCCTAAAGTATTACCCCAAATGTGAAAATAGTTACAACCACACAAAATGACGTCACATCTAGGAACAATATACAAGGAGCACAAATTACAGTAGAACTAATTTTGTAGTAAAACGGTCGGGTTGTGAATTTTTATTTTCTGTACTCACGCCGACGTATGTTCAAAATGAAGATGATATTTTTATATGAACTCGGAGGCGTATTGGAAAAACGGCGTATCGAAAAATATCGAAACAGGAAAATGGGAGGAACACACAACACCTGTGCGGCTTGGTTTAAATAATGCGTCACGTCTGTCTCATGCTATAATAGCAGTCCATTCCGCACGTTGTAGCTGATTTCGTGGAAATCTTAAATAAAATAAATATATTTAATTTTACAAATTTCATATAGAAATATATAAAAACTGTCTTAATAGCGACTCCTTAGTGTTTGTCCCATGACAGCCTTTCAGATGTACTAACTAAATTATTTATTCAAAACCGTGAAAATACGACAAGTTTCTATAAATTCTGTAATCGTATCAAAATTAACCTAAAAAAAATATGCCATCCTTTTTGCCTATTTTATTATTATTACAGTTATTAATGCACTTTTTCACGGTAGTTACATTTCGTTTCTGCTCACTTTGACTGTCCGAGAAAGTGATGTACGAATCGTTCACAGTACATGAATGATCGGTGTCGTAAGAACTTCAGTTCGCTACGCTCGCTCTGTCGACTACGAGCACTTGCCACAAACTCAATAACTAAATTATACCAAAAGAGGTTAATCAATAAGCCATAGGTCACTTGTGACAAAATCAATCTAGTTAATATCAAATTGGAATACAAATCTATTACAAAAAATATTCTTCCAATAAGCCTCCACGTTTCACGTTACGTGGGACGTTCGAAAAATAGTCCCTTCCGAAGCTATTTCGCGAAAAGTAACAAAGCCTATTTTAATGAAGGATTTACGAGGCTCTGTTGGCCAGTGTTTCTTCGTTGTACGTAAATAATTCTTTTGTACAATTTTTAGGCATAAAAAATAGGATAAAAATAAACAGTCGTTTTTAAAATGGAATGTCGAAATATATTCAGTCCAAATTGAGTAGGTATCTATATCTATATTTTAGTTATAACTATTACATATGATTAGTAATAATTTATTACGCCCCCTATCGCCTGTTTCATGTCTCGGTGTTGACTGTGACTAAATAGTTGGCAGTTATTTCGATCGGGCAGCTATGTCGCGCGGACAACGCGACAAGTTCAAATTATCATAATATAATTAACGATAAAAATAGCGGCAACTGTCATTTCATGCAAACTTATGTTAATCTATTCACACAATACGTTACTTGTAAGTTTATTTTATGATTAATAATAAAATTTGGCATTATTATTTGGGTTTGTGTTTTGTTTAAATCCCTATTTGATCTTGTGTTTTGGATTGATAATTGCCCGGTATATGAACATATTTACAAGTACATAAGTACAATTAAGTATTGCGATTTCACTCACTTGTATTGTTACTACGCGCGATACGTCAGTGCCTAAGTTTCCATCTTCAAGCGCGCCCCGCAGCGGCGAGTTACGGACCGATTCCCCTAGCACTCCTTAGTGCTAGGGGAATCGGTCCGTAACTCGCCGCTGCGGGGCGCTCTTTCTAGTGTTCAGTATGTCTCACGACAGTTTAAATTAAATTGTTTACAAGTAAGTACTTCTTCAAAAGTTTTACTGGAGACAGCAGACATGCCCCCTAAGTTGCTCCACTTGCTCCCCAGTTTAGTTTATCTTACAAATTACACACTAAGTTCCAAACTTTAGTGTTTGTTACTTCGCGCTTAGTTTTGTTTGCTACCACTAAGGGTCAAGCTAATTTATCGCACAAAACTTATGTTAACTGCTATGAGATTTATTCCAGAACCGCTAAAATGTAATTTAAATTTAATTTCTGATAACGAAGCTCACTTAATACTTTTATATATAAGAGTGAATTCATATTAAATTCCAGGCCGAAGGCATATAGATCACTTCGCATTGGAATTCCATCTAAAGCAACCTGTTATATAATACCTAGAAATCATTGTGGCCGTTTGTCTACTACCTTTTTTCGGAGCATTTACTAAAGCATATGAATAAAATAAGTAATTATTATGGGACAATCTTACATAAAGCGACCTAGTCCCCCAGTAAACTCGATAAGGCTTGTGTTGTGGGTAATAAACAGACGAAGATGACTTGCAAATAAATAAATATCCATACAGCAGCTTATCATTATCATCATGTTTAAGAGCTAGGCTCTAGTCGGTGTAGCAATTTCCATGCATGTCTGTCATTTGTCTTCTCTTTTATAGCCTGATACGACACGAAGTTTATTTTTTCCTGTACTTGATTCATGTATGCTCTCCTTGGCTTCCCTGACTTCCTCTCTGCTTCTACTCTACCTTCTATACCGTAGCTAGAAAAAATATTCTAACTTAAGCGACTTCAAAAATGGAGGTTTTCAGTTTTGTTAAAAAAAATCCTTCTTAATCTTGAACTACCGTGTAAGTATACTGAGTAATATATTATGTAACATGCTCATTAGCAGAGTTAATGAAGCTCGCTGCTCGATTAATGTGGATTAGGACTATGACGTCACATTTCACGTAACGTAGCGCAACTTACATGTGCGTGTAAATATATGTTTTTAATTACAAACATGGCTGACGAAGTTAATTCATTCATGTTTCAAATCAGAACTATACGACTCGCATATAACATTTAAAGTAAAAGTAAGGTAGTTTTCACGTTTTCTTGAAAATAACTTTGAATAAAATGGTATATATACAAATTCATCGAAATGTTTACAGACGTATTTAAGAATACTATAAATATATCAGTCATGTTGTCATGAAAATAAATTGCCACTTAACCGCCATTTTCCTCGAAACTAAGTTACTAACCACCCAACTTAGCGGTGACGTATTCCGACTAGCAATTAACGAACTTGGCCTGATAATACCTATAGATAGTAATAGCAGCTGAAGATAGTAATAGGTCACATCATACACACATGCACGAAATTAGCTGTCCTCTTCTCTCTGCGTATAAAAATGTTACTACTCGCAATAAACACTGGTATAAAACGTTAAGCTAAATTAAACCTTAAGCAACTAAATAAGGCTGAAGTTACTTTAACGTTATTACAGGAAAATGAGTTTCGTATATCAGCATAAGCACAATCACTGAAGCTTTCAATGTGTGAGTGTTTAATTGATCCAGCTAGAGTAAAGTGTCAACAGAGTTATTACGATTCCGAAGTGATTAAGTCTCGACTCGTCGCGTCCTTGTCAGTCAAGTGTGGATAGAAAGAGACGAGATGTTTGGTTTTGGAATGTTTGGTTGGGTAGTCACACCCTCGCTAGTAACGAGACGCGGATCGATCTGCTCCAGTCGGCCGGCTGCACATGGGAGCGCATTTTCGTGGATTTAGCCGAGGATATCAAACATACTTTGTGCCGTCGCGTAAGGTTTTTGAACCTCCATGGGACATGGCAGTAACGAAAAAAGACTTGTGTTAAGTATGGCATCATAAGCCGAGATAAAAAAGAAAAGACATTTCTTGACTTAGGAGTATAAAGAGGATAGCTGGTATCTTAAAAAAAAGAAAATAACCAGAGAAGGTCTATAAAATTTTATTTATTTATTGTATTTTCAGTCATTAAATAATTAACCATCTAAAAGCAAATTAAGTAATGATATAAGATTTCATTTAAGAATATTACAATTATATCGACGTTTACATCATTAAGTTATCGACATGTTACCACCCCTACGGTTACTGACGTTTATGACCCTGCTCGCCACTTAATTCTGCGGATACTATAATTCAGGAGTTTTTAACATACTTAATAATTGTTTGCAAAGATTGCAAAGTTAAAGAGTTTAGGTGTTTTTGTAAAGTTAAAAGTGTACTTGTGAGTTCAATGGATTTCTTTTTTAAATTTAGCTACGAAGGAAATGATAGTTCGAAATTAATAATATTTGCAATTATAATTATAACTCTTGTTCCAGGGTTTCAAAATTTCAAACTCAATGCGGATGCGCCACCTGTCGATGTCGTATTCAAATGGTAATATTTTAGATTAACAATTCTAAAACTATAAATTATTGATTGACCACAAGGAATGTCCAAATTAACAAAACATTATTTTTAGACCCACCCTAGTGAGATGGTACTTATTAAAACTGAACGTGTTCGATGCGGATGAAGTTACAGGCGAAGGATAAGTCTACTATCGTATTGGTTAAGGCGTTCGATAAGGTCAATTACTAGGCTATTATGCCAACAGTGCCAACACTGACATCTTACGGCTGTTATTGCATTTGCACAATTGGAATTGCAATTGGAATAAATAAGCCGTACTAGAAGGCAACGGTTCTACATAAAATAAAATAAATTAAGTCTGGCGTTCTAACACAATCAAAATACGACGAAACTCGAAATCTGCCGGACAGTTTTGAAATTTGGTGCGTATATTGATTAGAGGTCCAGTTTTATTGTCCACACCATTTGACATTTGAGGACCACGAGGAACCGCCAGCACCTTGGAAAAGGTCCCCCATCCTGAAGGAATTTGCTTTTCCCTTCGAATCTACGCACTCTATGAAAATATGATCTAGGACAATATTAACGCTCATTAAATTCTACATAGAAACATGAGTACTCTTTTGCTGAAAAATGCACCTCCTTAGAGATATCACTTGAGGAAGTGAAGTGTATCGTCAATGCCTTTCCAGGGAATATGTATGTATGTATGTATGTATCACTTTATTGTATAAAAACAACAGTAACATTTATAAAAGATATGCACAAAGACGAGCTTATCCCTGATAGGGATCTCTTCCAGCCAACCCATGAGAAAATGAGAAAGGATTAAATACAAATGGTGAAAGACAACCTATGCACAAAAGATACAAATAAAAAGTTCCAAAACACATAAAGCTGCAGGTAAACACTAATAAATATATAGGTACATTCATGTACCTACCATACAAATACTTAAACTACGCTTAAACTACATACATAATAATATAATATACATTACTATTAGTGTGGCCCACACATGTATGAAAAAATTTTTTTTTTTGAAATTCGGGTGGGGCACCCCCCAGTTTTTTTACACTACCTTATAGGAAAACTTTGCTAAAGTTTCAATGTCCTGGTATACGAGGAAGACGGTGCTCATCGATGCTTTAGCCTCCAAGAAATTGAAATTTTTGCCGGTTAAGGACCTAAGTTTAGAATCGAAATAAAAGTCACACAATCATTTAAACAAGCAAAATATCATTTATTTAGGTCGTTCTGACTATCAAGACACAAAAAACACAAACTAAAATAAAAAATTAATCTTTTAATTAAAGAACTGAAACCATACAAAATCAACATTATACCAAAATAATACCACCAAACTCCATTGCATTACTTGGAAACTGCTTCCACTATAGCCCGCTTTGTTGCAGATGTTGGGATCATTTTCCTGTTGGCCTCTACGACTTGCAATAGAAATTGTTTATCTTCCTCATCGTGAGTTAGCAGCTTGTTATATTCATCAAACAATTTAACTCCTCGTTCAACTGTATCGTTAACTACTCTTAACTGTGGCACTCGTTCTTTTCCCTTCTTATAACTTTGCTCTTCTTTCCATTTTTGTGGTGGTAATGACAAAAATGAGTCGTCAATCATCAGAAGATTAAACAATCTTCCTGTTCGCGTAGAAGCAAAGTCACCAAGGGTGACTCCTTTTTTGAGAAGAGATGAATTTCCTCTTACCGATCGAGTACTTGGCGTTGACTTTGTCATTCCCTTGACAATTTTTTCCTTGTCTTGATCGCTAACTGTGTCGGAAAAGAGAGCGAGCCCGACTAATTCATCTGATAGATACCACAAATGCCGTTGCAGGACCTGTTTAGCACATTTAGAGACTTCAGGGTCCACGGAGCTGTACTTTTCAAGGTTCGACCATAAGTGAAGGTCCGACGTAGCAGCTTCTGTTGCCAGAGCGGCATGAGTCCATGCTCTTGTATAAAATAGGGCTCCAAACTTGACGAAACGCTCCAGCTGTGCCAATTCTCGCTTTGTAAGCTTGAATATGTCATTCTGACCACGGAACAAAAATATTTTCATCGTATATAGCAATTTTGCCATCCAGCGTGCGTGATGAATAGGCCTGGGTGCTCTCCAATGCATTTTACTCGGAGTTATTTGAAAAATAAGCATTGTCAACTCTATTAGCTCCATATAATCATCTCGCATATTCAGCTGGCTGCTTTTTTCATTGGCATACTGATTTAGCCATATTAACATCGGGTCCAAAAAATCTCCAATCGCGGAATCTGGTGGCAGCGATTGAAAGTTATCTCGATCTATATTGTCCCAAACAACTTTGAACCTTTTGAATAAAGGAATGTCTGGAGAGCTAGAAGGGCCAAAGCATAAGGTAAAGACTTTGGATAGAATTATTTCTAACATATGATGTCGGCAGGCTAACCACAAAAGCTCACGGCCAATCATTCTCTCGAGAAGTATACAAGCTCCTTTATTTATGCCGGTGTTAACTGATGTAGTATCAAAGCTCATGGCTTGTACAGATTCAGTTATATTCCATTTCTCCAGTAAACTATGCACAGCATCAGCTTCGTTTTCACCTGTACCAGCTGTTAGTTTTGGCACTCCAAGAAGTTTCTCGTTGCCATCGCCGGACACTAACACTGGTAAACGATCGACTTTTCCAGAGCCGAATATATTTGGCAGGATTTTGCCATCCCAGTGAACAACTAGAGGGCATTGAGGTTGGAATGTGCCTACAATTGAGTCAGCATATTGTCTCCTAGCTTCTTTTCGTTTTCGACTAATAGTGTTTCGCGAAATAGCAAGACATGCTGGGTCATATCCGAGAGCTGCTGCGACGGGCACAATTATCTTAACGGCTTCTCGGTCCGATACTTTATTTCTGTCCAAAGCACTAGTGACATGCTGACTCAATACATCCAGTACAGTAGTTGAACTAGCTTGCTCCTGAGGGGACATTTTTGCCTTTTTCGTCAAAGACTTCGGTTGGAATTCGTCGTCGTTATCTGAAGACGAAGTATTACTTGCAAGATCTTCTATTTCAGTAGCGGTTGAACACGAGGGTTGGATAGAAAGAGCATGTCGGTTCCGTCGGTTTTCTTCTGCTAGCGTACGTTGTAAGGCTCTTTCATTCTTCTCGGCTAACTCCTTATCTACAGTCGACATAACCATTTTTCTGGGTCCTCTTTGGTCCTGAAGAAACTCCCAATCCTCGCTTATTTTTATAAGCGTAAACGCATCAGAATGAGATACATCAAAAAGTTTATCTAGTTCTTTTGTGAACTCAATTTCCCGTTTTCGCTGAGCTGGTGAATTTCTATGTTTATTTTTTTTTAATAAACACCAATCAGAATGAATTTTCTCGAGTTTATCTTGACAGTGTTTTTTCAGACGTGTAGGAATAGCAGCTTTGTTCCAAACAATTAAAAGCTCGTCGACAGTCAATTGGGATGCATTTCGGATTAAATTTACCTCGTTCAGATAATGGTGAAATCTTAAAAATACTTGTCTGATAGTTGGAAGTTTTATTAACGACGTAAGAGGATCCAAATCTCTCACTCCTACTAGGAATACAGTATCCGATTTTCGGGTTGTTGTCATGATTTAAATATGAACTATTGACGTTTGAAAACACAACAGGGGCTTAATTAATGGTATTTACGTCTTAAATAATACTTTATAAACAAAAAGATTTCTTCGAAACACTTTAAAAAGTAAGCTTACAAGACAGTTAACCGAACTTCAGTATACAGCCAATACACTTGCTAATGTCAGTTATATAGAAAAGTTGAGGGTAGTTGAGCACCGGGTCAGGCTTAACGTAGATTGTTGAAATTTGGCATGGATTATCTTATGGACTAATGAAATAAAATAAGAGGGTGCCCGATAAAAAAATAAAAAATTTTTTTTTTGGGCCACACTAATTACTATACACATATAATATCAGACCACGTTCATAAATAAATAACTAAATAAATATATACGTATATATATATATATAATATTCACTAGCCACAACTTTTTCAATTTCTCCTTGAGTGAGGAAACAGACTGTGACTTTCTTACATCCACTGGCAACTCATTCCACAATTTAACTGCATAAGCAGTGAAGGACCTAGAGTAAATACGCGACTGTTTTGGCGGAATGGCTAGAGAGAGATTTGTACTAGACCGCAAGCGATGATCGCTAATACTAGCCAAATAATTAAATCTTTCCGACAGATACGGAGGACATGCAGGATTAAATAACACGTTGAAGAGCAATGACAGAACATGTACATCCCTACGACGGCGAATCGGAAGCCAACCAAGTTGAGAACGGGAGGCGGACACATGATCAAACTTACGCAACCCAAATATGTACTTGATGCAGGCATTTTGCAGGCGCTCCAGCTTATCCAGCAGTTCTTCCCTGAGGTCTATAAAAGCAATGTCGCCATAATCTAGGATAGGTAGTAAGAGAGAGCCAGCAAGAGTGATTTCATATTTTCATATTTGTGATTTTGGATATTATCATGATATGAAACTTGTGAGAATACAAAGTTAACGTTTATTCATAGTTTTGTATGTCAGCTACTCCAATATCAACATTTTAACCGACTGCGACAAAAACAGTATGCTAAGCGGATTTCTACAAGTGACATATCCCTTAATTCCACTTGATCTGAACAATAAATCCACACTTGTATATCTAAAAAAAACATTATGGCGGCCGCAAGAGGTCACCAAATAAGAAATCATGTTTTTTCCTTGGTGCCTAAACTATGGCGCGGATTTCAATGAAAGATACACCAGGAGGTCTGTAATCAACACACCAGTGCCATACAATGCAAATTTTCGAAAATGTATGAAGGATAAATCAGTAACACTAAATAATTTGATGATAAAACCCTATTTTTGCTCTTAATTAGAGGTCAATCAATCGTGGCAGCAATGAAACTCGACACCTATTTTCTCTGGGACCCTAGTATGCATGTCTGAAAACAAGAGCTTCTAGGACCACCAGAGTCGGTTGCCATCACGCAAAGTATATCCATTTTTAGTTTTTTTGTACGTTTACAAAAAACGTAATCGTTATGCAATGAATGTGCATGGCAAACAAAACTTCATTAAATTCCACACAAAAAAAGGTACAACACCACATCACAAAAATGTATCCTTCTTTTAGAAATATAGTTCAGAAGTCAACATTTTGTGTTGGTGTCCAAACTATTAGCAGATTTCAACTAAGGCTACATTCGGCAATTGATAAGTTTCTGATAACCCATTACTACAAGAAGGCTAAGTTTTTGAGATATGGTGTTATAATACACTGACCAGTGCCCAATGACCAGTGTTTTCCACAACGCGGTATTATACTGCATATCCATGGACATGACCTACCCTAATATCTCCGGACTTACCTAAACGCTCGTCCTCTTACATTTCGTGTCCTCACCCACACAGCCAAATCATCACCCCTTACACATTGACCTCTCCCGTCACTACAGCACACCAGTGAATTATTTCTTCAACGCTGAACCCAACACATAGCGGCAAAACGCGCGGGATTCTCGCCCCTAAAGCCAGGCTGTGCAATGTGTCCTACATTTACCGATCAGTAAGATAACCTCAAATTTTGAGAATTCGTCTCGGAAAGATCATGTTATTTAATACGGAGCGATTCACTGACGATTTTGATTGTTATTATTAAGTATTTAGAGGTTAATTTGGTGTGATTTTGTTAGCGTTTAGTGATTGTTGGTGGTTTTTTTGTGACAGACAGTGAGGGACGGGATGTGCGTGCGGATTTTTTTGAGTGTTAATGTGCTTGTGTTGTGAGTGAGAGTGTAAATGACAATTCGCTTGTGGGTGAAATGAGCGTAAGTAACTTGTTCATAACTTAGCACTCTTAAGTTAGTTGATTTCAAAGTTACGAGAAATATTGATACTTGTGAAGTTTTTTTACTCCAAATTTATTCAAGTAACTTTTTTATTCGTTAATTAATTAACAGAGATTGTTAAGTGAGCGCATTAATTTTTAATACATTAATGAAATCTTTTATCTTATCAGTGTCGCGAAAACCATTGAATATTTATGGCCTTCCAGTTTTATCATGTACACCTATAGCTAGGGCAGTATTCTAACTTTAAAAGACATTTAGACACGTTTCAACTCCAATACAACTCCAATGCATTAACTTCGCAATACAGCTAGCCCATAAACATCTGAATCAGAAATATAAGAATTTGCTTGAAAATTATTCCGACGCAACTCGAACACAACTTCAATATTGGCTGATTATCTGTCGTTTTATGTCTGAAATAGATTGTGTTTTTAATTTATTATTTATGTATTTTAAATTAAGAATACGGCACCTAGGTAGTAGACTTCAGTTTATTAATAATAGCCTTTTCCCGCGGCTTCGCCCGCGTACTATACGTACTCAAAAAGGATACGATACCCATGTTGATCTTCAGATTTTGTGACAACATTTGCCCCTTTTAGAGGTTGAATTTTCAAAAAACATGAAACACGTGTTAACTCATTTATCGTTAGAAATACTCCTGTGAAGTTTCGAATAAAATAGTCTAACAAATCTTGATTCGCCATACAAATTTTGGACCCCCATTTTACCCCCTTAGGGGGTGAATTTTGAAAAACCTTATTAGGAACCTAGGTGCCAAATTTGGAATCTCTAGAACCAGCGGTTTGGGCTGTGCGTTGATATGTCAGTCAGTCAGTCAGTCAGTCAGTCAGTCAATCAGTCAGTCAGTCAGTTTCTTCTTTTATATATTTAGATCAAGGAATTATTTTATTACAATTCATCGTGAGAATTATATTATTTTGGCTTAGCAAAAATAAGCGGTTTTTGCTAAATTATTTAATAAAAAAAGACCGGCCAAGTGCGAGTCGGACTCGTGCACCGAGGGTTCCGTACAAACCTGTAGGTATATAGTAACTTTAAAATATGTTTATTATATGATGTAACTAAAAATTTACGGTTTTCGCAATTTTTCCTTTATCTGTGCTATAAGACGTTGCTTCGTACCAAATTTCAAGATCCTGAGTTCACGGGAAGTACCCTGTAGGTTTTAATTCCCTTGCGAGCGAAAATTTGCGGAAATTTGCGGCATAAACGGCTGTATCTTTTGATTGAGTCGGCTTAGAAGTCTGATTTTTTCACAGCTCCAAGTGACAGTAGACCTGAATATTTGATATAAATTTCAGCTTGATACCTTCACGCGTTCCTGAGAAAAATCGTCTTGACAGACAGACAGACAGACAGACAGACGGACAACAAAGTGATCCTATAAGGGTTCCGTTTTTTCCTTTCGAGGTACGGAACCCTAAAAAGCAATTAAGCACGCAATAAACATGCAAGTGCCGTAATAGTTATTTTTACTTGCGCAGTTATAACTTCATAAGCTACATATATGGAAGTTTAATTAGTTAAATTTATTTTACTACTATTTCATCTATACCATTACATTAATTTGAAGATATTGATTGCGTTTCTTACTATTTTAAGTTTTAAGGCACCTATTAAAAGTATAGTGGTAATTTTTTAAGATGTCGGAATCTTACTAAGGAATTCTACCGACAATACCGACATCTTAAAAAAGTCGTACTATACAAGAAGCCACTTAGTAAATTTAAACAGTTAGTTGACACCAGATTAGCCCATTTAAGACTCTTATTAGGCACATAGGTAAGTATCCGTAAAATTCATGTTTAACAATTAGGTAGCTACCGATAAAAAATATTAATATTCTGGATTTCTATATCCTCAGTAATACTGAAATGAAGTTCATTAAACATCCTGTTTACTATCAAGAGTCCCTCATTATTTATTTAGGAACTGGACGGATATAACACGCGATAAAACAAACAGTAGCTATCTACTTGTACATGTATAATCTATACATATAATAAAGCTGAAGAGGGTCGAAAGTCTGTACATGGAAGATAATCGAAATAAAGTTGGCTGGGGATACTTAGAATCGATAACAGAACACGTTCCAACAATTTTTAGAATTTTTGTCTGTTTATCTGTTTGTCTGTTTATCTGTTTGTCTGTTTATTTGACCGCGCATCACGTGAAAACGGCTGAACGGATTTTGATGAAATTTTGTATAGAGATAGTTTGAGTCCCGGGAAAGGATAATAGATAGTTTTAATTCCGAAAATCAACCCTGGTGGGGGTGAAAAGGGGGTTGAAAGTTTGTATGGAGAATGTTTAACCGCTGAAACGATTTAGATAGAAATTAGATGGAGATAATTTGAGTCCCGAGAAACGTCATAGGATAGTTTTCAAACCCTTGTGGAGGTGAAAAGGGGGTTGGATGTTGGTATGAGTATTTTTTTACCGCTTAACTCATTTAGATGGAATTTGGTATAGAGATAGTATGGGGCTCGAGAAAGGATAAAGGATAGTTTCATCCTCAAAAAAGGGCGCCCCCCCATCTTACTTTTGAACCGTAGGTCCAAAAAAATAGAAAAAAATAATGGAAGTGAAGCCTGAAAGGTACTTTCAATAAAAACTATATTGAATAAAATCGGTTCAGCTGTTTTTGAGTTGTCAGTCAAAAACGCATAGTGAAAGGACGTAAGTGCTGGATAGTAAAATGACGGAAGCGCCGCCAAATATCCCTTAATAAACGACGTTTTGAACGGGTGTTTTTTAACACGGCGGCAGTTACGGAACCCTACACTGAACATGGCCCAACATGCTCTTGGCCAGTTTTTAGGGTTCCGTAGCCAAATGGCAAAAAACGGAACCCTTATGGATTCGTCATGTCTGTCTGTCTGTCTGTCCGTCCGTCCGTATGTCACAGGCATCTTACTCGGAAACTATACGACGTATTTGAATAAAATTTACACATAAGGTGTATTTTATATGCAGCTACTTATGTAGTTAAATATTTTTAGGGGGGCGCTCCATACAGGTAACTAAATTAAAAAAAGAAAATTTAACCAAATATCAACATGTGACACATCAATCGATAGGTCTTTCAAAATAACATTGAGGTTTTTTTGACTATTTTGTGATTAAGTGAATATTTTCTGAAATAATCGCTTCGAAAGTCAGAAAAGTTGTGTAGCCCCCTCCGTAACTTTTGAACCGTAAGTTCAAAAAATATGAAAAAAATTGAAGAGATGCGCCTTATCATATACTATCTACGAAAATTGTTTTGAATATTATCGGTTCAGCCATTTTTGAGTTATCTCCAAAAAACTTCTTCCATAGGCATCAGATACGACCTTTTGGTATTAGTTTGGTTCTTATTCCATTGAAGGTAGGAACCCTCCTATGCGTGGTCCGACACGCACTTGACGGGTTTTTTTTGCATAGTTATCCCAGAAGTCACCCCTTAGTAAATTCCAATTGTCAAGAAAATCCCCGGCCGTAGGCTATAAAAATTCAACCTCTAAAAGGGGGGTAGCCACTACACTCGATTGAGTTAATTTTGCACCTGAATCTTATGGCGCTACTTAGGAATGAGGTGCAAACTTTTTTTCCAAATATGTCCTAAGACTAACGAATACCCTGCTTAACTAACAGATGGCGCTGAAATTAATACGTTGTGACATGAATAAGCCACTTAGAAAGGATTTTGCCAAATTAACTCTAAGTTTAGAAGTGGGGTAACGGATAATCAACAAATTTAAATGAATTATTGACTTAAAGTACAACAAAATTAAACGACAATAAATTAATTGCCACACATTGCACAGTGCATGTAAATACTCAGCCTCACGATTTTGATATCTATTCTCCTTTTCTCTATCTTACTTCCAAGTCTTCTAACTAATATTAGACCTATATTCGTTAATAAGTTGTTAGGTTATGATATGAAGTATGGATTTTTATGTGTATACCTATTTCTTACCCAGGCGCGGTCCGATGGGAGTTACATGGGACATGACCCCCTCCTCCCCCAAATCGTACACGTCAAATAGAAAAATTCATTACTGACCCCCTCAAAAAATCATTTCTGCTTAGTGACCCCCCAATTTCATAGTTCCCCCACCCCCTTTATAGGCTGCAACCGCGCCTGTTCTTACCATTTCATTCTTAGACTGATTTGACTGGAGGAACGATTTGGATGATATTTTCCATGGACATGATATGAATTGGTACAGTCAAGGATGTATAAATACAAAAGTGGTACTATATCTTCCGATATACACCTACTATTCTATGTCGTTTAAATCATGTCAAAAGTTTTATTATGGACGAAAAAACTATTGATTTTGGAGTGTAGTTTTATTTAGTGGTAATTGTAAAATATTTTTTCTGGACTACTGTCCTCTAGCGTATCCATCTGTCAACTTTACTTCAAGACCTTCAAGTTCCGCCTCCAGGGGGATGTAGAGAAATTAGGGGTGAATTAGCCGATTACTGATATAGACCGAATTCCACGCGGGCGGAGCCGCGGGCACAGCTAGTCGTGTCATATGTTAAAACCCATTTTCACTAAGCTTTGATTAAAATACTCATGTGCAGCGAGCTCCAAAATTGTATGGATAGGTATATTATGAATAAATTATATTCTGCTCACGATAATTAACCAACTATAATTAAAACGTGTTGTGCAATACTCGCCCAGAAAAACATGAGTTACCCGTTATAATGATATTTATCTACACTCACATTGTAAGTCCTCTAAAATGTGTTCAAAAACGGTAGGCAATGGCCAGCATTACCACAACCGATTTTACTATGATAAGATTTTTATCTGTGGCAGTAACGTAATTTTACATTTACATGCTCAAATATTGTTAATTTATGAGTTTCAAATTTGGAACATCTATTTGACAACATAATGTAAATCCTGCCCTCCTCCCCGACCACCGGCACGCGCCCGCCCGACCGCCGGCACAATCGAGTTGGTCATGGCGCTGCAATGGCGGTCATTCTAATGGTTTCCGAACACCTCATTTAGGATTTATAATATGTGTGTAGATAAAGCATTGTATGCAACTATAGATACGTAATTAGGCCTTAACACTAGTGTGATCTTTTGAAAACCACACTCGTATTTTTAGGACCCTTTTTACGTAACAGTTGCATAAACTACTATTAATATGCCAGAATCTCACGGAAGATGTTTATTAAAAACAAAAAAAAAATTTTTGAAGAATCTTAGATATAGGAATTATTAAGTACACCATCTAATTGCAAGGTTTTTGTACCTTTATTTTTATATAATATTTTCTTTGTATTCTTACATTCGTCACGATAATTAGCCATACATTTACATATATGGCTAATCATCGTAAAAGAAATAGAAAATTAGAAATTACAGAAAAATAGAAGATTAGATGAAGGTTTATTCAACTTTTCTCAAATGTCCCTAAAATCACTTTAAAAGTACTAAATGATTTACAATTTTATCCTATAGATAAAATACATTTTTACGTTACAAAGCAACTAATATAGCTATCCCGTGGAAACCTGGTTTACTGGATTTAGCCTCAGAACTGCGCAATAAGGAATAATCTTAGTCAATTCTCATTTTAAAGACTGTATTGAGAAGTATAAGGACAACTGCAAGAAGCCGTCATTCTTGTTTTATTTGCTTTAAAAACATACATTATTTATTATGTTGTAGATGATATGATATTAAATCAATTACTAGAATTATTTTTTCGGATCACTTTTTGATTTCATAAACTGAGAGGCCATACACAGGAGCAACGAAAAATATTTACCTGAAAATGTAGCACAACATTCGCAAGGCCTTATGATCCATCCCAATTCCCATCAAGCTAAACAGGTTATATTTATGCGGTGGGAGTCGTATTAGGACTCTTATTGCAGGGTAAAATGGTATCGCGGTCGTGTTATTGCGACCATCGTCATAAACTGGGTAAGCTTCTTATTTGTGATGTTTTTATGCTAAAAAACCGGCCAAGAGCGTGTCGGGCCACGCTCAGTGTAGGGTTCCGTAGTTTTCCGTCCGTCACAGTAAGTGTCCCCACTTAAGAGTTTTTGAAAGCACGTCATTTCATTGTGATTTTGTAGAAATTACAGGTACAATAAACACCTGCTTATACGGTTAAATTACAAACTTAGTTCAGAAATTAGTTAGAATTTTTTTTTTCAAAAACTATTCAACCTATCAAGTTCAAAATAATTTTCCAAGTAAGTTTTTATAAAGTTCTACTTTTGAATTTTTTTTCATATTTTTAAAAGTTATGGTTCAAAAGGACACATTTTTTTACTTCTGGGGCCATTATTTCCGAAAATATTTACATTATCAAAAAATTATTCCACTAAACCCTTATTCATTTTTAAATACCTATCGAACAATATATCACACGTTAGGGTTGAAATGAAAAAAAAAATCACTCCCCACTTTACGTATAGGGGAGGTACAAATCATTTTTTTCCACATTTTATTTTACCACTTTGTCGGCGTTATTGATATACATATTAGTACCAAATTTCAGCTTTCTAGTGCTAACGGTCACTGAGATTATCCGCGGACGGACGGACAGACATGGCGAAACTATAAGGGTTCCTAGTTGACTACGGAACCCTAAAAAGGTACCTCATCGACGGTTGCTGATAAGGTGACAAAGAGTTACTTTGTAATTGAAAATGGCTACTTAGTCTTTTATTATCAAGCACGTTAAAAGATAATTTACGTCTTGGCTTTTATTCTGGTTTTAATACCTACACTTAAATGTAAAAAATTATGGCTTTATACCTGTTGAAAATACGCACAAATTTAGGGGTGGTACCTATTAGGTACACAATATTTAAAACTACAGGCCACAAATGTAATTTCTGTCGAATATAACTCGATATGTTTCAATCAATTTTCGAAGCGCTGGTGGCCTGGCGGTAAGACTCAGACTTTCAATCCAAAGATCTCGGGTTTAAACTCCGGCTCGTACCACTGAGGTTTTCGGAATTTGTGTACGAAATATCATTTGATATTTACCGGTCGCTTTTCGGTGAAGGAAAATATCGTGAGGAAACCGGACCTAATCACAACAAGGCCTAGTTTCCCCTCTGGGTTGGGAGGTCAGATGGCAGTCGCTTTCGTAAAAACTAGTACCTACGCCAATTCTCGGGATTAGGTTGCCGAGCGGACCCCAGTCTTAATAGATCCGTGGCAAAAGTCGGAACAAACACTAAGAACTGATTTAAACTTACACGATTTTCACTCATTATTTTGACAAAAACGGGACTTAATCGCGTACACTTACTTTTATTATTTTCCTGACGTTTCGAGCCTGCCGTAACGCTCGTGGTCGCAGGCAGACTGCGAGTCCCGTTTTTGTCTTAATAATAAACGCTAAGAAGATGATGATGTTTCGATCGATTTACCACGATAATTGTCTACCCTTAGGGACAAATTATGTCGGCGACCCGTTTCAAATATGATTAATTATGTTTGAGTATCGAGAGATTTTAGTCATTAGTTAAAATTTAAGGGTTGTCTTTCTGAGATAAGTTTTTAATTTATATTTTTTCTAGGTTCTGACTTATTCCACATTCGCGCTTTCGCGATTTATTCCAAGTTCACATATTCAAAACTCTATGTAAACGAATGCAGTCCAACCGGATCAGTTTACGTTATGATCGACAGTTACTAGGGAATACAAGTCGAGTTTTTTTACTACCCGGATTTTTTCCGGGTAAAAATATCCGGGTTGCATTCCCTAACAGTTACCACAACTATTAGCATAATATTAGCATTATTAGCGCCCTTGAAGAAAACATGATGTAGGTATGCAACGATCATAACCAAATATGTCAAAGATTAAATCACGAGTTAAGGGAAAAAAAGCTACAAACAATTGTAGCCATTTACAGAACGAATACCCATATTTTAGAAACCGCTCAACGTAGCTTGGGATGCTGAAGGTTATAGAGTGGGATCAGTCTGGCAAAAAAAGAAAAATATCAGTCATCTCGGATTGCGCCTCCATTTCGCTCTATTCTGAAACACGACACGTACTTGTTATTTTGAATATGTATTTTTAGATACTTATTATTACTTATTCCAATTTTTTGTAACGTGTACGTGATTTAGATACAAATATGTACCTACATAATTTATTTGTAGTATGGTTTTCAATAATTCTTTTCGAATATACTTAAATGGAATAACGAATGGACAGATATGAGAAATATCAAAAAAAAAAAAAAAATTTTCGGTGTTCATGACTTCAATTGGAACTGTAAAAAAATTGCTTTATTATTAAAAAAACATGTTTACAAGATTCAATAAAAAATATTAAATGCTTAGAAAGATATTCGTCACGTTTCAAACATAATATAAACCAGTTAGTGCTAGTGCAAACAATGGTCAAATACTAAAATAAATATATATACAATTTTAGCTGTAAGGAGATGAAACAAAGAATTTGATTATAGGGCAGATACCCCTGTTTTGGCCACTTTAAGGAGAGTTTGTCTATTCAAACGTCCGGCATTTTGTGTCAATACGGAACTATGACACTCGTTGTACACTGAGTAATTGAAATAAATATCACTATATTTAAATGAATATCCGCTGTTATGATTCTGACATTAGATCTTATTTTTTCCTTTGTAAAATGTCAGAATGGGGCCCAGAAGCCAAGTTTGACCACATTTTTCCATGGCTCCTGACAACTGTTACATGGGCAGATGATGAATGAGACTTGATTTACCTATACCTTAATAAAGTTGAAAATGGTCAATACCGGCACAGTGGTAACAACCGGGGCATCTGCCCTACCTAAATATCAGGGCAGTATCAATCACAGGAGGTTGAAAAGCAATTATCTAACGGTGACAGCTATCAGTCATCTCGGGTTGCGGAGTTGCGGTTCAATTTCCCCTCAATCGAACACCCGATATGACACATACATCACAGATCATTGACATAGCTTTCACTGGGGCCACAGCATGTGGAATAGGAGCGGAATTTTCACTTTATAATCTTGATTTGTATTAAAGTGATATTCTTTTGGCATCAAAACAATGCGTGATTCAGATAATATTTGTCACTAAAACATTTCGGGTATCGTATTAACGTTTAGAATTTTTTTAATGATATTACCTATGTAACATTACATTGATGACCAATTGTTAACAAGAAAAATATGTCCAACGACACTTTTAACAGGTCCAATCTTATTAAATGACAAAAATCTATTTTTAAACAATATTTTCTTCGAAAGTTCACGGTTAGATTCACCCTAATTTTATTGAAAGAGGGTTGGGGGGGGGGGGGGCAGAGACCACTTTGCAGATATATTACTGACATCGGTTAATGAAATTAGTGGCTACTACATGGAATGGAGCCCTTTGATGTAAGCGGCTATCAGCTTTTCACATGTTTGCCCGGTAGACCCGGTACTTTAAGCACATTATTAGATTATGTTTAGTGCCTACATTGACAAGGACATTATTCGATTAGTTAATAGGAGAACACAAAAGGGTAGATAAAATGTATTAAAGGTCCCCATTTTGTTCGTTAGTGTAATACATATTTATAATAGTTTAAACCTAGATAGGTTCTTTCTCTACGTATAAATGAATGACTTTAGTCACATGTCACGTCCGCAAGCAGAACTAATATTTAAAAACAAATGTACCTACTTTAGTATTTTTATAATCAGGCTTCCACTTGAGTATACAACAACCTTAAGCAATATTAAAATAAAAAATACGTGGCACCCCGACACTCCACTGAGTGAGTGGCAACCCGACAGCTCAAATCGAGGATCCGGCAGACCCCGCCGGCGGTGGCGAGACAAGCGTGACTCCTTTTTGAAAAAATGGCCAGAGACTGCACAAGGCCGGGATGAGTGGAAAGAGTGGGGGGAGGTCTTTGCCCAGGAGTGGGACAATATAGGCTCACAATAAAATAAAATAAAAAAATACGTGAGTGTCGAGGAACACTCGGTTGGAACGAAGTTACGTTATTTAATTTTATATTTTTTTTACTTTTTTGTAATGTTTTGATATTTTTGCAATTTTTGTAATTTTTATAATTTTTGTCATATTGCCATTTTCGCCTTTTTCGGCTTTTTTAAATTTTTTTCGACTTTTTCAACTATTTTGACTTTTTTGACATTTTGAATTTTCACTTAGTCACTTTTCACTTTATTCTATTCTATTTTATTTCATTTCACATGTTTCTCAATCGTGTGGCTGTGTCGCGTTTTCGTGACCTGTCGCGTTTTCGTGACGGTCACGTGACTTTTTTTTCCGCTTTTTATCCGCGAACCGTCCGATAAGGAACTTCGTTCCAATATTTAGATTTTTGAAACATGACAAACATGTATTGTACTGTCACGGACTTTAATTGTTGACAAAAGAAAATAGCTTGAAACGTAAATGGCTCAACAATTAAAGTCCGTGACTTCTAACTAGTTAGTATTATCAAAAAATATAAAATTGGCACCTTACAAATATTATACTTCGACTTGCCCTATCCTATTATTAACAACAAACCAGAAACTGATGTACTTGCCTAATACTTATGTCGATTATATCCTTATCTTGAAAATATCTTTTACAAAGGTTTTCTTTTATATCTTTCTTATCCTCAAGGATTATGTGAAACGAAAAACTCGGAGACAACATTTCATTTCCGTGTCTTTTAACAAGCTGACGGGACGCCTCGAGGGCTCTTTGTGATAAAAATAATAATCCTTAGCTAAGATGAAGCTACGACAGTGCCAATATTCAAATAAATAATGAAAAATTATTACGGAAACCATGTATATAATATAAATGAAAATAAAGTAAAAATTGTTGGTGACAATTATACGCAGATCGACCAAGCGCCATAATAATCCAAAACTTGTAACTATGGGCACAAGACGATGCCTATATACCTACTTTTATACACAAATACATAGAAAACATCCATAGCACAGTTATAAATTGTGATAAATACAAAAATAAATTATTTTTAGTTTGTTATTAAATCAAATACAAACATTGAAAACATTGAACAAGTATGAGTGGGATTCCTCACTTTAAAAACATGCAAAAATAATTATGAATTATTTTTAATTAAACATATTTATTTTATTTTCCTCTGTTATAATTATATACTTAGTCGAACATGCCACAGTAAATTGGTACCGTAAAATGGGGTGAGTAGGGTCAAAACAGACATTGAAACGTATTTTTACATGTGGCACAAAAGATGTCCCGGCCGTATACATTTCAGTTTTTTAATGATTTTGTGTAGTTCCATTTCATAACTTTAACGATAAACTCAAAATCCCACCTCACCCGTATTTGGGTGACTCTGTAGGTACCCAAATACGGGGTAAGGTGGGATTTCCTGTTACTGTGAGTTTTGAAAACTATTGGATCGAAACTTTTGAATAACGAAAATTACAATAGAAGCGATTTGTAACAAGAATATATTATTTTCGTAGCAGTAGCCTATTATACCCAACGTAGCCCTCTGCCATCCCTACTCTCCCCACTCATGACGCAACTGCCCTCGTCATCTCTTCTAACCCCCCCCCCCCCCTTTTACGGTAACAGATGTCAATTACAATGAAAAAATGAAGTGTAAAAACCTCTGAAAAACTACAGGATACAAACCTGCCTCCTCTCGTATCCTAAAAATATTATATTCGTAATAACTATGGGTCTGTTATAAGTAAATGTAGAAGAAGATGTGTTTTATACCTAGGTAGGTATAATGTATCTATTATCAATTATCAATGTTACTCTACGTCCGTAGGAAACACCTTAGACAACCCTGCACGTGATCCCTGGGTGGTGCTAAAAGAGTAACAAACTTGGCAGCTGCACTGTCCCATCTGGACCTCGCAGCACTCACTGGATTTTCTTTATCTCTACTTTCCCACTACTACTACCCCAGGGAAGAAATGCCTATCTTGTATATCCAGTGACATGTAGCCATACGATTACGAGTATAGTAGTTTATGTACTTAACTGTTACGTAATAAGGCCTAATTACACATATACACTGCTTTAGTTACACACATATTATTAATCCTAAATGATGTGTTCGGAAACCAGTAGAATGACCGCCATTGCACCGCCATGACCAACTCGATTGTGTCGGCGCTCGCGCGGGCGCGTGCCGGCGCTCGGGGAGAGCGCGGATCTTCGTTACGTTACCGTAGATAATGAATTTTCATACGTTTTTACCACACCGTCAGAGATGTTACGTTAATAATGGTGGTGGTATGGTTGCAATAATGGTGGTACTTACATACGGTTTCCGAACGCGGAATAGAGGATTTATGATATTGGTGTAGATAAATAAATAAATAATCTATTTTCAAAACTGCACCCACTTCCCAAATTATTAATTAAAATACACGTAAATGGTAAATGGTTTACGTTAAGGTTACAAAAGTAAACGTTTTCTTATCATACATTTCTGTAGAAATATGTGTAACCGCCTTTACATATTCAATTATAAACTTTATTTCCGACTTAATCCAAGTTGAAGCTCTTAATTCCCTGGGACCGGGAGTTGGATTAATGGAAGTCTGTGGGGGACGTGCTAATCTTCGTTTAAGGTACAGTTACAACGTTGATTACAGGAGCAATACTTATAATTACATAAGCATAATTTGCTACTTTCCTACAGTGACGTCAACGGTCTCCTAGCCTAGTCGGTAGTGACCCTACATTTGAAGCAGGAGGTCCCTGGTTCGAATCCTGGTCAGGGCATTTATTTGTGTGTTTAACGGATTTCTTCCTGAGTTATGGATGTTTTCTCTATGTATTTAAGTATTTATCTGTATCTATATATTTATTATATACTAGCTGTGCCCGCGGCTCCGCCCGCGTGGAATTCGGTCTGTGTCAGTAAGCGGCTAATTCACCCCTAATTCCTCTCCCGCTACCCTGGAGGCGGAACTTGAAGTAAAGTTGACAGATGACGCTAGAGGACAGTAGTCCTAATAAAATATTTTACAATTACCACTTAATGAAACTAACTACACTCAAAAATGAATACCTTTTTTTATCATATTTTTTTTTTTTTGGCATGATTTAAACGACATAGAGTAGTAGACAAAAGTGGTCCTGTATCAGACGATACAGGACCACTTTTGTATTTATACGTTCATGTCCACGGCAAATTTCATCCAAATCGATCCTCCCGTCAAATCAGTCAAAGCATGAAAGGTAAGAACAGGCGCTGTTGAAATTTGGGGTGGGGGGGGGGGGGGGGGGGGTCACAAATGCAGAAATGATTTTTTTCTATTTGAGGTGCACTTGGAGGGGGGAGTCGGTCCATGACCCATGCATCCATGACCCAGACGTTGAATTTGAGCATGGTGAGATGAGAACCGGCCAAGAGCATGTCGGGCGATGCTCAGTGTAGAGTTTCGTAGAGGCCACCCTGTTACAAAACATCCGTTCAAAAGGTCGTTTATTAAGGGATATTTGATAGATAGATAGATAAACACTTTATTATTTGGCGACGCTTACGTCATTTTACTATTCGACACTTCCTTTCGCTATGCGTTTTTGACTGATAATTCAAAAAGGGCTGAACCGATTTTATTCAATATAGTTTTTATTGATAGTTCTTATCAGGCCTCACCAAATTTCAGCTTTCTAGTGCGAACGGTAACTGAGCTAGACCGCGGACAGACGGACACGGACATGGCGAAACTATAAGGGTTCCTAGTTGACTACGGAACCCTAAAAAGAGATAAATAGTAGTTTTTTGTAACTGTTGCGTAATAAGGCCTAATTATGTACAGAAGCATACACTGCTTTAGCTGGTAGGAACGAAGTTATGTTATTTCATTTTTGAATTTTTTTTGGGAATTTTTTTTTTGTATTTTTTTGAAATTGTTGAAATTTTAAAAATTTTATTTGAAATTTTTTAAATTTTTGAAATATTTGCCATTTTTAGGGTTCCGTACCTCGAAATGAAAAAACGGAACCCTTATAGGATCACTTTGTTGTCCGTCTGTCTGTCTGTCTGTCTGTCTGTCTGTCTGTCAAGACCATTTTTCTCAGGAACGCGTGGAGGTATCAAGCTGAAATTTATATCAAATACTCAGGTCTATTGTCCCTTAAAGCTGTGAAAAAATCAAACTTAAAAACCAACGCAATCAAAAGATACAGTCGTTTATGCTGCAAATTTTAGAGTTTTTCGGCACTTGCAAAACCTACGGGGTACTTCCCGTGAACTCAGAAACTTGAAATTTGGCACGAAGCAACGTCATATAGCATAGACAATGGAAAAATTACAAAAAGTAGACATTTTTAGTAAAATCATACAAAAAAATATTTTATTTTATTTTAAACTTACTACCTTTTTCCTCGTAAACGCGTGGAGGTATTAAATTGAAATTCATGTCAAATACTCAGCGCTCTAAGACCTTTCAAGTGTAGCAAAACCAAACTTTTATGTCAACGCAATCAAAAGAAATTGCAATTTAAGTCGCTTATTTTGAAACTGAGTACTCGCAAGAAACTCAAAACCTAAAGGGTACTTCCCGTAAACTCAGAAACTTGAAACTTGGCACGAAAAAACTTCATATATCATAGACAAATGAAAAATTACGAAAAGTAGACATTTTTAGTAAAATCATACAAAAAAATATTTTTTTTTATTTTAAACTTACTACATTTTTCCTCGTAAACGCGTGGAGGTATTAAATTGAAATTCATGTCAAATACTCAGCGCTCTAAGACCTTTCAAGTGTAGCAATACCAAACTTTTATGTCAACGCAATCAAAAGAAATTGCAATTTAAGTCGCTTATTTTGAAACTGAGTACTCGCAAGAAACTCAAAACCTAAAGGGTACTTCCCGTAAACTCAGAAACGTGAAACTTGGCACGAAAAAACTTCATATATCACAGACAAATGACAAATTACGAAAAGTAGACATTTTTAGTAAAATCATACAAAAAATATTTTTTGACATTTTAAACTTACTACCTTTTTCCTCGTAAACGCGTAGAGATATTAAATTGAAATTCATGTTAAATACTCAGGGCTATAGGACCTTTCCGATGTAGCAAAACCAAACTTTTATGTGAACGCAATCAAAAGAAATAGCAATTTAAGTCGCATATTTTGAAACTGAGTACTCGCAAGAAACTCAAAACCTAAAGGGTACTTCCCGTAAACTCAGAAACTTGAAACTTGGCACGAAGAAACTTGAAACTTGGTTCGAAGAAACTTCATATAGCACAGACAAAGGAAAAATTACGAAAAGTAGACATTTTTAGTAAAATCATACAAAAAATATTTTTTGAAATTTTAAACTTACTACCTTTTTCCTCGTAAACGCGTAGAGGTATTAAATTGAAATAAGTAATAAGCATACTACAACTTTTGCTTGTTATAGGTTTGTACGGAACCCTCGGTGCGCGAGTCCGACTCGCACTTGGCTGTTTTTTTTTACTTTTAGGTTCTCGACTTTTTTCAGTTTTTTCACTTTTATCACTTTGTCACTTCTCACTTTAACTTTTCACTACACTTCATTCACTTCACTTTATTCTATTTTATATATTTTTTATTTCATTCCATTTTACATGTTTCTCAATCGTATGGGTGTCGCGTTTTCGTGACGTGACGCTTTTTCGTGACGGTCACGTGATTTTTTTTCACCTAGCCTCCCATCCGCGAACCGTCCGATAAAGAACTTCGTTCCAAAACTACCACCGGTTCTAACCCTACACCTCTGGCCCAAGAAGTATTATGACATTTATGACCGAAAAGAAACTCGACGGGACTTATTTTTTTCAAAACAGTAAGTAATACATTATTAGATCTTAAAGATACAAAATAATGCGTAGTTCTTCAAGAAGACATATCAAAACAGCTTGAGAGACAGATAATGTACCCATTGTTTAATTATAAAGAAAAATAAATCCTAATCTGACTGCTTCACAAAACGTTTGATATGTTTTCCTACCTAAACGGTGTCCTATAAATGTTAGATGATTTTGTAGTAGTTTTTTGGTTTGGGCCATGCATCTTTGTCCGTCATATATAGTCCTCGAACCTGGAATAACCCTTTGACATTCATGACATTTTCAAATATTTCTTAAGAGCGGGTAAAGGTAAATTTAAAGCATCGACGGGTATGTTATAAATATGAACACCTTGACCAAAAAATTACAAATTATTTCAATACCAAATTTCATCTAAATACGTACAGCGGTTATTGGTTGTTTCTTCCCCATGTAAACTTCCACCCCTTTTGCATCCGCTTAAGGGATAATTTCGGAGATAAAACTATTTTATTTCCTTTTCCAGAGCTCAAATTATCTCCATACCAAATTTTATCTAAATCGATTCTGCGGTTAATAATTCCCTTTATAAATTTCCAACTACCTTTTCACCCCTTTAGGGTTGATTTTGGGGTAAAAACTATCCTTTGTCCTTTCTCGAGACCCATACTATCTCCATACACATTTCCATCTAAATCAGTTCAGCGGTAAAAAATTCGTCATACCAACTTCCAACCCCCTTTTCACCCCCACAAGGGTTTGAAAACTAACCTATGACGTTTCTCGAGACTCAAATTATCTCCATACTAATTTCTATCAAAATCGTTTCAGCGGTTAAAAATTCTCCATACAAACTTTCAACCCCATTTTCATCCCCACCAGGGTTGATTTTCGGGATTAAAACTATATATTATCCTTTCCCGGGACTCAAACTATCTCTATGCAAAATTTCATCAAAATCCGTTCAGCCGTTTTCACGTGATGCGCGGTCAAATAAACAGACAAACAGATAAACAGACAAACAGACAAAAATTCTAAAAATTGTTGTAACGTGTTCTGTTATCGATTCTAAGTATCCCCAGCCAACTTTTTTTCGATTATCTTCCATGTACAGACTTTCGACCCTCTTCAGCTTTATTATATGTACTAGCTGTGCCCGCGGCTCCGCCCGCGTGGAATTCGGTCTGTGTCAGTAAGCGGCTAATTCACCCCTAATTTCTCTCCTGCTACCCTGGAGGCGGAACTTGAAGTAAAGTTGACAGATGGATACGCTGGAGGACAGTAGTCCTGATAAAATATTTAACAATTACCACTAAATAAAAGTACACTCAAAAATCAATCCTTTTTTTGTCCTTATTTTTTTTTTTGGCATGATATAAACAACATAGAGTAGTAGGTGTATATCGGACGATACAGTACCACTTTTGTATTTATACGTTCATGTCCACGGCAAATATCATCCAAATCGATCCTCCCGTCAAATCAGTCTAAGCATGAAAGGTAAAAACAGGCGCGGTTGCACCATGACCCATGCAAATTTAAAAATTTAACTCAATCGAGTGTAGTGGCTACCCCCCTCCCCCCCCCCCCTTTAGACGTTGAATAAATTTTTATAGGCTACGTATAACCTGGCTGGGGATTTTCTCGTAATCCTTAAGGGGTGATTACAAAACATCCGTTCAAAAGGTCATTTATTAAGGGATATTTGGCGGCGCTTACGTCATTTTACTATGCGTTTTTGACTGATTATTCACAAACGGCTGAACCGATTTTATCCAATATGTTTTTTTTATTGAAAGTTGTTATCAGGCCTCACTACCGTTATTATTTTTATATTTTTTTGGACCCACGGTTCAAAAGTTAGATTGAGGATAAACCCTTTTTTGAACTTTCAGATGTAATATTTACGAAACTATCAGTTTCATCCAAAAAAGACTCGGATCACAGAAGCATACACTGCTTTATCTACACACATATTAAAACCGCCATTACACCGCCATTACCAACCTTATTGCGGGCGGGCGGGGGGGGGGGGGGGGGGGCGTGCCGACGGTCGGGGAGGAGGGCGCATTTTCATTACGTTAATTTTCATACGTGTTTACCACACTGTCACAGATAATACACTGACGTTACGTTACTGGTTGCAATAATGGTGGTAATTACATACGGTTTCCGAACGCGGAATAGAGGATTTATGATATTAATGTAGATCAAGATATTTATTCTTCAATGTAAGCACATTACAATGCACTAATGAACGTCAGAGAACAAAATACGTGACTGGTGTGGAACACTTGGTTGGAACGAAGTTATGTTATTTTATTTTCGACTTTTTCGAGAAGTCTCTTTTTTGAATTTATGAAATTTTTGAAATTTTTGAATTTTTGAAATTTTTGAAATTTTTGAAATTTTTGAAATTTTTGAAATTTTTGAATTTTTTTGAATTTTTTGAAATTTTTGAATATTTTTTAAATTATGAAATTTTGACATTTTTGACATTTTCGACACTTTTGACACTTTTTACTTTTAGGTTCTGGACTTTTTTCACTTTGTCACTTCTCACTTTTACTTTTCATTACACTTCACTTCACTTCACTTTATTCTATGTTTCTCAATCTTATGGGTGTCGCGTTTTCGTGACGTGACGCTTATTCGTGACGGTCACGTGACTTTTTTTCGCCTAGCCCCCATCCGCGAACCGTCCGATAAGGAACTTCGTTCCAAAACTACCACCGGTTCTAACCCTACACCTCTGGCCCGAGAAGTATTATGACCGAAAAGAAACTCGACGGGACTTATTTTTTTCAAAACAGTAATACATTATTAGATCTCAAAGATACAAAATAATACGTAGTTCTTCAAGAAGACATATCAAAACAGCTTGAGAGACAGATAATGTACCTACTGTTTAATTATAAAGAAAAATAAATCCTAGTCTGACTGCTTCACAAAACGTTTGATATATTTCCCTACCTAAACGGTGTCCTATAAATGTTAGATGATTTTGTAGTAGTTTCTGGTTTGGGCCATGCATCTTTGTCCGTCATATAATAGTCCTCGAACCTGCAATAACCCTTTGACATTAATGACATTTTCAAATATTTCTTAAGAGCGGGTTAAGGTAAATTTAAAGCATCGACGGGTTAATAAATATGAACACCTTGACCAACAAATTATAAACTATTTCAATACCAAATTTCATCTAAATACGTACAGCGGTTATTGGTTGTTTCTTCCCCATGTTAACTTCCACCCCTTTTGCATCCGCTTAAGGGATAACTGAGATAAAACTATTTTATTTCATTGTCCAGAGCTCAAATTATCTCCATACCAAATTTTATCTAAATCGATTCTACGGTTAATAATTCCCTATACCTACAAATTTCCCACTCCCTTTCACCCCTTTAGGGTTGATTTTCGGGGTGAAAACTATCCTTTGTCCTTTCTTGAGACCCATACTATCTATATACCAATTTTCATCTAAATCTGTTCAGCGGTAAAAAAATCCTCATACCAACTTCCAACCCCCTTTTCACCCCCACAAGGGTTTGAAAACTATCCTATGACGTTTCTCGAGACTCAAATTATCTCCATCCTCATTTCTATCTAAATCGTTTCAGCGGTTAAACATTCTCCATACAAACTTTCAACCCCCTTTTCACCCCCACCAGGGTTGATTTTCGGGATTAAAACTATATATTATCCTTTCCTGGGACTCAAACTATCTCTATACAAAATTTCATCAAAATCCGTTCAGCCGTTTTCACGTGATGCGCGGTCAAATAAACAGACAAACAGATAAACAGATAAACAGACAAAAATTCTAAAAATTGTTGGAACGTGTTCTGTTATCGATTCTAAGTATCCCCAGCCAACTTTTTTTCGATTATCTTCCATGTACAGACTTTCGACCCTCTTCAGCTTTATTATATGTATAGATATCGTCGCCTTAGTACCTACAACAGAAGCTGTCGCAGATAGCTTAAAATTACTGTTGTTTTTGTGTAACTAGATCTAAGTTAATCATTTTCTCGATTTATACCAATTTGTTTATTTTTGTAATTTAATAAAGTGTATAAATTCGTGTTTACATGTCTAGTTCTTAAGTACTGATTTATGTCTTAATTTTATTGATATCATGTCATAATACGCAAAATGTCTAGATTATAAGAATTTTGTACTAATTTATGAAGAAATGTCCCATATAAATATCAATTTTAACCCTCCTACCAACATGTAATACTGTAAGCTTATTCGTGAATAAATATCTAATTTACACGGCACATACCAGCCACTAGTACGAGCACGCTAAAAAACCCATAAAAGAGGCCAGCACTCGTACTCGTTGCTCATTCACTTCTCACCGCTCACTTCTACAACTACTCCCAGCGGGGAAACACCTGCAACTACACTGCTCAAATGTTTTACAATTCTAAATAAGTGTATTTATTCATCTCCCTACATGACCTGGTAAATGGTACAGCGGGTCAGCGCTGCTTGGTTCGACGTGGTAATCCGGTCTGCACACAACAGAAGCCTTATTGCGCTTACCGTGGGACTAGGTTGATGTTTGTAAGATTGTCCCATAATATTTATTATTTATTTAGTAAACGGTAATAAATATTATTCGAAACGGGATATTTACCATGTATATTTGAGTTTATGAGCACCCGATATTTCGGCGCAGTTGCATGCACCATCATCACGGAGTAACTAACGTTGAGCGAGTTTTAGTGGTCTACCCACACACCGTAGCGATCTACCCTCTTTCGAGTTCGCTTTTTTCGTCCATTGTCACTGCTACTACTACTGTCCGCGTTCTCACTTGTAACTCGATCACGATTGCGACACACAACACTTACAGTGTCAACTCGCGCGTTTTTTGCGAAACAGTATATTTTGGATTAGAGAACTTCCGGATCACTGGATACCAGACACTTGATAGACGAAACCCATCCTCCCGGTTAAAATTCTTATATTTAAAAATTTCAATGGCCTCTTTGACCATCCTGGGTATGTAGTGCCTTTCGGTCGAAAGTATCTGAGGGTTATGTAACTCAATCCAATGATTTGTTCCCGCCTCCAGTAGGTGTTCCGCGATCGCCGACTTCCGAGGATCATTGTTCCTGTACGCTCGGATGTGTTCCTTTATACGGCATGAGATTGTGCGCTTCGTTTGACCGATGTAAGAGCTACCACAGCTACAGTCTATTTTATAAACACCTGGACGTTCAAGTGGGAAACTGTCTTTAGGTGTGCGTAAATATTGGGACAGTTTTCTATAAGGGGTGAAGACAGTAGTGACAGAGAACTTCTTTAAAATATTAGCAACCTTATCTGTCACACCCTTTATATATGGTAAGTACGCCGGTTGTCGCTCCACTTTATAATTCAGGCGCTTAGGGGTATCGGCGTGTCGAGGTGGCCTTATCCGCCCATTATAACCATTCCTCTGTAGGACGTCCCTTAAATGTGTCAGTTCCTTATTTAAATGCTCCTCATCGCATAGGTTGTATGCACGGTCGGTAAGTGACGTCACTACAGAGTACAGTTGGCGAGGGTGGTGATGCGAGTTAGCATGAAGGTAACGATCCGTGTGAGTGGGCTTTCTGTATACAGAGTGACTAAGAGAACCGTCATCCCGAACCCCAACTTTTACGTCAAGGAATGCAATACTTCTGTCCCTCTCCATTTCGTAAGTAAACCGCATTTTCCCGTGAATGCCGTTCAAATGTGCCAGGTATGAATGGTTATAATGGGCGGATAAGGCCACCTCGACACGCCGATACCCCTAAGCGCCTGAATTATAAAGTGGAGCGACAACCGGCGTACTTACCATATATAAAGTGTGTGACAGATAAGGTTGCTAATATTTTAAAGAAGTTCTCTGTCACTACTGTCTTCACCCCTTATAGAAAACTGTCCCAATATTTACGCACACCTAAAGACAGTTTCCCACTTGAACGTCCAGGTGTTTGTAAAATAAACTGTAGCTGTGGTAGCTCTTACATCGGTCAAACGAAGCGCACAATCTCATGCCGTATAAAGGAACACATCCGAGCGTACAGGAACAATGATCCTCGGAAGTCGGCGATCGCGGAACACCTACTGGAGGCGGGAACAAATCATTGGATTGAGTTACATAACCCTCAGATACTTTCGACCGAAAGGCACTACATACCCAGGATGGTCAAAGAGGCCATTGAAATTTTTAAATATAAGAATTTTAACCGGGAGGATGGGTTTCGTCTATCAAGTGTCTGGTATCCAGTGATCCGGAAGTTCTCTAATCCAAAATATACCCGGACGGACCCGGGGTATGTCCTTAAACTACGTCCGGACCTGGGTATGTCCTTAAACTACGCCAAAAAGAGAGGTATGGGCACTGCGAATGGCATCTCGCTAAGTGTGGTAGGGCACGTTCAGCGAATGTCATCGCTCAAATCTGGAGCAGAGCCCGACTGGGGAAGTACCTCCACCTTACAGAAAACCACAGCCAAATAGCACTAGACCCTACTCATAGTGTTGTGTTCCTGCTGGTGAGTAAGGTTGCCAAAGAGCTCAAAGAGGACCCAGTGTGTTGACGATGAGGGACCTTCTTGTTCCTTTAGTCGTCAACACAGTGAATCCTCCTCTTTGTAAAGGGTCGGCAACGCGCATGTGACTCCTTTGGAGTTGCAGGCGTCCATAGGTTACGGTAGCTGCTTACCATCAGGCGGGCCGTATGCTTGTTTGCCACCGTCGTAGTATTAAAAAAAAAAAAAAAAAAAAAAAAAAAAAATGTTTCGCAAAAAAACGCGCGAGTTGACACTGTAAGTGTTGTGTTGATCGAGTTACAAGTGAGAACGCGGACAGTAGTAGTAGCAGTGACAATGGACGAAAAAAGCGAACTCGAAAGAGGGTAGATCGCTACGGTGTGTGGGTAGACCACTAAAACTCGCTCAACGTTAGTTACTCCGTGATGATGGTGCATGCAACTGCGCCGAAATATCGGGTGCTCATAAACTCAAATATACATGGTAAATATCCCGTTTCGAATAATATTTATAATGTGAATGACCATGTGAGCTTGAAATCATATATAACGGTAATAAAACATGCAAATCGTACTAGTTTGAAATTAATTTAACTGTCAAGGAAGGAACAACATTGGAAAAGCTTGTTTTTTCGGTACAAACTGAAAGCCTTGAGGCGTTACTCAGAAAATACAGTTATTTATTTAGGAAATGGTAACGAATTCATTATTAAGGTCAATTTTGTCACAAATGGAATTTTTACTACCTCTCTATATTTAATACTTAGGTATAACATTTTAAGAACAATGTTCGAGGGTCCTCTAAAAATTCTAAAATACGGCCCGTGACAGTGAGCGCCTATCGGGCCGGAGAAAAGTGGCAAATTACATATTTACGTGCCCGCGAAAAGGAAGCGGAGGTCCAACCGTGACAACCGAAAAAGTTTAGACCACCGGGGTTGTAATCTAACTTTAAAACACGTTAAGACATGGGGCCGTATTTTAACTTTAAAACACGTTTATACACAATCCAACTTGAATACAACTCCAATGCATTAACTACGTAATACAGCTACCTATCGCCTAAACGTGTGAATCAGAAATGTCAGAATTTGCTTGAAAATTATTCAGATTCAACTCCAATACAACTTTAATATTGCTTGTTTAGATATTTGTTGTATGTTGGAGTTATTTTGAAGATAGATTGTGTTTAATGTATTGTTGATGTATTTTAAAATTATAATACGATACAAGATCCAACTCCAATGTATTAACTACGTAATACAGCTAACGCCTAATCGTCTGAATCAATATTTATTCGTTGGAGTTGTGTTGGGGACACATTGTGATTTTAATGTATTCTTTATATATTTATTTACAAGTTAGAATTCAGCACCCGCTCTACAGGAATTGACGCAGATACCTAACACCTAGCTATAGCCTGTCCAGAAAGAGAATTGTCGTAGAATGTATGAGCTCCCATATCAACCATGACACTTCTCTTTTCGGACAAACTCTACTATTGTGTTATTTGTTCATGCTTAAGTGGCTATCGGTAGTCAATAAATACTCGTAGTACTTATAATTTCTTGGTCATTATGTCTGGACGCCTTAGAAATGGGAAAATGAAAGTAATATATCTGCAGCGTAGGAATAGGAACCTTTGGTCGGTCACGCTCGGCGTTCAAATTTCGAATACAATGTCTGCTCCTCCTTATTGTAGTTAGGTAGGTTATAATCTAGATATACCTAGATTAATGCAATACTTTTAGATATAGATGGGCTCATCATGGTCATAATTTTAAGAGCCTGACTCTTGTCGGTAGAGTAATCGCCATTCTGTTCTGTTCTCCGCTAATTCTTTTAGCTCTTGATAGGTTTAAGTTCACCGGAGTTGCAGAATATGCAGAATCGATTAAGCCACACCCACTATTATTTCAAATTATCCCAAATTTTAAAGTTTGAGAATCAAAGTGGTGTCCGTGACGCAGTGATGGCGATACTTTACTTTCTTCTACCATGTGTATCGTTGATTTATGATGTCATGATGTGTATGACCAAATCGCATAACGTCAGGGTAATTAGTGTGACCTTTTTAGCTTTCTGACTGATATATTGAATCACTGTAAAGTGATGTTTTATGTTCGTGACTATAACACGTTAAGTCAATTGTTTCAATCGTTTTAAAATCTAAATCTGACATGCTTTGTTTACTATCACTGGTAGTTTGATCACAAAATGTACACTTTGACTATAAAATTATCTGTAACAATCGTATAAAAAATTTTTGTTCTTATGCAATCGTCCTTATAATATTTTATCTGTTTTTTTTCTTAATTTTTGTGTCAATTATTTTGTAAATATTCCATACTTACGTACTTTTATTCCAATTCACCCGAATGCAATTTTTCCCAATTTGTAGATAAGTAACGATTTATATAGATTTCAGAACACTATAATCATGCAATCTTGTCCATCAATTGTGTAAAAATATATAATCAAAATAAAGTAAAAGCTTCCTAATTGTGTAGTTATTCTAAAAGTTCGAGGCTTAGGTATGCTCTAATAATAACACAGTATAAAAATAACAAAAGACGAAGCGCCAAAATGTGTAACTAAGCGTGAAATAATGGAAAAGAAAAAGTGAGAAAAGAAAGTCATCGGGACGTGAAATAGGCTTAACTCTCTAGTCTAGTAGTATCAATATCAATGATCAGGGCTTTAATCTATCTATTTATGTAGGGACCGCCTCAGTAATAATGTACAAATATTTTGACCATGTTTAGTCTGACTGCAGAGTGCAGACATATAATTTGGGAATATACCTAAGTACGAATAGGTAGTGTAGCATGACGCTACGTTTACCGTACGACATCTGTCGACTTTCTTCACAACTGCCGTGCCTAAGGAAGGTCTAAGGCTAGGTTACTGTTGATATATAAAAAAGCGTACATTGTGATTCACGGCATTACAGGTAGATGGCGCTTATATCAGTCCGCATTTTGTAATACGACTGGCAGTTATAAAATTGAGATAATACTCGCGCTAATTTTGAAAGTGAATTTTTGTGGTATTCCAGATTGTCAAAAAGAAAAAAGTTGATTTTTGATTGAGTGTGTCAGAGCTACGGGGAGATCTTTAAAAAAAAACAGATATTCTGGTTTTGTCTGGGGGTTTTGCTATAATTTGCTTTGTTGCATCGTGGTGAAGTGCGATTTATTTCTCTAGATCTTTGCATTCAAACATTATATAGCAAGTGCTATTAATACATTATTGGAGCAAAAACAAAACCAAATACGTTGCCGGGCAAAAAGGCAACTAGTTTGACCGCCTGAGCCGGAAGGATTCCGGAAGGCACTTGTGGGTGCCGGACCGGCGAGACGGTCTGCAACTGCCGCGTTTTTCCGCGGGATTCTTCACCATCGTCGGAGAATTAGAGTCCGCATCCAGCGGGCTCTCCAAGTGAGAAAAGGAGTTCAGCGAGCTATTGGGTCCGCCTAAATCAAAGCGGACACTTGCCCACGAACTCTTTTCAATTTAAAACTACAGCTTTAGCCATCCTGCTTTCGAGAATATCATATTATTTACATTTTTTTAAAAACGTTATAAATCCGATTCCTTTTCTTTGTATCCAGTATTTTTGTGCCATAATAGTCTTTTTTGTTGTTTTGCTAAATTTCCCAAAATTCCAATTGCCTCGTTTGACGGGCGTACTTACTGCACCCACTTCCCAAATTATTAATTAAAATACACGTACGTTAAGGTTACAAAAGTAAACGTTTTCTTATCATACATTTCTGTAGAAATATGTGTAACCGCCTTTACATATTCAATTATAAACTTTATTTCCGACTTAATCCAAGTTGAAGCTCTTAATTCCCTGGGACCGGGAGTTGGATTAATGGAAGTCTGTGGGGGACGTGCTAATCTTCGTTTAAGGTACAGTTACAACGTTGATTACAGGAGCAATACTTATAATTACATAAGCATAATTTGCTACTTTCCTACAGTGACGTCAACGGTCTCCTAGCCTAGTCGGTAGTGACCCTACATTTGAAGCAGGAGGTCCCTGGTTCGAATCCTGGTCAGGGCATTTATTTGTGTGTTTAACGGATTTCTTCCTGAGTTATGGATGTTTTCTCTATGTATTTAAGTATTTATCTGTATCTATATATTTATTATATATATCGTCGCCTTAGTACCCACAACAGAAGCTGTCGCAGATAGCTTAAAATTACTGTTGTTTTTGTGTAACTAGATCTAAGTTAATCATTTTCTCGATTTATACCAATTTGTTTATTTTTGTAATTTAATAAAGTGTATAAATTCGTGTTTACATGTCTAGTTCTTAAGTACTGATTTATGTCTTAATTTTATTGATATCATGTCATAATACGCAAAATGTCTAGATTATAAGAATTTTGTACTAATTTATGAAGAAATGTCCCATATAAATATCAATTTTAACCCTCCTACCAACATGTAATACTGTAAGCTTATTCGTGAATAAATGTCTAATTTACACGGCACATACCAGCCACTAGTACGAGCACGCTAAAAAACCCATAAAAGAGGCCAGCACTCGTACTCGTTGCTCACATCCTATTAGGGCAGGAGTCCCGCAAGGCTCCGTCCTCTCGCCTACACTCTATTCGTTGTTCACGAACGACATTCCTAGGCACCCGCGTGTCGAACTAGGGTTGTTCGCGGACGACACCGCGCTCTTTACGACGCACAATCGCTACATTCTTGTTCGGAAATACCTCCAAGAGGCAATCAATGGCCTAGGTCAATGGTTTCGTCTTTGGCGTATTGAAGTAAATCCGGACAAGAGCGCAGCGATTATCTTCCACCCTACTGCCATAGGTCCGACAGGCAGGAAGGTGGCTCCGGTCCGGCTTTTTGACCAGCCCATTCCGTGGGTTAACGAGGTCAAATATCTAGGCGTCACTCTCGACCGTCGTATGACTTTCAAAAGCCACATCCGTAGGGTACGCAACAGAGCGCTGTTCGTATTAGGAAGGCTAGGGCCGATGATTAACAAGTTTAGTAAAATGTCACTTAGAAATAAGCTGACACTCTACAAGACTTGTGTTCGTCCAATCATGGCATACTCAAGTGTGGTTTTTACCCACGTGGGTATGTCAAGTCTCGAGCCGCTTCAGGTCGTTCAGAATCGTTTCCTCCGTAGGGCGACTGGGGCCCCGTGGTACCAGACGACCCTCAGTTTGCACCATGACGCGGGGCTTGACTCCCTTTATGGTTTCTTTAAGCAGACTGCCCGGCGTTATTTTGACAACGCTCCGCACAGTAGTAATCCGCTAGTTAGGAAGGCTGCGAACTACATTCCCAACCCTCCCCCCCTCGGACTCTTAACACGGAAGTCACTGATTAGGGGCCGCTCGGTTCGGCGGCCTAGGCACTACGTCACGGACCAGGACGACGCACTCACAGCGGCCATTCATGAGAAATGGAACGCTGTGCGTGCGCCCTCCCCCACATGTACACTGCGGCGCCCCCGCCGGCGGGGACGCCCACCTCGGAACAGTCGCGACCACATCGACACGTTCAGTCCCTTATCCACCCGGTACCGCCGCATACCGGATAGAGTCACCCCGACAGTCGTCGGGCCTAGCTGAGTTTCTTGCTGGAGTCTTCTCAGCTAGGCTAGGAGTAGCGAACCAGCGACAAAACCCCCATTAGCTCGATCCCCCCCCACTCACCCAGATCAGGTTGAACTCGCTTCAACTGATCTCGCTGGAAGCGCAAGCTCGGTAGGAGCATTCCAGCGTAGCAAACTCATCACGTTAGGTCGCGGAAGGGTCCTGGATTTTCCCCCGGCAACCATCCCACCAAACAGTCCGCCCGCTTTAGCGCTCCAGAAGCATAAAGCCCAAGTCAGGCTCAAAAAAAAAAAAAAAAAAAAAAAAAAAAAAAAAAAAAAAAAAAAAAAAAAAAAAAAAAAAAAAAAAAAAAAAAAAAAAAAAAAAAAAAAAAAAAAAAAGTACTCGTTGCTCATTCACTTCTCACCGCTCACTTCTCCAACTACTCCCGGCGGGGAAACACCTGCAACTACACTGCTCAAATGTTTTACAATTCTAAATAAGTGTTTTTATTCATCTCCCTACATGACCTGGTAAATGGTACAGCGGGTCAGCGCTGCTTGGTTCGACGTGGTAATCCGGTCTGCACACAACAGAAGCCTTATTGCGCTTACCGTGGGACTAGGTTGATGTTTGTAAGATTGTCCCATAATATTTATTATTTATTTAGTAAACGGTAATAAATATTATTCGAAACGGGATATTTACCATGTATATTTGAGTTTATGAGCACCCGATATTACGGCGCATTTGCATGCACCATCATCACGGAGTAACTAACGTTGAGCGAGTTTTAGTGGTCTACCCACACACCGTAGCGATCTACCCTCTTTCGAGTTCGCTTTTTTCGTCCATTGTCACTGCTACTACTACTGTCCGCGTTCTCACTTGTAACTCGATCACGATTGCGACACACAACACTTACAGTGTCAACTCGCGCGTTTTTTGCGAAACAGTATATTTTGGATTAGAGAACTTCCGGATCACTGGATACCAGACACTTGATAGACGAAACCCATCCTCCCGGTTAAAATTCTTATATTTAAAAATTTCAATGGCCTCTTTGACCATCCTGGGTATGTAGTGCCTTTCGGTCGAAAGTATCTGAGGGTTATGTAACTCAATCCAATGATTTGTTCCCGCCTCCAGTAGGTGTTCCGCGATCGCCGGCTTCCGAGGATCATTGTTCCTGTACGCTCGGATGTGTTCCTTTATACGGCATGAGATTGTGCGCTTCGTTTGACCGATGTAAGAGCTACCACAGCTACAGTTTATTTTATAAACACCTGGACGTTCAAGTGGGAAACTGTCTTTAGGTGTGCGTAAATATTGGGACAGTTTTCTATAAGGGGTGAAGACAGTAGTGACAGAGAACTTCTTTAAAATATTAGCAACCTTATCTGTCACACCCTTTATATATGGTAAGTACGCCGGTTGTCGCTCCACTTTATAATTCAGGCGCTTAGGGGTATCGGCGTGTCGAGGTGGCCTTATCCGCCCATTATAACCATTCCTCTGTAGGACGTCCCGTAGTAGTAGCAGTGACAATGGACGAAAAAAGCGAACTCGAAAGAGGGTAGATCGCTACGGTGTGTGGGTAGACCACTAAAACTCGCTCAACGTTAGTTACTCCGTGATGATGGTGCATGCAACTGCGCCGAAATATCGGGTGCTCATAAACTCAAATATACATGGTAAATATCCCGTTTCGAATAATATTTATAATGTGAATGACCATGTGAGCTTGAAATCATATATAACGGTAATAAAACATGCAAATCGTACTAGTTTGAAATTAATTTAACTGTCAAGGAAGGAACAACATTGGAAAAGCTTGTTTTTTCGGTACAAACTGAAAGCCTTGAGGCGTTACTCAGAAAATACAGTTATTTATTTAGGAAATGGTAACGAATTCATTATTAAGGTCAATTTTGTCACAAATGGAATTTTTACTACCTCTCTATATTTAATACTTAGGTATAACATTTTAAGAACAATGTTCGAGGGTCCTCTAAAAATTCTTAAATACGGCCCGTGACAGTGAGCGCCTATCGGGCCGGAGAAAAGTGGCAAATTACATATTTACATGCCCGCGAAAAGGAAGCGGAGGTCCAACCGTGACAACCGAAAAAGTTTAGACCACCGGGGTTGTAATCTAACTTTAAAACACGTTAAGACATGGGGCCGTATTTTAACTTTAAAACACGTTTATACACAATCCAACTTGAATACAACTCCAATGCATTAACTACGTAATACAGCTACCTATCGCCTAAACGTGTGAATCAGAAATGTCAGAATTTGCTTGAAAATTATTCAGATTCAACTCCAATACAACTTTAATATTGCTTGTTTAGATATTTGTTGTATGTTGGAGTTATGTTGAAGATAGATTGTGTTTAATGTATTGTTTATTTATTTTAAAATTATAATACGATACAAGATCCAACTCCAATGTATTAACTACGTAATACAGCTAACGCCTAATCGTCTGAATCAATATTTATTCGTTGGAGTTGTGTTGGGGACACATTGTGATTTTAATGTATTCTTTATATATTTATTTACAAGTTAGAATTCAGCACCCGCTCTACAGGAATTGACGCAGATACCTAACACCTAGCTATAGCCTGTCCAGAAAGAGAATTGTCGTAGAATGTATGAGCTCCCATATCAACCATGACACTTCTCTTTTCGGACAAACTCTACTATTGTGTTATTTGTTCATGCTTAAGTGGCTATCGGTAGTCAATAAATACTCGTAGTACTTATAATTTCTTGGTCATTATGTCTGGACGCCTTAGAAATGGGAAAATGAAAGTAATATATCTGCAGCGTAGGAATAGGAACCTTTGGTCGGTCACGCTCGGCGTTCAAATTTCGAATACAATGTCTGCTCCTCCTTATTGTAGTTAGGTAGGTTATAATCTAGATATACCTAGATTAATGCAATACTTTTAGATATAGATGGGCTCATCATGGTCATAATTTTAAGAGCCTGACTCTTGTCGGTAGAGTAATCGCCATTCTGTTCTGTTCTCCGCTAATTCTTTTAGCTCTTGATAGGTTTAAGTTCACCGGAGTTGCAGAATATGCAGAATCGATTAAGCCACACCCACTATTATTTCAAATTATCCCAAATTTTAAAGTTTGAGAATCAAAGTGGTGTCTGTGACGCAGTGATGGCGATACTTTATTTTCTTCTACCATGTGTATCGTTGATTTATGATGTCATGATGTGTATGACCAAATCGCATAACGTCAGGGTAATTAGTGTGACCTTTTTAGCTTTCTGACTGATATATTGAATCACTGTAAAGTGATGTTTTATGTTCGTGACTATAACACGTTAAGTCAATTGTTTCAATCGTTTTAAAATCTAAATCTGACATGCTTTGTTTACTATCACTGGTAGTTTGATCACAAAATGTACACTTTGACTATAAAATTATCTGTAACAATCGTATAAAAAATTTTTGTTCTTATGCAATCGTCCTTATAATATTTTATCTGTTTTTTTTCTTAATTTTTGTGTCAATTATTTTGTAAATATTCCATACTTACGTACTTTTATTCCAATTCACCCGAATGCAATTTTTCCCAATTTGTAGATAAGTAACGATTTATATAGATTTCAGAACACTATAATCATGCAATCTTGTCCATCAATTGTGTAAAAATATATAATCAAAATAAAGTAAAAGCTTCCTAATTGTGTAGTTATTCTAAAAGTTCGAGGCTTAGGTATGCTCTAATAATAACACAGTATAAAAATAACAAAAGACGAAGCGCCAAAATGTGTAACTAAGCGTGAAATAATGGAAAAGAAAAAGTGAGAAAAGAAAGTCATCGGGACGTGAAATAGGCTTAACTCTCTAGTCTAGTAGTATCAATATCAATGATCAGGGCTTTAATCTATCTATTTATGTAGGGACCGCCTCAGTAATAATGTACAAATATTTTGACCATGTTTAGTCTGACTGCAGAGTGCAGACATATAATTTGGGAATATACCTAAGTACGAATAGGTAGTGTAGCATGACGCTACGTTTACCGTACGACATCTGTCGACTTTCTTCACAACTGCCGTGCCTAAGGAAGGTCTAAGGCTAGGTTACTGTTGATATATAAAAAAGCGTACATTGTGATTCACGGCATTACAGGTAGATGGCGCTTATATCAGTCCGCATTTTGTAATACGACTGGCAGTTATAAAATTGAGATAATACTCGCGCTAATTTTGAAAGTGAATTTTTGTGGTATTCCAGATTGTCAAAAAGAAAAAAGTTGATTTTTGATTGAGTGTGTCAGAGCTACGGGGAGATCTTTAAAAAAAAACAGATATTCTGGTTTTGTCTGGGGGTTTTGCTATAATTTGCTTTGTTGCATCGTGGTGAAGTGCGATTTATTTCTCTAGATCTTTGCATTCAAACATTATATAGCAAGTGCTATTAATACATTATTGGAGCAAAAACAAAACCAAATACGTTGCCGGGCAAAAAGGCAACTAGTTTGACCGCCTGAGCCGGAAGGATTCCGGAAGGCACTTGTGGGTGCCGGACCGGCGAGACGGTCTGCAACTGCCGCGTTTTTCCGCGGGATTCTTCACCATCGTCGGAGAATTAGAGTCCGCATCCAGCGGGCTCTCCAAGTGAGAAAAGGAGTTCAGCGAGCTATTGGGTCCGCCTAAATCAAAGCGGACACTTGCCCACGAACTCTTTTCAATTTAAAACTACAGCTTTAGCCATCCTGCTTTCGAGAATATCATATTATTTACATTTTTTTAAAAACGTTATAAATCCGATTCCTTTTCTTTGTATCCAGTATTTTTGTGCCATAATAGTCTTTTTTGTTGTTTTGCTAAATTTCCCAAAATTCCAATTGCCTCGTTTGACGGGCGTATAAAGACCTGGCTCATTTAGGCTACGTTCAGCCAGCGAATCATCTGTCACCATCCATATCACCCGCCTCATTAATCCATTATTTTCCTGCAGCCAAATTATTACCAGCCGAGTCTTTATTTTTACTTATCAGTTTTGCTAACTATTGAATGTGAAATATCCTTATATAGGTACAGTTATCTTCATTTTTAAGTGAAGTGCTAATATTAAATATTCTGATTATTGTAATTTAATTACATTCTAACCATTCAAGAGGGCGCTATTACTCTCATTTATATGGCAACTGTTCAGTTCTCTATGGTATGGTGACATCTTGATTTGTTTACCTGTCAGCTTTGATGTTAATTTGAAAAAGTTTTACAGCGAATAAGTTACATTTCCCGAGCGTATTACTTACAGCAGTTTATTATATACGCTATCTACAATGTTCCGCTTTTGACTATTCGTAATTTTGGGAACTTTCTGTCGTTTATTATTTAATATTCTACACTTTATTATTATTCAGAAAAACTGCCTCAATGACAGTGACAGCCTATAACATGCACTCACACATGCATATCATTCTGTCATTAAAATTATTGCCAGTGTAAGAAATTAGTTCTAATGAAATTCCGCAACATGGCGCGTGATCATATATTTCCGGTCAGGCTTTACTATCCTTATTGCTGGATTCGGACATCTGGCAGATTTTAATGGGTCCGAGTGACACACTAGCAACATTTTTGAATTGGAAAATAAATAGTAATACCGAAGTAGGTAAAAACTGCCGAAGTTCTCTCAGTTATAATGGACAAGACCAATATTTTAACATTAGAACAAAAAACATTGCGTATTATTACGGAAACATTATACGTCGTTTGTTACTACTTTAGCCGAACATAAACTTATGTGAATATAATCTTATTCTAGAAATAGGCATGAAAACATTCAATCCAATTTCTATAAAGATTTACGCAAGTACACGAACGAAATTGAAATTTCTGCGCAAACTTATTAAGTACTTAAGTACTTACTTACGGTGTAGTTAAAAGGTTAGGAGTACTTATACACTCGTTGAGACTACCTGTACTTTTAATAAATAAAAAGGAGATGCTTTGTCATAAATCATCATCATCCAAGCGCTTATCTTGGATTTTCTCAACCTGATGGTATAAATTGCCGTAGTTACCAGTTTAGCAGAACCGTCCAACCTTCCAACCCAAAAGCAAAACTAGGCCTTATAAAGATTAGGTCCGGTTTCGTTTCGACATTTTCCTTCACCGGAAAGCGACCGGTAAACATCAAATAACATAAGGTCATAAATTCATTTGTACGGGCCGGGATCCATTTATCCGTATTAAATACGGGGTAATGTGGAACTAGATAGTGACAATTCTGAAAGAGAAAAAAAAAGGTCAATAAGAATGTAATAAAAACTAACACATAAGTTAGATGTACAACAACGTGCTCCAATCCAACACACGTTCTGGATGAAATTGTCGATACAACCACTAATTCGACTCACGCTCGTCGACAAATAAGTCCAAATCACGTATTGAACATCTACCAACGTAGCCCACATAAATCAAGCGGAAACATACCTTTTCTAAATGGTATAAGAGCCTAAGCGTACGCACAAATTTGTTGGTTTATAAAGCGACAAGGGGAGGCACGGATTTTACCAGTTGAATGTCGACATTGACCCAATTTCTGAGAGAGGGCATCTATTTGGCCGTGTTCCTAATAAATTCGGTAACATTTCACCTTTCCGTCTCTCGGGTGTTAAAAGCAAATGTATTGGTTTTGATAACAGGATAGGAAATTGGCGAGAAAATATAGGATGCTGTGCTTTTAAATATGTGAATACGGTTTCCTTTCTGTAATATTGCTGTGAAGGTGTAGTTATTTAACGTAATTTTCATGAATATAATTGTGATGGAGAAGTTCGCTATGCGCAGTGTATTCGCTATGTGCGAAGTGCATCGCAATGCACAATGTGACAAAAACTGCAATGGGACATCACCTATGTCCCCTTCAACTCAGTCAACTGTCAAAATAGTAAATCAGTCAGAGACTTTTCTTATAAGCAAGGATTACAAGTCATTTATAAAAAAGAAAAAAAAAGATTGATCCCTGGCCCTAACGATGGCGCCACAATCATGCACAGGATAGGCACACCTAAAGTGATTTGGGTAAAACCGTTAATTGCTTTCGGAAAAAAAATAGTAAGGTGGTAATCGTCAGCAGTCATCAAAATGGAACTCCTCATTGGCACGTATTTTTTTCGGCAATTTTTTGTTTTGTAAAGGTTGTAAAGGTCAACTTATGTTTCTAAAAGTTCTTGATGTGTGATGTGTAATGTGTAACGGAAGTAGGTGGGTAATTATTAACTGGAGTTAATGATAATAGTGATGATACCATGAATGGAGCAACGGCACTCCGCTTTAAAACAATCTAGCTATCCTTGTATCCTTGATTTATTGATAAAAACACAAAAATCAGTATATGAATGCTTGTAAGATTTGAGGACTTGTCTCGAGCCCTCATGGACCCCATTTTCAGAGCCGCGTGTTGACAAAAACGGGACCAATCTGTATGCATATACTTACAATAAAAAAAGATTTTCAAAATCGGTTCAGATATGATGGAATTATTGAGTAACAAATTAAAAAAATACACAATCGAATTGAGAACCTTCTTTTTTTGAAATTTGAAGTCGGTTAAAAAGGGTTCTAATAGTATCTCTCTTGCCGAAGAGACCCGATCGAACGCTGTCTGTAATTCTCATGGCTCGTATATAAAAAGCCATAAATAAAGAACCCGTTTTAATTTCTCTTGTTTGTATAGTAAGTAGTAGCCTAAATTAGTGGCTTCCTATCTCTTATCTGTTTCACACACGAACGCGGCTGCGCGACTCAACGCTGGATATTTTATTTATTTAAACAAAGAGCATGAAATAGCAGATTTAAATTTCTTGAAGTCGGTTGAAAACTCTGGCATGAACCAAATCTGCAGTTTTTAATAAGGTTAACATCGTAGTGCTCGATACGCTAATGCCCAATAGTTGACATTCCAATAGATAACACGTACTGGGACAGTGACGAGGACGTCGAGGACTAAGCTAGATTTCTTATGTACATAATTCAATAAAGTAATCTGACAGCTACTGGCATACAGAGTGGTTTGCAAATGTACGTAAAGTGCTGTTAAATTACTTCAATCAAATAAAATAAAAATATTTTTTTGTAAGAAACTTTAAAAAAATCAGCCGTGCCTATCGCTAAATAGCGATCTCTACCACAGACTACCTTGGAAATCATTAGAAGAGGTCCAGCAATAAACGTCACTTAGGTGATATAATAATTAAAATAATTTCTATAAACATTCTGTTAAAATCCCACGACTATAAATACTACCACAGCTCTTATATTTATTACTTATTTATTATCAGATATTTCGTAAATGATTTACAACTTGACTTGGCATCTGAAAAATAACTTGTAAATCCTTTTTGGCTTTCTGTATTCCATTACATTTTTACGCCTAATGTGTGAAATAAATATAAAAAAGCTCGTCTGGCTGGAGAATGAACGCACCGCGTAACAGATAGGTATACTTTCAGGATTTTAGGTCGAACTGTGTGCGTATTTACGTAAGGGGTTCAAAATAATCTTGTTTGCCACACTTGTTTATACTACTATGGTGTCAAATAAGCATACGGCCTGTCTAATGGTAAGCAGCTACCATAGCCTATTTACACATGTAACTCTGAAGTGTCACATGCGCATTGCTGCTAAGGTGGATACATTGTGTAAAGTCATATCTAAGTAACAGCAAGTCGCACAATCATTTCAGGCGTGCCTCAGGGAAGTTACCTTGGACCATTACTATTTTTAATATTTATTAATGATCTGCCGAAGGCAACAAAACTCAAGACAATTCTTTTCGCAGATGACACCACTATAATAGTTAAAGGAAGTGATCTAAAAACGTATGAGACTGAAATTAATGAAGCATTAAGTGACATGCATAATTGGATTAGCAACAATAACTTACTTATTAATTTTAGCAAGACGCAATATATGCAGTTTTACTCATATGGGGTTGAGCTTCCCCAAATTAAAATTAATATGAATAGCCTTCTGCTAGATGAAACTGCCAATACTAAGTTCTTGGGATTTAATATAGATTCATTTTTAAACTGGAAGGAACACATCAACTCAATATGCGTAAGACCGGACCGCTTTCGATTTGCGTTAGGAAAACTAAGACTGAACGTAACTCGAGAGGCGGCTCTAATGGCCTACCATGGACACGTGTCGTCTATTCTCAATTACGGCCTTATTCTTTGGGGTAACTCAGTAAACGTTGGTAGGATACATAGGCTACAAAGAAAATGTATGCGTGCAATAGTTGGCGCTAGGATAGATGCTGATTGCAGACCCATTTTCAAACAGCTCAATGTTCTACCCTTAGCATGCATGTACATACTAAAGATCTGTAACTTTACAAATTGTATATGGACTTATTCCAGGAAGTTTGCTGCATCCTTGTTATCCTGAGGACTAAATAGGCCATTGGGGACCATTACTACACTTAATACAAAATTAATTTATTTTTAAGCATTTTTACCTTACATTTTACAATACAAAAATTTACATTCTGAATTTTTTATACCAAGAGACTCTGTTTCTTGTGTTCTCATTCTATTACTTATTCATCAGGTAATTCAGGTACATTCTATGTGGTTTTATTATCCTCCCAGGGGTTACAAGGGGTTAGGTTGCTATTTCCACCGGAGCCCGATGAATAACTGATCTCACGTTAAAAGAAAATGGGTTACTGCGGTACAACATAGGTGTATTTTCCCTAGGATGATCACACGTTAGGCCATTACGTTTGCTTTCACGTACGTTTAATTTTATGTTCGTTAGATTCTCTTTAGTTTATTTACATATTATTAGTTATAACTAATATGTTAAAGTTTTATTTAAATGTGGGGGTGGGGGGGGGGGGAGCTACAACTAACCTAAAGTTAAGACATGAAACTAACCCTTTTTCTGCAAATAAACATATTATGATTCTGATTATGGTTGTGTTGACAGTTAGAAGGACAATACAAGAGGGTCCCCCGTTGTCAACATACTACCCAAGTAACACAGGAAGCATTATAACATATGAATAGTTAACTTATTTCGAACTTAAGGACCGTATAAACTCTTATATACGTTCACCGAGCAACTTGTCGCATTATATGATGCTTTGAGCTGTATAACGGTTGTATAATGGCATATCTAAATGTTTTTGTAAAGCCTTTAGCTTTAGTGCAGCAAACCACTACGCAACTGTGCAGCTTTCGACTGTTTAAAAGCACTTAAGTGCTTTAGGTTCTACAATAGCATTATATAATGCATTAAGCTGTATAACGGTTGTATAATGACATGTATAAATGCTTTTTAAAGCCTTTAATTTTAGTGCAGCGAACCAAAATGCAACTGTACAGCTGAATGCTGTACAGTTGCGTTTTGGTTTGCTACACTAATGCTTCGGTGTGGTTTAGTGCCTTAGGTTCTACAATAGCATAAATAAATGCTTAATGCTGTTTATGAGCATGAATATTAGCCATTATAATGCCACGTAAATCCGGTATACAGCTTTCAGCTGTTTTTAGTGCTTTAGGTTCTACAATAGCATTTTATGATGCTTTACGCTGTATAACGGTTGTATAATGGCATATGTAAATGCTTTTGTTTAGCCATTAGTTTTAGTGCAGCGAACAACATGCAACTGTACAGCTGAATGCTGTACAGTTGCGTTTTGGTTTGCTACACTAATGCTTCGGTTTGGTTTAGTGCCTTAGGTTCTACAATAGCATAAATAAATGCTTAATGCTGTTTAAGAGCATGAATATTAGCCATTATAATGCCACGTAAATTCGCTATACAGCTTTCAGCTATTTTTAATGCCTTAGGGTGTACAATAGCATTTATAAGTAGGTAATACGTTCCTAATGCAGTATACAGCATCTGGGAAGCTTTGAGAGAACAAGATATCAATACTAAATACATTAATATATTAAAAAATATTTACTCAAATAGTACAAGTAGAGTCAGGTTAGAGAAAACAGGCCCTTGCATCAACATAGAACGGGGAGTAAGACAGGGCGACCCAATCTCGCCGAACCTGTTCATAGCGGTTCTACAATATATAATGAAAACTCTACCATGGTCTAACAAAGGTATTTATCTAAACGGCAAGTACCTGAGCAACCTAAGGTTCGCAGATGACCTGGTCCTGTTCTCCGAAAACCCATCTCAACTAAGCACGATGATAAGCGAACTTGAACTTACGAGCAAAAAAGTAGGACTAGAGATGAACCTCGAAAAAACTAAATTGATGACCATCGATGAGCCTAAAATAATTCTAGTTAATAATACACCACTGGAATACGTAAGCAACTACATCTATCTCGGTAAACAAATATCATTTAAAACTAACAACAACTTAGACGAAGTTAACAGACGGATCGCCATCACCTGGAACAAGTTTTGGGCACACAAAGAAATATTAAAATCACGAAAGCTACCGAACACAACAAAAAAAGTTGTCATGGATACTGCCATCCTGCCTTGCCTGACCTACGGCTGTCAAACTTGGACATTCGACCACAGAACTAAAGCAAAAATCCAGATTACTCAACGAAAAATGGAAAGAAGCTGTCTAGGTGTAAAGCTCAGTGATAGAGTAAGAAACTCGCAAATCCGCAAGAAAACAAACGTCAGAGATGCTTTACACTTCTCTCAAAGCTTGAAATGGAAATGGGCAGGTCATATTGCAAGATACAGCAATGACAGATGGACAATATCTGCAACCAAATGGGTGGGCCCTCGCGGCTACAGAGGTCAAGGTCGGCCAAGAAGCAGATGGCAAGACGAAATAGTGTCGGTAGCGGGCCAAAACTGGACGAACAAAGCTAAAAAACGGGACACTTAGAATTCTTTGGAGGAGGCTTTTACCCGAAGGGGGTCCATACATTAAACGAAATAGTACTTCTGTAAATTCAATGCAATTATATTTATTAATTCAATTAATTGCTGCACGACATTGACATAAAGGGTGATTTATTTTAATATATTTTAAATTGTAAAAATCATCAAAGATTGATGACGTAATTTATGAACAGCCCCTATACAGCTTTTAGCGGTTTTAGTGCCTTAGGTTCTACAATAGCATAAATAAATGCTTAATGTTGTTTAATAGCATAATTATTCACGTGTAATGCTGTAGGCATATAAGGCATTTTTTAAGGGTCACTGAGCTGCTATTGGACTAAGAGCTAGCCACGTCAGATATGACACAATAATGAGAGCAACAAAACCCGTCTGGTTAGATTGCTATACTATTCTTGTTGCTAGATCCTGGCATCTGGCAGCTTTTAATGGGTGGAGGTCACAGTGACAGACTAGCAAAATGTTTTAATTGGAAAATAGTAATACCAAAGTAGGTAAAAATTGCCGAAGTTGTCTCAGTTATAAAGAACAGGGCCTATATTTTAAGGGGCTCCCTGGCGCCACGCCAACGACCTTAGATCTGATTCCCTTCGTTTTCTAATGATTTATATAGCTTATCATATTATCAGTAACGGCTTTAAACAATATAGTATCCTACATTTACTTCAATATTCATTGTCTTCGAGATATTCGACATCAAAACGAACCGGTTTAGGCTAAAAAAGTGGTTTTATGGTCATAAATTTTATTTTAATTAGTTAAAAATTAAAATCTCTCTACAGTTTTTAGAGACATCAAAGAGGAACCCTAATATGTAGATTACGTATATGTAAGATTCTTTACACCATTCTAATATCGATAAAAGTGTTTTTTTAGACCATATTTTAAAAATATCATAAAAAAATAACGGATCATTTATTTCAAGATCCGGCTCTACTGAATGGAGATAAAAGATTAAAAAAACCGATAGTCGTTTGCCTTATAATTCTATCTATAGTGAATATGTTGGAATATCGACTCAAAACTGGTCAAAAATCGATAAAAAAAAACGTTAGACCAAAAAATATTGTGTATTATTACCATATATCGGGGTTTTCGGTGCGGGAATGTTTGACATTAGTCAAAGAGTAGGCATTAACTTAAAAGACAGAATGTACTCTAGCACGTTTCTACCTAATGAATAATTGATCGAAAAAATCATACGTATATACAATTTATATATAATAGCTGACTATTATGTATATATATTGTAGGTACATATACCTATGATTTTTTCAAGTATTTTTTTATTAATTCATGTAATGACTGATCATTGTCAACCTCTTCAGTTAATCAAATAGGTCATAAATATCGGACGTCAAGATTAATATTTGACACTTATTATACCGTGTCTTTGTCTTAGGTAGATCTAGTTAATAAATTTCGGATATGCAATTGCATTTTTAAAATACTAAGTATATAATAGTCAATACAAACATGCCTCTAAGAAAAAAAGCTCGTATCATAGTGTGTAAGCTATTCACAGAGAGGTAGTTATTCATTAGGCATAATATGATATTTTCTCAGACTAACTCTCAACCTATCTGTTTATCTCTACTCTTTCTCAAATCGTTCCCGCACCGAAAACCCCGAGGTATGATTATTATGGAAACAAAAACAGTAGGCGACAAACTATGAACTGCATTTTATTATACATCGTTTGGCACTACTTTCTCCCAACATAAACTTTTGTATAATTTCTCTTAATATTGTATAGTATTTGTATAGTTTCTCATAATATTGCATCAAACCCAGATCTCTAGGATTTATTTTCTTGAAATGGTTTGCATTCTTTGACCTCCACCACTTTAAAGCTGCCAGATGTCCAGATCTAGAAATAAGCATAGTATACCAAACTGACTAGAGGGGTTTGGTTGCTCTCATTATTGTGTCATATCCGACGTGGCTAGCTCTCCGTCTATATAGACCAACGCCATTTTGTAAATAATTTATAACCTAAAAGTAAAATCATGCGGACCTATTTATACAAGGAAAATACCTATATAATAATGAAATTACTTAATTTAAGACTGCTCAACCAACACTATTATGTTAATAATGCAAAACTCGTTCTATACGAGGATTACACAATTGTTTTGTTTATTTGACGCATATCTTTTTATAATATTTTATAGCAAAACGACAATAAATCAAAGACGCGTGAAAATTTTCAATGAAACTTATATACACATTTACAGTAATATTTGAAGGATATAATAACGTAAAAGAGTCAAAAACTTTTATAAATTTTGTTAGGATGCAAACAAATATGACGTGTCACTCATTCAGTTTTTTGTACCGTCTTCGTCCATTTTATATTGCGAGACAAAGTAGTTAAATCACAACGTTCATTGTATTATAACATTTGTTCCGTCGGTATTAGAGACGTTTTTGCATTGACGTAAGGTTTATTTTACTACACTCTTATGCTAGTATAATGCTTTTGTATTGCGACTGGCAAGTTAATCGAGACTACTGATGCTTCTTTACTGCGATTAGCATCTTTAATGCAGTTGGCAACTTAATAGAGCGTACTCATGATTCTTTAATGCGATTGGCACTTTCCATGACAACGATAATGCTAATAGCGCAGACATATTGCGCCTGTAATGCTATTAAATGACCTGTATAGGATCTCAAGCTGGGTAATTCGTGCCCATTTAAGACCTATATCAGCACTATAAACGTTTATAATGCTACTATAAAACGAACTGAAAATGCTAAAAGCATACAGATATGCTGTTATACTGCTTTGACGTGTTACTTGGGTACATCCTCTTTGAGCTCTCTGGCCACCTTACTGGCTGGCAGGAACACAATATTATGAGTAGGGTCTAGTAGTGCTATGGGGCTGTTCATAGTTCATTTTAAATAGTTTTTTATTGTACAATTAAGCTAAATCGCATTTTTTGGAAATTCCATCATTTTATAAGGGTGGATGATTTTAGCGGAGGGGTCAAAAATCGACAAAAATTGATGACGTAATTTATGAACAGCCCCTATTAAGCTGTGAATTTGGTTATGGTAGTAGAAAAATCGAATATTTTTAAGCCAAATAACATTTTTTTAGATCCTTATCACAAGAAGCACTTAACACAACACATAGTGGAGTCGCGTAATTACAAACTCGGATAAATCAAATTCTGACATTTTATTAAGATTTTGTTGAAAAAACGGACCTTTTTAACTTTTCATTTATCGAATATTGACATAAGTATTTTTTCATAGCACGTATCCCGCTACAGCTTTTATTCCCAAAATGAACTTTCATGCATAGAGTTTAGACTCGAATTTTCATTGAACAAGTTACATCGTTAGTGTACATCGAGAGTTTGATAGTTATCATCAGCACGGCTGACACGTCTTACAAGAGCGACTTAAGGCGCGTGCCTACCTGAAATTACGTAAAATGGTTACTTTTAACGGCCTAAGGCTCGTAATCTATCGAATCAAAAATTCTGAAAAAAATATATAGTAACTATTTATTTATTATTAATATAATTATTGTTTGAAATATTTGAAAAAAAGTAATTATCATGGCAAAATAAAATATTTAAATTAGGACGTTTTCAACATATAAGTCGCTTCTGCTCCTAAACTACAAAAGATATTTCCACGTTTCTTTCGACATAATATTGGCAACATATTTATCTTCCAAATTATTGTTTGTTTTTGTTTAATTTAAAGATTTCGTTTAACAAAAACCCTTTTTAGGGCGATTTGGTGCAGTAAAACCATGCGCGAGCCACGAGCCTCAGTGTAACTCTAGCGTTCGAAGGGGGAGGCTGTGCGCTGCGCTGCCACGATTGCGTACACAACGCGACCTTATAATAGTACGAGAGACCGATGCTACTTTTTGTTTGGAGCCTATGCTTACCTTGTAGATAACGAACGATGCGCCAAGTACCTACAATTATAGAGGTCTAGCACATTTAATGCCGTAACATACATTTGCGGGAGGTTGTGAATGAACTCGATCGACGTATAATGAAAACAACAGTAATAAAAAATCCTAATATTTTTTTAAGGTTGTTTTTTTTTATTGGTATTTAAAATTAATTACAGTTAATTAAATAGTACCGCTTGTGGGCTTATTTTTATAAGATTAACGAGTTATGAAAATAATTTAACACTTTTTACATAAAACATAAATAATTAAACCGGCCAAGTGCGTATCGGAATACGCACGATGGAGGGTTCCGTACCTTTGATGAAATAAGAAGAAACTAATACCAAAAGTTCGTTCTTTAGTAAAGTATTATGATTTCCGAGTAAAATGGATGTGACATACGGACGGACGGTCTTCCGTTTTATTTTTATTTCATTTTGGAACGAAGTTCCTTGTCGGACGGTTCGCGGATGGGGGGCTAGGCAAAAAAAAGTCACGTGACCGTAATGAAAACGCGATACAAAGCCATACACATGTGAAATAAAATAAAATAGAACAGAATAAAGTGAAGTGAAAAGTAAAAAAAAAGTCAAAAAGTCAAAAAGTCAAAAAAAATCAATAAAGTCAAAAAGTCACAAAAATAAAAAACTCAAAATGATAAAATATTCAAAAAGTCAAAAAAGTCAAAAAATAAGAAACTCAAAATGATAAAAAGTCAAAAAAGTCAAAATGGTCAATAAAGTCAAAAAAAGTCAACAAAGTCAATATAGTCAAAAGTTAAATAAAATTACATAATATAACTTCGTTCCAACCGAGTGTTCCACGACACTCACGTATTTTTTATTTCATTTTTATTTCATTTTTATTTAATTTTTATTTCATTTTTATTTCATTTTTATTTCATTTTTATTTCATTTTTATTTCATTTTTATTCCATTTTTATTTCATTTTTATTTCATGTTTATTTTATTTTTATTTCATTTTTATTTCATTTTTATTTCATTTTTATTCCATTTTTATTTCAATTTTTATTTCATGTTTATTTTATTTTTATTTCATTTTTATTTCTTTTTTATTTCATTTTTATTTCATTTTTGTTTCATTTTTGTTTGATTGAAAATAGATGTCATATACTTCAGAAAAAGTGACCAAACCCTCCGGTGTCCGAGGCCAGATTTGAACTGGCGTCTTCAGCTTTCGCGGCTGACGTCCTGACCACTAGACCACCCGGTCACGGCGGAACTTGACAAATTTTCTCATGTATATGCAATCTCTGAATTTGAAACGGCTAGGCGCCGTTGACCATGGCGCTCGGACACCGGAGGGTGTGGTCACTTTTTCTGTAGTATATGACATCTATTTTCAGTTTATATATAGTAGTGTAACTACTTAAAAAAATTGCAAATCAAAAAATATTGAACAAAATAATTTGATTTGCTTCAAGATTTTTGTTTAATTTTTATTTAATGTTTATTTAATTTTTTTTTAAATTTTTATTTAATTTTTATTAAATATTTGTTAAATTTTTGTAAAATTTTTATTTTATTATTGTTAAATTTTTGTTAAATTTATGTTAAATTTTTGTTAAATTTTTGTTAAATTTTTATTTAGTTTTTATTTAATTTTTATTCAATTTTTTTTTATTTAATTCATTTTCATTTTTATTTCGTTTATATTTCGCTTTTATTTCGTTTTTATTTCGTTTTTTTCCGTTTTTATTTCGTTTTTATTTCGTTTTTATTTCGTTTTTATTTCGTTTTTATTTCGGTTTTATTTCGTTTATATTTTCTTTTTATTTCGTTTTTATTTCGGTTTTATTTCGTTTTTATTTCGGGGTTATTTCGTTTTTATTTCGTATTTATTTCATTTTTATTTTTTGTTTATGTATTAGGGGTAAGTTGAAGTTGTAAATGTTGTACCTGTGGTTTAGAATTTATTGTATAAAAATTGATTATGATGATTATTAACAGAATTCACATTGCTTTACCTAAAGTTCTAAACATGCGTGATATGTATCCCAATAGTATTCAATTCACCTTTTTTAAGTATTATGTTTTTCCTCTACTGTAAGTGACTTGGTGAAAACTTTAGGCTTATTTGTAAATTAATCAATACATAAATCAATAAGTTGGGTAATTAAAATCATCTAGATCAGTACTATTTTTTACCAACTCAATATTAGTAATTGCTTTCAATTACTACTGCAATTATCAATTTTTATTTTTATTAAGTAGTTTTTAACCATTACTCTGAAATTACATGTACATGTCACGTATTTGATGGACTTAATATTCCATGTACAAATTGAAATTTATAAATATAATAAAAATCACCGCTATATATTCTATTCGTAACATATTTATATCATTCGAGTAACATACAGAGAAGATCGAACCGCGACAGACGCTTGGACTTTATCGCCCGTACTTATAACTCGCAGCGATGAATCGCGAAATATACCTGCGGTGAAGCGGGGCCGGGGGGTGCGCAAACGCCGGATGCTCAAGGTTATCGAGGTAGGCACGCGTCTTAAGCCGCGAGTAGGGAAAACCTTCCCGCGCCTGTCAAAAATCTCGCTTTCCGGTAGCATAACATGCACCCGCGGCTGCAACTGACGCGAAGAAAACTCAAAGTTGTGCAAAGGATTTTAGTTCAAAGTCGTGAGTCACTGTCATTTTATGACAGTGGCATTTGATCGCGAGTCCGTCGCTCCTTTCACGCGCAAGTTGTGCTGGCAACTAGCGACTATATATGAAGTCGCGCAGATCTGTCTTTTGTCGCGCCAGTCGCGCGTAAGACGTGCTAGCCGTGCTGATTTACAGAATAAGGGTATTAGACTGGATTGACTCGGTAGGTTCATATCATTGCCGTTTTACATTATTTTATGGGCTTATTTATGATGTGAGATAGCATAGGTATTGATTGCTAATAAACTTGATATTGGTGACAAGAGATTTGCTTTGTACCTACCTACGTGTAATGTTTTTCATATTCAGAGATAATTCGCTACTTCCCTATACGCCGATAAATTTAATTGTTTCATAGCATGAAATCAAAATTGCGAAAATACGCGAGAAATACCAAAACAAACATTTTGTTGTGCTTTTAATGATTTAAAATCAGCAAAAACTCACAAAAAGTAGGTGAATTTATCTTACTATAATGTGATGTCACAGTATTATACTCCCATAGAAAGTTCATAGTAACAAATCGTTTTGACGGTTCATAAAAAGTAGCTGATTTGACACAGTTTTTTGGTAATACATAGGTACCAAGGATAGGTACAGTCTCCGGCAATAGTATCTTCCTACACGAAGGCCGCTAAAATATGTGACACGCTCTTATTTGTAGGGCCATAAGAGCATGTGATATATTATTACGGCCTTCGTGTAGGAAGATACTATTGCCGGTGACTGTACATACAAGATTAAGATTCAAGCATTATGTAACAAATAGAAGTATGAATAAAATGTTTTTAGGTTTTCCCTGCACTACCCCACTACGCTTAAAGTACTACCTGTGAAGCTTAATATTTTCCAACTTCCCAGGCTTACCTTTGAATAATAAATAGAAAAGGTTTATTATAGGCACAACAGCGTACAATAGCTATACTCGTGAACAGTTTTCCGAGAAGGGCGACATCTGTGAGAGAACCGCGAAACTTCAGGGGAAAGTGGCCTGAAAACGTCTCTGAAATAGCTGAAATCGACTTTCAAGCGTCGAGCATGAGCCGTGGCGCGGCAAAGCTGTTGTTTTGGGAATGCTCCAGAGATGGCGCTAATGGTAAACAGTAAGTGAAACTTACCGCGTTCGGGTAAAAAACAACATTGAATAAATAATTAGATTAAGTATACTTGTAAGTACCACAATTCATCTTAAATCTCAAGACTTACATCAAAAATAAATCAGTACTAAGAATAACTGTAAAATAATACTTAATTTCTTACCCTCGACAAAATTATAACAGCGCCATCTAGTAAGTTAAAACTCATGTAACTCGTATACCACGTTGGTAGCCGCTACCAAAATCTGCAACAAAAGCGGCTAAGCAGTTTTAATAATAGGCAAATAATAGGAAAATAGCAACCTTTCACCATAAATACAAACTCATTTTTTTTATATAGACTTATAGAGCAATATTAACTTTATGTTCTATTACGGAAACAAAAACAGTAGGCGACAAACTATGAATTACGTTATACGTCGTTTGGCACTACTTTCCCCCAACAGATACTTTTGGCAATGATATAATCTAATTATATATATTTTTTTTCATGATATTGCATCCATCTCAGAACTCTAGGATTTGTTTTCTTAAAGTCATTTGCATGCTTTGACCGCCACCACTTTACAGCTACCAGATGTCCAGATCTAGAAATAAGCATACTATAGCAAACTGACTTGAGGGGTTGCAATGCTCTCATTATAGTGTCATATCTGACGTGGCTAGCTCTCCGTCTAATAGCATGTGCATGTCATTTTATGTAAGTACCTATTTACATATAGGTACACGGTGCCCACGAGGATTGCGAGAGATTTTAATAGTGTATTCCTGATCGTAATCAGAGGCTAAAATGTCTAATAGCACAGATACAGCAAAAATTGCGAAATCCGTAAATTTTTAGTTACATCATAAAATAAAAATATTTTTAATGATTCTAAAGTTACTACCCTTATACCTATAGGTTTGTACGGAACCCTCGGTGCGCCAGTTCGACTCGCACTTAGCCGGTTTTTTTATTGTGACTCAGTGCAAAACGACTTTTTGATGCCGATGTCGCGGTTTATGGAGTCTAGTCTAGACATCCTTATTGACAGATATTAAAGTGACAAACTATTTTTTACGAATAAAAATGGGCTTGTGTTTAAACGCTAACCAAATATGTTCATAAATTACTTTCAATAAATTCTTAATGCTTACCAAACCGGACGAATGCTCACCAAATAGTATACCGCAAGCTATTGTATAAATAAAGCTAATATTTCTTTGTGTTACATGCTATAAAAATATTTAATCATCGTTAAAGTTAGTTTCCGACCAAATAATCTATATTATTGTTAAATAGATGTCACCAATATTTTATATTATTACTTCCATTTTAACTATTGACCGTGAAATTTTTTTTATACCCAACATATTACTACTTACCTCCAAATACAAGTTACTTATTTATCGCTTTATGCATTCAATTAACATATGATATAGTACTTAAATAAATATTGAATTCTCAATTACTGCATCACATAAAATCACGCCGCCGACGCCGACCGATTTTAACTTTAAGTTCGTTTTCTTGGGGGTCGCAGTTCTAACCTAACCCACTTCTGGCAACAGTTCGTTTTCTAGGAGGTCGCAGTTCTAACCTAACCCACTTCTGGCAACAGTTCGTTTTCTTGGGGGTCGCAGTTCTAACCTAACCTAACCCAGTTCTGGCAACTGTTCGTTTTCTTGGGAGTCGCAGTTCTAACCTAACCTAACCCACTTCTGGCAACAGTTCGTTTTCTTGGGGGTCGCAGTTCTAACCTAACCTAACCCATTTCTGGCAATAGTTCGTTTTCTTGGGGGTCGCAGTTCTAACCTAACCCAAACCACTTCTGGCAACAGTTCGTTTTCTAGGAGGTCGCAGTTCTAACCTAACCTAACCCACTTCTGCAGCAGTACGTTTTCTTGGGGGTCGCAATTCTAACCTAACCTAACCCACTTCTGGCAACAGTTCGTTTTCCTCGGGGTCGCAGTTCTAACCTAACCTAACCCATTTCTGGCAACAGTTCGTTTTCTTGGGGGTCGCAGTTCTAACCTAACCTAACCCACTTCTGGCAACAGTTCGTTTTCTTGGGGGTCGCAGTTCTAACCTAACCTAACCCACTTCTGGCTGGGACTTTAAAACGAACAATGTCACGGCCTGTGCGCCGCGTGGCAGTGGCCGGGGTGCGGGCTGCGAGGTAAAAAAAGAAAGGGAAGCGATTGTAATTTTAGATCGAGAATAATATATTTTAACTAAAGTTTAGATAATTTGATTATACTAAAGCAAATTAATCTGCAGTTTTTGGTATTAGATTTGATGTTTTATGAAAACAATATTTGTTGAGCAAAACATCCATCCTGGGAAGCAAAAAGATATATGGACTCAATATATAATTATTCTGATGTGTGTATATTTATTTCGGAATTAAAAATGTTTTACTTTAGGGATCTGGTATGGAGTGGATATATTTTATATGGAGGTAATTAATTTAACTTGGAATTTAGTTTCAGGATATAAAAGCCATTTTGGTGCGCATTTAAATTGTAGCGATAAAAATGAACCAATTTATTTTAAGCGATAAACATTTACATTTTATGTGCAAAAGGATTTTAAAACTTTTTTGGTGAAATTGACATTGATTTTAACATTTATTACTCCTGATGACCTCAGGAATACGTGGTTAACATCTCTCGCGACCCTCACGGGCACCGTGTATAGTAGTAGCAAGTAGTTTAACACTTAGTCTCCTTATTGTCGATGGTGAAAAGAAAACTCGTGGTAATTGAGAATTTATGTACGTGCGGGTTTCTTTAGCGGGGTTAATTTATTCATGGGTCCTGACGGCGGCTTACAGCTTGTTTACAAGCAACAGGTTTTCCTACTGGCCTGCAATAGGGATGATGACACATGTTGAATTTTGTAATAAAATTAAGCTGAATGGATGCAAAATTATAAATATATCCTAATAAAGTATTTTTTTAAATCTATGAAATGGTTCCAAGATACGAGACTTCAAAATTCTAAAATGTTACGATTTAAAAAAAATATGAAATTCAAAAAAACATTGACACCGTTCGATTTCTTACATTTTATCGTAAAATTAATTGTACTGCAACCATATACATAAACGCAATATTTTACCCTCAAAATAGCAATTTCATAATTTTTCCACACTTTAAACAGGGCGACTATGCAACCGTGACGTCACTGTTGCACTGTTGCATATCATTTTGTTAGGAGCGTTTTGAGAAACAAAAGCGAGTGACAGATTTTGAATCTCATTTCTGACTTTTGTGTTGCTTTGACGCAATTAGCCCCATATAGATATTTCATCCTTACAACAAAACGAATCGATTGATATATTAAATAAATTCATCATGCCTAATAGGACTGGGTAACCTGTAGCTTGTTATATCGTCTGTACGTATATGGAATAGTCTTCAGTTTATTTTTGACTAAATGTGGCATTCCGTGCCTAAAGGGCCCTTAGGGGTATTATGTTTTGTTGTGTTAGGTAGCGTATTTTACGTAGATTTAGGATCCATGCTTAACTCAAAATCGAACATAAGGACCATTTAGGAACGCTACAAATTAGCTTTATTAGGTACTACAATAGTTTTTGCCAGAGATGAAATAACAAATATTCAGCACGTAATATGAAATTCTAGCCCGTTGTCTTACTTAAAAAGCTACTTCAATCTAAAGAAACAGGTTGGTAATTTTATTTTGTTGAATGATTGATTACAAGCTGCAAATTGCGAACACTGTCATATAAATCAACTGTAAAAATAACATAATATACCGTAAACCGTAAACAACCCAGGTGGCATATTCTAATTTTAAAATCCATAAACAATACAATCTATTTCAAAATTATCAAACGCACAATAGTGTGGGAAATCTACCGGGTCGTTGTATGGAGACCTCGCATTAATTCCTCAGTCGATAATTCTTTTGCTGGGATGTAGTATAGGTCATAACAAACACAAAAAACAATTTTTCCAAAAAAAAAAGTATATCAGTTTTGGTATTTTTACCAAAATGTACAAAAACCTTAATAGTTTGTACTGGAATTTTCCTCAGGGTATGTTTTTTTCACTAAACAAATTATTTTGATTCCTGACTGATACTGTCAAAAGTTCAAAAAAATATTTCAAATAAAACTGTCACTTTTATACAAAAATAATTGGTTACACTCGTCATTTTGTTTGGAATATTTCTCAGTCAAGTTTGTAACAGTGGGTGTTATGTTAATCTTATTTTAGCATAATATTCACGAATTTCCAAAAAAAAAACCTTAAAGAAAAATTGTTATTACAGTATATTTAATATACTTCATGGAAAATTGCTCAGCCCAGTTTTGTTTTTTATTCATGTTAAGTAGTCAATTAAACAGCCAAAACTAAAATTTCCAAAAAATAATCCACATACAATACGTCAAATCTTGAAATTTTAAATTTGTCTAGCCTTTTAAAGCGAGTGAACATGCAGTAATATGTCGTCATGCGTCAGCTATTGAGTCCAGTTTAGCATGCGCAACTACGACTCAGCTATGCTTGCGTCATAGTGAAAAAAGTGGAGTAAGTTACTTCAATTATAGAATTTTCTATTTTGATATTTGTATTTAACTCGTATCATAATAATTTTAATAAATATTGTGATGGCGTATTATTAAGTAACCATTTTAGTATTTAATTGAAGCACCAGAGTATCATTACCTTACTAAATAGAACACCATCACCACTGCTCGCCGACACATCACCCTTGTAGTGTCATAATCATAATGCACATAATCCGCATCACCGCGCAGCCGCACGCACCGATACAACTACGCTTCGACACTAGTCAAGCCGCCTACCAACAGATGGCGCAGTGATTAAGTTGGATGCCACTAACGTTTGTTCAACGCATAAACATGACCCTCGGCGCCTTGCCGAGGAATATTTGAGAATCGCGATAGGGTCTAACTAAAGGCACGCATGCTATATGCCTCAACCAAGTTTCAGCATTTTAGTGTTGTGACACTAACCCACTAGGCCAGTAATATATCCCTACGACAAATTACTGGCCTAGTACTCATCTACCTAGCTGGGTAATACTCGATAAGTAAGCACTAGAGAGACGACAGAGTACATGTAAATCTCTAAAACAATAAATTTTATCAGCTACACGCGACTCTTTGTCTTCGCCCCCCACCACCCCGCTCTACAACTATAGATTTCTTCATAATGGATATATCAAGGTACATGCGAAACAACGCATTTGCCAGATGACTTATGTAGACTCTTGATTTCCCCGAATTTAAACATATTTATTTAACATAAGTTGTATTTATAAATGACTCTTAAATAAGATGTACTTGAATGTCATGAACATTAGTAAATGTAATTATATAATATTAAGGTATTGTCTGTTCTATTGTCTATTTCACCTGTGACAACTGTATGTTTTTCTCTGTGTGTAATATTTAATTGTTTTTTTTGTTATAAGTAAACTGAAATAGATGTCATATGCTTCAGAAAAAATGACCAAGTCTTCCGGTGTCTGAGGCCAGCAGGCAGCACTATCTCTCTGGTTTCTTTTGTTGTTTTAAATGATTTCTATCATATGACATATATATCAGTTTACTTATAACAAAGAAACAATTAAATATTACACACAGAGAATTTTTTTTACAGTTATCACAGGTGAAATAGACAAAAGACATACATTAATATTGTATAATGCACCACCATTATTTTTCCCGTGAAAAAAAAATATTTTCTTAGTTTTTCTTAAATATGAAAAACTGGAAAAAAATGGTTTTGTATTGAGGGTTGGCCGGTCGAAACGACATGCACCATCAAAAAAAAAGTATTTTCGCACTAAAAAAAATTTCTCTTACTTTTTCTTAGTCGCAATACGATATCAATAGTGCCCTTAAACGGACCACCAGTATTTTCTACTCCTGTACTTTTATCTGTCATTTATACATTCGTCAACACCTTTATAAGAACATAGATAATACACTCGATGAAAAGTCTATCTAGTCTATTCCCCAAAATAACACTTGTTCTATAAAAGCGCCAAAATAGTATCGCGTAATCGCGTGCAAACACGACTATTAATATAAAATAAATTACTGCCAACCTAAGAAACCTAAATAAACGCAGCGTTTTTAGAAAAAAAAAACTATAAAAAAGAAAAAATTTAAAGAACCACAGACCTACTTCGTAGTTTTTTACGTTTCCCGTTCGTTTGTTGGGGCGAATTGCAAACTTTGAAAGTAATTTAGGTATTTTTACTAATCTCTGTAGCTCTTTAATAATTGATCAAATAACGACGGTGTGTATTTGTGTTAGTAATGTTAGTATTATTGAAAAATAGTGTTTTAAAAGGTAAAACTTAAATGATTGTCGATAATGTTGACAAAATAAATGCGATATCCATGAAGTTTTCAATTTCGCATTTTATGTAAAAGTAAGTGTATTCGTAGAAAAAGTATTGTATGCAACGTCGTATAAGTAGGTAAAAAAATGTTCGTGGCGTTTTTCTTAACCCACGCCACTCACCTTTTTTAACCCCTCTTATACAACTGTTGCATAAACTACTATTAAATTCATTTTCTTTGCATCCACCTATGTTGATATAACTTAAACATTATTAGACATTAATAGTAGTTTATGTAACTGTTTCATAATAAGATCACACGAGTGTTTTAAGGCCTAATTACGTACGGTTGCATACACTGCTTTATCTACACACATATTATAAATCCTAAATGATGTGTTCGGATACCAGTAGAATGACCGCCATTGCACCGCCATGACCAACTCTATTGTGTCGGCGGTCGCGCGGGCGCATGCCGGCGCTCGGGGAGAGGGCGGATCTTGGTAACGTTACCGTGGGTAATGAATTTTCATACGTTTTTACCACACTGTCAGAGATGTTACGTTACTGGTTGAAATAATGGTGGTACGGTTTCCGAACGCGGAATAGAGGATTTATGATATTGGTGTAGATAAATGATATTACATGCAATAGAATCAACATTATTATATATACGCCAAACACTGGCTATTGTCATGTACTTTGTGTAACATGTCACATCATTGATAATACTCACTTTCATAGGTACAGCCACCGGCAATAGTATCTTCCTACACGAAGGCCGCAAAAATATGTGACACGCTCTTATTTGTAGGGCCATAAGAGCGTGTCACATATTTTTGCGGCCTTCGTGTAGGAAGATACTATAGCCGGTGACTGTACAATAAATTATTTGTATTTGTATGGATTGAATCGAACACTTACTCCGAAGACAGGATAACCACTTATTTAAGTAGTCCCCGCTGGCAATCTACTGGCAGTAGGATGTCAGAACGTTCCCCTCCCCCAACCCGCAATACAAAGAGGCGATAAGTTGAGACAGATGTAGGCTAAGCCGGTCTCGGCTGGAAAGACCTAGAAGTTTCCATTTAAGATCCTTGACAAGTGAAACACTTTTATGCGAGATTATTTTATGGGACAACAGGAACAAATTTTCGTCACGACAGTTACATTAGTGACCGATTTAACATCTTTGTTTGTTAAAAAAAACGTTTTTTTTTTAAATTTACTTTGCCAGTTCGTTTCCTTCATCGTACCATATGATCAAATTAACGTAAATAAAAAAAACTGGCCAAATGCGAGTCGGACTCGCACATGAATGGTTGCGTACCATTATCTATAATTCAGCAATATAGATAATAAAAACCTTAAAATGTAGACAATACTCAGACTTCTAGTACTCTAGTAGTTGGCCAGAGAGGAAAATTGTCTATGGAGTCCGTACAAATACCAGAACCTAACCACAGATAATTTTCCACATTTCTGAATTTTGTCTATGGTTGGGGGAAATCAGTAAAATGAGAAAAAATTTGGAACAATCCAAAATGGCGGCAGACATGGATGAAACCAATTTCCAAGTAATTTAAGCGATCCCGACGGGCGAGATTCAGACTGGAAGGCCGAAGGCCGACCCCGCTTGGGCTTCCTGGAGCTCGGAGCTTCACTCAGAGCGTCCAAGGCCGTTCAATCCTCCAGCAATTCTGGGCAAGGCTGTAGGCCGAGCCACGGTAAGGACGAACTAAGCGGAAACCGATATAAATCCATGTTATGCAAGCCCGAAGGGCGAGCTTCAGGCTGGGCGATCGAAAGCTGACCACAGCGGAGGGCCGAAAGTCCGAAGCCTTCACCCAGACCCTCCAATCGTTCATACCCGAATAATTTTATTCGAGGCAGTAGGCCGAGCTGGGGGCATTTCGAGCGTCCGAGCATTTTATTAAGGTAAAGTCTCTAAATAAGCGTAGAACGAATGACGAAACGAGTGAAGGCCGAAGGCCGAGCTCCGCGTCGGGCCGAAGGCCCGAAGCGTCTACGAGAGGCGCACCAGCATCCGAGGCCGAAGGCTGAGCTGCAGAAAGATATGCTCGCACGCGGAGCACTTAACACAATCACAGAAGACAAATTCCTTCTAAAGCTTTTAGGCAAACCCAAAAATGCACACAAAGACTTTAAACACAAAACCAAAACATACACATAAATAAAACTCAATACAAAAGACAAGCACACAATAGAAACACACAAGACTAACATCAAGACAAGCATAAAGACAAACACAGACACAAAAACAAAAGCCAACACCACCACCGCGGGGCCCTCGGGCCCCGCGCACCTGCCCTGCATGCTAGTTCCTTTTCCTTTTGAGGTACGGAATCCAAAAATTGTAAGTACAACTCTATACGCAGTTGGTAAACTAATCGCGATTTATGTCGCTGTTTGGAGGCAACAGATTTGAAGGGAAAGTCAAAGTTTGTCCTTAATCCAATTTTTCTATTCGTTTCAGCAATGTTCAGGGATTGTTAAAATTGTGTGATGTACGGAACTATCAGGATGCGAGTCCAACTCGCACTTGGCCGGTTTTTTTATAATTACAACATTTCATCATCAATTCCCCTAGCGTTTGTCTCGGATTTTACCACGGCTCAAGTGAGCATAGACTTAAAATCATAACCCTTCCTTTTATCTTCGCCGTAGTCAAAAGTGAAATGTATTACAACTGGCGTACTTTTTTATTTACTCTGTAACTAGGCGTTTAGCACCACTGCGAATTATATCAAATCAAGATAAAATTGCTAACAGTAGGGTGTATTCATGTAGTGTTAATATATATTTTAGTAACGTGCAAAACCATAAATGTAAACTGTTTGTTTGAGTTTATTAAAGAGGATCATTGAAAAAGTGTATAGGAAGTCACACGCTTTGAGCGAAAGTAGTTAGAGCAACATTGTTTAGTCAAAGTGCTTACACACGCTGCGCATGGCCCCTCGCGAGGCATCCCCGCTCCCGCGTTCCGCGTCCCGCACGTGCGTTTTCCACTAACGAGTGAAATAATAGAAATCTTTATTTGTCACATGATTTAACTTTTTAATAGGCAGGATATTTTTTTTGATTTTTTTACAGTCGAAAGAAATGTCTTAAAGGAAATATAATTTAAAAAAATATTGACGGAGCAATATTCTACTGCGAGTAATAAGCTAATTTTTATACTGAAAAAGTTTGATAATGAAATTTTTGGAACTTGTTTGTCTTAAGTAGAAAACGTACATTTAATGTCACTTCAGTAAAGAAAAGTGACGGAGCAAATTTCCGATGTGAGTTACACAAAAATAATATATTTTATAAAAAAAATATAGTCTGTTATGGAATTTTTTTTTTTAAATTTTAAATATTGATTACATACTTCAAGTCAATATTTCTGGTGAAATAAAATTAGCCTGAGCATTTTTTCAAACGTAAATATAGACGAAGAGTTTAGGTAAAAAAACCCAACTAGGACAATTGTTTTTTTTGGAAAAATAATTATATACCATCTACTCCTGACACTTTATCATGCTGTAAAGTTTTTTTGTACTGAGGAGTTAATGCGAGGTCAAACCCTCTATTGCCTGGCCTACAACAACAAATAATCAACCAATATTGAAGTTGAATCGGAATATTTTTCTAGCAAATTCTGATATATCTAATTCAGACGTTTAGGCGCTAGCCGTGTTGCAGTTGCAATGCATTGAAGTAGTTTTGAAGTTGGATCGTATTTAAACATGTTTTATAGTTAGAATACGGCCCCTGGTACACAAACATAACACCTTTATTGTGTGCAATGCATACAAAGCTTATCGGAAACGTCGGACATGTGTCCCGTCCCCGCCATTGTATATGTATACCCAGCTTTAAACCTATTACCAACTTATTTATACGCACGGTGAAATCGGGAACCATAAGAGCTTACTGCTTAATTATTCGAACATGCGTTTCAGTGGCGCCCATTTGAAGAGAATACTTAAATTGGTATTTAAGTGAGATAATTGTGACGTGGGGCATCGGATGTATTGCTGAATGTTGCACGGTGTTACAATACCTATTATATACTCGTATATATTGTAACACCATGATGTGATAAAAGCAGTGAACAATAAGTATTGTTTTTTACTAAGCTTTAGATTACTAAGTTTTTTACTTAATGTAACGTATTCGATATGATATTTTGTCTAGTACCTACTTTTTGGAATGGGTTGATTCCAACATCATGTTATCATATTTTCCTTACGCTGGAACCAAAAATATGAAACTGGATTATCATTATCAATTTCTTCTCCTTGATTATACATTTTATAAAGAAAACAGCATGGTATTAGAGTAGGCAACGATTCCCCTACACTAGTAGAGACTGTATGAGGATGAGGAAGCACCACGTCTCCCGGACTATAAGCGATTTTACATAATATTTGTTACGGTATCTCAAAGTTAAAGGCTAGTTTTGTAATTATACGTTATCAATTAAAGGTTTATTCAACAAATATTCAGCTGTTTACCTAATAATCAAAAGCATTACCGACCTCACATACAGACAGACGCCTCGTTCCGAAGTGTCAACTGTCAACGGTGACTGACCGATAGTGACGTATCCATTAATTTACTATGACATTAAGCACCGTGTTGCCACTGCAATATTGATAGTCACGTTACATATTATTTGTGACTGTCTACATTAAAAGGCACCATATTTAGCGGCCGGCAATCACAACCGCTTACTCAGGCCTGAGTAGCCTTTCTACAGTGGGTTATTCGTTTCTACCTTCGATTTTTACAGAAAATTTTACATAGTTTGTTTACATCGTTTATTTAAGTTAGGAGTTAGTTAGTATAGGAGTCGATTTAAACGAGTAGGTTTAGGTTTCGCGTTGTCTTTTATGATTATTTTATTTATTTAAACTTGATTTGGTATTCGTCCCGTGTACCTAAGGTACATATGATTAACAAATTATCATATCTAATAGAGGAAGAAATCTCACAAATAAAATGAAAACGGATTACTGTACAAACACGGCTTCAATTAATTAATTTAAAGGTAATGCAATCCACCAGTATACCATTTTAGCACTTTTACCTGTATTTCCCTGTTATGTATCGCTGTGAACAATTCGATACGCCTTTGATGTCAGTAGCAGATAATGAAGGGGATGGAGGCTCGGTAACTAGATTATTGTGCGCGTAATATCAAAGAGGGTTAAAAATGTAGGTAGGTATCAGGCGTCCATAGACAAATAAAATATGGCTGACTAACAACTGCGGTTCTAGGTAAAAAATGCATTTGACACGTGACGTGATAAAACATTTTTACAGAAATTCGTTTTCACTGAAATGTATTTTTACTAAAAATAAATGTAAATAACAAGTTTATATGTATAAGCTAATAATCAGTGATCGGAATAGGCAGAGTATAAATACCTAAACTTGGCAGAACAGAGACAAAAAAATGGAGACTTCCTTACGACTACATATTTTTCGTCCCGGGAATTCCCGGGAATGTACTAAATGAGTTATATTGTTAAAAATAAGATAAAAAACAACACGTGCCGCTCCAGTTCAATCAATAGACATGAAATAAAACAACCAAAAATATCGACGGATTCTTCTATATTTTTTGTAATTATACACCATATATACAATGTTTCTTAAATCTAAATGTAAATATTCTAGCTACTTAATTAACAAATACAATATCATACATATTCAATATCATCATCATCAGCATCAGATTCAGAATCATTACTAAAATTATTTTCTTGTAAATAATTAAAATATATTACCATTAATTTTTCTATATTTTCGACGGTAAGTCGGTTTCTTTTGACGCTTAAAATCCATTTATACGTTGAAAATGACCGTTCAACATCCACAGACGTGAGCGGAGCAAATTTATAGAATAAGTCGTCATCTGCGTCGATCCCCTGTTTATGTTTTTCGCTTTTGGCCCTAACTATATCATAGTCAGGATTTCGTTCTATGACTTTCTCTAATTTATTTTCGACCGCCGCACTAGACGACCAATTCAAAACGCATCTTACGTTGTCAATAATTTCAAAATATTCTTCCAGTGATAATTTTGTGTCTTGTAACTGTTTAAGTCCCACTTGAATTATCGTATAATTTTATTCAATAAAGTTAAGTTCTGATTCAATATTTTCACTTCTTATCGCGGCTTTTGCTTTTCTTATAGATATTTCTTCTTTACTGTTTAGATTATTTACAACGTTGGATATTTGTTGAAAATGTTTAGAGTAATACGACGTTGCCTTTAGCCATGTACCCTATCTAGTTATAACAGGTTGCGGAGGTAGCGTTAAATTAGGGTACATGTTTTTTAGTATATTTACTCTATTAGGTGATTTTAAAAATATTTTTTTTACATTCGCTACTAAATTGTCAACATTTCCGTATTGAGAGCGTACTTGTTCCGCTACTCTATTAAGGGCATGTGCTAAACAAGTTATGTGCAACATATTTGGAAAATCGATTTTCAATAACCGTCCGGCTCGCAACATATATGCCACTCTGTCAGAGCATAACATCAGCACATTATCAGATTTTTCGACAAATGATTCTCCCCACATTTCTTTCAAAGATTCTATAACAAATGCTATTGTTTCCCCGTTTACGCTTTTAAGCACCTTGCATGCAATTAAATACGGTCGAGTAGCTACATTTTTGATTAAAGGCATAACTAGCAAATTAACCACATATCTTCCCATAAAATCGGTTGTTTCGTCAAGTGATACCCATATCTTATTGTTTCCTATTGTGTCGTGTATATGTTTTAATCTATTCGTATAAAATTCACCAAGGTACTTTTTTCGTAATAATGATTCAGATGGTACATTCTTGTTTACGCAAACACAACAATCATTGCGGCAAACATATTTGTTGAAAAATAATTTAAACTGAATCACTAACTTGTGACCAAGGAATGTTACACAAAATTAAAAATTTGATCAAATCGAAGTAAAATTCTTTTTCAGGATTTTTTCGCCTGCCTTGATGTGTTGGTCCGTTGATGTGTCGATCAACGTTGCCTTTATGCATGGCTTTCAAAGAAGTCTCACATTTGGTGCAGAAAATGATACCACTTGCTTCGTCATATACAAGTTCTGGATTATTAACAATCCAACTAGTCACCAGTTCGGGTCTCACTTGTTTCGCCATGCTGACCGAAATCGTATCTGAAATAAATTAGATATAAAAGTTAGCAAACGGAAACAGTTTGGAATGAAGGTTGCAACACCAATAACTTATTTTACTTTGATTTGTTACAACGTAACATTTCAAATTTAAAATTTATTAGTGTCATTTAACAATTAACGTATTCGAAACTTTATTAACTAATTAATGCACTATAAGGCTATTTTTTTCTGGGAAAGCTCCAAACGCCCTCTAAATCAACACGTGCAAACGCGCAAAGGGACACAAAACCCCATTTTTTGAGGTAAAAAGTTTATTTTTTGCGTTTTCCCAAATTGAGTAGTATTTAACAACTGCAGCAAGTATGTACTTGTTTATTTTACGCATTTTCACAGTGTATTTCGTTGCATGTTTGCACGTGTTAATAAAGCTATATTACACTAAGTATTAAATTGATGTCGGTTTGCTACAATACACAGTCAACTTATGAAACATTGGTAAATGACCCTATACTCAAGGTTTGCCACCGCACATTTGAGCTTTATATTTTCTTAATTTTAATTATAAGATATATTATTGGCCGGTACTGTACATACAAATACAAAAAAGCAATAAAAATACATCAGCTTACCTTGAAACTTGGTAGTCTTGCAGTAGCCGTGGTATTTTTGTATCCAGTTAGTCAAATCCAATCAAAGCAAAGTCAGTGTCCGAGTTCAAGCCAGATAATCAGGTAATGCAGGTGAATTTCCAGTAAACAAGCCAACGTCAAATATCACAAAAACTCAGAATAATCACGTCCGTACTCTTCAAAGGGTTGTATGAAAGTGCACTGTCAACTTATTATTTAATGCACAAGAAGGGTAGCAGCGACCAGCGATAACGACATCTGCTTTCTATTTTACACAATAAAATAACAATAGAAACCACAAGCAATACAATAGATAAGCCTACTTTATCTATTTCTTTCACTCAAACACAATAAAAGTACTTGCGTAAAAGAGACGGACGAGTTTTAAATAATACAATGAATGTTATTTTTTCCATTTAAACTAATAATAAATATAGTTTTGTTGTTACTTATGATTTTTAATACCTCCGGAATATAATTATGGGATTGTTTTATTTAGTGTATGTTTAACCCGGGAAGTCCCGGAAAAAAATGTTATCACAAGGAAGTCTCCACTTCATGACTTTGTTCTACGCCGAAGTTTAGGTATTTATACTCTGCCTATTCCGATCACTGCTGATAATGAAACCAAAGTTGTTCTTTAAAGTGCGTTATTGCGAAGGGATGAAGGTAAATTTTTGTTTGTTTACGTTATTTTACTTTTCTGTTGACCCCGAATGAAAAAAAAAATTAGGTAAGTACCTACTCACTGTTTTTATACTACACTGTTTGAGTGTCCCACCTGTTGAGTGTAACGCCCGCTACTCATTATTGTAAGCAATGATATTTACTATGGATGGGTTATACTCTAACAAAATGAGCACAAAAAGTACTTCCAGAGTTATGCCATAACCTTACAACGATTCTTTTATGTTTATCTATTTTGACAATCATTACATTTTTGTCACTCTCATTGTTAGAAAATTACAGTTTGTCTCTTTCCCACGCGGGTGACACGTCCGCATCTCTCGCTTGCCGGAGCGTGACTAGCGAGACTTGTTTGAATTTACTCATATTAAGTGCTTCACTTTTGGAGCGTGCATAACCCATCTGTCATTATTATATATCATAGATTGTAAGTGGCCAGGTCGTCCTGATTTATCCTTTTTGATCTGCCTACCGCGGCTACCTTTAGGGGTCCACTAGCTTTTTATACTATGCTATAGCTATATATTAATCTAAAGATTCTGAACGTGTTTAGGTTGAATAAAAAAAAGGTTCTAGTTCATCAAGTAAAATATTCTTTTAAAACAATATTGGCTAAGCAAAGCCCACTAGCCGGTCCGTGTCCGTATCACCTCCTCTGCTGCAGTATTCCTCGCAGGATCACAGAATAGATGATAGGGCGAAAAAGCTAGTCTATTCACAGACCTAAAATTGCGCTTTGCTAAAAGACAGACGAAGTGCGCAAAAGAGAAACCAACACGTATATGAACATTCCGCGAGTGCGAAAGAGATACATGATCAGTCTCCTAGCAGGACGACTTTTGACATCACTCGTTACACTTAAACACCTGCGTCGGGAGTGCTCATATTTAATCTTGAAAAATATAATATTATCCGCTGTTCATTTACCTGGAATGAAACAAAAGAAGAATGGTGTCGTGTTGCGTCCCGGATTGCACAATTACACAAATAAAAAACCCAGGCAATCACTCGTTTCACACGTAAATATGATATTCCGATCGTTGTTTTTGAAACCATATTTTATCAAATTAGCCAAATAAATCATGTAAATAACCGTTTGATACCATTAAATATTAATGTCTCTTTTACTGCATGTGAATATTTTATCATAATAGTTAATATTAAAGATTATTTTGTGTAAAAATCAAAATTGGCATTTTACGCTAGGGTTTGACAAAATATCGTAGGGACATAATATCGATAACTGTTCGATATGAAAATTATAATTATAGCTTCGAAAGAATTATAATAAATAACAAATCTCGTATTAACATTATGTCATTCCGCTTACTTTTATCTATGAAAGCTAAATTCCACTCTTAAGTGTGTGCTGCGCCTACCACTTCGACTTCCACCCAACTTCCACTCCACCAAGATTGCATTGATGCAAGACTACATTTGCATGCGATTTTATTAGCGTCACAATTAATAACGCTATAATAAAGAAGTATGTAAAAAACAAACTATCACGTATATAAACACTCCACAAGTGCGAGAGAAAAAAATGACAAATCTAAAGGCGTGCCAACATCTTAATTTCTGTAAAATAACATGAACCCGCTTTTTAACAGATCATATTTAATCGTGTGAAATATAAAATAATTCTGAATAAATATATTTTAGTTTTCTAGAATTTTAATATGCCGTTTAGTGTAAAACATGAATATAAATTTAACGTTGCAACTTATCGATAATAAAGTCAAATATCGATAGATAATTGACCTGTTGTACTTGGCACCACTATTTTTTACGCTCACATAGACAATTTACCCACACTCTAGCATTTCAGTTTTTGTCGCACTTTTGATATTTGTCAAACCATCTGTCTATACTAGATCTGTGAGTCTATTAGTTCTAATTCTAAGTTCCGAATTTAAATACAATAAATAAAATCCAACAATCGCTCAATCAGCAATCACTATTTATTTGCATAACTCAATCAACAACAACAAATACAGAGATTTTACGTGAGGGGAAGGGCACAGGGCGGACACACCATACTACAAAACTCGTTTGAGCACTATGTGTGCACGGCACGTATGTACAGTAAATAAATCAATGTGTGCGTGAATTCTTACCTTCAACCTGACTGAAAACCTACTAGTTTCCTACCGATCGGCCGCCGCGGGGTGAGGTTATTCCAAACGGTGCGGGGCGTACCGTAGCCAATCTGTAAGAAATACTATTATTTATTCTGTGATGAGGGTAAAGATGGTCTTATTGCTAAAGAGCGATCTATTTCGGCCAATCTTTGGGTATAACTTTTAAGTTATAATTATTTTGAACTTCTACTTACCTTTAGTATTAACATTTAATCCTACTTAATTACAAAGCAGCTCTCCAAATCGCCCTTAAATATTCGTTTGACTTAGACGGCAATCCCAAAATGAGTCAACGTCGGCACAAACGTTTAACAATTAAGCTGTACTCCATTATTATTGGGCTAAAGCTTGATTAATTGCAATCGTAGGACAACAAACCTCAAGAACAATAATCGAAAAGGGTTACTTTTTTTTTTATACCACGACGGTGGCAAACAAGCATACGGCCCACCTGATGGTAAGCAGCTTCCGTAACCTATGGACGCCTGCAACTCCAAAGGAGTTACATGCGCGTTGCCGACCCTTTACAAAAAGGAGGATTCACTGTGTTGACGACTAAAGGAACAAGAAGGTCCCTCATCGTCAACACACTGGGTCCTCTTTGAGCTCTTTGGCAACCTTACTCACCAGCAGGAACACAACACTATGAGTAGGGTCTAGTACTATTTGGCTGACGTTTTCTGTAAGGTGGAGGTACTTCCCCAGTCGGGCTCTGCTCCAGATTTGAGCGATGACATTCGCTGAACGTGCCCTACCAGAGCGAGATGCCATTCGCAGTGCCCATACCTCTCTTTTTGGCGTAGTTTAAGGACATACCCAGGTCCGGACGTAGTTTAAGGACATACCCCGGGTCCACTTTGTATGTTAACGGCAATCTGAATATTATATTCAATAACTAGGCATTATATAGACTGACAGGCAAAGTATTTTAATGGAGCATTCTATACAACGCGAGATCCCACGTTGTTATGCGAAAATATCTTGAGGAATCTCTTCCCTAACTTATTAAACAACGAAGATTGACATTCACTTATTTAATTTAAAAAGTACAGGCGGTGCGAAAGTAGCATCATGGTAGCTGCCTTAACTAACCCATTTATAAAATCCACCCCGTATAATGTCCTGGACAAGCGACACATTTTCATTGATCTTGACTGTACCTATATTAACCGGGACCTTTAAGTTAGAGAGGCGTAGTTAATTAGTTTGTTGTAGTTATGATGTTACATTGTCCAACTTATGTAGTTTTGGTAACTTCCTAGGTAGAACTTTGTTACTATAATGTTTCAAGTTTACAACACTGTGATTTACGGGTACAAAGAGATGATTGCAGAGGGATCGATGCCCGTTAATTATTGGGAGTCGATATTAAATAACTACGAGTAACTAGGTAACGCTGGAGGATGATGAATGATGATATTGATGATTGATATTTAAGTTTCGTTCTTCTATTAAAAATATTAAACAAGTTTTCAAGTTTAAAAATAAAAACGCACGAAGTAGTATTAAATAATTTCCTCATCTTTTTTGAGAATTTTTGTTTTTGTCATGAGTCAATAAAATAACTCATTGAATTGTGCGTCTTATACAATATTTTTTTCTGGGACTTTCGTGAGACTCAGACATATTCAATACATAAAAACCGGCCAAGAGCGTGTCGGGCCACGCTCAGTGTAGGGTTCCGTAGTTTTCCGTCCGTCACAGTAAGTGTCCCCACTTAAGAGTTAATAACACCGCCATGTAGGATATGATATGAGAGTTCCACGTACAGCGACATCTATCGGCAAATTAAGTAAACTATTGCGCGCGAGCTTAAAGTATGGAAGATGATTTTTATGGAATAATTCTTTATTGCGTGAACCGATTTTCACCGTTTTTACTTTATTTGAAAGCACGTCATTTCACTGTAATTTTGTAGAAATTACAGGTACAATAAACACCTGCTTATACGGTTAAATTACAAACTTAGTTCAGAAATTATTTTGTAATTTTTGTTCAAAAACTATTCATTTTATCAAGTTCAAAATAATTTTCCTAGAAAGTTTTTATAAAGTTCTACTTTTGAGATTTTTTTCATATTTTTAAAACTTATGGTTCAAAAGTTAGAGGGGGGGGGACGCATATTTTTTTACTTCTGGAGCGATTATTTCCGAAAATATTTACATTATCGAAAAATGATTTTAGTAAACCCCTATTCATTTTTAAATACCTATCCAACAATATATCACACGTTAGGGTTGAAATGAAAAAAAAAATAACTCCCCACTTTACGTATAGGGGAGGTACCATAATAAAAAATAAAAAAACACTTTTTAAATTTACCACTTTGTCGGCGTGATTGATATACATATTAGTACCAAATTTCAGCTTTCTAGTGCTAACGGTCACTGAGATTATCCGCGGACGGACGGACGGACGGGCAGACATGGCGAAACTATAAGGGTTCCTAGTTGACTACGGAACCCTAAAAACGGGTAACTCACGGTACTTATACAACAAGAAAAAGTACCTATACCTATATTTGAATGATTTTCAATTTTATTGTAGTTACGTTACGGCCGATTTGTTCAACGCCGCGGCTATCGCTATTTTCATTGCGGCATAATGACCAGACATAGGAATCCGCGGGGCAAAACTGATTGACAAGTAGGGAGTTCCTATATCGATAAACTCAACTATCGATGCTAGTTCTATATACTAGTGATCACTCAAGGGTTTGCTTGTAAAAATAGGTTTTTATTAATATTAAAAAATAACAACTCAATCAATACTCTTTTTCGTTTTTAAAAACAATTTTATAATTTTACTCGTCCCAATTTTTGTCTTCGTGAATGTCCCATTTACTATCCCATTTATTATTTAAATTATCGGGTGCTCCGTTCTATATACTAGTGAGCCCCCAACATGATGTGTTTTTTGTTCTATTGTTCAACATAGCATAATTTAAATAATCGCTAGGTTATATAAAGGTAGGGCGTAATACCTATTGCTCTACAAAATAGTTAATATTATCCCACGTAACATGTGCAGCTCATGGATTAAATAGGGTGGCTGAGAAAGTAAGATCTCTGTTTCCAAGTGTTAATACCTTGATATCATCGGTCAAAAAAATATTTTTGAAGTGTCCGCCAACAATTATAAGATGGGGCACATGGTTGCAAGCAGCAAACTATTATGCTATATATTTTGATGATATAAGACGAGTTATGAATACATTTTCTGTATCAGATGGCATAGCTGTTAAAAAAGCAAAAGCTGCATTTAATAAATCAAATATCTAGGGTGAACTTAAGTTTACAGCCGAAAATCTAAATATTATTCAAGAGTCTATAAAAAAATTACAATCGCCATATCTGTCGCTAGACTTTGGTGTACGAATAGTAAAAAAGTACAGTCTACATTATCTAAAATATATTTGAACGAAAAGGTAAAAATTATTTACACTAAATTTTAAAATGTTTTTAACAAAAACTTCGGGTACGACACTATGGAAAAAAATAATATGCTACAAAAAGGTGAAGAAGTCATTTTACAACCGAACAATAGGCGAAGTACAATAGATCACTTTATGAAATTTTGTTATGCCCCTATAACCTCCACAGAAATTGAGAAGTCATTTAGCCACCTGAAATGGATTTATCAGCCAAGACGGAGACGCATAACGCCCGAAAAGATGGAGCAAATTTTGGTCGTTTACTTTAACAATAGTAAATGGGACATTCACGAAGAAAAAAATTGGGACGAGTAAAATTATAAAATTGTTTTTAAAAACGAAGAAGAGTATTGATTGAGTTGTTATTTTTTAATATTAATAAAAACCTATTTTTACAAGCAAACCCTTGAGTGATCACTAGTATATAGAACTAGCATCGATAGTTGAGTTTATCGATATAGGAACTCCCTACTTGTCAATCAGTTTTGCCCCGCGGATTCCTATGTCTGATAATGACAGATTTCGACAGAATAGATGCAATGTATGTTTTTTTTATTTCTTGGTGTATTTTGTTAAGCTCGTCGCCATTGACAGGCTCCCCTCTGCCGAAAACATATGACCGGCGATCTTACATTACGTCATTTATTGTATGGACTGACGTTTATCTGCCGTGGCTATTTATACGTTACGTACGAATAGCCCATACATTTTTTTTGTATAGAAAATGACAGACATGGCTACTCCGGGTTGAATGCTCTAAGGTTTAACCTGTTTACTGAATGAAAATATTCAGATTTTTTTAAATGTAGGTACGTTATTTTCTTTATTTGTGAGTTTCACACGTGGTGGTCTCATCGGAAGGTCAGCGCGTTCGCTAGCATGCTGAGATTAGGCCATTTCGTGGCACGTTCACGTTTTCTGTTTTCAATGTATTTATTTCGTGTGGATGTGTCCATAAATAAACTAATTCTATTTTATTATATTATATTCTAGTGTACCGAATTTGTCTATTTTGGGACCTTTATTCTCCAGAGTGTTGTTCACTTCCATTCACGTTTCAGCGGATCATTAGGCAGATCGGTCGGTCGAGACGTCGCACGGTGGTCGCATAGACTTAAAGAAATCAAGTATTAGAAAAATATTCATGTTGGGTTTTAAATAAAATCAAATTGAGTTTATCAATATTTACGTGCTAGATAAATACCTGGTAACTCACCCATTACTATGGGAAATAATAAATTTAGTCGAAAATATTCTTGATTTTTGGATGCCAATTTGTCATATTGAGTAAGGTTAATGAGTTGAATTCTTATATTTTTTATTAAAGAACCTTTTAATATACCTAACATCGCATGTGAATAGTCAAAAAACATATCAAACAAAAGAAACCTAAATCTTGCAGTGTACGGTCCGGACAACGCTCCGGCTGTGAAAGGTTCTCCGCTGAGGTTTTCTCTTCCTGGGGCCCGAGAACTTAATGGGATTTTTCAAAAAAGGAATACACCTACGGATTTTCAAAGGAGGCATGTAACTCTCATGGAGTAGCAGGCGTCCATATGCTATGGTGGCCGCTCACCAACTTAGTATAAAAAATAAAAAGTTCTTAAGTCTGTGGAGACCGATTTTCTGCCCACAGTGCCTGGCAACGCCCTCTGCGCGATCGAGGACGGGCCCAATATGCCCATTGAACAAAATAAGGACTCGTCTATTATTCACTATCCAAGGATTTTACATTTGAGGGATTAGTACCATGTCTATTGTCAGCTGTATTACAATACGACCATTGATATCACGTAAATATTGGAAATTACGACCTAACTGAAAAATTAAAATTCACAAGGATAATAAACATAAGTACTTGATATGTGTCACATTAGTGTATACGCAGTACATTGCAGCTCAAAAAGTTCAATAATTAATTACTCGGTGTTAATTAACAGTTAACTAAAGCTAATATTGATCAGAAACACCTACAATCTAGTTTAAAATTGACATTGGTGGGCGTTTACACTTAGCTATGTACCACTAACGGCCGATTATTTAGCAGTCGTCATAAAACTGACGGTCAACGTCAAACTCCATACATTTCGTCACGAAACTGACAGATTATTAACTAAATATTTATTGCGATATCGATTTAAAACTTCACAACCTGTGTCTAGTTTTCTTTTGTGGTTATATCAAAAATACACTTGGTATAGAAAATAAATAAATAAATGAAATAGTATTTTATACAATCGTGACATAAGGTACGAGAATGAAAAGCTTAATTATGTCACTATTGTGTACTGTATAGTGTACTGTAGCAAGAAGTCGTAATTAAAAAATATTTAAGCCAGCACAAGAAATATGAAACGTTTATTTAAAATTTGGTTGTTTTGTTTAACATTATAAGTTATAACACAAAAGAACATTATAACACATGCCACGGAAGTCAAATAAAATAGATCAAAAGAACTTAAAAGAAACTACGTACCATCGAAATCAGCAAAAAGACAAGTCTGAGAATTTTGAAGCGTAAATGCCACTGAAATCATTTTTAATAAAGGTATTAAGCTGTAAAAAATCTTAGGCAATTGTTCCGTACTGGTACCAGTAAGTAACGGCTTACGACTAATTACAATATTACTAATTATTATATAAATAATTATATATAGATAGATTCTTCATAGAATTATTGTCCTAGAATTTTGTTTTCGGTTATTTCCGTTAGATGAAGTAGATAAATTAAAAGTGATAAATAATTTTTAATCGCATTTTTTGCTATTCTTAATTTACACCAGACGTATTAATTCCTAACATGATTATTCCATTCGCATATTTTCCCATTAGACAATTTAACCACGCACAAATATTTCTAACGGTGTTTATTCTACAATCGATTTTTTTCTTACAGACCTTTTTTCCGACAATTTTTTTTTTACACATGCCTAATTTCTCAACCCACATTTATCCCTTCAGAGGCATTAGGTCTAGAGTATCAAAATGTCCATGTAACCAGAAAGTCCAACTGCACAAAATGACTAGATTTTCGAAACTACATTTTTAAAATTATCGAAACAACTATCTTAAATCGGTATAGTCGCGGACGGTCTATGGATAAACGCCTGGCGTAAAATCGTGCGTTTTATGCACTTGTTGTACAATCTACTATTTAGTCATATAGTAATTTAGTATTTAAAGAATCGGAGAGCTGAAAATTTTACCCAGTTAATAAAAGGGACCAAGGTCATATGTGCACAAAAGGGAAAAACATGCCGTGCAACGATCTTGTTCGGAATGTCCGAACTTGGTCGACCAGCTGACCACGGGCCCTATTCTTATGGGCATTGATGGTTTTGTAAATAACTTTTATGTGTAAATTGCCTAATAACATCCAAAACTGAAAAAAAAAGTTTTGCTGATTTTTTTTTAGCTTCTGAAAGGATTCTCATTTTTTTGTTATCACCCGTTAGTATCGAACGTAATCGTAATAATATGGGCAATAAAGACTGTGTACGATAAAATCCGGACATGCATGATGTGGTATACAGCGAACCAATAATGATCTTAAGTGGGATAGACTATGATGGCCAGTTTATTTTGAACACCTCGCCCGTTTCACCACTTTTGCTGCTGACTGTAGGTAATATATTATGACTATAGTCATAGAAAGTATAGCTAGTTAAAATCTGGAAATAATATCCCTTATTTTTCATTTATACATAGTATTTCTCTTTGACTATTTTGATCTTCATCTTCCAAGTCGAATCTTCATGTCTATTCTGGTCGTGTGTGTCGTGACCACCATAAGTCGCTCTGTTGCTGCATGTTTACTGGTAGAACCATAGACATATAAAATAAGAAGACGCGGTGCCGTGAAGACCATAGTGAAGACAAAATTGTGATTCCATAATAAGCCGATTTCCTCGTGTTTACGCGCGACACGCACACATATACAACTAGTCTACGAGCGGTGATTGGTTCAAACGTCAAAAGTGAGTGTGTGTGTACGAGACCGCGGCTTATTATGGAATCACAGTTCTATCTTCGGGGGACCACGTCTTCCTATTTTATATGTCTATGGGTAGAACTACGCATTTTTTTTTTATTTACATCAAATCTGATCAGATTTGATGTAAGTATTACTAGTTTGGAAAAAACAAGGCCCGCCGAGTTCTGGTCGGTCGTCATTTTTCTCGGGTCCAAGGTAATAAAACCTGTAGAAATATTTTCTGACGTTCGGAAGTGTATTTCAATGTGCCGATATGGAAGAGTACTTGTAATGTAAATGTAAAAACTAGTTATTGTACAAAAACAATACAATCATAGGAAAACGCAAGTACACATATTTTTCTTAAATAAAAATCCTTAATTTGTATGTATTTCTCCAGCAAACAGCGACGGACGACAGCATGAGCGACGATGTGTTCGAGGAGCCGACGCTACGTGCGCCGGCGCAGCGCGGCACTCCCTCCCCTACAGGTAGTGATGAAAGAGACTAGCGTATTTTAAAAAAAATATTTGTTAATGTATACTTATATTAAACATATTACTGTAAACCTCGCCAAACTGTGACGTTTGATGGCGAGATGCGCTCATTGTTTTAAGGTGGTACCTGAATTCTCTTAAACCAGCCCATAAGTAAGAGGTAAATAATCCTTCCAATTGAGATACTTACGATTTTTTTAATCGTGTTTTTCTCTTACAATAAATATAGTCATATAGTCTATAATTATACTTGAAGGTATAAAATTCGTATTTATCTGGAATAACTCTTTCGAAAAGTCTTCTAAGGCTTTTAGAATGCTTTAGAACTAACTAGTGAGTGTTTTGTAAGTTCACCGATTATTCGAAGGCGGCTGAAGTTGGAAAATTATTTTTTTGTTTGAAAGGGTTATAGTTCACAGTTGGTCCCATTGTCACCAGGTCAGGATCTGATGATTGGATCCTGGAGAAATCGAGGAAAATATTATAGGCAGTCCTATAAGCGATTAAAGTATTTTCTACGCTACCTCGGGTACTTATTTTTGGAAATGTGGAGTCTACATATGTAAAGTCGGTTATTTTTTGTTTAAAATTATTATAGGCCTAATTCAGACTCTTTTATTACTACCAACAGGCTACCGCGACTACCAGCCGGAGACGCCCATCAAAACTTTCCAGGACGACACAGTGCCTGTACACAAGGTGAGATTATTAATTAAAATATTTTATAAAAATCTTGCACATATTAACTTACTCCACACTAAGCAAAGCTCTTACTAATGGGTCCTTAAATCCGATATATTTTAATTCTTACCTTTCTCGCTTAGGTATTTTGCTGCTGACTGTCAATTCAACGGCAATATTGCATATATACCTACCTATTAATAGAGAGTATATATTTAATAGAGCTTGAGAGTCTAAGAAGTTTTTGAAGCTCCAACTCTGAAGCGCCATCTGAAATGTAAGAGGAAATGACATTTGCATTTACACTGCAGCGCTACATACAATGAGTAGCGTATCTTTAGATTGTTCTCGTTGGAGCTTCAAAAAGTTCTTAGACTGTGGCTGTCTATATATGTATAGTCTCTGCTAATAATGTTAGTTATAAAATGTGACGTTCTGCGGGTAAAGGTACCTTATGGCGGTAGGCGCTTACGCTATTGGTAACGACGCTCTAATACTAACTTAATGCGATGCTTCGCAACGTAAGCGCCATCCGCCATAAGGTACTTTTACCCGATGAACGTCACAAATACAGCTGTGCTTCATAAGTAATATAAGAAATGGACAGTTTCAAACCCCAGAAAAAATTTGAGAATTTTCCGAAATTTTCATTTGTGGAAAATTTCTCAGTTTTGGAAACTTTCCGACGGCACATCAGTAGTCACAACCAAAATCCTCAGGTCAATGACCAGCAATACTAAATGTGTATATAAATAAAACTAAATGTGTATAGCTAAACCACACAAAGGTTTTTCATAAAAGATGTCTAGACTTTTCAATCATATATGCAAAACATTGGACGTTGTAGACATTACCCTTGAACATTTTAAAATAAATATTCAATATTTCGGTATGTATCTGAAAATTTGTTTGGCGAAACGGTGTAAATGTTTCACCGGTAAATTAAATACTTAACGTAATAATAAATCGTATGTGCTTTAATAAAAAAAAATCGTTTTTCAAATTTAATACCACTGAATATTTGGGATTTTTTATTAACTTATGCAAATCATGTTTTCGAAACAGAAGTATCTTGTATTAATTAATTAATAAAGTGAGATTTAATCTAAACAGTTAAAGTACGTACATATAAGTACGAACATAAATCATAAGTGATTGGTACAAGACACTAAAAGTGATGAAAATAAATTAGGCAAGTGGTAAAGGAAAAAAATAAAGTAGGTACCTCAATAAATAAAAATGTTACGAAATATGCGAAACCCAATCTGTTTTTCGGGCCTGTGATGTGATGATACCTACTTGAAAATGTATTGTTGGCGTTTCTTGCTAATGTTCGAAACGAAATGCGATGTTCCGGAACATAAATTATTCTCGAAAATTGGAGAAAAATCCATAACTTAAATTCTCATGGAGTAACAAAATTAGAAGCGATTGACGCAAAAATGAATGTTTAGTTCGCAATTCTTCATTTCTGTTTAATAATTTTCGACATTTTTGTTGTAACTGTGTCCAGTTTCGTTGCTTATTAAGGGGAGGGGATAACACAATAAAATATCAGATTTCAAAGCCGTTTAATACTAATCCAATAATCGGGGAATCATCTCCATACATTGCCTTCCTAAAGGTGGTGTAGAAAATGTTTTAATGAATATTGGTAGGCTACAGGGGCCGCGATTTGAAAAATAAACACACACACTGGACAGACACAGCTCCAACCCAACTCAACCCAACTCAACTCAACGCTATAACGACATTGACATTTGCTATTCGAACAGATTTTCATTCAACATTGGTCTCACATTGTTCGCACATTGGTCACACATTGTACCAATGTTGTACCAATGTTGTACCAATGTGAGACCAATGTGTGAACAATGTGGGAACAATGTGTGAACAATGTGAGACCAATGTTGAATGAATATCTGTTCGAATAGCAAATGTCAATGTCGTTATAGCGTTGAGTTGAGTTGGGTAGAGTTGGGTTGGAGCTGTGTCTGTCCAGTGTGTGTGTTTATTTTTCGAATCGCCGCCAGGGTGGTTATTAAAAATTTAGATTTCAGACCTTGAGGCGCGGGCCGTTGCTTGGAAGCGTTGGCCGCCATCTTGGTTCAAAGGTGCCAAAATTTAGTTTTATAACCTTGATGCTTAAACGGTTGTCAGTATGATTAAAGTGTCTATGGAACGTATAAAGAAGATAAAATTATCTACAATTTTCCATACACAATAGATCTGTAAGTCTTACAGATGAAAAGATACAGGGGGTGAAAAAAAAATTGTAATAGATCTTACATGAAAATCAAAATATATTATTACTTTAACTTCTGCAGCTAATGTAAATACGTCCCTATCTTATGTAATCACCATTTTTACACACTTGTATTTCTTGGCCCCGTATTACTTATTTGCTTCAAATTAAGTACGTTTTTGATCCAGTTCCCGGTATATGGGCCGCGATTTGAAAAATAAACACACAGACTGGGTTGGGTTGAATTGGGTTGGAGCTGTGTCTGTCCAGTGTGTGAGTTTTTTTTTTGAATCGCGGCCATGGTTGAGCGGAAATTTGAAATAGTTCCGTAATTTACATGACAATATAAAAATAAACTAACACGGAGCTGATCTAATGATGCAGTCGTTAGGTGACCTAGGATCTCCTCAAGGAAGGAATACAACCATATCGAGTTAGTGCTCATTAGAAAGGTCTCGAGACGCAATTGATAAACGTGCAAAGAACTGGAGGTACAGTCAGCAAGAAAAGTTACCTGTTTTGCTTTTATTTTCATTCAAAAATCTTTATAATGAAACGGCTTAAATATTTTATGGACCTACTTACCTAAAAATTTTTTTTTAATTTTGACAAGCACTTCATAAGATTTAGCAAACCACTTTGTAGGGCAAGAGCTATCAGATTACTTCGCTCAATTAAAAATTCTGCTTTAAGTGTACATTACTTTTTTTATACACATAAGTACCTTTAATATAATTAGTCAGAAAATGAGAAAACTTCTGAGAAACAATATTCAAACGTTTCCAATAAAGAAAATTTTATAAATATATTAGTGATAGATTAATCAAATTTAACTAGGGCGATATGAAAATTTGTATTATTAAAATATTTGATTTTGATAATATTAGGTCTAGGAAAGTTAATAGAAAAAAAATATGGTAATATTTATGTAAAATTAAATTACAAGGCCTTGTAAAGTCAGGTGGGGTACGGTAAACATGATTTATTTTGGCCCAAAGGGGAAACTGTAAAATTCCATACAAGTGTTTTTCTTGTACCCCATATACCTAATAGAATACGTTCATGCAAGTGACAAATTAGGAAATTAAAAACGTCAATTTATGAAAGTATGATCCATATTTTATCCACGCAAATTCCATGCAGAGTTAACCTGGTCAAACTCCACCTTCCGGCAAAAATGGGAAGATCTGGTTTCTATTTATACTATGTGTTTGTATAGCTATAGTGGACCCGTTAACTGCGTATTGTACGATTAATTATATCGACAAATCACGACCCGTACCTGATATGTTTTCTCAAACATTCTTTAACCATTATTTGTTCAAAATAATTTAAATTGCACATGTGTAAGAGAAGTGTCATTCGGCAGCTCAAGAACTAGAACGTATATACGCGGTTAATTGGTGGACAATAAACCAGGGACCGGAACCGGTAACCAATAAAGGGGTATTAGATTGGGTATTTGATAGAGTTGTTTTTAAAAACCCTATCAATTCGGTAAGCGTATCGTTTGACTTACCCGAACGAAAGGCTAACCATATCAATACAGTTAATTCGGGTAAGTGGTTACAACCCAGCATATGGTTTCCCTATCAGATAGGATTTTTCAAATGCGATTAAGCTATTTTAGACTCTGTGACCAGTACATTTGGCTTATTTATTATTAGAGCACCCTACGAGCTAAGCGCTGCCGGTATGGTGGCACGAGCGAGCCTACAAACAAACAAGAATCTTTTTGCATATGTTTTCGTACTTACGCCTTCGATATAGACGCTATTATTGCTTGTAAGCGTGCTAAAAGATCGTTGTGTGGTGCCGGTGTTTTTGTTTTTGTCATTCGAACGTGACGGCTCGTGTCGATTGAATCTTAGACCCAGGCTTATACTCGTAGGAATCAAAATCAAATGCATATTGTTAAGTGTTACAATATATAATTTTGTGTTTTTCTAGTTATAGGTAGTACTTTGTTTCAATGGCTCCAGCAAAATATGACGCCGTTCACCGATACTTCTAGTATAATGAAACGATCAATATCAGTCAGTGTTGGACACTCAAGAACAAAATCATTATTTGAAAAAATATCGTAAGAATAAACTTATGTTGATTTTATTCCCGTTAAAATTATTCAAAATAATTTCGTCGGGGCTACTTCATATGCGACAAAATGTAATAAAAATAATTTATTTTTAACAGAATTATTTAATCATGCTTTTTATTTTAAATAATGTTCCGCGTATAAGAATGTAATCTGGGTTTTTCGGTGTAAGAAAACATCGTGTGGAAACTGGACCTAATCCCAATAAGGCGTAGTTTCCCTTATGCCCAGCAAAAGTTATACATATCTGTTTTAAAATCCAAGGTAGACAGATATACTCTTTTCACTTCTCATGCACGTAAAGTTCGACTTTAGGTCGTGCGTGGACGACATAAAACCGCATTTAAAGCTCTAGGGCATAAAGTAAAATTTTCTTCTAAGACTAAGAATGTGGCTCAACAGCCAAACAGAGTCAAAATATATTGCACAATTTAATTGAGCAGTAAAATTTCGTAGAATACTGAAACTTGTTCTTTTATTATATTCTTGCTATAATTATTTAAATTGCGTGTTTTCTATATTCAAATAAATGAAATCAAAAAAATAGGAGTTGATAATAGTTTAGAAATGCCCCGAAATGTTTTTATGACTTGGCAGAAAACAAGTATCTAAATAATATCTATATCATGTCTAAATTCACATGTTGAGAATTCAAAAAAATATATTAAAAAATTAATTGGTGGGAACCATATTTGTTTTCATTGTAATATTTTTGTTACAACTTGAGATTGTTTTACGATTACCGATAAATAATTTCCTCGCAATTGAATTGAAAATTAGAGTGTAGCCCTCGTCCATAAAACCCATTTTACACTCGACTTTATATCAATCCTCGCTCGCAAGCTCGCTCGGATGGATAAACGCCTCGCGTAAAATCGTACGTTTTATGCACTTGTTGTACAATCTACTATTATAATATAATAAAAATATAATAAAATAATAATGAAATAAAAATGAAATGAAAATGATATAAAAATGAAATAAAAATGAGATAAAAATGAGATAAAAATGAGATAAAAATGAGATAAAAATGAGATAAAAATGAGATAAAAATGAGATAAAAATGAGATAAAAGTGAGATAAAAGTGAGATAAAAATGAGATAAAAATGAGATAAAAATGAGATAAAAATGAGATAAAAATGAGATAAAAATGAGATAAAAATGAGATAAAAATGAGATAAAAATGAGATAAAAATGAGATAAAAATGAGATAATAATGAGATAAAAATGAGATAAAAATGAGATAAAAATGAAATAAAAATGAAACAAAAATGAAACAAAAATGAAACAAAAACGAAATAAAAATGAAATAAAAATGAAATAAAAATGAAATAAAAATGAAATAAAAATGAAATAAAAATGAAATAAAAATGAAATAAAAATGAAATAAAAATGAAATATAAATGAAATATAAATGAAATAAAAATGAAATAAAAAGGAAATAAAAAGGAAATAAAAATGAAATAAAAATGATAATAAAATGATAATAAAACGAATATAAGAAATAAAATGAAAATAAAATGAAAATAAAATGAAAATAAAATGAAAATAAAATGAAAATAAATTGAAAATAAAATGAAAATAAAATGAAAATAAAATGAAAATAAAATGAAAATAAAATGAAAATAAAATGAAAATAAAATGAAAATAAAATGAAAATAAAATGAAAATAAAATGAAAATAAAATGAAAATAAAATGAAAATAAAATGAAAATAAAATGAAAATAAAATGAAAATAAAATGAAAATAAAATGAAAATAAAATGAAAATAAAATGAAAATAAAATGAAAATAAAATGAAAATAAAATGAAAATAAAATGAAAATAAAATGAAAATAAAATGAAACTAAAATGAAAATAAAATGAAAATAAAATGAAAATAAAATGAAAATAAAATGAAAATAAAATGAAAATAAAATGAAAGTAAAATGAAAGTAAAATGAAAATAAAATGAAAATAAAATGCAAATAAAATGAAAATAAAATGAAAATAAAATGAAAATAAAATGAAAATAAAATGAAAATAAAATGAAAATAAAATGAAAATAAAATGAAAATAAAATGAAAATAAAATGAAAATAAAATGAAAATAAAATGAATATAAAATGAATCTATTCAAATATAAATCGTCAACAGCAACACAAAGAAAAAAAAAAAAAAAACTCTTACATTATAACTAATCTACTCAAAAAGTCCCCCACGAGTTGTCCCTGGTGCAAAAGTTCCCATCACGCTAGCCGCGTTACCACGTTGAATAGCTATGGACAACCTTTGCACCAGGTACGACCCCGCACGGGCGTCAGACCCTCTCTCCTTGATTCATCGTCCCACTTCCCTAACAAAGCCAATAGCCTCCGTTCCCCAGCACCCAGTTGTCTCAAAATCAAGGGGTATAAAATAATAATTCTCGCTCAATGACGCATACTTGTCTCGTTTTTTGAGCGCTGCAAATTCTGCAGCGGCACCGGCTGCTCGCACCGTTCGGCCCAGATGCGAGGCGGCAAAGGTACTCACGCACGTGGCATCCCAGAGCAGACACTTCCCCTTCTGCCACGGCACTAAAGTTAAGCCGTCCGGTCTTTTGCCATCGGTGCGGCACAGGCCCGGGGGCTCCAGAAGACAGGGGATGTTGGCGAATATCAAGGCTCTCCTCACGATGTCATTGAGAGCGTGGTGACGTGGAAATCTACCCGAACCACGACAACAACTCAATGCGTGATGGCCATTCGCCTCCACCATGGAGCCGCAGATGCATTTATGAGGTTCACAAACATCGCAGCCCAGGCGGAGAGCAACTGCCACCCGCAAAGAGTTGCTGTCCAGGAGTGTTCCCAGGTGAGGAACAGGTAAAGCATGTAACCACGCTCCCGCTTCAACCCTAGACACCGACCTCAACCTTGCCAAATCCACCCCCGTAGCCACACCCATAAGGCCTGCAAGAGCGTCCTTGGCCCCAACATCATCCCACGCTCGCTGTTCCCACGGAGCCTCGGGCCGCGACGCAGACGGGTAACGAGCCATCCACCTTGACTGCGCATCCTCCGCAAACGGTATGATAGCCCGGTCTCCTTGGAAATTTAAGATTTCAGAAACCAGGCCCCTCACTCCATTCGCTGACGCTAAAAAGGCAGGCAAACTCACGTCCTCCGCACACCGCAATCCGAGACCACCGTACCGTATGGGCAGAGACGCTTGGGTCCACTGACCATCCGAGAAAGATACATTTAAAATTGTCTCTGCTGTATCCCTCAACGCGACATCCAAATCAATGATGTCACCCGGACACAACCACGTGGGAGTGGTTCGCAATAAATACGTGATTTTAGGAACCGCGAAACACATACGTAGAAGGGTCAGAGCGACATGGGCACTAATATTTTTAAGGCGTTCTTGGGCGAGCAAAAGGAGACGCTTCCTGGTCTGTATTGCACCGGAAATAGCTTCCTGGAATATGGGTGAACCCAAAAGGAAAAAGGTTTCGTGCGACAGCTCCTTAAGACCAGGAAGCAAAGAGCTAAAAGATGAAAAAGAGGAAGAACAGCTAGGTCCGCAGCGGAAAACCTCACACTTCCCCGCATTCACCTCCAGTCCCATATCCTTTAGACGGGGGATAAGAAAAGCCAGGTCCTACTTTACAACCTCTGGCTTTCCCCCTAAGGTGCCGTCATCTAGGTACAAATGTTAAGGGGGGACCTTAGAGACGACACCGCTTCATGGATAGCAAGACTGAAGGCAAGCGGTCCAAGTGGATCTCCCTGCTGCGCACCCACCTGCGAAAGAATCAATGTGTCATCGTACACAAGATTAGAAGGAGAATGATAGACCTGTCGTAAAAAAGGGTACAGGTTAGGTACATGTTTTTCCACTTCGCCCAACAGAACATCCCTCTCCACAGTATTGAACGCGTTTTTAAGGTCCAACTTCAAGACGAGGCAGCCTGCATTCTGCATTTATATTCATAAAATGAATATAAAATGAAAATAAAATGAAAATAAAATGAAAAAAAAAATGAAAAAAAAATGAAAATAAAATGAAAATAAAATGAAAATAAAATGAAAATAAAATGAAAATAAAATGAAAATGAAATGAAAATAAAATGAAAATAAAATGAAAATAAAATGAAAATAAAATGAAAATAAAATGAAAATAAAATGAAAATAAAATGAAAATAAAATGAAAATAAAATGAAAATAAAATGAAAATTAAATGAAAATTAAATGAAAATTAAATGAAAATTAAATGAAAATTAAATGAAAATTAAATGAAAATTAAATGAAAATTAAATGAAAATGAAATGAAAATAAAATGATAATAAAATGAAAATAAAATTAAAATAAAATGTAAATAAAGTGAAAATAAAGTGAAAATAAATTATTATAAACTGAAAATAAAATCAATATAAAATGAAAATATATATATATATATATATAAATACACGATGAATCTGAGTAACCCGACAGATTTTAACCATAAATTTTTGATAATTGACTGATTATTATTATTTATTATTCAAAACAGTTACACAGCATTACAGTAAAAACCAAGGCACTGCGAACTACAAAATAAACATATAAAAACATATAAAATGACTTAATACTAGGTTGATTTAGGCGACGTAACTGTGTGGCCCCGTTGCGTCGTCTGATCGAGCGTAGGATTCGGCAGATTACCCCGGAATCGCCGAAACACGACACCCTTTGGCCAGAAATCTGCACTCACGATGGTGTCCTGCAGCGGCCGCGGCACGCGCACCACAAACGACTTGAAGTGCACGTAGTGCCGGGACTGTAGCTGGTGCACCCTCAACGTTAAGCCAGTCTTCCGGTGAACGTACTCCACCACATCGTCGACCACGGTGGAGTGATGCAAGCGCGACACGTAGAGCGTCCTATTCGGTATTGCAATCCGAATACCAGAATTACCCGGTTCCGCAGTGCCATACAGAGTTTTGCGGGGCGCTCTTCGCTTCTTGCTCTTCCTTTCCACCAGTGTGAATCCCTCCTTATCCACATTGGTGCGGGAGGACTTTCCCTTTTCGGGACCCCGTACTACGCATGCCTTAGAAGGCACCGTGACCCGGTTAGCTGCAACTGGCTGACCAGCGACTTCAGCTGACTGGCTGACTGATAAATAACTGACTGAGACTAAAATGTCGTATAAACTTTTCTGGAATTAGCCTAGTTTCAGAGTTCTTCTTCTTTGTCGTTACACTCTTTACAGAGTGGTCGTGGCCAAAATGTACTAATTTATTTTAATCGACAGTTTTACCAATAACATTTATGTTTTTATTTTCAAAAGCATTTAAAAAAACTAAAAAAAAAAAAAATTTCTTTTTGGCGAAATCGACCTAAATTCAAATAACATTTATTACTCCTTATGACCTCAGGAATTTATGGTTGAAATCTATCGGGTTACTCAGATTCACCGTGTATAATAATAATAAGTACTACAAGTACACACCTGCGCCAGTTCTCGAAAATGGTCGTGCCACGCTCTATTAGGATCGATCTATTATCACGGACAGGACTATTGTAGCCAATAAGCCTGATATCGTGGTAAAAGATCGACCGCAACGCCGGGCCGTGCTCGTCGGCATCACCGTCCCATGTGACGACAACCTCGTGAAGGCCGAGAAGGACAAGTCCAGCAAGTACCTCAAGTGGCTCACGAGGTAACCGCCATGTGGGAGGTTGATTCGGCGATCATTGTACCGATAGTTGTCTCTGCGAACGGTCTCATAGCGAAGAGTCTCGACCAACATCTTGAGAGACTTTCGCTACGAGGTTGTGGTTGGATCAAGGGTCAGATTCAGAAGGCGGTAATCTTGGACACGGTGCGCATAGTCCGAAGGTTCCTCACTCTGCGGCCCTAACCACCGGCAGCATGGGCCTTGCTCCGCTGCCGGCGGCACCCTAGGTTAGGTTTTTATAATGTTTTTATTGTTTTTGTATGTTTTAGATGTATTTTTATATTTTATTTTGTAAAAATATTATAAAAACTAACCTGAGACAAAAAATAAATAAAGAAGATAATAATAATTGTTAGCGACACTACCGAACATAACACGGACGAGACTCCAGCCCATACGACGGAGCGAGACATCACCGAGGGAACGAGAAGGACGACGAGCGGCGAGCGACTATCCCCGCGTCCTGAAAGCTTGCGACCGTCCTGAAGGCTGACGACCGTCACTGAAGACTTATCGTGATATGTGATTTGTTATGTTATGTAAATATGGTTAAGTTTGTATTCTAAATAAAGAGATTTAATATTAAGTAGGTAGAGTCAAACTTAGAATGTAAACTATTATGATTTGAAATATTTAAGTGAAATACGTGTATTAGAGTTAACTTGGATAGTATAAGTTGAAATTGTAAGTTTGTATGGATGAATGAATAGGAATTCCCCAATAAACCCCTTATCTAGAGAGCTGATAGATAGGTAGGAATTATTGTCAGGCATAGATAATTGAAGTACATTATCTAACAATAAACATTAACCTTACGCCCTGAGTCCCTACAGTAGGTAAAAGATAAGGTAAAGGTATAATAAAACAATAATGTATGCTCGGAGATTGAAGAGCTCTTTATTGAGGTAACCGTAGGGCCTATCGCTGAACGCATGGACTACGTAGGTAACTGTTCGGACTCACGACGTAATGGCAGTCATAGAAACTCTGAAAGAAATAAAAAATTATAAAACATAGTGAAAATCTAGCTTACGAAAACACATTTTTGGAATAGGGTCGGCCAATCAGAGCGCCGATTAAAAGACCAATTAGATCCTAGAAGGGATAGGACAATTAGGAAGAGAGGATATGAGAAAAGCGCTCTGATTGGACGAAATTCCAATAAGAATCCAGGCAGGTATATCCGCTCACTAGTAAATCAAATCGTGCTATAAACATCCATACAAACCGGTGGAAATCATTCAGTAATTCGGACAAGCAGCAAGAAGAAAAATAAATAGAAGAAAACCAACTGGACTTTTGGATCACCGCTCCCCTCCTTCAACAGGAAGATTTTCTACGGGCTACTCATCGAGCGTCGGCTGGCAGTGCGGCGTGTCGTCTGTTCGTGCCAGAGCCCTCGAGACTCTGTCACGTGGTCCTACATCTACTTACGGAGCTTTCGTCGACGGGGTACTTCGCTGAATCAGCTCCGCGCGGGTAACGGCTGAGTTAGGATCGGCAACCGTGGATATACAACATAAGCTATCGAAGGAAAATACCATATTACAGGCTGCGGTCTGTAATATTTTGGTCAATTCTCACCGGGATAGCTGTTACTACGTGTGGAATTCAGTGAAGATCGACGGAGGCTCCGTGTTCGTCGTCGACGGGAAAGGATCGACGGCGCCGTGGAAGATTGTTTGGAGCATTCGCGGGTAAAGGCGTCGTGAATTGGTACGACGCCGCGATGCACAAGCACAAGGTGGGAGCAACTACGCGATCAGTCACATCTACAATGGACGATGAAGAGCGGCGACGTTTCCTCGAGGCCGGAGCAGCGGCCGCGGAAGAGGCGCGACGTGCTGCGGAACAAAACCAGAACCTGAATCAAAGCAAGGACAGGACAGCGACGGGGAACGAGACGTCCCCGCCCCTACCTGCCAACGAGTCGGAACATGGCCTGGACAACGAGGCGTCGCGGAACCGTGTCGCGCCGAGCGGAGAGCTGCCGCCGGCCGACAGCAACGTCTACGCCAGGGACTCACCACTATCGCCTTCGACGGAGACACAAGGCACCAACAACGAAGAGGCTAGAACGCGAGCAACGGAGCGACTAGCTAAACCACAACAACAGAAGCAACCGGAACCAAGCCCGAGTCGAGTTTCATTCGCCAAGCCGAAGCCCGTGCAACGCGCGCCGCGCTGACCGCGGTCAACGTCGAGCAGCCGCGCCGCGACGTTACGAAAAGATGCCGAGCTACAAGCGCAAGAGGAATTGGCGGAGCTACAACGACAAGAAATTCGTCTCAACCGGGAGCTAGTGAACAAGCGTCTGGAGACACGCTTATCACACATCGACGCACAGTCAGCGAGGGACAGCGCTTCGGAACATTCGGGTGACGGCTATGTGAAGGACTGGCTGGAATCTTCCCAAGCGACGGGCGACCGACAACGGGACGGTCCCCACCGTGACTACGAGCCTGCGTCGCGAGTTCCTGAACGAGGAGGAGCTAACCCGCCGAGGCACGAGTCACACCGTACGGCGCGTTATCGACCGCCGGACGACGAAGCGCCTAGGCCATCGCCGGAACACACGGAACCTAGGACGCAGTATACAGATAGACAGCCCGCGACGAGCGCCGCGAGAACATATACGGTCGGAGGTCAACCGCGCCGTGCTCCCGTGACACCGTTGTCAAATAGAGTGACCTACGTGACGCAGCAAGATAAGAACGTGAAGTCTACGTGTCTATTCTGCGGAGGCGCTCACAATACTACGGATTGCCGCAAGCTGTCATCTCTAACGATCGGAGCGCGCTGGGATTGGGCGCGACAGAACAGGATGTGCTTCAGGTGCATGGATGCAAAACATATGCAGTTTCAATGCAAGGCGAAAGGGTGCGACAAGGACGGATGTTCGCAGAGCCATCACAGATTATTACATGAAGACAGAAAAGTGGAGGGCGCCGCGGACGAGGCGCCGATACTTACAACGCGGGAGACAGCCCCGCCGCCCGTACCTCGAGAAGTTACTAGGAACGGGACAATGGAACAGGAAGCTAGTGAAGAAGTCGTGGCGAAGACTTATACAACTACCAGTTCATCGAACGTGCTGTTAAAAGTATTGCCGGTCGTCGTGGAGGGCCCACGGGGAACGGCTCACATTTTTGCAATGCTGGACGACGCATCTACTTTATCCGTGGTGGAGGCCGATATCGCGGATCAAATTGGACTTACCGGACCTGAGTCACCGCTATGTGTACGAGGACTAGGAAACATAGCGCACCGATCGCAGACGCGGACCGTGAAGGCGAACGTACGGCCGCACAAAGGAGCCGGAAGTTACGAAGTGATACTACGAACTGTAGACGGTATTGGATTACGCAGTCAAACATTGAACAAACAACGCATGATGCAGTACGAGCACCTCAAGGACCTAAGTGAAGAATGTTACACAATGGGGGTGCCGCAAATGCTCATCGGCGCTGATCACTGGCATCTGCTAGTGCCACGAGAAATTAGGGCAGCCGGCAGAACAGAACCGGCGGCGATGCGATGTGCGCTGGGATGGTGTTTTTTCGGGTCGAAGCCGACGACGTTAATGAATATGAAACAAGTGTCGTTATGTTGTCAACAGAACGCCGACCGAGAGCTTGACGAGCAACTGAAACAGCATTGGGCCGTCGAATCGTTAGGTATAAAGAGACAGGACAACATAAAACCAATGGATGAACGTGCTATGAATATTTTTGAATCTACAGTGAAGAAAACAAATAGCGGATATGAAGTAGGGCAGCTGTGGATCGACGAACACCCGCAGCTACCTTCGAGCTATGCAAACGCTTATTCACGCCTAATGAACCTGGAGGCGCGAATGCGAAAGGATAAGGAATTCGCATCGGAATACTGCAAGCACATTCAGGCTTTATTTGATAAGGGATTCGCCGAACCAGTGAAGATTCCGCCACGCGACGAGTTAGCGTTTTATTTACCTCACTTCCCGGTAATAAATATTCAAAAGAATAAGATACGACCTGTTTTTGACTGCGCCGCTAAAAGCATGGGACACTGTCTTAACGACTTCATTCTGAGTGGGCCTGACTTGCTGCAAAATCTACTGGGAATATTACTGCGTTTCAGGGAAAACGAGTTCGCCGTTACCGCCGATATACAAGACATGTTTTTACGAATTCAAATGCGAGAAAAGGATCAATCCAGCCAACTTTTTTTATGGCGTCACCCGGAAGAGGAGGGACCGCCGCGTGTGTGCAAATTAACAAGGGTTTTGTTCGGATGCGTGAGCAGTCCGTGTTTAGCACATGCAGTAAGAAATCGGAACGCAGAAGACAATAGGGAGATTACCCAGACGCTGTCTATGACATCAAAACAAATCATTATATGGATGATTACGTGAGTTCATACGAGTCCGAGGAGAAACTGTTACACACTGTAAACCAGGTACGCGAATCACACGCCGAGGGCGGCTTCAATCTACGGAGTTTCGCTAGTAACAGTCGGCGACTTATGGAGAGCATCGATCCCGAGCTACACGCTATAGAACCTACCGCTTTAGGGCAAAAGTCACAGAAGGTATTGGGAATGATATGGGATCCAATCACGGACAGCCTGGGCTTCAATACATCATTATTACGAGTTCCCGAACAAGTTAAAAACTTCAAGCAACGACCTACGAAACGACAGGTGCTATCTACAGTTATGTCAATCTACGACCCGCTCGGTTTACTTTCACACTACGTGATCACGGCGAAAATAATTCTCCAACGAATTTGGGCAAAAGGAACGAAATGGGATCAAGAACTCGACGATCAAGATAGTGAGGATTTTTTTTACTGGTTGAAATCCCTCCAACACATAACGGCGTTACGAATACCGCGAAGATATTTAAATCCAGATGGGATCGGCGTGAAACGATCATTACATGTATTCGTAGACGCGAGCGCAGAGCCGTACTGCGCAGTCGCGTATTGGCGGTGTGAAACAGACAACGGGATACAGGTCAGTCTAGCAGCAGGAAAGGCGAGAGTGTCGCCACTGAAACTACTAAGTATACCGAAAATGGAGCTTTGTGCCGCGTGGACCGGTGCAAGGCTAGCCGCGTCCATAATACGAGAACAACGATACAAAGAGAAAGACGTTATTTATTGGACTGATAGCAAAACTACGTGGTCATGGATACGGGATGACGCACGCCAATATAAACCGTTCGTAAGTCATAGAATAGCCGAAATAGCCCAGTTGACGGATCGTAACGCTTGGCGCTGGATACCTACGAAGCTAAATCCGGCCGATGACGCAACACGAACAAAGCCTAAGCGAGTAGTGAAAATAGACGATAGATGGTACCAGGGCCCACCATTTCTAAGGCAATAGATAACACAATAGATCGTACCAAATTACCAGAAAGAAAACAACAATTGGAAGTTTATACAACAATGGAAGGGAGAGAACCCGCCTCGGCGTTACCCGACATACTAAGATTCAGCAATTATGATCGGTTAATACGAAGTACGGCGTATGTGTTATTATTCGTGGAAAAGTTACGAACAAAGAACAGGGGATTGACGCTCCAGTTACGACATCTGAATGACGCCGAACATCGACTATATCAAAGTAGTCAGAGGAGAAGTTTCCCTGAAGAGATACGGACGTTGAACGGAGGAAAACAGTTGGATCGTAAATCAAGAATATATAAATTAGCGCCTGAATTAAGTGACGATGGTGTACTGCGTATGAAAACAAGGATGGGAAATGCACCCGTTAAATATACTACGCTAAATCCGATAATACTAGATGGTCGGGACGCATTTACACGGCTTTTAATTGACAGAACGCACAGAAAGTCGGCGCATATCCATAATGAAGCCGTGGTGAACGAGTTACGACAGAAATATTGGATACTACACTTGCGACCTGCGGTGAAAGCTGTAGTCAGATCCTGCTCTACCTGTATATTGAGACGAACTATGCCTCGTTCACAACCACTAGGTGACTTACCTAAGGAACGAATGATGGCCTTTGAACGAGCGTTCACATACTCCGCAGTGGATTACGCCGGACCTGTATATGTTACAATAGGGCGCAGAAAAGAGAAAAGATGGATCGCACTGTTCACATGTCGAACCACAAGAGCTGTACATTTGGAGTGTGTACACAGCTTATCGGCGGACAGCGCGCTGCTCGCTCTTCGAAGATTCGCTGCACGGCGTGGATGGCCGCGAGTAATGTGGAGCGACAATGGTACTAATTTTCGGGCCGCAGCATTGGAGTTGCAAGCGGCCTACAAAGAGTGGATACATGTATTGCAAGAATACGGTATACAACATCGAATGGATTGGAAATTCATTCCACCGGGAAACCCATCAGCCAGCGGCGCGTGGGAACGAATGGTACGCACTGTAAAGTCGGCAATGGCCTACACCTTTAACACACGAGCCCCGCGCGAGGAAATATTTCTTACTGTGCTCGCGGAAATAGAGTACGTTGTGAACGAGCGTCCCCTCACTCACGTATCTGTCGATCCGGAAGATCCTGAAACGTTAACGCCAAATCACTTTTTATTAGTGAAATCGGCCAATTTACCCATTTACGGACCTTATAGCGAAGACGAAACAAGAAAATGGAAAGCAGCACAATTGTTAGCAGATCATTTTTGGAAGCGATGGGTGAGAGAAGTGTACCCATTGCTAGCGCCCAGAGGATCATCCGATAGTGGAGGGCGCCAAATCCAGCAAGGTGACGTCGTGATCATCGTGGACCCAGCAGGACCCCGTAACACCTGGCCAAAGGGGATCGTCGTAGCCACGCATCGAGGACCTGATGGAAAGATCCGGTCCGCAGACGTACGTACCTCCTGTGGTGTACTACGTAGACCTACGTGTAAACTAGCAGTGATAGTGTCGCAGCCCTTGCACCAGGTAGTTTTTGTCAAAACTAGGGGGCGCGATGTTAGCGACACTACCGAACATAACACGGACGAGACTCCAGCCCATACGACGGAGCGAGACATCACCGAGGGAACGAGAAGGACGACGAGCGGCGAGCGACTATCCCCGCGTCCTGAAAGCTTGCGACCGTCCTGAAGGCTGACGACCGTCACTGAAGACTTATCGTGATATGTGATTTGTTATGTTATGTAAATATGGTTAAGTTTGTATTCTAAATAAAGAGATTTAATATTAAGTAGGTAGAGTCAAACTTAGAATGTAAACTATTATGATTTGAAATATTTAAGTGAAATACGTGTATTAGAGTTAACTTGGATAGTTTAAGTTGAAATTGTAAGTTTGTATGGATGAATGAATAGGAATTCCCCAATAAACCCCTTATCTAGAGAGCGGATAGATAGGTAGGAATTATTGTCAGGCATAGATAATTGAAGTACATTATCTAACAATAAACATTAACCTTACGCCCTGAGTCCCTACAGTAGGTAAAAGATAAGGTAAAGGTATAATAAAACAATAATGTATGCTCGGAGATTGAAGAGCTCTTTAATGAGGTAACCGTAGGGCCTATCGCTAAACGCATGGACTACGTAGGTAACTGTTCGGACTCACGACGTAATGGCAGTCATAGAAGCTCTTTAATGAGGTAACCGTAGGGTCTATCGCTAAACGCATGGACTACGTAGGTAACTGTTCGGACTCACGACGTAATGGCAGTCATAGAAACTCTGAAAGAAATAAAAAATTATAAAACATAGTGAAAATCTAGCTTACGAAAACACATTTTTGGAATAGGGTCGGCCAATCAGAGCGCCGATTAAAAGACCAATTAGATCCTAGAAGGGATAGGACAATTAGAAAGAGAGAATATGAGAAAAGCGCGCTGATTGGACGAAATTCCAATAAGAATCCAGGCAGGTATATCCGCTCACTAGTAAATCAAATCGTGCTATAAACATCCATACAAACCGGTGGAAATCATTCAGTAATTCGCACAAGCAGCAAGAAGAAAAATAAATAGAAGAAAACCAACTGGACTTTTGGATCACCGCTCCCCTCCTTCAACAAGAAGATTTTCTACGGGCTACTCATCGAGCGTCGGCTGGCAGTGCGGCGTGTCGTCTGTTCGTGCCAGAGCCCTCGAGACTCTGTCACGGGGTACTTCGCTGAATCAGCTCCGCGCGGGTAACGGCTGAGTTAGGATCGGCAACCGTGGATATACAACATAAGCTATCGAAGCAAAATACCATATTACAGGCTGCGGTCTGTAATAATAATAATAACGATCATGTACTGCGGAGCCATCGCGGCGTGCTGTGTTGCACGAGTCAAGTTTCCGGACGCTGAACTTGCACCTAGGACCGCCGGGGGTGTCCGTGTATGGCAAGTGCGGATCGAGCATCGTATCAACTCATTTAGGACTCTCATTGCAAAGCTGATCTGTTTCAGGGGGGGCAACAACCGACCCCGAGTAATGCGCTTTGTGCACCAGGCGTTCGCGGGGACGGATACCGAGCCCCGCGACTACATGGCCAACGTCATAGAGCGCATCGACTTTCTGAAGCAGAGAGTTTATACATGGGCAAGCCGTATTCGCTGCTACAGAGAGCGTGTGGACCGATTCAAGCGGAATCGTCTTTTCCAAAGTGACCAAAGGAAGGTATACCGAAGGTGGGAGGAAACCGACCCCCGTGTGTCCGACGTGCGACTGCCGGATGCTACTGCCATGACTGTTTCTGGCGTAGCATCTGGTCAGCGCCCGTTGAACACACGGAGGGCGAGTGGATGAGTGTTGTCGAACGTGAATGCGAGTCCATCGAACCTATGGGGGCTATCACCATCAGCCCCGATAACGTAAGTTGTTCAATCCGTACGGCCCAGAACTGGAAAAGTCCCGGCCCGGATGGATTGCACAATTTCTGGCTAAAATGGTTTCGGTGCTCGCACTCGCGTCTGGCAACGCAATTTCAACAAGCCCTCGAACTTGGCTCCCTCCCGCCCTCCTTAACAACTGGTGTAACCTTCCTGCTCTATAAGTCCGGTAGTACCACGGAAGCGAAGAACTACCGACCCATCACGTTTTGAGAGCAAAAATAAATGCGCACATGGTCGCAAATAACATTTTGGCCTCGGCTCAAAATGGATGTAGGGTTGAGTCCCGTGGTACTAAAGAGCTCCTCCTCATAGACATGACCATTCGCCAACGAGTCCGGCGGAACAGGGGGGCCCTCTCGGCCGCTTGGATTGACTACAAGAAGGCCTATGATTCGGTGCCTCATTCATGGCTGGAGAGGATCTTAGAGCTGTATAAAATTGATGCAGCTTTAAAATCCTTCCTTGGCGCGTATATGAGGCAGTGGACCACAGTCCTTCGTCAACCAGGAGGCGGGGATGATCCCCCTGGCCCGCAGGACTTTATAAGGATCGAGCGAGGAATATTTCAGGGCGACAGTCTGAGTCCCCTGTGGTTCTGCCTAGCTCTAAATCCGCTCAGCAATCTGCTGAAAGAATTCGGGGCTAGGTTGCCGGCTTCGGAGAGAGGGTGAAGTCATATCTCACCTTCTATACATAGACGATCTCAAATTATTTGCACCAAATAACCGAGACTTGTTGGAGCTACTGAAGACCACTGAAGTGTTCAGTAGTTCCATCAAGATGGAATTTGGTGTTGCGGTTATGCATGTACAGCGAGGGAAAGTAGTAAATTCAACAAATCTACAGCTTTCTGAGACAATGACGTTCAGATCTATCTCTGAATCAGAAACCTACAAATACCTCGGTATGTCACAGTCTTTGGGTGTTGAGGATGTGGGTATTAAACAGGCGTTGAAGGAGCGCTTCTTTGGTCGGCTGACAAAAGTACTTAATAGTCTTTTGTCAGGTAGCTACAAGGTGCGCGCCTTCAATGCCTGGGTGATGCCCCTACTCACATACTCCTTTGGCATACTAAGGTGGACTCAGACCGAGCTGGATGCCCTGGATCGGAGAGTCCGTCTATTGCTCACCACACACCGTATGCTTCACCCACGCTCGTCTGTTATGAGATTGTACATTCCACGGAAGTGTGGAGGTCGCGGCTTTTTAAACGCCAAAAATCTCCACAATCGTGAGGTGTACAATCTCAGGAATTATTTCCTTAACAGCGAGTGTAGGATGCATCGTGATGTGGTGGCAGTAGATAAGGGTCTCACGCCGCTCTCCTTGGCAAACGAAAACTGGCGCAAACCTGTGGTGCTAAGCACCGAGGATCGCAAGGCGGTATGGAAGAGCAAGGAGCTACACGGACGGTTCTACAGGGCCCTCACGGAACCCGACGTAGACCTGCTCGCGTCGGTGAATTGGTTACGATTCGAGGACCTCTTCGGAGAAACCGAAGGTTTTGCCTGTGCAATTGCGGACGAAGTTATTCATGACGAATAACTACCGGAAGTATATCCTGAAGGACGGTACGGTGGACATTTGTCGGGCATGCCGCTGTCCCGGAGAGTCACTCAGGCATATCATTTCCGGTTGTTCTCATCTTGCTCGGCGAGTACTTGCACAGACATAACCTCGTAGCCAGGATTATACACCAGCAGCTTGCTCTCTTATACGGTCTTGTGGATCACGAAGTGCCGTACTACAAGTACACACCTGCGCCAGTTCTCGAAAATGGTCGTGCCACGCTCTATTGGGATCGATCTATTATCACGGGCAGGACTATTGTAGCCAATAAGACTGATATCGTGGTAATAGATCGACCGCAACGCCGGGCCATGCTCATCGACATCACCGTCCCATGTGACGAGAACCTCGTGAAGGCCGAGAAGGACAAGTCCAGCAAGTACCTAGACTTGGATCACGAGGTAACCGCCATCATCCGATGCGCCAGGTCGATTCGGCGATCATTGTGCCGATAGTTGTCTCTGCGAACGGTCTCACAGCGAAGAGTCTCGACCAACATCTTGAGAGACTTTCGCTACGGGGTTGTGGTTGGATTAAGGGTCAGATTCAGAAGGCGGTAATCTTGGACACGGCGCGCATAGTCCAAGGTTCCTCACTCTGCGGCCCTAACCACCGGCAGCCTGGGCCCTGCTCCGTTGCCGGCGGCACCCTAGGTTAGGGTTTTTATAATGCTTTTATTGTTTTTATATGTTTTAAATGTATTTTTATATTTTACTTTTATAAAAATATTGTAAAAAGCCTAGCCTAAGAAGAAAAATAAATAAAGAGCATAATAATAAAAAAACCAGTCCATCTTAAATTTTAAAACAGATACAATTTATACTTCGAACTCGAGAAATCTTGGACTTTGGCTGGATACAAATTTGCGTTTTGAAAAGCATGTGATAGACGTTGTCCGAAATTGTTTTTACCGTTTAAAGGTTATAGCATATTCAAAATTTTCTTACTGTGGCTCTAAGAGTGAGACTCTGTGAAGCTCTGGTTTTATCTTAACTTAATTACTGCCTTGCTGCGTATAGTTCGTGCCTTCTTGCGCGATCGTGGCGTCTTATACAAAGAGCTCAGAATGCTTGTGCCAGATTTTGTTTCAGGATCCCTCCTCGTACTTTCGTCACACCATTCTTGAATAATGCGGGTATACTGAAATGGCGGCGCGTCATAAACTCATGTTTGCTTGTCTGCTATTTGATACAATTACAACAAAGCAGCCATCTTATCTCTATAAGAAACTCATGTGGTTTACGAAAAGTAGTGCCCACCACCAAATGAGACCCTCACGTGCAATAGTGTTACAGGTCCCCCAGCACACGTCTGCCGCATTTAAAGGGAGTTTTCGATACCTCGCAACTAAATGTTGGAATAATATACCACCACCAATTCGTCAGATGAAGAGTAAAGCAACATTTAAAGTAAAATATCGAATTCATCTTTTTAACCAACAAAATCAAAACAATTAAATCTATAAACTCCCTTCATTCTATTCTTCAGCGAAAAGAAGGAAAAAAAATACTGGCATCCGCGCACACATACACTCAAACATACCTACATACGCACAGACACACTATAATAGGTACGCTCGCTTCACGCACAATTTAGCATATTACTGTGTTATTTTTTATAGTCCAGTCTATAATTTCTTTTTTTAAAGCGTTGCACGACCATTTTGTAAATAAGGTACTGGCAGAATACCAGCGATGTGGCTTGGTGCATCACCATGCTGAGCCAGCGCCGTTTCTCTGCCATGACACATGGCTTCCTGTTGACGTGCATAAAAGTTATTAAGTTGCATGCCTTTTTATTTTCTTTTTGTAATTTTACTTTGTGTTGATGTTTATGCCATGTATATTGTGGGTATGAATAAAGAAATTATCTATCTATCTATCTTTCTATACACCCCGAATAATTAACCGAAAATAACTACCATGACGATTTTCCAGTAAAACGTATATAACCGCCATTTTGGATTATAAAACAGAAATAATTTTCGAAATCTACATCCCCTAATTATAAATATTATTTGAAACGGGGTATTTACCTCGCACCCGAAATATCGGGTGCCCAAAAACTCTAATATACATGTTAAATACCCCGTTTCAAATAATATTTATAATGTGAATGACCATGTGAGCCTAAAATCGTATATTCCATAATTATCTGAAAACGCCTACCAATCCCTACGCCAATTCATGGGATTGGGTTGCCAAGCGGACCACAGGCTCAACTGAGCCGTGGCAAAAGCCGGGACAAACGCTAGGAGGATGAATGTATTGGTTTGTGTCAAATCGATTTGAATATGAATAAAAATTGTGTTTTTATTCTTATTCAAAATTATTATTGCCCAACTCATCAGTACGTGCGAACTTTGCAAAAATAAACTGAAGGTAAGACACATTTCTTTAACAGAAATTATTTAATTTAAAGTTGTGTACGCGAGCAGAGGACTGGACTGTGAGTGTGACTTTTCCAGAATGAATAAACGACAGCAAATCTTATATTCACTCAATTTGTTCCGCCGCCACCTCTCCTGTTCCATTTCAAATGAGAAAGATAGAACCGCCTGCCTACGTGGAAAAGAGACAGGAAAAGGGTAGCCCTATGATAGGGTAAGCGGTAAATATTAAAGCTATCTTTACCCCATTCGACTCGGAAACTACATTGAAAAGGGTTAAGCCTATTCAAAATTATTTCCATATCGATAGGGTTACCCAATGATAGGGTAACCCTATCATTAGGGTAGAACTTTTATAGGGTTACTGTATTGAAACGATTATTCAAATGAAAGGGTTTTCCGGTCCCTGCAATAAACAACCTTAATCCAATTATTTAATAAAATAATTTAAGTAATTTATGCCGCGTGGTTGTAAAATTAATAATTTTTCAAGCCGGCGGTGGTTTTGTGATTTATTTTCTGTTACAGGAAAACTGCGGCTCTTTGTGGATCCATTTGCTTTGTTTGTACGTAGATACGCCGAACATGATTTTATTCGTTTTTGTAGCTGCCAGTTGTAAGCTGCATACAAGCCAAATAAAATAAATCAAGGACAATACAAAATGGGTCACTTGACCGGAACGCTATTGTTAAATTCCGTGGTCGGGAAAGACATACAAAATAATAAAATATAGGCTTTATTTTTCATCTCAAGAATAAATAAAAATACAGCGATACCGTGATAAAAATAGATAACAAGAGGCGATCTTCAAAGCGATCTCTACCAGACGACTTTTGGGTTACCACTGGAAACTATGAACTTATAACAATGAACCTATTGGAAATTTTCCTAAATAATTTTGTAGGTTATCGTTTACTATGGACTACCTGTGCAGTAACAGTAATACTCGCCAACTTTGCAATTGTTGTAATATTCGAGGATGCCTCTCTAGCTACCAAAACGAAGCTTACACAATTCCAAACAAGATTAGCTAAGTACTTATTACCATAAGGATATGTTACGTTAAAGTGGATACCAAATTGGTGAGACTCTAGTCTAGTGAAACGGAGTATAAGTCAAATTGGCTCAGCGAAAAAGGGTACAAGTTTAGTGCCGTAAACTTTATAGGACTTGTGCCCTTTTTAGGGTTTCGTAGCCAAATGGTAAAAAACGGAACCCTTATGGATTCGTCATGTCTGTCTGTCTGTCTGTCTGTCCGTCCGTATGTCACAGCCATTTTACTCGGAAACTATACGACGTATCTGAATAAAATTTACACATAAGGTGTATTTTGTATGCCGCTACTTAGTTATGTAGTTAAACTTGAAAAAAAATATATTTTTAGGGGGAGCGCTCCATACATGTAACTAAATTTAAAAAAAAAAATTTAAACCAAATATCAACATGTGACACATCAATCGATAGGTTTTTAAAAAAACATTGAGGTTTCTTTGACCATTTTGTGATTTTAGTGAATATTTTCTGAAATAATCGTTTCGAAAGTCAGAAAAATTGTGTCGCCCCCCTGAACCGTAAGTTCAAAAAATATGAAAAAATTTGAGGAGATGCGACTTATCATATACTTTCTACGAAAATTGTTTTGAACATTATCGGTTTAGCAATTTTTGATTAATCTCTAAAAAACTTCTTCCATGGGCATCAGATACGACTTTTTGGTATTAGTTTGGTTCTTATTCCATTGAAGGTACGGAACGGAACCCTCCTATGCGTGGTCCGACTTGTACTTGGCCGGTTCTTTTAACGAGTCAATTTGACTTATACTTAAAGAGTTCACTGGCAATAACTGCAGAAATTATTTTTAAGTTAGTTCTACGCTTAATTCCATCTTGAAGGACGGAGAACAGCTAAGATGAATTAATTAGGTACTGATTTTACCTACACCCATATCATAAATCCTCTATTCTGCGTTCGGAAACCGTATGTAATTACCACCATTATTGCAGCCAGTAATGTAACATTCGTGTATTATCTGTGCCAGTGTCGTAATAATGTCCGATAATTCATAACCACATCGATTTTGGTAACGTAATGAAAATCCAGCCCTCCTCCCCGACCGCGGTTATCCTCCTCCCCGACCGTTCGCACAATCGAATTGGCCATGGTAGTGCAATAGCGGTCATTCTAATGATTTCCGAACACGTCATTTAGGATTTATAATATGTGTAATGTACGTAATTTCGTAATTAGGCCTTATTACGTAACAGTTACATAAACTACTATAACTTTAATAGCGATCGAGAATAATAATATTGTAATTCGAAATATCTAAATGTATGAATGCGTCAGTTATTTATTAATTCTGTCCGTTCATCCGTTCGATTTTCAAAAGTATATTTTTACAGACAATACTGCTGGGCGACAGCGGTGTCGGCAAGACGTCGCTGCTAGTCCAGTTCGAAACGGGCAAGTTCCAGGCCGGTAACTTCTCAGCGACGGTCGGGATTGGCTTCACGGTAAGTTTACTATAAATAGGAAAAAACCTCGTCAATTTCATACTTTAATGCTTAAAGTAAAATTTAGTGAACAGTTTTTGTCCGTAGGTACAGTCAGCAGCAGAAGCAGGCAATGACCTTGACAGGCTCTTATTTTCTTTACTATAAGGTCGTGTCTCATTTTGGACACCTCGCCTGATTTGCTACTAAATGCTGACTGTACCAACCATCACATCAGTACTTACTTGCAAAACAAAGTGCGCAAAAATATATCACAAAATAGGTATTATTTATAGAGCTATAATGGCGCCTGTACACTTTCGCCGAGTCACACCGAGGCAGGCCAAGCATGTACATGAGTGCGCCCGCTTTGCCTCGTCGGTCTCGCCTGCTATCGATCCCATGTCGCGTTTTTGGTGCCGGGTCAAAGAGTCTCGCGAGGAACGCAAGAGTATCACTGTACACTCTCGCCTCTCCCAGTAAGTCGCGCTGCTAGAAAGTGAAGACCTGCTGTGTCACGACACACGGGCGGCAAAATGGCGTGGGACCATGATAGTGAACTTTTCCTAGAAATATATCAAACGGTTTATAGGATTCGGGTCATAAACTTTTATATGCATAAAAAACACTTTTTTCGTCCATCTTCTCGGAGTTCACGAGGACGTAGTTTAGCGAAAAGCGTTAATCCATTCTCAAAAATATGTCAATGAAATTAATTACTTACGACATTGACATTAAGACGATTGTCGCCGGAGTGTCCTTGAGCGTTTGGGCGCTCTCTACCCGCGCCACCCGCGTACCCCTCTCATTGCGATCGTGCTTAAATCCGCCGCGATGCACCGCAATAATGTTCAAAGAATATGACTTTACTCAGAGGCGCGGGTGCAGCTTTATAATAATTATAATCCTTTTGTGGATGTTTTGTGATTTGAATACTGTGATTAAGTACTACGGTGACATTTTTAGGAAATACTACTTACCTATTAAATAAGATAAGTAATAACGATCTCGATTAGTAGATTTTTATTTAAAAAAATAAAAACCTAGATTTTGAATTTGAAGTACAGTGAGCGGCAAAATATTTATGAATTTACGAAACATGGTTAAAAATATTCCGCATATCAGAAAAAAATCAAAAAATACTGACTAGTACAGCAAAAAACTGAATGCACATCAAAGCGGTGTTTTCATGTGAAGTTGGATTTTTTTTTGCTGTGCAAGTGAGCTTAATAGATGGTTATTTTTTGTTGCGATTTTAAATATTAACCGTAAAAATTCACTTAATTACGATAAATTAACAAAACTAAGCCTGTTGCGAGTTGCGAATAGTAAAAATGCACATGTAAGGAGCGCCATTTGTGCACGAAATCGTCATACAATTGTCATGAGAGCTGTAAGCCCATTAAATTTAGATCTTTAAAATATAACACAGCGCAAACACTTCTTAGGGTTCCATAGCCAAAATGGCAAAAACGGAACCGTTAAAAGTTTTTTGAAACATGTCCGTCTGTCCGTCCGTATGTCACAGCCATTTTTATTATAAAATATATATTACTTAAATTTTATCCAGAGGTGTGTTTGTGCCGCTACTTAGTTTTCTGGCTGAATTGCTAAAAAAACTTTTAGGGGAGGCACTCCATTCCATACATACATATGCCAAACTAAATGTCAAAAATATTTTTTTGTACTTAAATATGGACATGTTGTACGATACGGCTTTAAAAATATCTTTTATATATATATATATATAAAAGATATTTTTTTCCTCTATATATATATATATAGAGGAAAAAAATATCTCTATATATATATAGAGGATTTTTAAAACTTTTTTATTAAGTCAATATTTTCAGAAATAATTGCTTCGAAAGTCAAAATATAATAGGCTAAAAAAAAATCTTCTGGGGTTGCAGGCGTCCATAGGCTTTCTAACTGCTTTCCATCAGGCGGGTCGTATGCTTGTTTGCCAGCGTCGTGGTATAAAAAAAAAGCTTTTTTCCTTTATTCTTACATACATTGAACTCTTAAATATCAGCAATTTTTTTATTAGAATCTCAATCAGGTTTTGCTCAGTGATAGTTAGTACACTGAAATTTTGTATGAGTATGTGTTTTAATTACGCCTACAAAGTGGTAAAACTATAAGTATCTGAAACACATTGTTGGATAGGTCTTTCAAGAAGAATAAGCCTTAAACAACTTTTGGATAAAGATAATACTTTCGTAAATAATAGCTCCGAAAGTTTAAAATGCTCTTTGATTTTTGAACCGTGGGTCCAAAAAATTTGGGAAAATTCCTGGAAGTGAGGCCATTGAAATACTTATCACGTATTTTCAATAAAAACTATATGGAATAAAATCGGTTGAGCCGTTTTTGAGTTATACCTATAGTAAAATAACGTAAGTGCCACAAAATATCTCTTTATTAACTACCTTTTGAATGGATGTATTGTAACAGGCCGGCAACTACGGATCCCTACAATGAGCATAGCCCGATATTCTCTTGGCCGGTTTATATGCAATCGTTTGCAGTTTACTTCGCAATTTATAGATTTGATAAATTAGTATAAAGTATAACATTAAAGATTGTGTTAAATCTTAAAATAAAACGCATATTACATTCGTTTAGAACACGGTATTCTTAAATAAATATGTTTAAATAAATTCGGTCCTTTGGAGTTTTTATTAAATTAATTATTAGTCTATTGTATTGCAGTACTAGCAGATTTCCGCAACTCGACGACTAATGCCTATTTTGCGTGATGCATTAGTCTACTAAAACATAATAATTTTAGTTAACTTACATGACCAAATTTGTTTTCAGAGCATTATGAGATTCATGATTTTTGTTTTTTCCTCCATTTTTATTTCATTTGATTTTTACTTCTATTATAATCTAAATAAAATACACTTTTTATACGAACGTACATGAACATGCATACGAGTACATTATCTTAAAAGATAAAACGTCTATACATTATTGATTCCGGAAAGACACGTTATGTCCACACCGCATGAACCCTCTGCAGTTATTTAGTCTTTAGGCACAGTAAGTCCGATATTATTGCTCACGGGCCAAGCACAAGTATATGTAGTACAAGGGAAGCACGGAGCGACGAGCGACACAGCCTCCTCGTCTCAAAGCTAGCTCACGACTGCCAGCAACGCCGTTTTCGAGCTACAAACGCACGAAATGTGGAATTATGATCAAGTTGTTTAAGAAAATTCCATCAATTTAAATATCCTACGTTGTGTTTGTAGTGTTCTGTAGTACACATTTTTTAGTTCAACAATATTTTAAATCGAATGAGCCGTTCAGTAGATATAAGCAAAATTAACCGTAAAACGACATTTCGTTACATTTAAATAACGGAGAAACTATACGTTACACCAGTTATTCAAACGTTGACAATGTAGTACATGAAATGGTAAATAACATATATTTTTTTCGAAATTTTTGAATAACCCGTTATTGAGATATATCCCTTAGAAAGTAACAGTTTTCGGCCACAATCAGCGCCAAGCGCCTTAAGAGTAAATTTTATTGACAGATTTTTGTAGAATGGATCCTTTTCCCTAAACTATATAATCCAATCATTGGGGAATCATCTCCATACATTGCCTTACAAAAGGTGGAGTAGAAATTTTTTTAATGGTCATTAGTAGGCTATAGGGTAGTAATTAAAATACTAGATTTGAGACCTTGTGGGGGGGGTGCGCGGCCGCCATCTTGGTTTAAAGGTACCAAAAGTCTGTTTTTGAACCTTGGCGCTTAAACGGTTATCAGTATGCCTAAACTGTTTATGAAACGTATGAAGAAGATAAAATTGTCTACAATATTTCCATACACAATACATCTGTAAGTCTTACTGATATAAAGATACAGGGGGTGAAAAAAGTGTATATTTTCTTATATCATAAGAATTTTATTTATTAGCTTCAAAGTTTTGTGCTTCGAGATAAGGAAATGAAGTCTCTACCACAGTTTTGTCATCTTCTAATGATTCTTTTAAAAGATATTCAAAAGTTGAATTCACCCCTAGAGCGCTTATAGAGGGGGGAAAGTAGTAAGTCTCACACACAAAATCAATGTTCTATTACTCATCATAAAATACTACTAGGCGTTGTCAGGTATAGTTATCGATTAAGTTGGGTATAATGAATTTAAATTTGACAAAAAACATACATGCTTTCATAAAAAAAAAAAAAATTTTAAAGAAAGTGCTTGAAAATATTTTTATTTTTTTAAACTTCATATAACTGTCAAGTTATTATTAAAATATCGTATAGGCTTTAGCATTTTTTACATAATGCTTGAACAGTTCACTTTATGACAAAAATGTCAACGAAAATTATAAAGACTCTATTTTTTTTGTATTTGTATTTATTCTGTACGTCTTATAAGATACAAAGTTACAGGAAGGAAAAAATTACTCATACTGATTGTCTTTATACTTCTCGTACACATTTTTGTCATAAAGTCAACTGTTCAAGCATTATGTACTTGTGTATGGAAATATTGTAGACAATTTTATCTTCTTCATAGATTCCATAGACATTTTAGGCATACTGATAACCGTTGAAGCGCCAAGGTTCAAAAACGGACTTATGGCACGTTTAAACCAAGATGGCGGCCAACGCATCCCCCCCCCCCCCCTCAAGGTCTCAAATCTAGTATTTTAATAACCACCCTATAGCCTACCAATAAACATTTTCTACTCCACCTTTTGTAAGGCAAATGCTCCAATGATTGCGCTAATATCCCTGTGATTGAACGAAGCTAGAGTGTACATGCTTGCACTCGGCCGAAAGCCACTCGCCCGAGTGCTCTCGCCTGAGAGTGTAATATATTTTTGCTTCATTATGCAATAGTTTATTGCAGACTTTACCTAATTAAATAACTAAGTTGGTTATCAATTATTCGAAACATTTTGCAGTCGAACATGGTATTATTTCTGAAAATAGATATGTTAGTGAATTTATTCACATATTTCATTATCAACTCATCAAATGTTGAATAGGAGTTGAGTATGAGTTACGTTTTATTGTGCTATCATACTAATTATGAAACCTAGAAAAGGTGCTCGGAAAACCTGAGCTAAACTTTCCTTAGGTACCTCAATATGTAGACGCAATGAATTTTGAGACGACTCAGTTAGAAAATAAACTTTGCATTTTATTTAAGCTTCGAAAACGATTGCCACAGGGCCTGTTAATGGGACGGAGCGACTACCCGCTGAGATTAGTTGGTATTAGTTGTGATTATATGTCAATCTAATCGATTCCTTGTGTTTCTTGAGCCCGTGGCCCCATTGAGTACTGAACTAAACCGCAAGTTATATTATGATCGCAAGTAGTAACGGTCGGTATAATTATTGAGGAAATTCTGTACGTGTTTAGTTTTTGTGATGCGTGACTTCGCTTTGTCACTTTCGTGCAATCCGGTAACAAAACACAGTGGATGACCAAAAAAGAGCGTGATACGAATATGATTGTGCTGCAAAAATGTGATTAACTAGTAATTTTGGAAAAGGCTTCCTGTAGTGTCAATACACTTATTGCAACACTATCTGTTTTAGTCACCTAATTCCAATGAAAAATAGTGCCAGTATTTCCCTAAAGTTATTTTCAGGTATTCTACTCCATAAGTCGGCTCATAACTCAATTTGAACTGAGCAGATAATAATGAAAGATCTGTAGCTCCCGGGTCGACAGCCGAGTTTGAGTAAATTAAAAAGTTTTGCCTTCAAAAAGGCGAAAAACGAACAAATTCCTGGGATGATTCTATTCCATTTTTTGTTTCAAATTATTTAACTTAGAATTTTTGGGTAGGGAATTTTTTTAGAACTCAAGAATTGTTATGCGCAAAAAAAAATTCCGCGATCGCGAATGCCCGTAATCCGTTCTCAACAAGCTCAGCTTCGTGTGATAAGTGAAATAACCGTGCCTATGTTATACAGGGTGGTCCAAACCTTGACGTCCAAAAATTTGCTCACGTCGTGGGCTATCAGAATTATTTGTATGTATTTTCGTAGTTTTTGAAAATTAATACATGGGGTATATTCTGATAGCCCACGACTAAAGTAATCTAAAAAAAAATTTTTGGACGTCAAGGTTTGGAGTTGGACCACCCAGTATTTGAACCCTCAAATAGGGTTTGTATTAACAAATGTGTCGTAGTCTATTCCAAACTCATGAATACTACGACACTTCGATTTCTGCACAGTCACTAGGTTTTTTTTGGGGCAGATATACATAAGTAAAAACAATAAGTACTCACCTGGAATGGAACGCTTACTGTGACGTTTGATGGCGAGATGCGCTCATTGTTTTAAACAAAAAAAAATACAAAGAAACTTATTCTATGGGCTTAATTGGTATCGTTTGCGACTAAGAAAAAGTAGAAAAAAAATTTTTTGGACGCGAAATAAATATTTTTTTGTATGGGACACGTCATTCCAGCCGGCTGACCCTCCATATAAAACCATTTTTTTTCGCGTGAAAAAAAATTGTTAATACTTTTTCATCATTACAATACGATACCAATTATGCCTTCAAACAGATCACCAGCATTTTTGTTACACCTTGTATAACACTACAGACAGCACACAAGATTAACATCGAGGCGCCACATAAGATTGCTATACAGTGTGGAAAGATAAGTCGGGCCCTGGAGGGAAACTACCTTAAAACGTTGAGATAGCTCAATTCGCTGAAAGGAAACATTCTTTTATTTTTCCTAAAAACTAAAACTGCATTCACAGTTTTTTTCTTAATTTTCACTTTTTTCCATAATAATTGTATGAAAAATAATTTTATTAATATTTATGGGTTCTCTTGTGCCCTAAACTTGGTTGGTATTAAGAAGTTTTTATCCTTGTTGGAAATAGGATCGATTGGCATCAATTGTCATAAAAAATATTTACGGCAAAAATTAAAAAATAAATAGTTTTTTTGTAAACTGTACTCTTTCCCAAAAATTTGTAAATGCAGTTATGCCCCTTTAAAAAAATTAAAGAATGTTTCCTTTCAGTGAATTGAGCTATTTCAACGTTTTAAGGTAGTTTCCCTCCAGGGCCCGACTTATCTTTCCACACTGTATATTAACGTACCTAACTAATGCAAAGTGTCCTTTTTGTTTTAAACCAGCAATATTATATATATGACATAGGACTGAAAAATATCACAACTATTAAAACTAGACCTTTTAATGGGTAGGTATTTCTGTATAACATCCTACATCCAAATTTAAATCAGTAACATTATAAACTGTACCAGAAGGCCGCAATCCCAATTATTCGCAGGTCGCAATACAAGTGACCGAATCCGAATACAAAGCACTGTTTAACAAAGTTAAATCAATGAAGCTTTGTGCTTTACTCGAATTAAATGTAATTATTGGGTACTTCAAAATTAAGATAAAGGCCGTCTTCACAATGAATCCGCCGTCGCTCCGGTGTGTGAGTGGGACGTAGCTAACACTAGCGTTCAAATACCAATAACATTATAATAATATGTGTTTAAATACCTAAGTACATTGTTGTGGCATCAGGATGCGGCGTCAGTCTGATAACCGCTTTGATTCGGTCACCGTAGGTACCGATTTCCGCTCGACTTTAGTGGAATGTATAAAAAAAACAACTAGGCAGAATTCAAATCAAGAATGCTCTGTCATTTAGTAGTGTAGTGTCATCTGCTGCTCCTCTTCTAATGGAGGCAGGGGCTGGAGATCCCGCATTGCTGCTATGATTTTTATGCTCTCTCTCTGTTTTCCTTATTTAAGCTGCCATGCTGAGTCGGGACCATTTCGTGGCAACCATGTTCATGCCTGAATTATAATTAGTTATTATCCTTAAATTAAGTATGTTTGTTTGCATGTTGTTGTTGTCCCGAATAAATGTTTTTTTATTTCTATTTCTATGACTTCTGTGTCGGGTCGCTGTCCCATTGCGGTGGGCCCAAGTAACACATCAAAGCAGTATAACGGCCGTCTTACAGCATATCTGTATGCTTTTAGCATTTTCAGTTCGTTTTATAGTAGCATTATAAACGTTTATAGTGCTGATATAGGTCTTAAATGGGCACAAATTACCCAGCTTGAGATCATATACAGGTCATTTAATAGCATTGCAGGCGCATTATGTCTGCGCTATTAGCATTATCGTTGTCATGGAAAGTGCCAATCGCCTCAAAGAAGCATTAGTACGCTCTATTAAGTTGCCGACTGCATTAAAGAAGCCTTAATACGGCCAAAAAACTTGCTTATCGCAGTAAAGAAGCATAAGTACTCTCGATTAACTTGCCAATCGCAATACAAACGCATTATACTAGCATAAGAGTGTAGTAAAATAAACCTTACGTCAATGCAAAAACGTCTCTAATACCGACGGAACAAATGTTATAATACAATGAACGTTGTGATTTAACTACTTTGTCTCGCAATATAAAATGGACGAAGACGGTACAAAAAACTGAATGAGTGACACGTCATATTTGTTTGCATCCTAACAAAATTTATAAAAGTTTTTGACACTTTTACGTTATTATATCCTTCAAATATGACTGCGCAATGTAGTTTACTGTAAATGTGTTTATAGTTTCATTGAAAATTTTCACGCGCCTTTGATTTATTGTGGTTTTGCTATAAAATATTATAAAAAGATATGCGTCAAATAAACAAAACAATTGTGTAATCCTCGTATAGAACGAGTTTTGCACTATTAACATAATAGTGTTGGTTGAGCAGTCTTAAATTAAGTAATTTCTTTATTATATAGGTATTTTCCTTGTATAAATAGGTCCGCATGATTTTATTTTTAGGTTATTAATTATTTACAAAATGGCGTTGGTCTATATAGACGGAGAGCTAGCCACGTCCACGTCGGATATGACAATAATGAGAGCAACCAAACCCCTCTAGTCAGTTTGGTATATTATGCTTATTTCTAGATCTGGACATCTGGCAGCTTTAAAGTAGTGGAGGTCAAAGAATGCAAACCATTTCAAGAAAATAAATCCTAGAGATCTGGGTTTGATGCAATATTATGAGAAACTATACAAATACTATACAATATTAAGAGAAATTATACAAAAATTTATGCTGGGAGAAAGTAGTGCCAAACGATGTATAATAAAATATAGTTCATAGTTTTCGCCTACTGTTTTTGTTTCCGTAATAATCATATATCGGGGTTTTCGGTGCGGGAACGATTTGAGAAAGAGTAGAGATAAACAGATAGGTTGAGAGTTAGTCTGAGAAAATATCATATTATTCATAATGAATAACTACCTCTCTGTGAATAGCTTACACACTATGATACGAGCTTTTTTTCTTAGAGGCATGTTTGTATTGACTATTATATACTTAGTATTTTAAAAATGCAATTGCATATCCGAAGTTTATTAACTAGATCTACCTAAGACAAAGACACGGTATAGTAAGTGTCAAATATTAATCTTGACGTCCGATATTTATGAACTATTTGATTAACTGAAGAGGTTGACAATGATCAGTCACTACATGAATTAATAAAAAAATACTTGAAAAAATCATAGGTATATGTACCTACAATATGTATACATAATAGTCAGCTATTTCATATAAATTGTATATACCTATGATTTTTTCGATCAATTATTCATTAGGTAGAAACGTGCTAGAGTACATTCTGTTTTTTAAGTTAATGCCTACTCTTTGGCTAATGTCAAACATTCCCGCACCGAAAACCCCGATGTATGGTAAGAATACACAATATTTTTTGGTCTAACGTTTTTTTTAATCGATTTTTGACCAGTTTTGAGTCGATATTCCAACATATTCACTATAGATAGAATTATAAGGCAAACGACTGTCGGTTTTTGAATCTTTTATCTCCATTCTGTAGAGCCGGATCTTGAAATAAATGAGCCGTTATTTTTTTATGATATTTTTAAAATATGGTCTAAAAAAAACACTTTTATCGATATTCGAATGGTGTAAAGAATCTTACATATACGTAATCTACATATTAGGGTTCCTCTTTGATGTCTCTAAAAACTGTAGAGAGATTTTAATTTTTAACTAATTAAAACAAAATTTATGACCATAAAACCACTTTTTTAGCCTAAACCGGTTCGACTTTGATGTCAAATATCTCGAAGACAATGAATATTGAAGTAAATATAGGATACTATATTGTTTAAAGCCGTTACTGATAATATGATAAGCTATATAAATAATTAGAAAACTAAGGGAATCAGATCTAAGGTCGTTGGCGCCAGGGAGCCCCTTAAAATATAGGCCCTGTCCTTTATAACTGAGACAACTTCGGCAATTTTTACCTAGTTTGGTATTACTATTTTCCAATTAAAACATTTTGCTAGTCTGTCACTGTGACCTCCACCCATTAAAAGCTGCCAGATGCCAGGATGTAACCAGACGGGTTTTGTTGCTCTCATTATTGTGTCATATCTGACGTGGCTAGCTCTTAGTCCAATAGCAGCTCAGTGAACCTTAAAAAATGCCTTATTTATGCCTACAGCATTACACGTGAATAATTATGCTATTAAACAACATTAAGCATTTATTTATGCTATTGTAGAACCTAAGGCACTAAAACCGCTAAAAGCTGTATAGGGGCTGTTCATAAATTACGTCATCAATTTTTGATAGTAAAGCTGCCAAATAAAGTGACGTCATTAAAAAAAATGCGTTTTAAGATTAATTGTAAAATAAATAACTATTTAGTAGATAATATTTTATAGCATTAAAAGTTTATAGAAACACGACTTTCATTCCTTTTTTACACATTGATGATGTGATCTTCGGAATGACCGCCCCCCCCCCCCCTCCAACGTCATGCTACCATCATCCGATGTCCAGACCCCCCCCCCCCCCATTTGAAATGACGTAATTTATGAACAGCCCCTTATAGTGAATTACTTGGCTTTATAATGGTTTATATTATTGCTATTATACTGCATTAGGAACGTATTACCAACTTATAAATGCTATTGTACACCCTAAGGCATTAAAAATAGCTGAAAGCTGTATAGCGAATTTACGTGGCATTATAATGGCTAATATTCATGCTCTTAAACAGCATTAAGCATTTATTTATGCTATTGTAGAACCTAAGGCACTAAACCAAACCGAAGCATTAGTGTAGCAAACCAAAACGCAACTGTACAGCATCACACTGTTCAGCTGTACAGTTGCATGTTGTTCGCTGCACTAAAACTAATGGCTAAACAAAAGCATTTACATATGCCATTATACAACCGTTATACAGCGTAAAGCATCATAAAATGCTATTGTAGAACCTAAAGCACTAAAAACAGCTGAAAGCTGTATACCGGATTTACGTGGCATTATAATGGCTAATATTCATGCTCATAACCAGCATTAAACATTTATTTATGCTATTGTAGAACCTAAGGAACTTAACCACACCGAAGCATTAGTGTAGCAATCCAAAACGCAACTGTACAGCATTCAGCTGTACAGTTGCATTTTGGTTCGCTGCACTAAAACTAAAGGCTTTAAAAAAGCATTTATACATGCCATTATACAACCGTTATACAGCTTAAAGCATTATATAATGCTATTGTAGAACCTAAAGCACTTAAGTGCTTTTAAACAGTCGAAAGCTGTACCGTTGCGTTGTGGTTTGCTGCACTAATGCTAAAGGCTTTACAAAAGCATTTAGATATGCCATTATACAACCGTTATACAGCTCAAAGCATCATATAATGCGACAAGTTGCTCGGTGAACGTATATAAGAGTTTATACGGTCCTTAAGTTCGAAATAAGTTAACTATTCATATGTTATAATGCTGCCTGTGTTACTTGGGGGATGATTTTTTTATGGCCAACCTGGCATCTGTCACTTAAAACAGGGGCCACATCAACAGCAAGTCTATAGCAATAATGACCGTGATGGCACTGGGAGGTGCTGCAGCAACTTAGAAAACTTTATTGTATGACCTATGGCTGTAAACTATTCTAGAAACTGGTAATTATTATTAGGTATAGTTATTGATATATGTTATTAACTTATTAAGTAGGTAAGAGAACTGTGCTTACGTCAAAACGTCAAATTTCGACTGGTTCGACCGTGACCGGGGACCCCATAATAAGGTTTATGGTAGCCGAGAAAGCTAAGGACATCGGAAGCATGAGGTCCCGGGTTCGAATCCTGGTCAAGGCATTTATTTGTGTGTTTATCACAGATATTTGTTCCTGAGTTATGGATGTTTTCTATGTATTTAAGTATTTATCCATATTTATCTATTATATATAAGGTGCTAACAAATTAGTCACGGATATTTTAAGAGATAATACATTACATTAAAACAATTAACTTTTAACTGTAATTAAGGAACCTTTGTATATAATTTTATTGTTTTCATTTACCGAACAAAAAAATAAATAATAATTAATTTTTAAAATAACCATCCCCTATAATGTACCTGTCAAGATGTTTAACACTGTCTGTCATGTCACGTCAAAAGTTTTTTTTCTTAAATGTTATTATGATTCTGGTCTTAAGAGGTCTCATTTAATTATCTTATTAACAGGGTGTTTTAACGTAGGAAATTTGTTTCCTAATTTTCTCCAAAAAAACATAACAAAACCTATGATGTTACATACTTAAATATACTGCAAGAACCGAGTACTATCAGCGGTAATAATATCCGTGAATAATTTGTTGGCACCTTATATATCGTCATCTAGTACCCATAACGCAAGCCTTATTAGCTTACTGTGGGACTAGGTTGATTTGTGTAAGATTGTCCTATAATATTTCTTTCTTTCTTTTATTTATTTGTTTGATACTTTGAATTTAGTCTCGGGCACATGAGGACTGGGTCGCTTTTTCTTTAGTATACAAGGTGCTCGTGAGCATTGCGAGAAATTTTAACCACGAAATCCTGAGGTCATAAGGAGTAATAAATGTTATATGAATTGAGGTCAATTTCACCAAAAAAAATTTTTTTTTGCTTTTTTTTTCGATTTTTTAAATGCTTTTGAACATAAAAACATAAATTTTATTGACTAAACTGTTGATTAAAATAAATTAGTACATTTTTTTTCGTAAAAAATAGTTTACGTAAAGTATTCCTTGGCACTTTGATATCCGTCAATAAGAATGTCTAGACTAGACCCCACAAAGGATGAAATCGCCATCAAAAAAGCGTTTTGCACTGAGTCACAATAAAAAATGTTTTTTTTATTTAATTGGTACTAACTCTGAAACTAGGCGAAGTCCAGAAAAGTTTATACGACATTTTAGTCTCCAATTATGATCAGAAATACGCTATTAAAATTATTCGGTTTCCTCATGTTACATCGTGTATAATAATATAACATACATATATGTATTTCAGTCAATAGGTATGGCGTATGAGGTAAAGCCGAAGATGCGAAGGTAAATACGATCAAAACCTCAATTTGAATAACTAATGCGCGTTTAATCTGCTGAATCTAAATCTGTGTTTGAATTTAATATATATATATACAATTTATACAGTGGGTTTCTATCCTTCTGGTTTTAAAGGAACCTCATGTTTTTAAAAATGTACAAAACTAATACAAAGCCAGACCAGATGTACCAATCTAATATAAGTACATAGCGACTAGGGCCGGACTAGGTACCGGTAGTTTTTGTGTGTGCTATAGCGGTATTGCGAAATTGGCTATACAAAAAACACCGGCACCTACCCAAGTAACACAGGAAGCATTATAACATATGAATAGTTAGCTTATTTCGAACTTAAGGACCGTATAAACTCTTATATACGTTCACCGAGCAACTTGTCGCATTATATGATGCTTTGAGCTGTATAACGGTTGTATAATGGCATATATAAATGCTTTTGTAAAGCCTTTAGCTTTAGTGCAGCAAACCACAACGCAACTGTACAGCTTTCGACTGTTTAAAAGCACTTAAGTGCTTTAGGTTCTACAATAGCATTATATAATGCTTTAAGATGTATAACGGTTGTATAATGGCATGTATAAAGGCTTTTTTAAAGCCTTTAGTTTTAGTGCAGCGAACCAAAATCCAACTGTACAGCTGAATGCTGTACAGTTGCGTTTTGGTTTGCTACACTAATGCTTCGGTGTGGTTGAGTGCCTTAGGTTCTACAATAGCATAAATAAATGCTTAATGCTGTTTATGAGCATGAATATTAGCCATTATAATGCCACGTAAATCCGGTATACAGCTTTCAGCTGTTTTTAGTGCTTTAGGTTCTACAATAGCATTTTATGATGCTTTACGCTGTATAACGGTTGTATAATGGCATATGTAAATGCTTTTGTTTAGCCATTAGTTTTAGTGCAGCGAACAACATGCAACTGTACAGCTGAACAGTGTGATGCTGTACAGTTGCGTTTTGGTTTGCTACACTAATGCTTCGGTTTGGTTTAGTGCCTTAGGTTCTACAATAGCATAAATAAATGCTTAATGCTGTTTAAGAGCATGAATATTAGCCATTATAATGCCACGTAAATTCGCTATACAGCTTTCAGCTATTTTTAATGCCTTAGGGTGTACAATAGCATTTATAAGTAGGTAATACGTTCCTAATGCAGTACAATAGCAATAATATAAACCATTATAAAGCCAAGTAATTTACTATAAGCGGCTGTTCATAAATTACGTCATTTAAAATGGGGGGGGTCTGGACATCGGATGATGGTAGCATGACGTAGGAGGGGGGGGCGGTCACTCCGAAGATCACATCATCAATGTGTAAAAAAGGAATGAAAGTCGTTTTTTTTTTTTTTTATACCACGACGGTGGCAAACAAGCATACGGCCCGCCTGATGGTAAGCAGCTACCGTAACCTATGGACGCCTGTAACTCCAAAGGAGTCACATGCGCGTTGCCGACCCTTTACAATAAGGAGGATTCACTGTGTTGACGACTAAAGGAACAAGAAGTTCCCTCATCGTCAACACACTGGGTCCTCTTTGAGCTCTTTGGCAACCTTACTTACCTGCAGGAACACAACACTATGAGTAGGGTCTAGTGCTATTTGGCTGTGGTTTTCTGTAAGGTGGAGGTACTTCCCCAGTCGGGCTCTGCTCCAGATTTGAGCGATGACATTCGCTGAACGTGCCCTACCACACTTAGCGAGATGCCATTCGCAGTGCCCATACCTCTCTTTTTGGCGTAGTTTAAGGACATACCCAGGTCCGAGTCGTGCTTCTACAAACTTTTAATGCTATAAAATATTATCTACTAAATAGTTTTTTATTTTACAATTAAGCTTAAAACGCATTTTTTTTAATGACGTCACTCTATTTGGCAGGGGGAGGGTTGGATGATTTTAGGGGGGGGGGGGGGTAAAATCATCAAAATTGATGACGTAATTTATGAACAGCCCCTATACAGCTTTTAGCGGTTTTAGTGCCTTAGGTTCTACAATAGCATAAATAAATGGTTAATGTTGTTTAATAGCATAATTATTCACGTGTAATGCTGTAGGCATAAATAAGGCATTTTTTAAGGGTCACTGAGCTGCTATTGGACTAAGAGCTAGCCACGTCAGATTATGACACAATAATGAGAGCAATAAAACCCGTCTGGTTAGATTGCTATACTATTCTTATTGCTAGATCCTGGCATCTGGCAGCTTTTAATGGGTGGAGGTCACAGTGACAGACTAGCAAAATGTTTTAATTGGAAAATAGTAATACCAAACTAGGTAAAAATTGCCGAAGTTGTCTCAGTTATAAAGGACAGGGCCTATATTTTAAGGGGCTACCTGGCGCCAACGACCTTAGATCTGATTCCCTTAGTTTTCTAATGATTTATATAGCTTATCATATTATCAGTAACGGCTTTAAACAATATAGTATCCTATATTTACTTCAATATTCATTGTCTTCGAGATATGTGACATCAAAGTAGAACCGGTTTAGGCTAAAAAAGTGGTTTTATGGTCATAAATTTTGTTTTAATTAGTTAAAAATTAAAATCTCTCTACAGTTTTTAGAGACATCAAAGAGGAACCCTAATATGTAGATTACGTATATGTAAGATTCTTTACACCATTCGAATATCGATAAAAGTGTTTTTTTAGACCATATTTTAAAAATATCATAAAAAAATAACGGCTCATTTATTTCAAGATCCGGCTCAACAGAATGGAGATAAAAGATTCAAAAACCGATAGTCGTTTGCCTTATAATTCTATCTATAGTGAATATGTTGGAATATCGACTCAAAACTGGTCAAAAATCGATTAAAAAAATCTTAGACCAAAAATATTGTGTATTATTACCATACATCGGGGTTTTCGGTGCGGGAATGTTTGACATTAGCCAAAGAGTAGGCATTAACTTAAAAAACAGAATGTACTCTAGCACGTTTCTACCTAATGAATAATTGATCGAAAAAACCATACGTATATACAATTTACATGTAATAGCTGACTATTATGTATATATATTGTAGGTTACCTATGATTTTTTCAATTATTTTTTTATTAATTCATGTAATGACTGATCATTGTCAACCTCTTCAGTTAATCAAATAGTTCATAAATATCGGACGTCAAGATTAAAATTTGACACTTATTATACCGTGTCTTTGTCTTAGGTAGATCTAGTTAATAAATTTCGGATATGCAATTGCATTTTTAAAATACTAAGTATATAATAGTCAATACAAACATGCCTCTAAGAAAAAAAGCTCGTATCATAGTGTGTAAGCTATTCACAGAGAGGTAGTTATTCATTAGGCATAATATGATATTTTCTCAGACTAACTCTCAACCTATCTGTTTATCTCTACTCTTTCTCAAATCGTTCCCGCACCGAAAACCCCGATGTATGATTATTACGGAAACAAAAACAGTAGGCGACAAACTATGAACTATATTTTATTATACATCGTTTGGCACTACTTTCTCCCAACATAAACTTTTGTATCATTTCTCTTAATATTGTATAGTATTTGTATAGTTTCTCATAATATTGCATCAAACCCAGATCTCTAGGATTTATTTTTTTTGAAATGGTTTGCATTCTTTGACCTCCACCACTTTAAAGCTGCCAGATGTCCAGATCTAGAAATAAGCATAGTATACCAAACTGACTAGAGGGGTTTGGTTGCTCTCATTATTGTGTCATATCCGACGTGGCTAGCTCTCCGTCTATATAGACCAACGCCATTTTGTAAATAATTTATAACCTAAAAATAAAATCATGCGGACCTATTTATACAAGGAAAATACCTATATAATAATGAAATTACTTAATTTAAGACTGCTCAACCAACACTCTTATGTTAATAATGCAAAACTCGTTCTATACGAGGAATACACAATTGTTTTGTTTATTTGACGCAAATCTTTTTATAATATTTTATAGCAAAACCACAATAAATCAAAGGCGCGTGAAAACTTTCAATGAAACTTATATACACATTTACAGTAAACTACATTGCGCAGTAATATTTGAAGGATATAATAACGTAAAAGAGTCAAAAACTTTTATAAATTTTGTTACGATGCAAACAAATATGACGTGTCACTCATTCAGTTTTTTGTACCGTCTTCGTCCATTTTATATTACGAGACAAAGTAGTTAAATCACAACGTTCATTGTATTATAACATTTGTTGCGTCGGTGTTAGAGACGTTATTGCATTGACGTAAGGTTTATTTTACTACACTCTTATGCTAGTATAATGCTTTTGTATTGCGATTGGCAAGTTAATCGAGAGTACTTATGCTTCTTTACTGCGATTAGCAAGTTTTTTGGCCGTATTAATGCTTCTTTAATGCAGTTGGCAACTTAATAGAGCGTACTAATGATTCTTTATTGCGATTGGCACTTTCCATGACAACGATAATGCTAATAGCGCAGACATATTGCGCCTGTAATGCTATTAAATGACCTGTATAGGATCTCAAGCTGGGTAATTCGTGCCCATTTAAGACTTATATCAGCACTATAAACGTTTATAATGCTACTATAAAACGAACTGAAAATGCTAAAAGCATACAGATATGCTGTAAGACGGCCGTTATACTGCTTTGATGTGTTACTTGGGTATAGACCCTGAAAGCGACTCATTTTGATTGTCTTCGATTGTCTTGTATACATATATTATGTTGTAATAGAAATAGAATTGTAACTACTGAACCGTAAGCCAAAAAATAATAATAAAAAAATTTGAAGATGCGCCTTATCACATACTTTCTAAGAAAATTATTTGGAACATTATCGGTTCAGCCATTTATGAGTTATCTCCAAAAAACTAACACCATAGGCTTCAGATAATTACGACCTTTTTGGTATTAGTTTGGTTCTTATTCCGTTGAAGATACGGAACCCTCCCTGGTCCGACACGCACTTAGCCAGTTTTTTTTTAGGATATCCGAATGGTAAGGACTTTTTTGTTAAGGTTTATTTGTTTATTTCACGAGAAATTGTAATTACAGCGTACGCCAAAACATTAAATCTTAATGTACATTTCCTCCGAATATTAATTATTGGCCTAATAAATGAATTAATTAGTACGAAACAGTAAACCTGGCTAAAGATGAGTCAATATCTGAACTGAACACAGTTTAAAATATTATGTGTAAGTATGTACATTAAGGTGGTCCGTTAATGTATGGAGAAAAAAAGTACAATAAATCTTATCTATTGTTCTATTATGAAAATTAAATCTATACCCACAATTTACTGGTCGGTATGATTTCAATATTTGTAATAATCCCGGATACAAATGAAAAATCGAACTGACCCTAAAATGTATTCAATATGTGAATTCAGTTGCGTAATGCATCTAATAAAATTAAACACCAATACACAATAATCGTATTTGCAAAGTTGCAAACAATTTGACATTGACACAATAACCGTGTCGATGCGGGGCGGGACGGACCGGGACCTCGCTCCTTCGTCAGTTCGCCACAGGACTCGACGAAGCTCGCATCCCGGGACGCGGGACTTTCGAATTTCGAATCGCGCGCGCCTAACGGTATTGCTTTGAAGTGTTCAGTGTTGCGGGAAACGATTTGTGAGTTTATGCTGGAGGTGTGGATATGGTTTTTGAATTTGTAAACAGGATTTTCGTTTGTTTTTATTACTGATTTAAACAATTTTTTTTTTATAATTATTAACGGATTTCTGAAAAACTATGTTTAGACGATTTCTGCCGAAGTAATTTAAAATCACTTTTTTGCTTCTTGAACATCAATAGAAAATGGAAATATTATTCGCCCTCCGATTGTGAAGGTTTCATGTTATTGAGAAAAAAGTTAGTACTTACTTACCTCACAAGTTAATTAAATTTTAGTCCGTCACAAAGAGAAGCCGCTGTTGAGTCTAGCTCTCCGTTTCAGAATTCCCTAAACTCTTCCAGTTAGTTAATTAACTGTGATAATCCAAAGCAAAAGGGCCCTTATGGCGTCCGGCGCTTACGCCTTTATTTCTTGAAAATGGAATTGAATCTGTTCAACAACTACAACTTAAGCGCCTGCCGCCATAACGGATCTTTTGATTTGGATTATCAAAATGTACCATGTTTCTATTGAACATTAACTTGTTTTACTTATACAGGTGAAACAAAAATAGTGGTGTTCCGTTTAAGGGCATAAGTGGCATCGCATTGCGACTCAGAAAAAGTAGGAGAAACTTTTTTGACGCGAAAAAGAAAATGTTTTTTTATGGGAGACGTCATTCCAGCCAGCCGACCCTCCATACAAAACCATTTTTTTTTCGGGTGTCAATTTTTTTTTCTTAGTTTTTTTATTTTTTTTTATTTTAGGAATAACAAACAACTGTACAGAATATATTACAATAAGTGTTACAATTGGTGTTACTATATGTACAATCAACGACATTATCCACGAGTTACAATTAAACTGTTAAAGGTTGTCAAACATCAGGAACTTTACTTAAGCTAAAGTTAAGGTACATACTATTAATTGATACATTTATTTATTAGCATCCATATATATATATATATAATTTTCATAGTTAGAATACGATACCAATTATGCCCGTAAACGGATCACCACATTTTTGTAACACCCTGTATAATACGTTTTTATTAGGTACGCATATCAATCATATCATAGAGAGTATCGTAGAAGAATAAAGTGGCTCGTAGGTAAATAAAACATAAACTGTATAAATCGTAATACATCATTAACTTTCAAATGCGTACCGTAGGCGGTAAAATACAGCCCCACGTAAATGAAAAAATACGACCAACTTAATTAGAAAATCTTCTTGAAAAGTTTTCAGTTAATACATATAAATGAGTCTATGGTGTGTGGTGTGTGGACCCAGTGTGTTGACGATGAGGGACCCTCTTGTTCCTTTAGCCGTCATCACAGTGAATCCTCCTTTTTGTAAAGGGTCGGCAACGCGCTTGTGACTCCTTTGGAGTTGCAGGCGTCCATAGGTTACGGTAGCTGCTTACCATCAGGCGGCCCGTATGCTTGTTTGCCACCGTCGTGGTATAAAAAAAAAAGTCTATGGTATCAACTTGTTACCATGATTTTTATATCAGTAACTTGAGGTCATATTTATAGGTAGGCACTTAGTAAATAGGTAACCTAAAGGCATTTTTAATATAGGAGTAGGTATTACCTTACTTATACTTATTACAATGCATTTACGAAAAGAGAGTGCGTATTATAAGAACGTTTCAATAAAACATGATGAAAGTTGAAAATAATGTAATAAATAACATCCCCAAGTGACTTGTTAAGGTCTCCCTACAGAAGCCGTAACATTATGAAAGCTTGTTTGATCTCTTATTCGAAACCTATTAAAGCTTGATTCAAAAGTTGCTTGAAATAGAAGTTGAGGATAAACTCAGATACACAGACACGAATTATTATTAATTTCCTTGTTGCTAAAACTTGATTGAGCCATTATTTTGTGGCCTTTATGATTTCGTAATGACGTTTCATCTCAACTGACCTTCTTAGTAATGTACATTATATGTACGTATACAGTTTAAGCGTACCTATCTTAAGTATTTGTATGGTACATGTATGTACCTACTTATTTATTAGTGTTTACCTGAAGCTTATTGTGTTTCCAAACATTTTATTGATCTCTTTTGTGCATAGTTTGTGTTTCACCTTGTAGGAGTTGTAGGTACTTAGTATTTATTGCTTTTCCATTTTCTCATGGATTGGCTGGAATAGATCCCTTTTAGGGATTAGCTTGCCTTTGTGCATATATTTTATATGTTTTTATGTGCAATATAGTGATACCTACATATATACTTATCATAAAATTAATAAAGAAGTTAAGTATACTACGAAGTCACCATTTGTTTGTTGAAAAAACTATGTTTATCTAATACACAGAAAATTAGCAAATAAAGCCTCGTCAAAAGTTCTTGAACAGCCTTTATGCGAAAGTTTTTTTAGTGGGCTTAAAACAGTGAACTGCTGTTATTTAAAAGGCAAGTACTTTGTTAAAACTATTATAATTTGAGAATTGATTTAGTAAACGGAATAAAAAGTGGCACAATTTATGTGAGGGCCAAAGAGTTGCTGATAACGGGCGGCAAGCAACTGGTGGTTTCGTACTAGATATAGTAAAGATAGAGATATTGTGACTTAGGGGCGCTTTCAGACTGGCGTACAGGCTGGCTGGGTTTATAGCGCGTATCAGTTCCTGGAAACGTATTCTAACTTTAAAATACGTTTATACACGATCCAACTTCAATACAACTCCAATAAATGAATTGCGCAATACAGCTAGCACCTACAGGTGCCGTATTCTAATTGTAAAATACATAAACAATAGATTAAAAACACAATTTATCTCAAACGCAACATAATTTTGCTTAAAAATTATTGCTTGAAAATTATTTCGATGCAACTCCAATACAACTTCAATATTGGTTGATTATTTGCAAAATATTACCTGTAAGTTTTAAATATTTACTTGCTTTAAGTAGCCATGGCTACCTTGATCATAATTCAGAAAATGTTCCATTGAAACCTCCCGATCATACATATCCATTTAAATCCATGACTTCTGGTAAACTATTCGTTCCGAGAGTTAATAACTATTATGGGGACAGAACGCGTAAAAAACGCATCCCATATATACTCAATAGTTTACCGGAAGCAATTCGATGCGAGAAAAAATATGCTATATTTAACAAAAGATTAAAAGAACATTTCCTAGATATAGCTTTATAGATTGTTAACTTTATAAATATTTGTTTTAAATGAGACTGCGGATCCCACAGTCAAACTATTATCATAGTTTTGTGGGATAATGTAATAATTTTTAAGTTAAACATTGTGTAAACTATAATGGTTGAAAACATAGTCGAAAACACTCTTATAAGTAAAACTTCACTCTCCCTTCCTTATACATATTATAAGACAGGTAAAAATGCGCACTCTGTCATATCATATTTATATTAAACAGGAAAAGTAACTAAACAAACGTATGAATATAGAAGTCACGTTCTCACAATCTTTCTTTGAAAGGAAGTAATTTCCTCGATTTTCTGTGACATGTAAACCTTGAAGACTACAAAGAGTCAACGTGTTATATGAAAAATAATTTGTTTTTTGGGGCCAAATTGGTAGATCTCATCTAATTCCAAATTACAGCTAAGAAGTTAAATAAGAATTTAGCTTCTTCTTTTTGAGTCGAGGTTCCCCTAAGTTTCATACTTTAGAAGCCCAATAGGCGGCGGCGTTGACAGCCCTGGACGTTGCATCTATCAGAGGGCTTACCGCGAACAACTTCGTTCGTCTATTGGCATCTCTATCGCTCATATTAGCAAGAGCGATAGAGATGCTCATGCTGATAGTCGATATTCGAATTTCATTGTACGCGGTAGGCACACAAGTAGGCTGAGCAGTAATATGGGTAGATGGGTCAGGCCAGCAGGTGTGCCAGGGTTTGCGATGCCGTGCCGTGCCACAAAGGCCAGTCGCACCAACCACTTTTGAGTTGACGTACTGATCAACGTCACCCAGCCAGCAGAGCAGTATGAAAATTCCCATACAATAATATTGACATACCTTACATATACTGATAGATTCCTTGTTTACCACAAACTTCAAAATTCAAAAAATAAAACAATGCGGTATCTTTATTCTCAGAACAACACATTTAATGAGCAACTTTTCTTACTAAAATCGCGCCACGGTTGCAACGTTATATTTTCCACTTTTTCTTATTAATTTCTCTCTGCATTTGCAAAGTTTAATCACCGTGCAAAAATAGCCCTTAAAGCCCACAAAGCGTATGCGGCTCGATATGTAAATCGGATAATGGCCACTGGCGTAATACGCGGCTCGAGGATAAATATATCCATTAGGAAATAAAGTTGCCAGATCGCAACGGATCCGCAAGCAGCTCCGGTGTGCGAGCTGGCCCTTTATAACAGTCTCTATCTGAGGCATTCTATTGCATATTTATTGAGTAACAAAATAATTCTGAAACAATACTATATTAAACTAAGTAAATACATAAAAACTAGAGAAACCTACCTAACTTAAACTATAGGCCCTAAAGCAAAATTGCAAATATTCCCAATCCCGCTGCCACCTGGTAGGGTGCCCATAAGGCTGGCTACGTTACCTCGCTGAATGGCGATTCCAATACCCTGAGCGAGGAACGAGCCAGCCCTAAGGTCACCGGTGGAGCGGATGAGCATATATGACAGCTTTTTTAAAAGCTTTAGTGCTTCCTGTCCCCAGAGTCCCAAGTCTCTACGGCAAACGCCGCAAATACGTATCCATTGCCCAAGGACATGTATTTGCGGCGTTTGCCGGTTTCAGCAGAGGTATATATTGTGATTGTGACTTTACTTCCTTGAACTTAGACTAAGCTGTGTCCTATTATGGGGCATAGTTACCCTACATTGGGTCAAAGTCACCGGAGTTTACGAAATATTTAGATGTATTGGCAAAAACACAAAGAGTTATTTTCCAGTATAACAATCCACCAACAAAATCAACAATATTGATACTGAAGTTGTTTTAATTGGGACCTTGACCGTTTCAAATCAATTATTTGTTTTCGCTCAGAACTCGCGAACTTTATGACAACCAATCGACAGGCTTTAACAAAACAACAACTGGTTACAAATGAATTGCGAAAGCGTTCAACAAATTCATTAATAGGTACAGAGAGTGGCAGCGTGGTAACCTGCTGTTTGATATCGAAATATTGGCCTGACTCTTAATTCTGAATTGTAATTCAGTCCATAGGTCTTAGAATTAACCTAAAAAAACAGCCAAAAAAATTAAGAAGTATAACTTTAATTAATACGCGTTTTTTATTTCAAGTAAGTATTAAAAAAATAAACGTTTTTTATAAGTACCTACGTTATGAACCTACACTTTATGCAATTTAAAATACAATACAATACAAATATTCTTTACTGTACACCTCAATATAATTTTTAAGAAAAAAAAACCGACTTCAATGGGGGTAGCCGGTGAAGGATTATTGTAGATAGATGGTGCACTTAGATTCCATACAATGAAATAACTTGCTTAAAAAACGCAGCGGAGAGGACCAATCGCCAAACGTGAACTATGCGTCGTTGAAGAGTTCCGTTCTGATTATCATCAACAGTTCCACTTCATCAAATGTCACTCTTTTGAATGAAAATGCTTGATTTGTTGATAAAAATACAAAAGTCACTTTATGTATGCCTTTAAGATTTGAGGAATTCCCTCGATTCCTCGTGGAACTCATCATCAGAACTTGAGCTTGACGAAAATTGGTCCTGACAATCTAACTTGCTTAACAAACATAGCGAAGAGGAAGAATCGCCAAACATGAACTATGCGTCGTTGAAGAGTTCCGTTCTGTTCATCATCAGCAGTTCCACTTCATCAAATGTCACTCTTTTGAATGAAAATGCTTGATTTGTTGATAAAAATACAAAAGTCACTATGTGTAAGCCCTTAAGATTTGAGGAGTTCCCTCGATTCTTCATGGATCCCATCATCAGAACTTGAGCTGGACGAACATTTGTTCTGACAATTAAACTTGCTAAACAAACACAGCGAAGAGGACGAATCGCCAAACGTGAACTATGCGTCGTTGAAGAGTTCCGTTCTGATCATCATCAGCAGTTCTACTTCATCCAATGTCACTGTTTTGAATGAAAATGATGGTTTTGTTGATAAAAATATAAAAATCACTATATGTATGCCTTTAAGATTTGAGGAGTTCCCTCGATTCCTCATGGATCCCATCATCAGAACTGCGTTTTGACAAAAACGGGACCAATCTGTATATATATACTTACAATCAAAAAAAGAATTTTCAAAATCGGTTCAGACATGACGGAGTTATGGAGTAACAAACATAAAAAAAAAAAAAAAAAAAAAAAAAAAAAAAAACATACACGCCGAATTGAGAACCTCCTCTTTTCAAATCTTGAAGTCGGTTAAAAATAGAACAGTACAGTACACATATTAAAAGTAGAGGCAGTCAACAAGCGGTCTTATCGCTATAGAGAGCAATTAGTGACCCTTTTCATAGTTAGTCATTTTCTGATTTTGCGATGAGCGCATACTAATGGTTACACAGTGATTCTCTTTCACTCCCCTTCGAAAAGAGAGGGACTGAATAGTAATAGGTAGCCATTGTCTGCCTCTGCCTCTTAATCGCCATCAACTAAAGCCGATCCAATACACCATTATAACAAATAATCTACATAATCCACTATTCTGGTCATTTTATTCATCTTTTATGACCAAATGACGTCATAAGACGTCGTGATCTCTATTCCTATGTTATTTATGACCCATTTATTGCGCCTGCCACTAGCTGAATGCTGTCGTAGACGATTGTGAGTCTAACAAGAGTTTATTTAAAGGCGAAAATTGAATAACTTTATTCTAGACATTTTTACTAAAGATATTGTAGGTCGCCAGAAAGCCTCAGAACAGCAGCCAAGGTCACGTTTTGCAAATTGACATAAGTAACTGGGATTTGAGTTTAAATGTCCAAGCAAGTAGCAGGCAAGTAGGTTACCTTATGAGCAAAGGTGGTGGTCGATATTTTTATGTGGTTTTGTGGTGTTTGCCAAATAAGTACAACAAATGTTTGTAAAATTGTAATCGATATTTATTCATTAATATGTAATTCCTTTATCTACAAATTTACAAAATCGCGTCGCAGGCTTCGGCAGATTGATACAACAATCTGCCAAAGGCAAAACAAAAACAGGTCAACCACAGGCTCAACAATCGATATTTACAAGATGAAATCCGTAACATGCTTTGTCAACAATAACCACACACACACTAAACCTTACAACAAATGTTTGTAAAATTGTAATCGATATTTATTCATTAATATTTATCCATCAATTTTAAAATCCGCGTCGCAGGCTTCGTCAGATTGATACAAAAATAGGTCAACCACAGCCACCACAGGCTCAACAATCGATATTTACCAGATGAAACATGCTTTGTCAATAATAACCACACACACACTAAGCCTTAGTTACACAGACCACCCCGGACCGTAGCTGGCTCAAATATCCCCATGACACCGGCCGAGGCCACGCTGAATCGACAAGGGGCCGTATTCTAACTTCAAAACACGTTTAGACACAATCCTACTTCAATACAACCCCAATGCATTATATACGCAGCTAGTGCCTAAAAGCCCTGTTACACTTTACTTTTTTTAGAATCCTAACTAGCATCCTAACTAGGATCCTAACTTTTTTCAATAGTAAATTTACTTGTTAAATGCGGTCAGACTTGACTAAATTTAGAAACTAAAATAATCATTAAGGAAGCTAACTAGGACAAGTGTAACAGGGCTTTAAACGCTGGAATCCGATTTTTTTTTCCGACGCATCTCCAATACAATATTGGTTGATTTTTTGTTGTGTGTTGGAGTTATGTTGAAGATAGATTGTATTTGTAATGTATTGTTTATGTATTTTTAAATTAGAATACGTCACAAGGAGATCTGTTGAACCAGATACGATCCGGAGCTAGCATCGCAACCACATTGTAAATTTTTGTATGATTTTAAAACAAAAAGCCGTCGAACCAATTATAGTGGCCGTTGTAGCAGAAAATATACGGCTTTTCGTGAACAAAAGATTTCCCTCAGCATGATTATTGATCCAAGGATGGATTTGAAAAGTGGAGCCATCAAGATTTTTGATGTAATTTTTTAGGGAGGCTCTCAACTTTATCTTGAAATCTACATCAGATAAGCTACTAGGCCAAGTTTGGTATCGTTTTCGTATAAATCGGGGATGCCGAATTCATTTGTGGTATTATTTTGACACCGTTCCGAAGCAAAAAAATACTAAGTTTGTATTTCCTTATTTCACAAGCAAAAAAATCCATAACTTATAAACAATTGTGAATCTTGAAAAAATAAAAGGTACTTTAGAGAGCACTATTATTCATTCATTAAAAAAAATGCAACCATATTCCACGATCGCAAAAAACATTTTTATTAGAGTTTTTCCATTTAAATTTTTAGCACCGTCAACAGTTTTTTTACAATACCCGTATATTCAAACATTTTAATTTGCCATTACATATTGCGTAAATAATAAGTATTTTTATTTTATTTTTTTATTTTCTTGCAATCGAAGTGAGAAATAGTATGTATAACTCTGACCTAAAAGCCATATTACCGCTCGAACAATTTTCAATGGTGATATGGCCTACTTTAGACCCTTGTCAAACAATCTACTATTTAACCTTATGACAATTGGGCTCCAATGTTTCCCTATTTTCCGTGAACAGAAGGAATTATCAGTATCAGTACGGATATACAACTCATTTATTTTACTTGGCAGAAGCTCTACGAATACACCAAGAAATAAGTAATTAGCCCAGGGAATAGAGTAGTTAAAACCCCACCATTACGCTTTTCTTGAGCATCCCTCATGCTCGTATTTTCCTTTATATGTATATTATCATTTAATTTAAAAAGTATAAAATTGTTCTGTCCGAACGGCTGTTTTATAGTTCTTTAGTGGCTATAACGGCAACATATTGTCCGGCATGACTACGTGAAACGTACGTACACTCCATCCGTCACTATTTCTTTATTTTGTACTTACCTATTGAAATAAATCGGAAACACAATTTATGACGGCGCTGAACTCGTTAAAAAATATGTCTTTGGATTCGTCGAATCCCTACACCATAGATAAAAATGTCCGTAAACTTGTATTTTCAAAGTAACTAGAATATAGTAGGAAACAATGATAACACCTATGTTTTTTTATCCTGAGTAGTCAGCCTGTACCATCAAGACTGCTGTTACTCGTAGCTATGATTTGAGTTTAGCAAAGTTCTATTTAAGTATATATTCCCATTTAGGCAGTCTATCCTGTATAGATCCCACCTTGTTTCTTGGACCTTGACTTAACTTAGATAAACATTTTCAAAACTCAACATATTGCTAACAATGCGCAATACAGAGCCTTTTTAAAATTGTTACCCATTAACATAAAAAGCTTCAAGCCAGAAAATATGTACCTCTCCTTATAAAAAGGTACAGAGACCAATGAATTTAGAAAAAAATGTTAAGTATAATTATGTTCTTGTTTACCGAGACTACGGGAAAATTAAAAGTTTTATTAACCAGGAGAACATAAAGACCGACAAAGAGTTCATTCTTAGACCAGTGTTTTAATTATGAGAGCAGCTTGTACTTACATAATTACAGAAGGTAAACTTCAGAGGGTTTTATTTACAAGGTTTAAATTAAAGTTTCCTGTTTTTCCCTGTAATCAATTAACACTATTGTAAGGGTATTTAAACAATTCGGCGAGGTTCCAACCCTAAACCTACCTCTTTAAAGGATTATGATTTAAGGGTCATGAAATAACGAGATGCGCCCAATTTGGGTATCCTTAATACCGCCTGAAACAAAATCCCTGCAAAGATATTTTGAAGCAAATATAATATTATATGTGCCGTATACGAAATTAAGATTATGAGTCTAATTATTTTCTGGGATTATAATATATTTCATAGGTACAGTTTTTAGCAAATTTTATTGATTTATGATCGCTTGCAAATAGCAATGAGGTTTGTGTTATTTTATTAAGGATTTCCTATGGACTTTCGGTCCATCATTACTATCATTAGATAAGCTGTATAGGACCATATCATTGGATAAATTACAGTTCAATCAAGTTATTCGAGCTTGACTCCTTGGCGCTGCATAGAGGTGGAGCCTTGCTCTGCATCTTCTATCGCCTCTATAACGGAGAGTGCTCCGAGGAATTGTTCGGATTAATCCCTGCCGCCTCTTTCCGACATCGTCCTACGAGATAGCATTTCCATAACACTACTTAGTCCTCAACTGTGCGTTTCTCCAGAAACTTCCTGCCTCGCAAAACAAAACTGTCGAATGAACTATCGTCTGCGGTATTTCCGGACCGATACGACCTTCAAACCTTCAAGAAAAGAGCGTATTCCCATCTTAGGCCGTCAACGCGCTTGTGACCCTCCTGGTGTTGCGGGCGTCCATGGGCGGTGGTAATTGCTTACCATCAGGCGATTCGTCTGCTCGTTTGCCTCCTATATCATAATAAAAAGAAAAAAAAGAAGTTATTGTAAATTTAATCCAACAAGCAACGTAAAATATGTGTAACTAGAGTTCATTATAAAATGGTCTACTATAGTTAAGTGTAATAGAACTTGTTATCTCCATTAGTCATCAGTCTGTTACGTAGGTATCTACAACTGTATATTACCTCTAATGTGTGTAAATGTAAAATATTATTATTACCAATACCTAACATAAGAAAAACATAGCGGCCGCACGGCGAGTGCCTGCTTACTCTGTTTGCAAATACCTACCTGTTATTGCAAATGGAGTAAACAGACAGTCCCACAGCCACATAAGTACGTACCTAAATTATTAGTACAATGGTGTAGGGACTGTAGGGTAAAATAAGTTTTCTGCCAACAAACTGCTGTGCAGTTTGGCAGATAGGTGAAATTGATTAAATGTGAAAATAAAGAAGAAAAAAAATTTGTAAAAGAGACTACATAATATCTTGTCCATGTATCTATCTATATATATTATGAACTTTAACAAGCATCGTAATATTTTTGTCAAGTATAATTAAGATTCATTTACTTAGTAATAATACATAAAATATTGTGATATTTATTATTACTGATTGCTTGATTATATGGGTCCCTTATAGCCTGAAATAAACGTATTTTTGTTTTAAACCTTTTAGTCTATGGATTCCCAACATACAAGGAACCAGGGATGTTACAGAGCTCCGGTTCCGTTAAGTCGGAACTTCCGATTGGTTTCAAACATCCGCTTCAGTTCCGGTACTGTTACTTTCAAAACAGAAGTTATATATGTCGAATGTCATAGCAACGCAGCGGGGGAAATGAGCGGCGTACATCAAAACAAACAGGTTTATACTTATACCTGTCAATAGACTCAGCTTAGACCTACCCCTAACATCTCGTCTATCTATCCCTCGGGCTCCGATTCTAGTTCCACTTCCATTTTCGGGTCCGATTCCGTTTCTGGTACCGATAAACTAAATTTAATATAATGTTCACATATGAGCAGAATCGATCCAGGGGGTCTGGAGCTAGAAGGCGAAAAATATTTTCACAAGGGTCTTATTATATTGGTCAATCGTTTACAAGTAAGTCGCGAGTTCTCAATTCGAGTTATAATACTAGTTATAACGAGACGAAAGATTGTGGCCAAGGAAATTCCAAGAGCTCGAGAGTTGGCGAAAACAATCAAACTTTCGCCGAGCCCCGCAATGGCGAAAAAAGAAAATTGTTTGCGAATTAATTAACTGCTTTCTTTACTGTCCATAATAGGTATATTTAATTAGTACCTGAGAGATGGTAATATTAAAATGTAGATTAATGTTACTTCAAGTGGTCGTAAGTACGTACTGGTGCACGTCGCTGTCCCAGGCTTAGAGAATTCAACCAACCGGAGCGGCCATTGACAGGCGTTCCCTCTGCCGAAAACATATGACCAGTGGGCATTTTTATTGTATGGACTGACGTTTATCTGACGTACCGTACAATAGCCATACATTTGACGTTCCCCCCCCCCCCGCAAAAGACAGACTTTTTTGTATAGAATATGAAATGACAGACATGGCCGCTCCGGTTAGTTGAATTCTCTAAGGTTTCATGACATGTCATCTTAAAACTTAAGTAATTCGTTTGCCTCGCACGCTCTGTTATTGTTCCGTTAGGCGCTGGAGTGGTGGGGTATATTATCGTATGATTACTTATTTATTTCTCATAGGGATATAAATTTTTTAAGTGGTTTTTACTTACCTTACTTTCAGTTAAAAATAAACCGTTTAAAATTAAAAGTAACCTGTTGGCTTCAATGACCGGTAGAAACCGAACCAAACGAGCTGGTAATGCGCCTACTGCCAGAGCCATCGCGCTGATAAACCAGTTTCTTTCACAAATCCAGGACGCTGATGTATATGCCGAAGACATGTCACACTTAAAAAATAAAATTGTATATTTTGCGAACCGCCTCGTCGGAATTTGATTATGTTTTGTTTTTGGTAATTTAAATTACTTTTTGGGACATATGATTTTAATTTTATTCAACTTGTAATTGCAATTTTGCAATCAATATTGACCGTGTATTCCAACTAATAATTTTAATGTAAATCTCATTTAATTCAATTATCTTGTACTATATTGTAATTTATTATTTATTTCATCAAGTGGACATTAACTTTATATAACATTAACTGTATATGTAACTATTAACTATCTGATGTATTTTATCTTACAAGCGTTTTGGTGTCTACTGTAAGCCTGTAAGATTTATTTTTACAAATAAACAAACAAACAAACAGTTAAAATTATTAAGATCGAATTGTGAAAATCTATATATATATAACTCAAAGGTGACTGACTGACTGACTGACTGACTGACATAGTGATCTATCAACGCACCGTCCAAACCGCTGGTTCTAGAGATTCCAAATTTAGCACGTAGGTTCCCTATAAGGTCTAGGGGTGCGCTAAGAAAGTATTTTTCAAAATTCATCCTCTAAGGGGGTGAAATGGGGGTCCAAAGTTTGTATGGGGAAACAAGATTAGTTAGTCTATTTTATTCGAAACTTCACAGAAGTATTCCTAACAATAAATGAGTAAATACGTGTTGCAGGTTTTTTGAGAATTCAACCCCTAAAAGAGGGAAATGTGGTCAAAAAGTCTGAAAATCAACATGGGTATTGTTTCTATGGTCGGGTCGTTGATTACGAAAACAACAACGATTTTAAAATCCGACGTGGCGGAGGTGAAATACCATCTCCCCTGTTAGGGTACAATGGGGTTGAAATGTCTAAATATCCATATGGGTGTCGTTTTTGTGATTTTTTGGGACGTTAATTAAGAAAATGGCATCGATTTTGAAATTTAATATTGTGGACATGAAAATTCTTGAAAGTATTTGTGCCAAATTGCAATCTTCTAAATATATAAAAGAAGAAACTGACTGACATATCAACGCACAGCCCAAACCGCTGGTTCTAGAGATTCCAAATGTGGTACGTAGGCTCCTTATAAGGCATAAGGATGCACTTAGAAATAATTTTTAAAAATTTACCTCCTAAGGGGGGAAATGGGGCTCAAAGTTTGTATGGGAAACGAGATTAGTTCAACTATTTTATTCGAAACTTTACAGGAGTATTCCTAACGATAAATGAGAAAACAAGTGTTTCAGCTTTTTTGAGAATTCAACCCATAAGGGGGAAATGTGGTGACAAAATTTAAATATCAACACGGGTATTGTTTGTATGGTTTATCGGGTCGCTGATTACGAAATCAACACTTAAGGGGGTGAAATGGGGGTTGATAAATTGTATGGGGAATTTTTAAACGTTGAACCAATTTAGATGAAACTTGGTATAGAGATAGTTTGTGTACCGGGAAACGACATGGGACAGTTTTTATCTCGAAAATCAATCTTTAAGGGGGTGAAATGGGGGTTGAAGGTTTGTAGGAAGATTTTTTTTACCACGAACCGATTTAGATAATTTTGTTGTGGATATAGTTTGAGTCCCAGGAAACAATATAGAATATTTTTTAAGCCGAAAATCAATCTTAGAGGGGTAGAAAACATGTTGGTAGTTTGTATGGCGAATTATTAACCGCTGAACAGACGATTGAAATGAAACTTGGTACATATTATATAGATTGAGTCTCGGTAAACAATATAGGATAGTTTTTATCTCGAAAATCAATCTCTAGAGGGTGAAACGGGGGTTGAAAGTTTGTATGGGAAATTAATAACCGTTGAACCTATTTAGATGATTTGGTATGGAGATATTTTGCGTTCTGGAGAAGGATATATAATAGTTGTTATCCCAGAAGTCATTCCTTAAGCGGGTAAAAAGGAGGGTGGATTACTAATTCCACGCAAATGAAGTCGCGGGGAAAAGCTTCTATTCAAGAGTAGAAATCTGTATTAATCATAATCTCTCGGTAGTAAGTCGTTGATGGCGTAACAATTAAACAATTATTGCAATAATTTCTTTAAAATAAAAAATGAGGGAACCGCCGTCTTCAAAACGTGGTATACCGAAACCTCCAGAATGTAACGAATACTTTTCCGAAAACCGCTTCTAAATCAATTCAGCGAAACGCAAGATGATCGCGGACAAACATACATTCCTACATACAAACATACGAGTCTAACTGAGAACCTCCTTTTTTAGTACTTTTAGTACGCGGGCGAAGCCGCGGGAAAAAGCTAGTTATTTATATTATTTAGTCATCGTTTCTCGGTTGTCGGTTACATCCTTACTTTATATTTCCCGATGGTTCTATTTTTTCTAATTAATCTACCCAACAGTTAACTACGCTGAGAAATGGCCGAAAATATGTCATTTTCAGGATTTTGTGCTTCCTACCGCTTGACAAACAGAAAAATTCTTTGAGAAATAGCGATGCCGACAAAATAAAAATAATTTAAAAAATTTAACGTTGGTTATAGCTATCCATAGAGAACCGATAAAAGATCGTAGTGAAGAAACTTTTTGTTTACTTTTATACAGTACATGTCAAAGATATTGTACTCCTATGTAAGAGAGTACAAAAGTGTAAATAAATCCAGATTTATTTGATAGATTGCCCCCAGGGGCACGGCAGTTCTCCGGCAAGTCGAAAAAAAACAAACCACAAAGGCTTGAAACCCTCTAACTCTAGTGTGGATAAAGCTAGAAGTCTGAAATTTCAGGGAACAAGGGGCCATAATACAACGAAGATATTTTCCCATAATCATTTAATTTTAACTTATACTTTAAGAATTATTGCAAGTCAAAGTTCCTTAGTTTTGTCACTGACTGACTGACTGACAGTCATAACTGATCATCATAATTCTAAGGTACTTTTTAGCTGACCCACAAGCTCCAAATTTTGAACACATCTAGTATTAGGGCTATAGGTCTCTAAAACCCTAAACATACGACAATATCAGTCGGATTGTCTTGTTTTACAAACGGCACAAATAACATTGCAATCCCATAGCTTACAAAGTTACTAATTAATTTTAGTCTTTTGTACCATTCATTTTATTACCATATTATTAGATAGATGAGTAATTAGTAAAATAAAGTGTCATCATCATCAACCTATAATATAGTCAACTGCTGGGCATAGGCCTCCCTTAATGAGCGCCATAGCGCCCTGTCTTCAGCTTGCCGCATCCAGCATCTACCTGCAAAATAAATAAAGGGTGCTTATAGATAATACCTTCGGATGTGGGCATGCATACGGGTAATATTTAGGTATGGAAATGTGCACGGGCATGAACGTGGAACGGAAAATGGGAGCCCAACTTACAAAAAGGAATAAGATCTCATCAAAAACATTATATGTACAAAAATGCTAGTCTCGCAACGCAGTTCTCCTTAAGGTATTGAGATCTAATGTACGACCAACCGATGGCCATAGAATTCTATCCCCACTGGATTTAACTAACATATGTCATTATAACCCATTGTATATTAGATGTCTATATTTTTATAATAAATAGAATGTCTTGGCAATGTCGTCGTACCACTAACAATTCCGAAGAACACCGAAAACCGATAATTTCCGCATCGAAGAATCCGAGAATTCTCCTAATTTTGTAAAGGAATTCGGCGCTCAGCTGAGACTCAATAAAATACAAATTGGGAATATCTTAATAATTTATTGAGTTTATAGGCGTGAGTAATTTAATTGACGGAAAAGCGTGAAATGGCAGAGGAGGAGCAAATATTATATTAGCATAATCATGTTTGACTTGGGTCATTTATTGAGTGGAAGGTAAACAGACCTTTTTGAAATTAATTATATTGTACGGGTTTCAATTTGTAACTTAACAAAATCTTTTTTTTTTAATTCTTAAGTAAAGGACTTTTGAAGTGAGGTCCTGTAAATTATCCCCTTTTAACAAACTTCGGCGAAAATTAATCAGATCTATCTACTTTAGACTTCGTAAAATGATTCAACCCAAAAATTCAATTTCCTTTTAATATCAACTAGGATATTCATCGCTATAATTGAAAATCCTGATTATTTATCAAACCCGCGTTTGACATTTTTACTGACAAGGAGATTACAAGATAAATATTAACCGTACCTAAATTACAGAAGGTACACTTGCACTACCTTTATAATATAACAAATTTTCCTGCCAAGACGAATTTATTTATTTTGCAAGTAACGATATTGCTGTCATTATTACGTAATTTACCTTGTTAGGTAAAAATTTTCAAATAAAAATAGATGCTCATCTGTCTAATAATAAATGACCTTACCTCACCTTTGTATTAAACAGCTCTAACTAAACTCAAAGCGTTATAAGGGCTTTTTTTGATTTTTGTACTTTAAATCACGACTTGTTTCAGTAACGTCTAACCGTCGCATTTCTAACAAACGTGTGGGATTTGACATTGACCGTCAGTTTTGTGACGATTCCTAACCGGCCGTTAATGGTACACAGTTAAGTGAAAATGCCCATAAACAAACGTCCGTTAAATTTTAAACGCCTGTGATAAAACTGTTTGTCCCTATCTATGGATGGTACAAGAAGGATATAAATCTCTATGTTACAAAAGTGTTCGTCAAAAGGCGATAAACTGATGGCGCCACAATGATATTAAATTTGATTAAATTAATTTTGAAATTAAAAAAAATTAAATACAACATAATTATTTGCGGAGATGAAAAACACTCTGAATATTAATTTTATTTAGAAAGTCATATAAGTATTAAATATCGGTAATTCATTTCAAGTTCTGAACTATACCTAGCGCCACCCGGAGATATTTGGAACTATTGTTTAGTGCTTACCGCTGGACACTTTTTCGCCCGTTTTCCTATAAGAGAGTTCCATCCTTCCTATACCATCCATATCCCTATCCTTCATTTTGAAATTTGCTTGTTAGAAAGAGACAAAATTAACTTAAGTTTAATTAATAAGAGGGGAAAGTGTTGCCAGTCGAGTGGCTTTGATATCGTAATTCAACCCTCATTTTGCTGTTCATAAAATATTGTAATATTTCTAGCTTCCGGGATGGAAATGTAGATAAACACAAGCTCAGCGAGCCAGTAATTTTCAATTTACTTTCGAACGGACCAACTTCAGTCAAGGAGGGTTTATATTTTAAAAACTTTCAACGGGCACACACTTTAGTATTGTAATTAATTTAGTATTTAGAAATTAACTTGCATGTTACAACCCTGACATTTCTATGTATGATTCAGTACAAATGAACTACAATATAACAAATAGTTGCCATAGTAGGTAACCTAGATAATCAAAACGCATTTTCCTGGTTGTAGTCATTCGAAAATTTTATCGCATATGCAAATGTAAACTAAGTTGAGTTTGTATTTCAGTGTGGTTACACAATAATACAAATTCAAAGTAGTTTATTGTTCATAAAATAGTAAATAAACCAATAATAAATGGTTTTACAATTTTATAAAAATCCTGTTCTTATCGAACGAGCGAAGTGAGTTCTTACAAACAACTTCGGCTACTGGGACGTCTCGGCATTTCGATGGCTTTTTGATTTTGAGAGTTTGTTCCGCGATAACTTTAGTAAAGTTTTTCTGATCTTTATGAAATTTGTTGGGGTTGTAGCAGAGATACATATAATTTGTGAGTTCGTATATGAGCAGGATCCATCAAGGAGTTGTGGAGCTAGAAGGCGAACAAAAATCTTCAGAAGGGTCTTTTTATATTGGTCCTGTCGTTTGCAAGGAAATCGCGAGTTCTGAGTTCGAGGCGGACTGCTAGTCTTAATAGTATCAATATGTCGGCATACTCGCTGAAGGGATAAAATTAAATAAGGGCCTGAGCCCAGGTTCCACGCTTGAACCACGAGTAGGTTCACGTTTCATATAAAGTTTGATTGAATTCGAAAGCAACATGCCCGTTTTAGTGTGTGTAGTAGGTGTGCTTAAAACATTACTTTCTTTTTAACCGACTTCAAGATTTGAAAAGAGGAGGTTCTCAATTCGGCGTGCGGCGTTTTTTATGTTTGTTACTCCATAACTCCGTCATGTCTGAACCGATTTTGAAAATTCTTTTTTTGATTGTAAGTATATATATACAGATTGGTCCCGTTTTTGTCAAAACGCAGTTCTGATGATGGGATCCATGAGGAATTGAGGGAACTCCTCAAATCTTAAAGGCATACATATAGTGATTTTTATATTTTTATCACCAAAACCATCATTTTCATTCAAAACAGTGATATTTGATGAAGTAGAACTGCTGATGATGATCAGAACGGAACTCTTCAACGACGCATAGTTCACGTTTGGCGATTCGCGCTGTGTTTGTTTAGCAAGTTTAATTGTCAGAACAAATGTTCGTCAAGCTCAAGTTCTGATGATGGGATCCATGAAGAATCGAGGGAACTCCTCAAATCTTAAGGGCTTACACATAGTGATTTTTGTATTTTTATCAACAAATCAAGCATTTTCATTCAAAAGAGTGACATTTGATGAAGTGGAACTGCTGATGATAATCAGAACGGAACTCTTCAACGACGCATAGTTCACGTTTGGCGATTTGTCCTCTCCGCTGCGTTTTTTAAGCAAGTTATTTCATTGTATGGAATCTAAGTGCACCATCTACAATAATCCTTCACCGGCTACCCCCATTGAAGTCGGTTTTTTTTTCTTAAAAATTATTATGATCTATATATTATAATATGTTAGATTTTTTCCTAATAATACCTAACGTACCGTACAGTCACCGGCAATACACGAAGCCACCAAAAAATATACTATTGTCGTGTTGTAAGTAAACTTCAACATAAGTATAAATAATAGTGCTTTTATATACCGACTGATCCACCGTTGTATTTGCAGTTTAATTTAATTAATCGAACGAGCGAAGTGAGTTCTTACAAACAACTTCTGGCTAGTGGGACGTCTCAGCATTTCGATGGCTTTTTGATTTTGAGAGTTTGTTCCGCGATAACTTTAGTAACGCTTTTCTGATCTTCATGAAATTTGTTGGGGTTGTAACAGAGATACATATAATTTGAGAGTTCGTATATGAGTAAGATCGACCAAGGGGTCATGGAGCTAGAAGGCGCGAAAAAATCATCATACGGGTCTTGTTATATTGGTCGTCTTGTTTGCAAGGAAATCTCGAGTTCTGAGTACGAGGCGGACTACTAGTTAGGCAGAGTTAAAAGTGGTCCAGTTAGCGGGAATAAATATGAAGAAACATACTAGGATATTGAAGAGGTTGGTTACTCATATACTCTTTTTCAGTTTTTCGAACGAGCGGAGCATAAGCGAAGCAAGTTCTTACAAACAACTTCTGGCTACTGGGACGTCTCGGCATTTCAATGGCTTTTTGATTTTGAGAGTTTGTTCCGCGATAACTTTAGTAACGCTTTTCTGATCTTCATGAAATTTGTTGGGGTTGTAGCAGAGATACATATAATTTGAGAGTTCGTATATGAGCAGGATCGAGTCGGTACGGTCATGGTGCTAGAAGGCGCGAAAAAATCATCAGAAGGGTCTTGTTATATTGGACATCTCGTTTGCAAGGAAATCGCGAGTTCTGAGTACGAGGCGGACTACTAGTTAGGCAGAGTTAAAAGTGGTCCAGTTAGCGGGAATAAATATGAAGAAACATACTAGGATATTGAAGAGGTTGGTTACTCATATACTCTTTTTCAGTTTTTCGAACGAGCGGAGCATAAGCGAAGCAAGTTCTTACAAACAACTTCAGGCTACTGGGACGTCTCGGCATTTCAATGGCTTTTTGATTTTGAGAGTTTGTTCCGCGATAACTTTAGTAACGCTTTTCTGATCTTCATGAAATTTGTTGGGGTTGTAGCAGAGATACATATAATTTGAGAGTTCGTATATGAGCAGGATCGAGTCGGTACGGTCATGGTGCTAGAAGGCGCGAAAAAATCATCAGAAGGGTCTTGTTATATTGGACATCTCGTTTGCAAGGAAATCGCGAGTTCTGAGTACGAGGCGGACTACTAGTTAGGCAGAGTTAAAAGTGGTCCAGTTAGCGGGAATAAATATGAAGAAACATACTAGGATATTGAAGAGGTTGGTTACTCATATACTCTTTTTCAGTTTTTCGAACGAGCGGAGCATAAGCGAAGCAAGTTCTTACAAACAACTTCTGGCTACTGGGACGTCTCGGCATTTCAATGGCTTTTTGATTTTGAGAGTTTGTTCCGCGATAACTTTAGTAACGCTTTTCTGATCTTCATGAAATTTGTTGGGGTTGTAGCAGAGATACATATAATTTGAGAGTTCGTATATGAGCAGGATCGAGTCGGTACGGTCATGGTGCTAGAAGGCGCGAAAAAATCACCAGAAGGGTCTTGTTATATTGGACATCTCGTTTGCAAGGAAATCGCGAGTTCTGAGTTCGAGGTGGACTACTAGTATATATGTTTTGAAACGTCACAAATTGTAGCATATACTCGTATACCTACACTTCTGCACAGTATAATCGAACGAGCGAAGTGAGTTCTTACAAACAACTTCTGGCTAGTGGGACGTCTCAGCATTTCGATGGCTTTTTGATTTTGAGAGTTTGTTCCGCGATAACTTTAGTAACGCTTTTCTATCTTCATGAAACTTGTTGGGGTTATAGCAGAGATACATATAATTTGAGAGTTCGTATATGAGCAGGATCGACCATGCAAGGGGTCATGGAGCTAGAAGACGCGAAAAAATCATCATATGGGTCTTGTTATATTGGTCATCTCGTTTGCAAGGAATTGCGAGTTCTGAGTTCGAGGCGGACTACTAGTTAACCTAAACTAGTAGTCCGCCTCGAACTCAGAACTCGCGATTTCCTTGCAAACGAGATGACCAATATAACAAGCCTTCTAGCTCTATGACCCCTTGGTCGATCCTGCACATATACGAACTCTCAAATTATATGTATCCCCGCTACAACCCCTACAAATTTCATGAAGATCAGAAAAGCGTTACTAAAGTTATCGCGGAACAAACTTTCAAAATCCCAAAGCCATCGAAATGCCGAGACGTCCCAGTAGCCAGAAGTCGTTTGTAAGAACTTGCTTCGCTTACGCTCCGCTCGTTCGATAAGTTTAAAGTCCTAAATATATTTCGTGTTGTTCCAATAAACTGGTCCAGACCAGTGAGCGGGAACAAATATCACCATATTGGAAATCAATGCCTGCTATTCAGTGCCAACGAAAGTGGTTGTTTGTTACATTGTTTATAGTTATGGTTAATAGTATTTTGATATGTCATATTTTGATACTTATTAGACAGCACACGTCCAAGTTTTCGTCAATGTCCCAGTACGTGTCATATAACTATCATTATGGATACAATGAACGGAAATCGATGGACTATTATTTTAATGTCATTTTTTTTTTGTTTTTACGTGTTTAATATTTTTTTATCTACACTCATATTGTAAGTTCTCATATTGTAAAACGTGTTCGAAAACGGTAGGCAATGGCTAGCATTACCACGACCGATTTTACTATGATAAGCTTTTTATCCGTAGCAGTAACGTAATTTTAACTTTTCATGCTCAATTATTGATGTGCTATGAGTTTTGATAACATAATGTACACCTGCACCCTCCCGGGGATCCGCCGACAGCCCGACACGCGCCCGCGCGACCGCCGGCACACGAGAGTTGAATAAGGCATTTAGAATAAATAATATGAGTGTAGATAAAGCAGTGTATGCAACTGTACGTAATTAGGCCTTAAAACACTCGTGTGATCTTATTATGAAATTCGCCTGCGGCTCATTTCATAAAACCACACTCATGTTTTAAGGACCCTTATTACGTAACAGTTACATAAACTACTATTGAATGTTCAATGTCAATGAAAATGTTGATTGCATATCTAAACACTAGGTAATTAGTAAACTCTAATGTGTCTTATTCTGGTATCACCACATAGTAAACAAAGTCCGTGTACGCTGTATGGCATGCCAAAGAAATTGTCATACATACATGCACATACGTTTCTCGAAAAACATAACCCTGATTCGGGTAAAAACAGGTAATGTTTAAAAACATTAGAGATCAGAGTTCTCTGGTGTTTTAGTTTTACCAATATTAAAATCCAACATATAAATGTTGATTGCATATCTAAACACTAGGTAATTAGTAAACTCTAATGTGTCTTATTCTGGTATCACCACATAGTAAACAAAGTCGCTTTACGCTGTCTGTCTGTCCCTATGTATGGTTAGATCGTTAAATTCGTTTAAACTACGCAACGGATTTTGATGCAGTTTTTTTAATAGATAGAGTGATTCAAGATATAGCAGAAAAACACTGATAATTTTCTAGAGGTTTCTAATGTGATATCGTAAATAAACACATTTTTTGCGCTTACATTGAAAACGCTGGCTGAACCCTACGAGATAGATCAAAATAATGAACGGTCAGCTGCAGAGAAAGAGGCCCACGCTGTATACACAGCTTGTATGCAAGGGGGGTAATTTTTCTCTGCAGCTGACTACTACAGTATTGTACACCTTAAAAAGGTCTACAAAAAAGTCCCGTGCGAAGCCGGGGCGGGTCGCTAGTTATCTGTAATTTTGTTTTGACACAAACCGTACGGATTTTTGGCACAAGACTGCATCGTAATTAGGCCGGGTTAGCCGCCATCCAGTGAGTGGGAACAAATACGGCCACTATTGGAAATCAATGGACAATTAATAGCTCATAGGGTTGTGTTCCTGCCGCGTGAGTAAGATTCTCGCGTGAAAAAGCTCAAAGAGGACCCAGGTGTTGACGACGAGGGACACTTTTGTTCCTTTAGTCGTCAAAGTGAATCCTCCTTTTTGTAAAGGGTTGGCAAAGCGAACGTCACACCTCTGGGGGGCCGTAAGCTTGTTTGCCACCGTTGTGGTATAACAAAAATCGATGTTAATGAAGATATTTATTACCAGCTGTTATGTTAAAGCGTGTGGATTTTAAACCCTTTTACTAACCTAACCTAACCTAACCTAACTCGTATAAGCTATTTTCGGCACCAGACTGTATTTAATTAGGCCGAGTTAGCTGCGGTCCAGTGAGCGGGAACAAATATACAACCGCTATTGGAAATCGAAGGACCATTCGGTGCCAATGAAAGTGTTTATCAAGCACTAGTCAACCAACAATTTGTAATGTCGTGTTTTGGTAATTAGTCAAAATAGACTAAAGGATTTTAGTATCTCCATTATTGGCTTGCGTTAATCTCTTTTATTGGGGTCGGCGCAGCATGTTTTCCTCTCTGTCGATGTCGCCACCTTGCTCTTAATGGTAGCAACAGGTGATCTTATCCCTAATATCCCTATAAGCTCTTTAAGACAACATTAGGGTACCAGGAGATAAAGAACAGAGTTTCAACAAGTCGATTAAAAAGGGTTTAAAAAAAACACGACTGCGGTATGGATTTCCAATCGATTTAATTTTTGGCGCGTAAATCAACCATTTTGTTTTTTGTTTTATTCTATTCGTCTCACAGCTGTGACGAATCTAATGACACCTCACGCATAGTAATCTGTTAAATGATGTACGCTGTATGGCATGCCAAAGAAATTGTCATACATACATGCACATACGTCTCTCGAAAAACATAACCCTGATTCGGGTAAAAACAGGTACTTAATGTTTAAAAACATTAGAGATCAGAGTTCTCTGGTGTTTTAGTTTTACCAATATTAAAATCCAACATATATAATTTATATCTTGCGAGGAACGTAGACTTCGACTTTATTATGAAATGGCAGTTGTATTGTATTGTGTATTTTATTTGATAATACGAGTATGTTTCCACAGCTAACTAAAAATTGTAAAAATATATTTTTTTGTACACCCGTATATATTAGGTTTAATTTGACATCACAATTTTTTTTAATAAATTACGTTTCGAGGTCTAAAGCACCTTCTTTTTCAAGATTCATAATTTTAAATAAATTATGGATTTTTTCCTTGGCAGATAGATTTTTTTTTATTCTACATGTTTCTGCTTCGGAACGGTGTCAAATTTATACCATAAATGAATTCGGCATCCCCAATGTATACGAAAATGATACCAAACTTGACCTTGTAGCTTAACTGATTTAGATATCAAGATAAAGTTGAGAGCCTGCCCCCCCTAAAAATTCACACCAAAAATCTTGGTGAGTCCACTTCTCAAATCCTTCCTTGGGTCCTAAGGAATAATCAGGCCGAAGGAAATCCTTTGTTAACGAAAACCCGTATTTTTCTGCTACAATGGCCACTACTATAAGATATTGTACTTATAAGCTTAAGCAAACACATTAGTACCTTGAGCACGAAGAATTGAAAGCACTTTGCTCACGGTCTAAGCTATAAAGCTTTAATAGTTTAGTCTCACTGTAGCAAATGTGAATGTGTCGAAGTCGAGTTCTAAAATATAATTGCGATCAATGGATAAAAATATATGAACACAACCTTGTTTGTATGAGTTTTTAAGGTCGTACACACAGATATTTTTGTTCAATTAATGGAATCGATATTTTACAACTCGGCTGATAGGATTTAGCCGCAATTCGGTTAAAACTCATGGAAATTAATAACTAGTCCACCTCGAACTAAAACCTCGAGATTTTTGCAGACGAGATGACCTGTATAACAAGACTTCTTACCAAAAATCTTTTAGGCTTTCGAATCCGTTCCGGTCAATCCAGCTCATACAAGAACTCTAATTATATTTATTTCTGGTTGTACCCCAACAAAAAGATTAGGACAATGTTACTAAAGCGTAACAAATAATATATATATATATATGTATCGCGAAACAAATGAGATAACTCACAAGTCCGATTTTATTTTGTGACCTGTTAGAATTTATTAAGTATAGTTTGGCCGGCGGCATTTATCCTTAAGCCGCCAGCCAAACTATACTAATAATGAAAAATATTTTCTCACAATTGTTAGGATTGCGCCAGGTACCAGGCTATCGCCTTTTAGTATTGCAACCACATTTTATAACGGTTTTGTCAAGAAAATTTATAAATTATTTTCGATTATGCTCACATAATCTATTGACCAAACTGTTATAAAATCATAGATGATGTTGAAATACTTGAATGCAATAGTATGGCAAAGTACAATTTATCTTGTATAATCTTTTCTTGGTGTTATTAAAAAATATCTATATAATACCTAGCGCGACGTCAAAAACTGTTAGAAAATATTTTTCACTATAATATAAGTAATCAGATTATATTCTCTAACTAAAAAAAGAAAATCTTAGTTATGAATTATCGAACCTCAAAACTATTCGCGTACTGTAAATAGTAAGCCAGCTGATAGTTACGTTGCGTCCGAAGTTGTCTAATTATAAGAACTTCACTTTGCTGCGCTCGCTCGTTTAACCCTGTAAATGTAACAACTTCGGTAGATTTTATGTTCCTTGGTAACATGAAATCTACTCAGTACTCCATTTATCTGCCACAAAGGTACTCCATTTGCCAAAAAGTTAGGCTGTAACTAGTAATAAGGATGGTATAGTAAACTACTAGTTAGTTTACTATACCATCCTTAGTTTCGTTGCTCTTGTTTTCGTACATATCTGACCGGGCCAGCTCTTAGTCTGAGTATAAAGTGGTCTACACGACTGCACAGTACTTTGCGTGCTTTTTTGCAGCAGTTCAATCATTCGTAACGTCAGTAGCTATTAGCAATAACAAAACGTTTTCAACTAGGAACCCTTATAGGTTAGGTTATAGTTAGTTTTTCCGTGTCCGTTTGTCCGTCTATCTGTCCGCAGTTTAGCTCAGTGATCGTTAGTACTAGGTAGATAGCTGAATTTAGGTATTGTGTATTAGTCACCCAGACAAAGTGGTAAAATAAAAACTGAAATAGTAGTTTTCGATACAAGTGTGAGAAGTATGTCATTTTGCACGAGTACCGAGGTAACTTGACTCGAGCCGATAGGCGAGGGTCAAGACTCGGGACGAGTGAAAATGACACTTCCGCACGTGTGTCGAACAACGTTGTTTAATACAATTGCGAAAAAACTACAATAAAATAATAAATAATAATAAATCTTTTAGTTTCCAGTCTGTCAGGATGTGGAATGCTTTGTCCATTGATATAAGGCGTGCTCAATCACTAGCAATTTTTAAAAAGCGTCTAAAAGAGCATTATTTATCTCTTACTTAACCTTAAGTTCCTACTCACGTCATGCATGCAAATTACTCTGTTTCCTTTGCGTTACCTTGTCGTTGTCTTCTCCTGTGCATACTTGTACTTATATATGTATTTTATGTAGTGTATATTATATTACCTATTATATGTAGTATATGTAGTATATGTTACACGGTATGTAACTTATTTATTGCTATTTTGCACTGCCCAATAAATTGTTTCTGTTCGCTGTTTCGCTATCTGAAGGTTGTCTGGTAGAGATCGCTTTTTAGCGATAAGACCGCCTATTGTTACCTAATTACTTAAATCCTGTTTCTTTTTTTATATTGTATGTGTGTTTACTTTTGGTGCACAATAAAGCATTTTATTATTATTCACTTTATTTCATTAATTTCTTAGATTAGGTTTTTATAATATTTTTACAAAAGTAAAATATAAAAATACATCTAAAACATACAAAAACAATAAAAACATTATAAAAAACCTAACCTAGGGTGCCGCCGGCAACGGAGCAAGGCCCAGGCTGCCGGTGGTTAGGGCCGCAGAGAGAGGAACCTTCGGACTATGGGCGCCGTGTCCAGGATAACCGCCTTCTGAATCTGACCCTTGATCCAACCACAACCCCGTAGCGAAAGTCTCTCTAGATGTTGGTCGAGACTCTTCGCTATGAGACCGTTCGCAGAAACAACTATCGGTACAATGATCGCCGAATCAACCTCCCACATGGCGGTTACCTCGTGAGCCAAGTCTAGGTACTTGCTGGACTTGTCCTTCTCGGCCTTCACGAGGTTCTCGTCACATGGGACGGTGATGTCGACGAGTATGGCCCGGCGTTGCGGTCGATCTATTACCACGATATCAGGCTTATTGGCTACAATAGTCCTGTCCGTGATAATAGATCGATCCCAATAGAGCGTGGCACGACCATTTTCGAGAACTGGTGCAGGTGTGTACTTGTAGTACGGCACTTCGTGGTCCACAAGACCATATAGGAGAGCAAGCTGCTGGTGTATAATCCTGGCTACGAGGTTATGTCTGTGCAAGTACTCGCCGTTAGCAAGATGAGAACAACCGTTTATTATTATTATTATTATTATAAAATAATAAAATGCCAGTGTACGAAAGACAGCTTCATTCAATCGCGCGTTGTTCAAGTAATACTAATGGGTCTCGCATAATACTCCTTTATGCCCAATCGCGCGTAGTTCAGGTGGGTCATTTAACTCATTTATAAGCGGGTCTCGCATAATACTCATTTATTTAAAATTCTAATCTGCAAATCGTGCGTAAAATCTAACTTTACGCACGATTTGCAGATCAGATTACTTTTTAGCACTAGTGCATAAAATCAGACTTTACGCACGATTTGCAGCTACATAAACTAAACTTTTTGAGCAATTGTATTAAAAAAGTATTTTTATAGGGTACAGTCGCCATCAGATATGTAGGAGCGGCCAAGGTAGTCACAAATATCTGAACAACGCCTTTTTTGTCAAGGCGACAAAGTGCATGCTCAGATATTTTTGAGTACCTTGGCGGCTCCGATATATTTGATGGCGACTGTACCTCCCGAACACGTAAAGTGAGGGATGGTTATTTTTCTTTCCAACCCTATCGTGTGGGGTGTCATTCGATAGGTATTTCCAAAATAATACGGGCTTTCTAAAATGATTCTGGGATAAAACAACTAATTTCTTAAATAATAATTTCAAAAGTTTAAAAAAGCGTGTCCCCCCCTTAAACTTTTTTTCCAAATTTTTTTGAAAAAGGAATCAAAGTGAGGCCTTAAAAGTACATTCAATGAAAACTATATTGAATAAAATCGGTTGAGTCGTTTTTAAGTTAAGTATATAACTAGTAGTAAAGTAGCGTGGTAAAAGGACATAACATAACATAATATAACATAAATACTCTTTATTGTACACCTCAAAATAAAGAAACAGAAAGGACGTAAGTTTCGTATAGAAAAATTACATAAATACCGTTATGTAATTTTTATACAGTTGCTACCGACTGAGGTATTAAGTTTTCAGTTTGAACTCTAAAATCATAACCAATTCTCATTTCAGCGAGTTGAAACCATTTCAGATTCTGTTTGTAATTTTCTTTTTCAGGCTTCCGAGACTCACTTTGGCTAACAGTGGTTATTCGGAATTTATTGAAAACTGAGCTCGGAATAAATGATTTTAAAAAAGAGATAAAAGGAATAAAAAATTGTGCTTTATTTGTTACTGAAATACATTGTCAATACATTTTTAATATTTATTTATATACCAAAGTGTGATATGTAAGTGTGGTATACGTATCTAAGTAAGGTACAATATTGTCTACCAGACTCTACCGAATAGTTTCATTACCCACCTCTTGATTCCATAACCCATTAAAATTACGACCCCATAGTTTGGTATACATACTAGAGACGCAACGGATATTTGTTTGGCCGGACACCGTATTCAAGATATCCGGAGGACACGATAGCCGGATAGCCGGATATCCGGCCACTGGATATTCGGCCAAAAGTTTAACCTAAAGCTAAGCTCATTCGTGTAAGGGGAGGTCGTCCGTGCGGCTTGCAACATGTTCAAGATATTGTAAGTTACCTAAACTAATATGCCCTTTATTGAATGAAACTTTTTATGTAACGTAATGAATAAGTAAATATTGTTTGGTGGTTTACAGTGTATTAATTCATCACGTTTTTAAACTTTATTGTATGTAATTTTACTATCCGGTATCCGGCCGGATAGTAGGTACGCAACTAATCGGTATTCGACCGAATAGTAAAAATGTGGCCGGATAGTCTGGATACCGAATAGTTGCCGGATATCCGTTGCATCTCTAATATATACCGTTCCTACTTTGTGAAGTTAATAAAACTATACATCATCCTTTTTTTCAATTTTTCGGTCATATCAGAGAAAATTGAAAAATATAAACGAGACTACTTCCTTCCATTATCTCTATATATAAAACAAAGTCGTGTCGGTTATAACTAAACGAACGGCTGAAACGATTTTAATGATGTTTTTAACCGATTTAGCTCCGCTCCGAATAGCAGAATACCTATTAAAATAGTGAAGAAATTAAACAAAAATTGTAGTTGGCGGTACGAAGTTAGTTAGTGATACGCTTAAGACAATAAGAGGCAATATAGCAAGTAATAAAATATTTATCTCACGATTATTCTAATCTTTATAAAAACGAAGTACCTATAGGCGTGTTAAAGATATTTGAACTCAAAGCTATTAATTCTCATAGCTTTAAACAGTACATATGCTTTGATCACACCTACCGAGTACAGTGGCGAGAAATCAATATGCCACTCGACCGAGACGCGAATTTAAAAACGTGTGTGAACAGTCACTCGGACACTTTACTAATGGCCGAGTGACTGTTCACACACGTTTTTAATTTTTTAGGCGAGTCAGTCAGTTAGTATTTAACGACGTACTTAAAATAGGAATTTTTGGAATCGTTGGAGTAAAAAAAGTGTCATTTTTTGCCGGGATGTCCTGAGAATTCTGAGGGATCTTGATCTTTGTGCTAAACCGCGATACCGAAAGCACACGTCGGTTAGCAGCGAGTGGCAAGTGCGGCGGGCGAGCACGTGGTTTACACCCGGGTACTCGGCCTAGTAAAAAACTGAGGGAGTGAGTGACTGTCTCAGTCATTTCATCTCACTCGGCGATGTGTTTAAACTTAGCGAGCACTCGGCCAAGATCACTGACTCGCCACTGTACTCGGTAGGTGTAATCAGGGCATTTGGGTTTGCCATAGTCCCACACGACAGCACTATTATTTGACCAAATAATTATTCCTTTTGGCCTTCGAGAGACTAACTCTAAGACTTATAAACAAGCTGCTAATTAATTTTAAACAACTCTCGCACAAGCATTCAGTTAGACATTGTCTCGACTAATTTAGTTAGAAACTAGTTAATTAGCTAGAACTCTCTGGCATGCCAGGTTCTAAACTAGCGAACTTCGCAGAGGTTCACGGGACTACTAAGAATAGTTCCGAGGGCTATCAAACGCACTCTCTGAGCATTTCACTCAACTTTTGACCAATTTACGCCTTCGGTTACGAAACGCACGCCCGTACGTGCAAGCTCAATGGTCGGCGTCTACCGGCGTTTTCCCACCATTAGGGATTGCAATCGTTTATTTTTCGTATGGAAAAATCTTGAGTTTTAACCGAAACCAAGTTTTTACGCACTGTGCTTCAAATCTCGTACGTAATTTTTTTACCATTATCGATAGACATCGATCAGACGAATGAGCTGAATTTTGATATACTTCCGTAATTTTCATGATAATGGTATCAACAAGGTGCCGTATTCTAATTTTAAAATACATTAACAGTACAGTACGAGTATAAACAGAATATTTTTAAATATAACTCCAACACACAACAAATAATCAACCAATATTGAAGTTGTATTGGAGTTACATCGGAATAATTTAGCAAATTTTGGTATTTCTGATTCAGGCATTTAGGCTATAGCTGTATTTCGTAGTTAATGGATTGGGGTTGTATTGAAGCAGGATCGTGTCCAAACGTGTTTTAAAGTTACAAATGTATGGCCCCTGGAATGTTAGGACTCAACAATTTGTGTGAAATGGTGGGTGGGTGTCAAGTTAAAGTAAATGATGATATTTATTTCATAAATTAAGAAATTGTAGCCCAAAAGTATGTAAATTTGATTCACTACTCAAGTTTACTGAAACATTATGGTTGGAAAATCAATATTGTTCACATAAGAAATGGCGACATTTGCTGGCGTGAGTTGGACTATTGGATTATTGGACTCCCAAGATTGTCAATTTAATTAAGTACATTGATTGCCAGAGTAAAGGTAATCACGCTAATCGGGCTCTGTTCGTAGTCACTTTCCTCTGCATACGAGAAAAATGAAAGGATCTGCTACGAGCGTAGCGCGTAGCAGACTATTATGTATTATGTATATATTATGTACTATTATATATTACTTACTTACTCCGTTGGCTCAGCGACCCAAAGTGAATCTTGGCCTCCGATACGAGAGTGTGCCACTTTTCTCGATCCCGCGCTAGCTCTTGCCAATTGCTGATTTGGAGTTCGCGCAGATCCGCCTCGACCATGTCGCTCCAGCGATACCGCCAACACGTACAACAGGGCGTCGCCCTTCCGGACAACCACGGTATGCCTTCTTCACTTTCCAATCTATACTATTAACTATTATATATAATGTATTTTTATTTATACTACGACGGTGGCAAACAAGCATACGGCCTGCCTGATGGTAAGCAGCTACCGTAACCTATGGACGCCTGTAACTCCACAGGAGTCACATGCGCGTTGCCGACCCTTTACAAAAAGGAGGATTCACTGTGTTGACGGCTAAAGGAACAAGAGGGATGGGTATTAGGGTAGGGGGGATGTATATCACTTCACTACATAGTATAAAACAAAGTCGCTTTCCGCTGTCTGTCTCTATGTATGCTTAGATCTGTAAAACTACGCAACGGATTTTGATGCAGTTTTTTTAATAGATATAATTCAAGAGGAAGGTTTATATTTTTGGTACCAGGTATTGCAGGGAAGGTCTGTATTTTTAGCACAGTTAACTACCCAAGTAACACAGGAAGCATTATAACATATATTCATATGTTATAATGCTTCCTTTGTTACTTGGGTAGTAGGTAGGTACCATTTTTTTTCAGATTTTGTTTTACCACTTTCTTGTGAATAGTTAACTTATTTCGAACTTAAGGACCGTATAAACTCTTATATACGTTCACCGAGCAACTTGTCGCATTATATGATGCTTTGAGCTGTATAACGGTTGTATAATGGCATATCAAAATGCTTTTGTAAAGCCTTAAGCTTTAGTGCAGCAAACCACAACGCAACTGTACAGCTTTCAGCTGTTTAAAAGCACTTAAGTGCTTTAGGTTCTACAATAGCATTATACAATACGTTAAGCTGTATAACGGTTGTATAATGGCAAATGCTTTTTTAAAGCCTTTAGTTTTAGTGCAGCGAACCAAAATGCAACTGTACAGCTGAATGCTGTACAGTTGCGTTTTGGATTGCTACACTAATGCTTCGGTGTGGTTAAGTTCCTTAGGTTCTACAATAGCATAAATAAATGCTTAATGCTGTTTATGAGCATGAATATTAGCCATTATAATGCCAGGTAAATCCGGTGTATAGCTTTCAGCTGTTTTTAGTGCTTTAGGTTCTACAATAGCATTATATGATGCTTTACGCTGTATAACGGTTGTATAAAGGCATATGTAAATGCTTTTGTTTAGCCATTAGTTTTATTGCAGCGAACCAAAATGCAACTGTAAAGCATTCAGCTGTACAGTTGCGTTTTGGTTTGCTACACTAATGCCTCGGTGTGGTTTACCCAAGTAACACAGGAAGCATTATAACATATGAATAGTTAACTTATTTCGAACTTAAGGACCGTTTAAATTCTTATATACGTTCACCGAGCAACTTGTCGCATTATATGATACTTTGAGCTGTATAACGGTTGTATAATGGCATATCTTAATGCTTTTGTAAAGCCTTTAGCTTTAGTGCAGCAAACCACAACGCAACTGTACAGCTTTCAGCTGTTTAAAAGCACTTAAGTGCTTTAGGTTCTACAATAGCATTATATAATGCTTTAAGCTGTATAACGGTTGTATAATGGCATATGTAAATGCTTTTTTAAAGCCTTTAGTTTTAGTGCAGCGAACCAAAATGCAACTGTACAGCTGAATGCTGTACAGTTGCGTTTTGATGTGCTACACTAATGCTTCGGTGTGGTTTAGTGCCTTAGGTTCTACAATAGCATAATAAATGCTTAATGCTATTTAAGAGCATGAATATTAGCCATTATAATGCCACGTCAATTCGCTATACAGCTTTCAGCTATTTTAATGCCTTAGGGTGTACAATAGCATTTATAAGTAGGTAATACATTCCTAATGCTGTATAATAGCCATAATATAAACCATTATAAAGCCAAGTAATTCACTATAAGGGGCTGTTCATAAATTACGTCATTTCCAATGGGGGGGGGGGCGGTCTGGACATCGGATGATGGTAGCATGACGCAGGAGGGGGGGGGCGGTCATTCCGAAGATCACATCATCTCTCGCATCTTTAAAAAGTGCTTCAATGTGTAAAAAAAGCCGGCCAAGTGCGAGTCGGACTCGCGCACCGAGGGTTCCGTAGAAACCTGTAGGTATATAAGTAAAAGTTTACCCATTGCATTGACATAAAAAATTGATTTTGTAGTGAATTATTTGATATGAATTTCAGTTTAATACCTCTACGCGTTTACGAGGAAAAAGGTAGTAAGTAAGTTTAAAATTTAAAAAAATATTTTTCGTATGATTTTATTAAAAATGTCTACTTTTCGTAATTTTTCCTTTGTCTTTGCTATATGAAGTTTCTTCGTGCCAAGTTTCAAGTTTCTGAGTTTACGGGAAGTACCGTTTAGGTTTTGAGTTTCTTGCGAGTAATCAGTTTCAAAATATGCGACTTAAATTGCTATTTCTTTTGATTGCGTTGACATAAAAGTTTCGTTTTGCTACATCTGAAAGGTCCTATAGCGCTGAGTATGTGACATGAATTTCAATTTAATACCTACACGCGTTGACGAGGAATAAGGTAGTAAGTTTATAATTTAAAAAAATATTTTTTTGTATGATATTACTAAAAATGTCTACTTTTCGTAATTTTTTCTTTGTCTGTGCTATATGACGTTGCTTCGTGCCAAATTTCAAGTTTCTGAGTTCACGGGAAGTACCCCGTAGGTTTTGAGAGTGCCGAAAATCTAAAATTTGCAGCATAAACGACTGTATCTTTTGATTGCGTTGGCTTTTAAGTTTGATTTTTTCACAGCTCCAAGGGACAATAGACCCGAGTATTTGATATAAATTTCAGCTTGTTACCTCCACGCGTTCCTGAGAAAAATGGTCTTGACAGACAGACAGACAGACAGACAGACAGACAGACAGACAGACAGACAGACAGACAGACAGACAGACAGACGGACAACAAAGTGATCCTATAAGGGTTCCGTTTTTTCCTTTTGAGGTACGGAACCCTAAAAAGGAATGAAATTCGTGTTTCTATAAACTTTCAATGCTATAACATATTATCTACTAAATAGTTTTTTATTTTACAACTAAGCTAAAAACGCGTTTTTTTTTTTAATGACGTCACAAATTGATGACGTAATTTATGAACAGCCCCTGTACAGCTTTTAGCTGTTTTAGTGCCTTAGGATCTACAATAGCAATTGTAAGTAGTATAAATAATGCTTAATGTTGTTTAATAGCATAATTATTCACGTGTAATGCTGTAGGCATTAATAAGCTTTTTTTTAGGGTCACTGAGCTGCTATTGGACTAAGAGCTAGCCACGTCAGATATGACACAATAATGAGAGCAACAAAACCCGTCTGGTTAGATTGCTATGCTATTCTTATTGCTAGATCCTGGCATCTGGCAGCTTTTAATGGGTGGAGGTAACAGTGACAGACTAGCAAAATGTTTTAATTGGAAAATAGTAATACCAAACTAGGTATAAAAACTGCCGAAGTTGTCTCAGTTGTAAAGGACAGGGCCTATATTTTAAGGGGCTCCCTGGCGCCAACGACCTTAGATCTGATTCCTTAGTTTCCTTAGTTTTCTAATGATTTATATAGCTTATCATTAAACATCGGTATCAACGTTCAAATTTCGTGGCAATGTACGGTTGGCAGAAAAATAAATACAAACAAATCACTTAGTATTTTTAACCTTTATTTTGTATATGTAAATAAAAAAGCCCCTAAATAGTACATTTCCTAATTAGGGTGGTAAAACAAAGAAAGGCCGCGCAATCGCAATTGTTGCGGCCCAAGCTGCAAGCGAGGGACGTAATTATGCGATCGAGGGCTTTCTTTATTACCTCCCGTGTTGGAAAAATATGTGCACATTTGGCCAGAAAGCGGCTCTATCCGTACGCGTAGCGTGCGGAAAAAGCCACTTTATGTCCAGGTGTGGCATACAATATTTTACGAGTTAGAATAGATCACTAAAATTTGTTCCATAGATTTTGCTGTCAATCTTTGACGTCTGTAAGAATATATCCATTTTAAATGACTAAAAGATCTTTCCACGCTGACTGAGGTAATAGGAAGGTATGTCAAGCATTGAAAATTTTGCACACAGTTTTTATTTACACTTTCTGGTATTTCAGCCTCGTTGTTTTTAGATAGTTGGTTAATTATTTGTACAGTCTTATAACCAGGATTTTTCTTTAATACACTTTTTAATTTAAAATAAACTTTTCTGGCATTTTGATGTAACCTTAACGTTGATATTTTTTTTTGCAAACCATGAACAATGTTTAATGATTCTGCTAGACTCAGTTTTGGATCCTCCAATAATTTTATTGACTTAGCAATTATACTAAAGTGTGTATCGACGAATAGTAACTCAGTTTTTAAATTCCGGTTACGGAAAATTTTTTTTGCTTTAGAAATTGCACTCGCTTCACGCGGATTTAAGGCATCGATGACAGATTTGATTTTATCATAATGCATGTGATAATATGAGGCAGCATTTAACCATGTTCCCCATCTTGTTATCACGGGTCGGGGTGGTAGAGGAATATTTACACACATTTGATGAAATAAATTTGTCCTTGAAGGAGCGTTACGAAATATTTTTTTGATACAGTCAATCAAACTGTTTATGGTCGGGTAAAGACTTCTAATTATCTCTGCGACTCGATTACATCCATGTGCTATGCATGTTACATGAGTCATATTTTTATATTTCTGAACAAGGTTTTTAGCTGCTTTTACCATGTAGGAACCGGCATCCGTTATAAAAAATAATAATTTATCCATGTTTTTTTTGTATTCATCGCCCCAAAGATCTTCAAGGGTTTCCTCAACGAGTTTGGTTATTGTCGAATGGTTAGTCGCCTCCAATACCTTAGAAGCAAATAAATGTGGCTGGGTACTAGTTCCATCTAGAGCTCCGATCAAAATATTTGCCACTTTTTTTCCCACGGAATCTGATGTTTCATCAACACTGAGGTAAATCATTTTATTTTGTAATTTCTCTTTCAATTCATTTTTTTTCTTTTCATACAATTCAGGTAAGCATTTTACTCGTATTTTTGTTTCACTCGGCACAGTAATATCGTTTCCATATTTATGATTTAAAAGGTTTTCTACAAAATTTCTAAATTTAGGATTGTCTAATTTTGACCACGGTATATTCGAACAAATCATAAACTCTGTTAAATCTTTATTAAATTTTTCTTGTGCATTATTTTTATGAATTTTGTTGTGTAAATCTGTTTTTAAATGGCGGTCGATACTAGATTTAGAGGGAAATAATTTCGAATTACACAATTTGCAATATACGATATCGTCTTTAATTTCGAAATCAGCATTATCTCGTATTATATCCTGTAAATGGCAGCGTGAATCAGATAATTTATCTTGATGAGATTTTGATTTCAAATGTTTCTCTATATTGTACCTTTTCTTTTTTTATATTCATTTCGCAAATAGTACAGCAAGCACCTTCGTTAGTGAATATAAAATCAGTATACTGCGTCAAATCCATTTTCTCAAGTCTGATAGGGAGTTGGGTAAAGATTTATCAATGCTAAATTGTAGTTGTAAGTGTTTTTAAGAACTATTATCGTTGAAGATTTTACCACATATTATTTTGCATGACAATTAAATTGACATTTGTTGCCTATTTGGCATTTAGAATTTTTTTTACAAATGGATAATGAAATGAGTATTGAGGTTCTATGACGTATTAAGAATATAAACCTCTTTAAATATATGTACAGTTTACCAAAGTACGATTAAGAATAAAAATAAATTAAATGTTATTTATTACTAATAAATAAAACAATGATACCTATGTATTTCTTTTTTTGCGACCCTTACCAAGTGCCACGAAATTTGAACGTTGATACCGATGTTTACTTATCATATTATCAGTAACGGCTTTAACAATATAGTATCCTATATTTACTTCAATATTCATTGTCTTCGAGATATTTGACATCAAAGTCGAACCGGTTTAGGCTAAAAAAGTGGTTTTATGGTCATAAATTTTGTGTTAATTAGTTAAAAATTAAAATCTCTTTACAGTTTTTAGAGACATCAAAGAGGAACCCTAATATGTAGATTACGTATATGCAAGATTCTTTACACCATTAGAATATCGATAAAAGTGATTTTTTAGACCATATTTTAATAATATCATAAAAAAAAAACGGCTCATTTATTTCAAGATCCGGCTCAACAGAATGGAGATAAAAGATTCAAGAACCGATAGTCGTTTGCCTTATAATTCTATCTGTAGTGAATATGTTGGAATATCGACTCAAAACTGGTCGAAAATCGATAAAAAACGGTAGACCAAAAAATATTGTATTATTACGGAAACAAAAACAGTAGGCGACAAACTATGAACTATATATATTATACATCGTTTGGCACTACTTTCCCCCAACATAAACTTTTGTAAAATTTCTCTTAATATTGTATAGTATTTGTATAGTTTCTCATAATATTGCATCAAACCCAGATCTCTAGGATTTGTTTTCTTGAAATGGTTTGCATTCTTTGACCTCCACCACATTAAAGTTGCCAGATGTCCAGATCTAGAAATAAGCATAGTATACCAAACTAACTAGAGGGGGTTGTTTGCTCTCAATATTGTGTCATATCTGACGTGGCTAGCTCTCCGTCTATATAGACCAACGCCATTTTGTAAATAATTTATAACCTAAAAATAAAATCATGCGAACCTATTTATACAAGAAAAATACCTATATAATAATGAAATAACTTAATTTAAGACTGCTTAACCAACAATATTACGTTAATAATGCAAAACTTGTTCTATACGAGGATTACACAATTGTTTTGTTTATTTGACGCATATCTTTTTATAATATTTTATAGCAAAACCACAATAAATCAAAGGCGCGTGAAAATTTTCAATGAAACTTATATACACATTTACAGTAAACTACATTGAGCAGTAATATTTGAAGGATATAATAACGTAAAAGAGTCATAAACTTTTATAAATTTTGTTACGATGCAAACAAATATGACGTGTCACTCATTCAGTTTTTTGTACCGTCTTCGTCCATTTTATATTGCGAGACAAAGTAGTTAAATCACAACGTTCATTGTATTATAACATTTGTTCCATCGGTATTAGAGACGTTTTCGCATTGACGTAAGGTTTATTTTACTACACTCTTATGCTAGTATAATTATTTTGTATTGCGATTGGCAAGTTAATCGAGAGTACTAATGCTTCTTTACTGCGATTAGCAAGTTTTTTGGCCGTATTAATGCTTCTTTAATGCGGTTGGCAACTTAATAGAGCGTACTAATGCTTATTTAATGCGATTGGCACTTTCCATGACAACGATAATGCTAATAGCGCAGACATAATGCGCCTGTAATGCTATTAAATAACCTATATAGGATCTCAAGCTGGATAATTTGTGCCCATTTAAGAGCTATATCAGCACTATAAACGTTTATAATGCTGCTATAAAACGAACTCAAAATGCTTAAAGCGTACAGATATGCTGTAAGACGGCCGTTATACTGCTTTGATGTGTTACTTGGGTATAGATTAGGCTAGTTTGAAGCTAATAATAAGAAGCATTGACATTTTACCTAGGTGATTATAAATGTAGATCGTGCTGCAAATCATCCGTATATAAAAATACAATTTGCACTAGAAAGGAAACTTCTTCTGACTGCAAGTTCCACTTGTAATTGGAGCAGGTGCTAGATATTGCAAATATAGCTCTTATTGCAGCTGCTTCATAGTGGAAATTGGAGTGAATGCGAAGACTTGGTTTAAGCCAGGAGAATCAGTGTAGTCGAGTATAACTTGTTTATGATGAAACGTTTTAGTTTATTTTTCCAAGCTTTAATTTAATTCAGTGTTTGTTAGTTTGTTTGTTGTTTAAGTAAAATCTTCAACCAGTTCCTGATGTCTGATTGAGCGGAAACGTAAAATGATATGAAAATTGTCGTTAATAACGACAGATCCAAGTTTAGTTTCATGTTTTCTATGTTTGACCCACAGCGTGATCTGGCTGTACCTAATCTACATTTTTTACGGTAGCACAGACCTTCGATAGGAGGACATTGATAATGAAAATCAATAACTCAGTGAAATACTCGTATCAATTTATCAAAATACTTTCAAGTATTTTGCTGCATCGAGAACGTTTTAATTGAGTTCTTTGTACTGTTATAAATAATACACTTTTTCAAAGGAATGCACAGAATATCGGATAAATATCAAAAGTTCATTTCTGTTTTGCAACGACTGTTGAGTTTTCGAAGGTTTTATTGAATTCTGCTTTATGCAAAAAAAACTAAAACTATTTTTGAGCAGAACTCAAAGGAAAAATGCAATAAATGGGTTTAACGGGCTTCACATTGGATGTGAATCCGGACGGCGCTGCGGTGTGCGAGCGGGATCGCTTTATACGTGTGTTTATAACGCTGTTTGTCTCGCTCACACACCGCAGCGGCGTGCGGCTCAGTAAGAAGGCTGTAAGTAGCCGGTTATTAAGAAAAACCAGAGAAAAACCCATGTCGCAAGAATGGTAGACAATTGATGGATAAAACAAATAACCGAATGGCCTGTACCATCAGGCAAACGTAAAAAAAGGCAAACCGTGCATGCATGGTACGGCCGTGCCTTTGTTGTTTGATTTATTTGATTTACTCGTAATTTATAGCATCTGTTTGACTGCAAATGATTGGATGTTTTTTTAAGTATTGTATTTTATTAATCATTATGTTGATTAATGTTTCATTCAATAAATATATACACAGGATTTTTAATATCCGCTTTTTAAGGTCCACATACAGAATATCCTGTTTCAGCAAATTGGATGTAAATGCGAGACAAAGGGGAATAGGGTCGCCGAGAATACATGCCGTTGGATAATTAAAAAACAAATCGAGCAGAAATATAAATACAGGACCGAGACAAATAATTAATAAAGACTGCTAATCTGAATTAAAAAAATATGAAGGACATTTTTAACTGAGATATATGTCCATAAATTAAATTAAATAAACGTGTATATATTTAGAATAGAGAAGGGCCGAAATCGAACCATTAGAAACAAACATATTTAAAAAATATTTCAATTACATAATTTGATTTGTTCTCTAGTTGAACCTTTTATTGTTGCACTAAGTGCCTACTCGTACAGTCAACAGCAGAAGTTGCTAATCAGTGGTGTTCAAAATGATCTAGCTGCGGACCATAAGATATTTATGAAGGAAATTCCCCCCCCCCCCCTGATTTAAATCCTAGAGCTGCGCCTGCCCCAGCTTGATGAATTGCTATAAGATATTATTATTATTGCCACTTATCGTAATTAGTTAATAAATACAGAAACAGACTTACCACAGAAATAATGGTAACATCAAGCGGTCTTATCGTTATGTTATAAGCCATCTCTTCCAGACAACCTTAATATAATAATATTGATTGTCTTAATTATTTAGTTATCTTTGTCACATGCCAACATTAAATTAATATAAAGCTACGATAAAAAAGCGTCGTTCTGTGTCCGACGGGTGCTTGCGGGATGTAATCGCCTTTCAGCATTTCACTTTGGTCTATAAAACGGTCACCAGCTCTTTCATTGCTTTAAAGTTTTTCTGACAGCTCTTCATGCTACTAAATTATTTTTAATAATAGCCTATACACTATAGTGTGTCCCACTGTTAGGCAAAGGCCTCCCCCCTCGATTTCCATCCGTCTCGGTCCCTAAATAATGTCTCGAAATTATTAAAATTGACCTTGCTTTTACCTTTCTCGCTAGCTCAATCGTAAAATCTGAAAATGCCGATTTAAATCCGGTAGTGGACTTGACGGCTTAGTCACTGTTTTATAATATTATCCTTTGCTATACAATAATTTTATAATTGTATAATAATTAAACATCGGTATCAACGTTCAAATTTCGTGGCACTTGGTAAGGGTCGCAAAAAAAGAAATACATAGGTATCATTGTTTTCTTTATTAGTAATAAATAACATTTAATTTATTTTTATTCTTAATCGTACTTTGGTAAACTGTACATATATTTAAAGAGGTTTATATTCTTAATACGTCATAGAACCTCAATACTCATTTCATTATCCATTTGTAAAAAAAATTCTAAATGCCAAATAGGCAACAAATGTCATTAATTGTCATGCAAAATAATATGTGGTAAAATCTTCAACGATAATAGTTCTTAAAAACACTTACAACTACAATTTAGCATTGATAAATCTTTACCCAACTCCCTATCAGACTTGAGAAAATGGATTTGACGCAGTATACTGATTTTATATTCACTAACGAAGGTGCTTGCTGTACTATTTGCGAAATGAATATAAAAAAGAAAAGGTACAATATAGAGAAACATTTGAAATCAAAATCTCATCAAGATAAATTATCTGATTCACGCTGCCATTTACAGGATATAATACGAGATAATGCTGATTTCGAAATTAAAGACGATATCGTATATTGCAAATTGTGTAATTCGAAATTATTTCCCTCTAAATCTAGTATCGACCGCCATTTAAAAACAGATTTACACAACAAAATTCATAAAAATAATGCACAAGAAAAATTTAATAAAGATTTAACAGAGTTTATGATTTGTTCGAATATACCGTGGTCAAAATTAGACAATCCTAAATTTAGAAATTTTGTAGAAAACCTTTTAAATCATAAATATGGAAACGATATTACTGTGCCGAGTGCAACAAAAATACGAGTAAAATGCTTACCTGAATTGTATGAAAAGAAAAAAAATGAATTGAAAGAGAAATTACAAAATAAAATGATTTACCTCAGTGTTGATGAAACATCAGATTCCGTGGGAAAAAAAGTGGCAAATATTTTGATCGGAGCTCTAGATGGAACTAGTACCCAGCCACATTTATTTGCTTCTAAGGTATTGGAGGCGACTAACCATTCGACAATAACCAAACTCGTTGAGGAAACCCTTGAAGATCTTTGGGGCGATGAATACAAAAAAAACATGGATAAATTATTATTTTTTATAACGGATGCCGGTTCCTACATGGTAAAAGCAGCTAAAAACCTTGTTCAGAAATATAAAAATATGACTCATGTAACATGCATAGCACATGGATGTAATCGAGTCGCAGAGATAATTAGAAGTCTTTACCCGACCATAAACAGTTTGATTGACTGTATCAAAAAAATATTTCGTAACGCTCCTTCAAGGACAAATTTATTTCATCAAATGTGTGTAAATATTCCTCTACCACCCCGACCCGTGATAACAAGATGGGGAACATGGTTAAATGCTGCCTCATATTATCACATGCATTATGATAAAATCAAATCTGTCATCGATGCCTTAAATCCGCGTGAAGCGAGTGCAATTTCTAAAGCAAAAAAAATTTTCCGTAACCGGAATTTAAAAACTGAGTTACTATTCGTCGATACACACTTTAGTATAATTGCTAAGTCAATAAAATTATTGGAGGATCCAAAACTGAGTCTAGCAGAATCATTAAACATTGTTCATGGTTTGCAAAAAAAAATATCAACGTTAAGGTTACATCAAAATGCCAGAAAAGTTTATTTTAAATTAAAAAGTGTATTAAAGAAAAATCCTGGTTATAAGACTGTACAAATAATTAACCAACTATCTAAAAACAACGAGGCTGAAATACCAGAAAGTGTAAATAAAAACTGTGTGCAAAATTTTCAATGCTTGACATACCTTCCTATTACCTCAGTCAGCGTGGAAAGATCTTTTAGTCATTTAAAATGGATATATTCTTACAGACGTCAAAGATTGACAGCAAAATCTATGGAACAAATTTTAGTGATCTATTCTAACTCGTAAAATATTGTATGCCACACCTGGACATAAAGTGGCTTTTTCCGCACGCTACGCGTACGGATAGAGCCGCTTTCTGGCCAAATGTGCACATATTTTTCCAACACGGGAGGTAATAAAGAAAGCCCTCGATCGCATAATTACGTCCCTCGCTTGCAGCTTGGGCCGCAACAATTGCGATTGCGCGGCCTTTCTTTGTTTTACCACCCTAATTAGGAAATGTACTATTTAGGGGCTTTTTTATTTACATATACAAAATAAAGGTTAAAAATACTAAGTGATTTGTTTGTATTTATTTTTCTGCCAACCGTACATTGCCACAAAATTTGAACGTTGATACCGATGTTTAATAATAATAACAGATGGGATATACACGCTCTAAAAGCGAGGCACTTAAAATGAGTGAATTCAAACAATTCGCGCTAAGTCGCGCATCGGCAAGCGAGAGATGTAATGCGGACGCGCCAATGAGCTCCCGTCACCCGTGTGAGACAGAAACAAACTGTAATTTTGTAACAATGAGTGTGAAAAAAATTTAATGATTGTCAAAATAGATAAACACAACAGAATCGTTGCTAGGTTATGAAATAACTCTGGAAGTATTTTTTGTGCTCATTTTATTAAGAGTATAACCCATCCATAATAAATATCATTGAAAATATCACCATTTTTTCGATTAGCTGCCTCATTTGTCTCTGTCACTTACCTTTGCCTAATCTACACGTGTCTATTATAGTGAACTAATACTATTGAAGCTAATTAGTTTCTCCTTTGACGCCAACAATTAATCGCCTTATCCGTGTGTATCACAGACTGTACCGTATTATGAAGCTTTTATAAAGAGCACGGGAAGTTACAACTTATAGGCTCAATATCACTAGTAAAATACTAATACAACAACACAAAAGAATCGGAATTTTAATAAAATAAAACATCTGACAGAAACAGTTTCGTAAACAGTCAGACAATTATGGCAAACGACAACCAGCGAGACAGATAAATATAAAGATTATGACCTCATGAAATTAGAAATGCTCTTTGACTATTTAATTATACGATTTAAAGTTATGCATCATAGTCATAACGTAATGCCTATTCTAATTATGCACATTTGTGACTATGCGTATTTATGATTATGCCGAGCAAGCGTTATGCGTCATAATGTTATACCAAATCTGTTACATGTGGTTATAGAGGAAGAGTAGCCCTTTGGCAACCCTACCTCATCGAGTAGCAGAATTTGGCCTATCTATATAGGCCCTATGGCATTGCACGCAAAAAAGTTACGTTTTTTTTCCTGGTAGCTCGAGCCAAACCTGGAGCGTTTTGTACAGTGAGCAAAAACATGCCCCTATTTTTTGGCAAAATCTACCTCATCGGGTAGCAAGTACGTAGCACATTCGATAGAGCTCGTCGAGAAGCGCCAAAAAAAATGGTGGTAGTCTGACGCAAACCATGCACTTTAGGAATTCAGCCTAATTTTATGGTAACTAAAAATATTGAAATATACCTCGACGAGTAGCAAGTCACTAAGTACTTTCATTAAAAACTATACCGAATAAGTCGGTTGAGTCGTTTTTTGAATGATTGCAAAATATTTCAATTTTAGGCTACCTATAACAAGGCTGAAACATGAAAGAGCCCGGTTTGAGCGAAACTACCTTATATATTTTACTGGTAGGTAAGCAGTATGAAAATACCACGTTGATTGCATTTAAATCACCTAATTTCCGATAGTATTTACTCTATCAAAAAATAGTTGTTCATGACCTCTACCTATATTCTTTTTGAATGACCAATGCCCGACACAATAGGTATGGAGCGAAAACTAAATTCATACCCGCTTCAAGTGTACGGGATATACCCTAAAATTTTTGTTGGCTTGATTAACACATACTCATACCATACTGATACTGATTATCACATACTCATATCGTGTATCGATCAGCTAAATTAATAAGTGGATATTGTCGTTATAAAAAATATTAAGACATAATTTTGAATATTAGTGTTACAATTACAACTAAGATGACTGGATATTTAATATATAAAAGTGGACACATTCATTTTAAAGCTAGCCAGCTACTTCATATTTTGCAGATAATGTGTTTTGAAATTCTCGATCTCGCTCTAAAAAAAAGGAAATAGTTCTCGGTTGGACCTTAATGTGTTGCTCCAGTTGAGGTGATCTGTGATATACACCCGTTACACTATACCCTATGTAATGATGTATGTATAACGTTACCGCAGACTAATTATTTCTCAAAGGTACTTCACTAAGACCCGCTTAAGGTTAATTCGTTGTTAAGTCGAAATTGAATCGCAACATTGTGGTTGACTTTCAGGTAAATTAATTGCACGCTATGTCGATCACGACCATGTGGATTAATTCTATATTTCAGGACATTTTACACAAGTAAACCGGGCCCCAAACTTGACATATAAAAACAATTATTTTGATTAATAGATTGTATAATTGAACAAAAGAAATCTAATAAAGATGATAAATAAATCAATATGAGTAGATGCTTAATCGATTATCGTGCTTAATAATAACCGATTATGAACGAATTAATGCTTTATTGCACACCTCAAAAAAATACAGCACAGTAGAAAAAAAAAACATGATGAACATAAAAAGAGGCAAACAACAGGCGGTCTTATGCTATGCTTATCATTTTTTTTTTCCGTCAATTCATCCAGTTTTCATCACCATCATCATTTTTTTTTTCTTTAAGAAAGTGAAACATATTAACTCGATTTGCTATAAAAACATATCGAATATATTTTTAATCGACTTTTTCCGTAAGCAACAGGTTTTCCCCAACTCTACCATCTACGCCCAGCTGTCACTTTACTGCAGGCAAACGATGCATGTCAAGGGTGTGCATCTCTGTCAAAAAACACGTACGTTTACGTTTACGATACGTTTGCCTAAGTGAGAAAGAGAACTTGTTATGCGTTAAGAAGGGACAACATGATTCATAACGTCAAAGAGGGACCTCTGTATAGTACTATTATTTACTCGGTGCTTACGTGGTTATCACACTGATGTGTATCCATATCCATGGTATCCGCACGCTGCTTCGATGTGTAAACGAGACAGCGCTATGCACGTACACAGCGACCTTCCGCTCGCACACCGTTGTGGCGTGCGGACACACGTACAGAAAACGCCCTTTAGGTATTTAAATGTACAAGTACAGAAGATTCTCCTTCTTGAAATTGACATTTAACTACAGGGATGAAAACGCTAGCTATCATGCGCTCTTAAAAAAATAGGGTTTTTTTAACGTGCTTCATATATCCTTGCAGGTTTGAGATATGTCATAAACACTGGCTGAAATGACAATATGTGACGATTTCAATCAAAGGTACACATCATTGCCGGTTGTCAATAAGACGTTAACTGACATAAAAAATAATTAAGAAATAAACTCTATTAACAACTGACTTGAAAACATCACATATTCTCGAACGCACCCATAAGGTGATAAGCGATGTGCCAACGCCAACCCTTCCCTCATTAGCCCTCATAAGGTAAGCGCATCGGGAAAAACGGGTACAATAGAGACAGTTAATTTTGTATTAAGCAGAACGTCTGCTAACGATACCACAATGCTTAGAAAAAATGGAAAAGTAGAAAAATCCTTTTCTACTTTTTTCTACTTATCCATTTTTTCTAAGCATTACAATAGAGACAGACACAGTGAAACCCCTCTGGTTCTGTAAAGCGCAGCTGTTTTTCCAACGGGAATTTAAATAAAGTGGTCGAATGCAACTGTTTGTCTTAATATGTAAATTCCTTTTATCCCATATGCCGAGAAATTATATTTTCCGGGAGTAAACTGCCGGCGGTCTTATGGAAATGTTATCTTTAACAAGGTGCGTTTCGGTAAACGTACTGAGATTTCAATATCATGTTATTCGACTAAATGTTGTAGTATAATAGCCCACGACACTAAACCTAGTTCGATAAGTCTTCTAGATGAATGAATAAATGCTTTATTGCACACCTCAAAAAAAACAGCACAGTAGAAAAAAATACATTATGATATAATGATGATATAAATATATAATGATTACGTCTTCAATAGGGGAACACGAAATGGCGGTACCAATGCAAAAAACCTGGCGGCTTATGTAAAAAAAAAATTAAAAAAAAAAGGGTATTAGTATGTTAAGTCTCCCAGGTTTCCTTTGTTCCTCGAAGCAGGGGAGGGGTAGCGCTATAAGATAATACAGTGCTGCAAGCCCAAGTGCTTGGCCTTATCAGTGGCAGCAGAATCAAAAGATTGTAGATGTATGCTAAAACATAGCGCCCCGTAAAATCAATAACAAAATGGGAAACTCTCTTAAATAGTTCTCAATGACTAGTCACCCCACAAACATGACCGCGTTAGTTATGACATCTGTTAGTGTTGCCAGATGCATAAAAACATCAATTTTGGTAATTTTCTTTTCTTATATCCTATTGAAATGGGTAACACAGTAGGAAATTACTTTGTGGAAGGTTTTACTGGCACACAAGTTTAGAATTAATTTCCACCATGTTTATGCATGTTAAGTCAACAACTTTAATCAAAAATTAATCTTAAATCATACGAGTAGTCTACAATATATAAAATATTCAGATTAAAAAACGATTTTTAGAACGGGACGTTCATTTTTCCATACTTTAAAAATTGTAATGATTTGTAAAAATTTGACTAAGTTTAAGCTTTTGCTATAATTGTGGTAATATATTATGTGAGCATACAAAATGGGCTATTAGAATAAAATATTAAAGTGCTGTATTTTTTGACACGTGGTATTTAAAAAAAACGAAGTCATGGGACACTGCGTAATATACAGGGTGACTGGTAATTCGTCGTATTCCTTCAAGGGGGTTATTCTACAGCTTATTTGGAGTGATTTAAGTCCCGTCAAGCAGGGGTCAAAACTCATTGGTTTTCAAGTTATTCAAGATTTCAGATTTTTTTTAATAAATACCCGCGTTTTGACCTAAAACTAGTATTTTTTTAAACTACGTATTTTTCAAATAAAAAAAAAGATTTTCCGAATAGCCAATGAATCACTGATTACGTAAAATAATAAAAAAAGTACAAAACATATCAAAATTTTGCAAATAAAAGCATCTGAAGTCAGAAGTTTTTGTATTTTTTTTTCAAATCTTGTTACATTTTAAGGCATAACTAAAAAAAAGTAATAACACTTCGCGTACAAATTTTAGAATTTATTTCCTCAGTTCATAAGCTTTCTAAAAAGGTACAATTTATGACATTTTATGCTCATTTTTTACAATTAATAATAATAATACCAGAGCAGGTACAGGACTTAGCGTACTTGACTTTACTTGTTTGTGTCGTTTTAAACTCGCCGAAGGCATACTTTGTCTCCAGTTTCTTATCTTATCTTATTCCTTGAGGTAGTAGGCACTGCAGATTGCCTTTGGTGAAACAAACAAACTGATTAAGGGTCATTAGCTAATGAGCTAATGAAGTTAAATTACTTTAATTAGTTTGTTTGTGTCACTTTAATTCTTACGGCGGGTTTTTCGCCTTCTGTTCCTTATCTTATCTTAATTTTATTGGGTGGCGAAGCTTCTCATGGGGTGGGGGTGAGACTAACCAGGTTTAAATAGGTCATGTAGTAATTAATCAGTTAGTTACTTTCAACTTTCTTTCCAATTCGGACGATATTGATAACTAAGTTTTTTCTCAAATGGCTACTTACAAATTTGAAGAATACGCAGATATCATTTATTGTTACGGACTCTGTGATCGTGACGCCGCTGGAGCTAGAAGGGAGTACCAACTTCGTTACCCTAACCGCCGTTTTCCTCACGTAAGCGTGTTTGGTTCATCGTACCGTCTTATTCGGGAAACAGGATCAGTTAAACGCCGTCAAGCTGATGCTGGAAGACCTCAACAATACGATCCTGCTGAAGAAGAAGAAATCTTGCACCTTTTCCGGGTAAACGGTACTACTTCGACGAGAATTATGGCTAACCGGCTCGGTATGTCTCAGTGGAAGGTGTGGTTTACCCTGCACTCAGCTCAACAGTATCCGTATCATTACACTCCAGTACACGCTATTGAAGAGGGAGACCCAGCAAGAAGGATGGATTTCTGCAGATTTTTAATTAATGCTGATATCGAAGATCCCGAATACCTAAAGAGAATTTTGTGGACGGACGAATCTAATTTCGACCGTGACGGGATAACAAATTACCACAATCTGCACTTTTGGGCTCCCAAAGGTCAAAACCCAAAGAAATCAAACGAAGGAGCTCACCAACAAAGATTTTCTTTGAACGTGTGGATGGGAATTGTGCACGATAATTTAATCGGACCTTTTTTTCTGCCAGCTCGATTAACCGGCATCGCGTATGAAACTTTTTTGAGGGATGAGCTACCGACGCTACTGGAAGATGTGCCGCTTGCGACAAGAATTAACATGATTTATCAGCACGATGGCTGCCCTGCTCACTTTTACCGGGGTGTGCGGCAGTGGATGGATGAAAACTACCCAAGAAGATGGATTGGTCGAGGTGGCCCAACCCCTTGGCCAGCCAGGAGCCCAGATTTAACTCCGTGTGATTTCTACATCTGGGGTCACATGAAGGCGTTGGTCTACGACAGACCGATATGTGACGTAGAAGACCTACGGCAAAAAATCCTAGCAGCTGCACAGACGATGAAAGACGGGCTTTCGAGGCGAGTGACAATCACTGAAGTACGAAGAAGGCTTCGTTCTTGCATACGCAGGCAGGGCAAACAGTTCGAGCAAGATTTATAATTTTTCCTTTTTAAGATTAAGTTTTATTTAATAATGAAACTGTATTTTTCCTATTTTTCTTATTCCCCTACTTAATTACTTACCAAAGTATCACCCCGGGCAACTTAAAGTCTCAGAAGATAAGAAACTGGAGACAAAGTATGCCTTCGGCGAGTTTAAAACGACACAAACAAGTAAAGTCAAGTACGCTAAGTCCTGTACCTGCTCTGGTATTATTATTATTAATTGTAAAAAATTAGCATAAAATGTCATAAATTATACCTTTTTAGAAAGCTTATGAACTGAGGGAATAAATTCTGTAATTTGTACGCGAAGTGTTGTTACTTTTTTTTTAGTTATGCCTTAAAATATAACAAGATTTGAAAAAAAATACAAAAACTTCAGACTTCAGATGCTTTTATTTGCAAAATTTTGATATGTTTTGTACTTTTTTTATTATTTTACGTAATCAGTGATTCATTGGCTATTCGGAAAATCTTTTCTTTATTTGAAAAATACGTATTTAAAAAAAAATACTAGTTTTAGGTCAAAAAGCGGGTATTGATTAAAAAAACCTAAAATCTTGAATAACTTGAAAACCAATGAGTTTTGACCTCTGCTTGACTGGACTTAAATCACTCCAAATAAGCTGAAGAATAACCCCCTTGAAGGAATACGACGAATTACCAGTCACCCTGTAGATTGATCGCAGGTATTTACCTAATCTGTACCCGGGTATATACCGGGAAAATACCTATTTACCCGTATGTACCCAAATCGTGGAGTAGATTCATTTTTTACTAAGCACGTCGTTTTGGGTTATTATAAAGGTTTAACGTAAGTTTATCTTTTTATCTTTTAAATGTTCATATAAATTCGTCATTTTCAAAAATAAATTGCACGTAGCCGTCTTATTTCTGCATATAGGAATACTCGTACTAACGTACGTATATGTTCCCACTTAATATTTGACTTTTGGAGGGAAGGGGGTGAGGTTGAGGGGATAATGTGTTTTTTTATGTACATTCGATTGAAAAAGTTGTGTATGTACAAATTAAAGCTGGTAATATTTCGTACAAAAAATGTTATATGTAGTTTTATCTTATAATTAACTATTTTCGACTTATAAACCTTCGAAACTGCGATACTACCAATTTTTTTAATGAATATCTAACTATCTATCAAATATTTTATTAAATCAATATTACGATTATTAATAAAAAGCAATGAGGACATTTTGAATACTGAGCAAATATTTTTTTATTCGATTTTTATATTTCAACTCGTGCGAGCCTTGCGTATAGACCTTTAAAATTAATTATATATTTTTTTTCATATGATATCCTAAAGATTATTGTTATTGTTTTAATTCAGAGATCATTTACAAGAAAACGAAAATACTCGTTGGTACGTCAATATCGGGTAAATACCGGGTATTTACCCGTCCTCGAGTTACCCATCTCTACTGCGAAATGTGTAAATGGGAAAATAAAAACAAACACTCAAATGATATTCTGCGCATAAGTTTCGCAAACTCACGCAATCTTGAAAAAACATTATCCGTCCTCTTTCATTAGATGGGAAACTATTAACTACCGCATACGATCGCTTGCAAGAGTGGTAGCTCATTTTCAATCGACTTCAAGAGTTCGAAGGATTTCAAGATTTTTTTAATGTATGTTCACCGATTATTCGAAGACGGCTGGACCGATTTGGAATATTATTTTTTTGTTTGAAAGAGTATACTTTTCAGTTAGGCCCATTGTAACCAGGTCAGGATCTGACGATGGGATCCTGGAGAAATCGAGGGAACTCTTCATATATTATAGGCACACCTATAGTGATGTAAATATTTTTTACATAAGTTGGGGCATTTCCTTTTGGAAAGGTGGAGTCAAAAAAATTTTTATGCTACGACGGTGGCAAACAAGCAGACGGTCCGCCTGATGGTAAGTAGCTACCGTAGCCTATTAACGCCTGCACCTCCAGAAGTGTTACATGCGCGTTAACCTTAGTCACAAGCAGGAACTTCACTATGATTAGGGTCTTGTGCTATTTGGCTGTGATTTTCTGTAAGGTGGAGGTACTTCCCCAGTTGAGCTCTGCTCCAGATTTGAGCGAGATGACATTCAATGAGCTGTGCCGTACCACACGAAGTAAAGTCGGTTCTTTTTTGTTTAAAATTATATTAAAATCAATCTAAAAGAAAGGCTATGAAGTGGCCCCTGTTTCATCGTCCTTTGACGTAAGTCCATTACATTTTTATAAAAAAAGTATCGTTAAACATGAGTGGTTTGTCTCGGTACTCGAGTATGTAGAGTTGAGTATAAAATATTATCGTAAGAGAGCCCATGACACTGAACCTAGTTCGATAAGTCTCCTAGATGAGATATATATAATTAGTCGCGTCTTTAATGGGGGAACACGAAATGCCGATGCTGCAATTCAAAAAAAGCGGTGGCGTATTTTAATTTTTTTTTAATAATATTAAAATCCGGTTTCTAGTAAGATAAGTCTCCTAGATATCCTTTGTTCCTTGAAGCAGGGGAGGAGTAGGGCTACACGATAATGCGGTGCTGCAAGCCCCCGTGGGTGTACCCCGTACTATAACTCTATCGCAAACTTCTTAAGACTTAAGAAAAAATTTAGAAAAACTTAAGCTTTTCTTATTTACCTAAGCTATTCCTGCAAATACGAAACCACTTTTAATTTAAGTCCTTTTATTGATAAAACGATCTCATTTCATCGAAGCTTTTAAATGATCTTGAGAGTATATTTATTGAGTCGGGCTTAAGTAATTAAGGTTCATAAGCAATTTAACTTGCCTGAAGAGATCTGAGCTAGATTAAAGTCTAGAATCTAGAACTTGACCAATCTTTACGCTCAAAGAAAAGTTGTACTATTAAATAAGTAGCTAAAATAAGTAATGGTTATGCAACGATAAGTTATAATTTAAATTATCTAACGCTATGATTATTTACGAGATTATTAATTATTTATATTTGTGATAAATGATTTTATATACTCATAGCAAAAGTCCTATGTTTTCAATTCGCTTGTAGAAGATGTTTACTTATTAGATGTACAAACTGGGGCCTTATTCTAACTTTAAAACATGGATAGACACGATCCAACTTCAATACAACTCCAATGCATTAACAACGCAATACAGCTACGGCATAAACATCTGAATCAGAAATATCAGAATTTGCTTAAGAAATATTCCAACGCAACTCTAATACAACTTCAATATTGGTTGATTGTTTGTTGTGTGTGGAGTTATGTTTGAAATAGTTTGTGTTCTTAATGTATTGTTAATGTATTTTTAAATTAGAATCCGGCACCTGCTCTTCCTCTCTCTGGTTTTGATATCTCTACCTCCAAATCTTAAGAGCTTCCGTGCGGTATATCTGTACAGTCGTCATCAAACATATCGGAGCGGCCAAGATACTCAAAAATATCTAAACTTGCACTTTATCGCCTTGACAATAGACGCGTTGTTGAGATATTTGTGACCACCTTGGCCGCTCCGATATATCTGATGACGACTGTACCATGGGCGACTCTACATCCATATAACAAACAACACTTTCCGTGCCGTATTTCGCTACGCTCTTCACTCCTAGATGATCCCAGCGTTTTCCCGCTTTGTAGATAAAAGTGGCAACAAGCTGGCATGTCATGCGATAAATCTCAAAAAACTCAGAATAAAAAAAAACATATGGTTCAATTATCGTCGAATTAAATTATCCTAAAATTTCTTTTAAGCAGAATAGCCTTCCTAGCCAAATCGTGAAAAGTAATGGAGATCTTATTCAAACAATTTTTAGTACCTACTGAGTAAATAAAAAATATCTCGTATAGGTCCGATTTCAGACGGAAATATACGGCCTCGTTATACCACGTAAACAGCTTTTTACATTAAGTTAATTTATTTTACTTAGCTATTTTCTCGCTTTTGTAACGTGTTTGTTAACATACAATAAGAAATGTACCCTGAGTAAACATTACTCGATAAAGGTAAGTCCAGGAGCAATCCTAACTTCACTTCAAACACCTTGAAACTCGAAATAGTTTTGATATCGATTTGATATTGCTAAATGATACAACGGACGGGGGTTCTCGCGCGGACTAATGAACCGTTATTTAAAAACTGTAGTTGAGATCCTAAAACCATCGTCCCCATTGAAATTGTTGTGTTTTTTTTATTTCAATGGCTTCACGAACTTAACCAATATAAAACCGACGATCCGTAGAAAGGATTTTAGGATTATGAAGCTAAATCCAATGGTCCGGTCCTGACTCCAGTAAATACTCAGCAACAGCAGATTTGTCAAACATTGTCAAAAATTCTCAAACATTGGAGTCAAATTAAGTATAACACGGTCTTTTCGAATGAGCGGAGCCTACGTGAAGTGAAGTTCTTACAGACAACTTCGGACACAACGGAACTGTCACCCGGCTACCTAGACGTCTGTGTGCATTTCGAGGGCTTTTTGATTTTGAATAGTTCCACGATAAATTTAGTGTCTTTTTTCTGATCTTCATGAAATTAGGTGAGGTTGTAGCAGGGATAAGTAAAATTTGAGAGTTCGTTTATGAGCAGGATCGATCAAGGGGTTATGGAGTTAGAAGGCATGGAAAAATCATTGTAGGGGTCTTGTTATATGGTCAGCTTGTTTACAAGTAAATAGCGAGTTCTCAGTTCGAGGCGGACTACTAGTCTTAAAAAAGTTGATTAGCTAGCTCTTAAGATTTCAAGTAACCCTTTTAAACTATCTAAATTTGCCATTTCAATTTTCACCATGAATAGATAACGTCTATTTCAATCTCTCTTCAATTCCCTTCCCATCCGATAAATTGAAACACATAGGAAATAGAGCGTATGACATTACATTATCTCGTACACATGTGGCCTTTCAAGGCTGGCTAGGCCCCCTAGCTCGTTTTACACTTCGTTTACCTACTGTATACATACATAATGAGGTATACATACATGATAGTAAATATAAATTTAAATTGCTGGATTTTTCTTTGAAGTATTGTTTATACAAGCTACGCTATAAAAAACCAAAAAACTATTAACCTACGATGACATCATCATATATACTTATTTTTAACTAGTTAAACAGGCTATTTCTCTGACCCTCCGATCTTCACTATGTAAATATGTAGATTCATACCGATCTACTTTTTCTATGGGACTAACCGCCGATAAAAGTATAACTCTATTTTTCACATTTATGATATTTTTAAACCTGTTAGTAATTTTTTTTATACCACGGCGGTGGCAAAAAAGCATACGGCCCGCCTGATGGTAAGCAGCTACCGTAGCCTATGGACGCCTGCAACTCCAGAGGTTTCACGTGCGCGTTGCCGACCCTTTACAAAAAAGGAAGATTCACTGTGTTGCCGGCTAAAGGAAAAAGAGTATCCCTCATCAGTCAACACACTGGGTCCTCTTTGAGCTCTTTGGCAACCTTACTTACCAGCAGGAACACAACACTATGAGTAGGGTCTAGTGCTATTTGGCTGTAGTTTTCTGTAAGGTGGAGGTACTTTCCCACAATCGATCAGATTTGATCGAGATGACATTCGCTGAGCTGTGCCCTACCACACATAACGAGATGACATTCGCAGTACTTACCCATACCTCTCTTTTGGACGTAGTTTAAGGACATACCTGTGTGTGGACGTAGTTTAAGGACATACCCGTGTCCGGACGTAGTTTAAGGACCAAACCGGGTCAAACTATTCTTTATCACAGAGTAAATAATAGGGAGTACTACGCACACAGTTCCACTGTGTGTCACGAATCATGTTGTCCCTCCCTAACACATGACACCTCTTTCTTACATACTCAATTATAGCCCGGGGCTGCCAGCAACCGATTGAGTGGCATACCACTCCTTCTGTCAAGTGACAGTACTTACATGCCAGAATAAAAAAACTATCTTCTTGTGGTAAACATAATCCCATCAAAAACATAAATGTGAAAGGCTGCCAAGTTCGATACTATGGGAATGCTTCGCCTATAAAAGAAGTGAGATCTGAATAAGTACCAAGTTCCATAAAAATACCTCAAATCATAAATAGTTATAGGAATGCACACTTGATTTCCAGCAGTTTTTAAGGTACATTTTGAATAAGTATCACGTTACATAGAAATACCTAAAATTATAATAGTCAGAGAAACGCACACCGGTTTTTTTAGCAGTTTCCTGATAACATTTATTATTTTCAGTACTTTTTAATGATGTTACTTGGCAAGTTTTCACACACCACACACCTTTTCAATGCAATGAATCGACACCTTTGGACTGCAATGTGTCAAGTATATAATTTTCTATTAAAACTTGCCAAGTTACATCATTAAAAAGTACTGAAAATAATAAATGTTATCAGGAAACTGCTAAAAAAACCGGTGTGCGTTTCTCTGACTATTATAATTTTAGGTATTTCTATGTAACGTGATACTTATTCAAAATGTACCTTAAAAACTGCTGGAAATCAAGTGTGCATTCCTATAACTATTTATGATTTGAGGTATTTTTATGGAACTTGGTACTTATTCAGATCTCACTTCTTTTATAGGCGAAGCATTCCCATAGTATCGAACTTGGCAGCCTTTCACATTTATGTTTTTGATGGGATTTCATTTATTTTTGTTAGGTGTAGGTTCTTTATTATTTTTTTATCACGGACGGCGCGAGCGCGGCGGACGAGTGTAGGCAGCGACGGAGGGTGCGCGAGGCGGGGAACGGAATTTTTATCTAGTATCACTATACATACATATATCGGGATTTCGGGATCGATCGGGCATCGCGAGTACCTATAATCTATGATAAATCCTATTTTACAATTTATTTATAGGTGATTTTTACAAATAAACTGGCTCCCTACACCTATAAAATGTACCTACTTACATATAATTACATACATCAATAACGTACTTTATACTGTTTGTAAGTACGCTACCTACATAGATAATTAATAACTTGGTAATACTCGTACCTACCTACCAGTAGGTATTATAATTGGTGGCCTATTATGTAGCCCTAGAAGTAGACCATCCCATCTCATCCCGTGGCGTTTCGGAGGGTGAGATGGGCAGTAGTATATATAATTCCATCTTAGAGTATATATGATTTCCATGTTCTTGAATCTGCGATTTTATTAGTTGTAAAATTAGAAATTATTTAGACTATGCGAGAAAAAATAGTCTTTTCATTTTTGTTTGACTGATTTAGCGCACCTAGTGTACCTAGCAGTGTTGGCCGAACGTTAGTGTGATTGAAAATTAAAAATTGAAGATTGAAACACGTTAGTTAAAATTGAACACTAATAGTTTAGTGCAAATTGATTTCAATTAGAATTGAAATTAATTGTAACTAACGTGTTAATCCTTTGCGAATAACTAATAATTGAAGATATTTAATTTTTAGTCTTTCTCAAAAATTTAAACATTAATTTAATTTTTAGTGTAGATTGAATTGGTAATTGACATTAATAATTTACCTAACTAAACGCGAATTTAGGTTAAGCTACGAGGTTTTGATTACTTTTACTTTTACTTTTACTTTTACCTTGACCTTGACCTTGACCTTGACTTTCACTTTCACTTTCACTTTTACTTTCACTTTCTTTAACTTTCACTTTTACTTTCACTTTCACTTTGACTTTTACTTTGACTTTCACTTTGACTTTCACTTTCAATTTGACTTTCACTTCCACTTTGACTTTCACTTTCACTTTGACATTCACTTTGACTTTCACTTTCACTTTCACTTTCACTTTGACTTTCACTTTGACTTTCACTTTGACTTTTACCTTTGACTTTCACTTTGACTTTCACTTTGACTTTCACTTTGACTTTCACTTTGATTTTCACTTTGACTTTCACTTTGACTTTCACTTTGACTTTCACTTTGACTTTAACTTTCACTTTGACTTTGACTTTGACTTTGACTTTCACTTTCACTTTGACTTTCACTTTCACTTTCACTTTGACTTTCACTTTGATTTTCACTTTGACTTTCACTTTGACTTTCACTTTGACTTTCACTTTGACTTTAACTTTCACTTTGACTTTGACTTTGAATTTGACTTTGACTTTGAATTTGACTTTCACACAGAAAGTAAAAGTAAAAAGAAGCTCCAGATTTTGCTACCGGTACCATCTGCTCATCAGTACAAGTCGAATGAGCCCAAACAGCATGAGTCTATGATGCGCCAAACCCGAGATCCAGTAGGAATCCCCAGGGTCCAGCATGAGCTCCAGATTTTGATACCGGTACCATCTGCTCATCTGTACAAGTCGAATGAGCCCAAACAGCAAGAGTCTATGATGCGCCAAACCCGAGATCCAGTAGGGATCCCCAGGGTCCAGCATGAGTTCCAGATTTTGATACCGGTGCCATCTGCTCATCAGTACAAGTCGAATGAGCCCAAACAGCATGAGTCTATGATGCGCCAAACCCGAGATCCAGTAGGGATCCCCAGGGTCCAGCATGAGCTCCAGATTTTGATACCGGTACCATCTGCTCATCAGTACAAGTCGAATGAGCCCAAACAGCATGAGTCTATGATGCGCCAAACCAGAGATCCAGTAGGTAGCCCTAGGGTCCAGCATGAGCTCCATCTTGTGATATTGGTCCCGACTTCCGAACCCGAGATGCAGTTTTAAAATTAATTATTAGTGTAAGACAGGATTAATTACACTAACGTTAATCTAATTAACTGTAATTCTTATTAAATTTTCGAGACGTTAGTGTAACTAATAGGTTAATTCTAATTGACGGTTAGTGTAATTGACGACGTCACAAAATCAATGCGAACTAACGTTAGTAAAAATTTATGTTAGTGTAATTGATTAGTTACGAAATTAATCTTCAATCTTATTGATCAATTTTCAATTCTAATTGAAATTATCGGCCAACACTGGTACCTAGTGACCTGCTTTGCACTTCGTAAATCGTGGGTTCGGTTCCCGCAACAGGCACACACAGAGTGGTGAACAATTTTATTGTTCTTGTCTTTAAGACAAACATGTATTGTCTTAAATTGGTATGTATCTAAATTTAAATAAGTCTTATCTCATTTCCACTCCATACCTACTTATAGTAGAACAAAATTACACATTCGTTGTTTTCGAAACTGACTCACACTTGGCCGTTTTCAGATTTTTACTTTATTTCGACCTAAAGACAAACCTTCGAGCCAAATTTCAGTTCGGTACGACCATTGGAAGATATACCCATTTAGTTCATTATGACTTCATAGTAGAACAAAGTTACACCTTCGCTATTTTTAAAACTGACTCACACTTGGCCGTTTTCAGATTTTTCCCTTTACTACTTTACCTTAAGACCTATCTCCATGCCAAATTTCAAGTCAGTACGACCATTGGAAGTGGTCTAGGTTTTTGATGAGTCAGTGAATCAGTGAGTGAGTCAGTGAGTGTATAGTAAAAATAGCGATTTTCTGACGTCAATATCTCAAGAACTGCTATAGGTAGAATAATGAAATTTTGTATTCTAGACAATTAAGGGGATGTCAACAGACACTCGAAATTTCATATGCGTAGATAAAATATGTTTTGAGTTATAGGGTGGTCGAAATTGACCCGAAATGGTTCGTGTAATATAACCCACGGCCGGTGTGTCGCTTTTTTTTGCTCGAACTTGGCGGACACACTGCCGTGTGTCTAGATATACACGGTACTCGTGAGCATTGCGAGAGATTTTAACCACGAATTCCTGAGGTCATAAGGAGTAATAAATTTTATATGAATTTAGGTCAATTTCGCCAAAAAAAATTTTTTTTTTGTTTTTTTTTTCGATTTTTTAAATGCTTTTGAACATGAAAATTTAAATTTTATTGGTGAAAAATAGTTTACGTAAAGTATTCCTTGGCACTTTGATATCTGTCAATAAGAATGTCTACATAGACTAGCCCCCATAAAGGGTGAAATCGCTATCAAAAAAGCGTTTTGCACTGAATCACAATTAAAAATGTTTTTTATTTAATTGGTAGTAACTCTGAAACTAGGCGAATTCTAGAAAAGTTTATACATTTTAGTCTCCAATTATGATCAGGAATACACTGTTAAAATCTCTCGCAATCCGAGCACCGTGTATGTGTAATATTTTCAGTCCCTCGTTTTTGCACCCGGCATTTCGAGGTGTGAGATTATTAATTTCGGCTTTGACAGACACTGAAGCTGAAACACAATGGTTTATTACAAGCTTGTTGAACGTGGCTGTAAGTTAATTAAGGATTATGGAAATACACCGTATGTTTAAATAAACTATCCATTTTATAGGTATCTATTTGTTTTTAAGTTATGAATATATTATGTAGCTATACTATAATAATATTATCGTCTTCCAGTACCTACACCTGTAGTAACAAGATCGGCTTAACTTTGGATTATAGAGTATAATTATATTAGGATTAGCGGGTCTATTTGAATATAAACTTTGTAACGAGTAACCACCCTTTAGTTGAACAAACGGTTATCCGGGGTCTCAGCCACACACGTGTTTGTAGGGAGGCTATCACCTTACAATCAGCAACGCCTCAACCGAACAACGTGGAACAACAAATTTTATTAAAAACTAATAAAATCAAAAGTCTACACCCCGACATTGGCAGAACTCACCTCGCTAAAACCGGCGAGAATTAAAAGCCATAAAAAAGATTCGTAACATAACAATTTTAAAATGAGAATACCGCTTAACGTCGTTCTGTACAAGTTTATCCCTGAACATTTATTTATTTGGGTGTTCATCGGTTTTACTTTTACCTTAAATAAAACATAGTACATGGTTTAAAGTTAAATAATGATGGCTTGTAAACATTTTCTTTTCACCACCAAAACTGTAAAAAACAATAACTTTGCCGGTTTTCTCGCTGTCAAATCACGTTTGAACTTAATCAATAATACTCGTAGGTAAATTTCTTTCCCAACTTTTCATAATTAGAATAGGATACTCGTATGCCCTTAAATGCATTACCAGATTTTCTTCCATCCCGTAGGTAAATTAACTAGCTGATATTACTTGCATGCATGTTGATGTTGCAATTTAAATATTCATGTAACTGTTAACGGGTATGCAATTTGGAGCTCATTTCATTTAAAGCTTGAAACATACCTTTAGCGATTTAACCTGTGCATAGGATATTAAAATTTTACTATAGGACTATTAGGGAGTTCGTTTTACGCCTCTTAGACATATCACCATAGCCGTAAAATATAATTCGCGTTAACTTATTTTATAGTGTGCTCGAGCCTTAGGAGGCTGTCGACAGGTAATTCAGTCACTGTTTTTTTTAAATAGGAATTAAAGAAAACTACGTAACAATTACTAGGCAACCGGGTTGCAATATTAGAAAACATGAATTAAAGAAAAAACTGCGCTGTTTATATTTAATTCCGTTGGAGTATTTTTTTTTAGTTTACAACGTTGTAGGTCAGATTATTACAAAATTAAAGGATAATGTTTCTGTGTGTGATTAATTTGTCATCTGGGTAACCTCGCTTAATCCCTCTACATGCAAGAAATATCCTTAAGCCTTTTAATTTCATGTAACCCTAAGAACGACGCATACGGAAACGAAATAATTAATATGATACAGACTTAATTTTCGTTCATATCTTGTTCCGTTCCGTTCATTTAATAATGGCCTAAATTCAAAATAAATAAACGAATAGATCACGATCTGATCCCCCAAAACTTCAACAGAAATAAAGTCTTAAATCTTCTTATTCGAACATAAAGACAATCATAAAATAGCCTCAAAAAGTTCAACTACTGTAGCACAGATGCAATAAAAACATGACAATGGAACGTAATTCGCCCGTATAGCTCACGGGGTCTTTGCTCCTACATATGGAATAAAAATAATAATAATCGATGTAAAGTTCAGCTTTAAGATGCAGATGTTAGCGATACCATTAGTGGTTTAACCGAATACCTCTTTCTTTTCCTCCTAGCGTTTGTCCCAGCTTTTTGCTTTATTGAGCCTGTGGCCCGGTCGGCAACCTAATCCCAGGAATCGGCGTAGGTAGGTTTTGGACCCGGGGTATGTCCTTAAACTACGTCCGGACCTGGGTATGTCCTTAAACTACGCCAAAAAGAGAGGTATAGGCACTGCGAATGGCATCTCGCTAAGTGTGGTAGGGCACGTTCAGCGAATGTCATCGCTCAAATCTGGAGCAGAGCCCGACTGGGGAAGTACCTCCACCTTACAGAAAACCACAGCCAAATAGCACTAGACCCTACTCATAGTTGTGTTCCTGCTGGTGAGTAAGGTTGCCAAAGAGCTCAAAGAGGACCCAGTGTGTTGACGATGAGGGACCTTCTTGTTCCTTTAGTCGTCAACACAGTGAATCTTCCTTTTTGTAAAGGGTCGGCAACGCGCATGTGACTCCTTTGGAGTTGCAGGCGTCCATAGGTTACGGTAGCTGCTTACCATCAGGCGGGCCGTATGCTTGTTTGCCACCGTCGTGGTATAAAAAAAAAAAAAAAGTAGTAGTAGTTTTTACGAAAGTGACTGCCATCTGACCTTTCAAACCAGAGAGGCCTTCTTGGGATTAGATCCGGTTTACTCACGATGTTTTCCTTCACCGAACACCGACTGGTAAATATCAAATGATATTTCGCACATTAAGTTTCGAAAAACTCAGTGTTACGAGCCGGGGTTTGAACACGCGACCTTCGGATTGAAAGTCTACCGTCTTACCGCCAGGACACCATCCCTTCAGTGGTTTGACTGAATACCAAATATAATAATTAGGCACTTTGTAATTTTAGACACATTCTTCTATGAACACCTAAGGGTGTGGAAAAGGGTTTTTAAAGTTAACAACTTCAACGCGAGAAAAGTCACCTGCCGCGGAGGCTAGTAGGTACATTATAAATTAAAATTTTGAATCAATTGCACAAAAGTATATTTTAAACTATCATAACCGGTCTACAAAGTATTAAATGTTTCCAAAAGTGGCGGGAGGTTTCAGACATAAACTTCGCCTCCGGTTCTAGCCTGCTATTTTGTTCATCTCTTATTACTAAGCCCCAGCGAGTCAAAAACTGAGTCAAACCAGTATAAAGAAAGGCCTTTTTTGTTTCTAATCATTTTCTAACGTTTAGTGAGTTTGGTTGTCAGAATCTCAATGAAGAAAAAACCGGCAGGTAACTAATCTAAACTTTCATTTGTTTTTTCGCACCCTAAATACGTTTAGACTTTTTACCAAAGACATTTTTTTGGCCAGATTTGAGATCATCCACAGCATAGCCAAGAAGATGACTTTTTTTACTATTGTAGCACCAACTACGCATAACTTTGCACTTTTATCCTTAGTGTTTGCACACTATCCGATCCGATATCGGACATCAAATGACATAAGGAAAAAAGAATAAAAAGTAGCTTATGGCATTAAGTCCGTCTTTTTTGGGTTAGTGCTTTCTTTTGAGCAATGGAAATTTAGTGTTTAAAGAAAAAAATAGAAATCACAAATTTTTCATTTGTCTTTTTCGTGGTCCGACATCCGATATCGGATCGGATGATGTGAGGCGCACTTATTTGTTATGTAATTTTGATGACAAATCCAGAATACGGCTCCAGTCCAGCCTTCGTTAAGCGTTGGTAACACGCTCAGGGGTGCTGAACGGTGAAAGGTGAGATGATTTGTTTGTTGGCAGAGGTAACGAACTCTCTGGCTTCTTATAAAGTTTGTTCTCTTTGAGTTTGAGTAATCCTTACTTGGACATTGCATGGATGCTGAAAATTGAAACGAGGGTTACTAACTTATTATTAATAACTTGAACTCTGAAATAAGTTGTTAAGTATGCATAAAGAACAACGGTCTAGAATAGAAACCGGAGTTCTAAATAGGATTTAGTTGGCCATATTTTATGGAATTACGGCTTAAAAGTTACAGGGGGGGACAATGTTTCTGACTTTCGAAGAGATTATTTTAGGAAATATTCACTTAATCAAAAAATGTTTCAAGAAACCTCGACGATATTTTTAAAAACCTATCGAATAATGTGCAACATGATATTTGGTAATTTTATTTAGTTATATGTTTAGACCGCCCCCCAATTTTTTTTTTGGTAATTTAACTACATAATTTAATTAGGAGCATACAAAATACACCTTTATTAAGATATGTCTTAAAGTTTCCGAGTAAAATGCCTGTAACATATGGACGGACGGGCGGACGGATGGTCAGACGGACATGACGAAACTATAAGGGTTCCGTTTTTGCCATTTTGGATACGGAACCCTAACTAGTCCAATATAACCGAATCTCTCCTACATCAAAATGCTGCCTCTCGAAAATTGAAACCAAAATTGAAGGTCTGTCAAAGTCAATCGAAGCCTTAAAGAACGTTTCGTCAAAGGAGTCTTGGGTAAAGTAATCAAAGTGTCTCGCTTTTTATAGCTTTAAAAGACATAAAAGGTATCGAAGGATTCTTAGAGGTATTTGAAATTGGAGAACAGTAGAAGATTAAATTTGTCTATTACATTAGTAGTGTGGCATGTAAAAAGATGTTTGCTGGTCCTAATTCAAACTCGATCCGTCGTAGGTATATGTGTGAAATATTGAAGTAAATAGGTGACAAACATCCGTCGGTACTTCGGTAGAGATATATCTTCATCCTTACACTATAGTCCACCTAACGAAGAAAAACTTAGAGGTAATAATCCGTGTAGGTATATCTGTATTTTGATATAGTTGTAGGTAAAGGTATTTTAAACAACATACTAAAAGTACTGGTGGGTGGAGGTGAAGCGTACGGAGAGAGAAGGGTGTAAAGGTCCCTTTTTTAGGATTTTAGTAAATAACTCGTACATATATCTCTGTCCGCTTCACCCTAAAACTATATCAAAATTCGGCTTTACACGGATTATTCCCCCTATTCGGCAATTAGTGGTTGTCGTTCGGTGAGCTATCAAAAAACCTGATTTATGAAATTATAGATTTAAATAAATATTGCTGTCGTAATCTAAGTCAGAAGTCATACCCGTTGGAACTATTTACAGTAAGGAGTTAGTCATAGTTAAATCTGATTATATAGTGTGAGTCACACCAGACCGGAACTCTGAGTTGCTGGGGTAAGGGCACATTGTTGTGGGCACTTGCCTATAAATTGGATGGCCTGAGATCGCACTAGGAAACCTTTCCAATCAGCGGTAAGTGACTGTAATATAAACCGGCCTTAAAAAGCAAATAAATTGTAGCGGATAAATAAATTTGATTTAGTGCGGGTACTAGGATTTATTCGGATTTTTTTAGAACTTTTAGGGCAAGATTTTCACTTAATTTTTGTGTTTATTTAAGTGGAATTTTTTTAAACAATATACAATTTTTTATCTAATTATTTCTGACTTATTTACAACAAGGTATGTTCTGTTCTTTTTTTCATGTCTTTTATAAGTTAACTAGCTTCCCCCTGAAGTGTAAAGTCGTTAATAGCTTTAACCTCTATTTTTATACCCTTAGGGTTTAATTTAGAAAGGTATTTTCTTAGTGGCACTCTCTCCTTGTCTGTAAGGTGAAAATTTTGAGATTCGAGCGCCCGGATCTGAAACGGCATTATAGAAATAATAGCGATAGGAATTTAAAACCGTGGTTATTTAAACTATTAACTTCATGCAACACTAATGTGAAACGTTTGTGTGGGATTATTTACGACCTTAATTCATTTGAATTCGAGCGCTCGAAAGTCAAAAAAGATAACGTTTATATATTTAGTCGGAGTTTGTGCGAAAAGAGAAGTGTCGTGGCTTGTATGTGAACTAATTAATTCTACGAAACTTCTTCCACACAAACACTAAACACAACTCAAACTTCGAGCTGGTAACCAAAAGCATCCTTTACAAAACACTTCAACAGCAATGTGTACTTGATCGAATTACCAACGTAGGTACCCTTCGGGATGATGAGGTTAGCTGTCAAACGGGTATTTAGCTAAACTTTAGTTTTGAGCGCTTGTATTATCAAGTTTGTTGAAAAACAAAATGGAATTGCGAGATTGACTATTAAGGCCCATTTAGATAATACGAGATTCTTAAACAAAATATTACGTTTACGTTTCTATGTGTATTTATTAATAAAATCAACACAAACTCCGATCTGAGGTCGATTACATAACCGCATATACACTCGCGAGCAAATGATACGGGTCAGTGACAAAAACAAGGGCTTATATTTTGCAAATTAATAGCGGTATGTGCAGGAAACTAACTGTGTATTAAAGAGAATTTAATATCGAATTAAATTGAACCTTCAATAGCTCACCAAACGAAGACGCTTAACTGCCTGATAGGGGAAGTAATTCGTGTATAGCTGAATTTTGGTGTAGTTGTAGGCAAAGGTATCTTACACAACATACTAAAAGTACCGGTGGATGGGGGCGCCGCTAGCGGGGAGAGGGGGGTGTAAAGGTCCCTTATTTTGGTTTTTCGTAAATAACTCGGTAACGGTAGCTCATACGAAAAAATGTTCTATTGCTTAATTCATCCACATCTAATTTTCTATAAAAAAAATTCTTTACAATTTTTTGCTAGGATCAATGTTTAATGAGATATCGAGGAAATACGATAAACACTTTTTTAAACTTTCGGAGCTAATATTTACGAAAGTATTAGTTTTATCCAAAAATTGTTTCAGAATACCCTTATTGTTTTAAAAAGACCTTTCTAACGATACCCCACACATTAGGGTTGGAGTAAAAATAATATTTACCCCCCCACTCCATGTGTACGGGAGGTACCCGAAAAAATAATATTTTTTCACATTTTGTTTTAAAACTTTGCCGGCGTGAATAAAGTACATACTCACACGATTTTTTTATTTTCTAGTACTAACCATCACTGAGCAGGCTGCTCACCCTGCTACCTCACTTCCTACCCTTATAGTTTCGCCAAGTCCGTCTGACCCCATCTGTCCGTCTAGACGTCTAGTACTAAACATCACTGAGCAAAGCCGTGGACGGACAGACGGGGACAGACGGACATGCCGAAACTCCAAGGGTAGGACCCCTCCTCACCCTGCTCAGTGATGGCTAGTACTAGAGAAATTAAATTTCGTATAAGTATGTGTTTTAATTACGCAGACAAAGTTTTAAAACAAAATGTGAAAAAATATTATTCTTTCGGGTACCTCACGTACACATGAAGTGGGGGGTAAATATTTTTTTTACTCCAACCCTAATGTGTGGGGTATCATTAGATAGGTCTTTTTAAAAAAATAAGGGTATTCTGAAACCACTTTTGGATAAAACTAATACTTTCGTAAATATTAGCTCCGAAAGTTTAAAAAAGTGTTTATCGTATTTCCTCGATATCTCATTAAACATTGATCCTAGCAAAAAATTGCAGAGAATCTTTTTTATAGAAAATTAGATGTGGATGAATTGAGCAATATAACATTTTTTCGTATGAGCTACCGTTACCGAGTTATTTACGAAAAACCAAAATTAGGGACCTTTACAACCCCCCCTTTCCGCTAGCGGCACCCCCATCCACCGGTACTTTTAGTATGTTGTGTAAGATACCTTTGCCTACAACTACACCAAAATTTGGCTATACACGAATTATTTCCTCTTAGTTTTCCTTTATTGGGTGGGCTACAATGTTCTACAAGAATTCTGGAAAAAGTTTTATTTAAAAAAAAGTCGAATTTGGTACCAAATTCAAATTGAGCTTATTTCACTTTTGATTGTTTTCTCACTTTTGTTTTTAATCTGTCAAAGCAAAATGATAAAAGGCAGTTTTTGTTGACTTTGATGGTCATTATTGAATTACTATCATGTCGCTAACACAAGATGAATGTACACGTATCGTCACTTTGTTACAAGAAGGCAGAAGTCAGAGATATACAGCAAGAAGAACAGGCGTGTCACTATCTACGGTGCAGAGGGTCCTCCAACGTTTCCTACAAACTGGCAGGAACCTTCGAAGACCAGGAACCGGCAGGCCGAGATGTACTACGGCTAGAGAAGATCGATTTATTGTAACAACAATGCTCCGAAATCGGCATCTCACTGCAGTTGAAGTCAAAAACCAACTTCGGGAGACCCGAAGAGATGACATCAGCGACTGTAAGGCGGCGGCTTCGTGAAGCTAATTTGACCCGACATAGACCGGCAAATGGCCCAAAACTTGACAGAGGGCATCGAACTGCAAGGAAACTTTACGCACGCGAATACAGGCGATGGGGTGCCGAAGAATGAGCAAGAGTTATGTTTTCTGACGAATCCAGATTTATGCTCTATGCAAATGACGGGCGGCGAAGAGTTTACAGACGGCCAGGTGAACGTTTTATTCCAGCCTGTTTTGAAGAAAAAGTTGCTTTCGGCGGTGGGTCTGTTATGGTTTGGGCTGGAATCTCTTCAGAGAGTCGCACGCAATTAGTTTTGATAGAAAATGGAACGTTAACTAGTGCCAGGTATGTGGAAGAGATTCTTAATGAGCATGTAGGCCCATATTTAATTAATATGGGTGAAAACTCAATGTTCATGCATGACAACGCCAGGCCACACACCGCACAGATTGTGGAAGATTATTTTGAGGAGGTGATGCCAACCTCCTCAAAATAATCTTCCACACACTATGAACTGGCCCTCGAGAAGCCCGGACCTAAATCCGATTGAGCACGTATGGGACGAGCTCGGAAGGCGTGTAAGAAATCGAAACCCCGCCCCAGCTACACTTAGAGACCTGAAACAGGCGTTAGTGGAAGAATGGGCTAATATCCCGCAAGAACGCATAAGAAACTTATTAATAAACAGTATACCCAATCGTTTAGAAGCTGTAAGAAGAGCCCGAGGAGGCAATACGAAGTATTGATATGTTTTATTTTTTTTTGTTTTTAGTTTTGTGTGTGAGGTACCACGGTTGCTTTTTACCTGTAATTAATTGATATCGTGTTTACTATGTTAATTAAATAAACAAGTGAATATCATCTCTAACTCTTGACGTTGTTTTATTAACTATGCATTTATCTATAATATACAATTTAATTCAGGCTCCTAGCTTTATTATTTTAGGAGATATTATAGTTTTTCGTACTGCTCCGAATTATTTGCACGCGAGTGTAACTAATAATTATTAGCGGTAGTCTTTTTCCAATTCCTTTCATTAGAAAAGACTTCCGCTAATATTATATTAAAATAATACCTATAGTTTTTTTATTACATTATTATTATAAACTAATTACTTATATACTAAATGCCTATAAATAAAACTAAATTAAAAACTAACAAACTGTTACTAAAAATATCTAAAATATATCTAAATAAAAACTTTTTACAAAAAAAAGATAAACCGACTTCAAAAAGGATAAAATAAACTATTATATTATTTATATGCGTTACAAACTGATATGTTTGAAGTCGGTGCCAAGCCAAAAAGTTACAATACCGGCAAATCAGCTTCAAGTCTGAAAATCACAAAACAGTTAATACGAACGAGGCGTATGTGTTCAGTGAACTGTTCTTCATATTATAGAACTATTCTAATACGGTATTGACTGCACGTAGGTTTTCATTCAAGTACAGAGAGAAAGTATAATCACGCGTCTTATGATGTTTGTTAATAAACTTTTTTACTAGTTTTCGGACTAACCATATCTCGAACGGAGCCCGGCGTGCTTCGGTTTGAATTATTTATCCTACTTCATCTAAGGTGTAATATCGAAGTGTAAAGGAATTCAATTGCAAGATTGATATATCTATACTCAGAGACACGGGGTGTGTGGGGCCCATCTTTTCAGTAGAAAAAGGCGCGATATTTTTAAATTTTCTATGGAAGGAATACGTGTTTATATATTTTGCCGCCTTTTTCTGATTATTGACAAAGTAGACGTGTATCAGAGTATATATACATGGGTAGCTCTTTTCATCAAAATTGGATTAGTAGTTTAGATGTGAAAATGTAACAGATAGATTCACATTCGCCTTTGCAATATAAGTAGGAATCATAATGTTATGTGATTTTCAGACTTGAAGCTGATTTGCCGGTATTGTAACTTTTTGGCTTGGCACCGACTTCAAACATATCAGTTTGTAACGCATATAAATAATATAATAGTTTATTTTATCCTTTTTGAAGTCGGTTTACCTTTTTTTTGTAAAAAGTTTTTATTTTTCCATTTTTAGTGGTTATAAAATTATCATAATCGGACAACGGATATCGCAATAATCGGTGAAGATATATAAGAAAAAGTTCATGATACGTACTCACTGTAAGGAAAGTTCCACATATCATATGTGGTCTTCATCATTAGGTCCACTCCATCAAATTAGTGGTTTTGGAGAGGAAATGCTTGAGTTGCTTAAAAAAACAACCAAATCACCATACATGTGCCTTTAAAAATTGAGAAGTTCCCTCAATTCCTCATGGATCCCATCATCAGAACAGCACCAGATTAATGTGGAGCCATCTTAAAGGTAGTTACTTTCAAACAAAAGAAGAATTCCTCAAATTGGACCACGGGTCTCGGAGTAATCGCTCAACATCCTACATTTAAAAAAAATCATCATCCATATCATCAAAACAACCATCATCAAGAGGTCCACTTCATCAAATTGGTGGTTTTCGAGAGAAAATCCTCGAGTTGCTTAAGAAAACACCCAAATCACCATACGTATGCCTTTACAAATTGAGGAGTTCCCTCAATTCCTCATGGATCCCATCATCAGAACAGCACCAGATTAATGTGGAGCCAACTTAAATGTATTTACACTCAAAAAAAGAAGAATTCCTCAAATTGGACCACGGGTCTCGGAGTAATCGCTCAACATCCTACATTTTAAAAAAAACATCATCATTATCATCAAAACAACCATCATCAAGAGGTCCACTTCATCAAATTGGTGGTTTTCGAGAGAAAATCCTCGAGTTGCTTAAGAAAACACCCAAATCACCATACGTATGCCTTTAAAAATTGAGGAGTTCCCTCAATTCCTTATAGATCCCATCATCAGAACAGCACCAGATTAATATGGGACCACCTTGGAAGTAGACCCTTTCAAACAAAAAAAGAATGATTCAAATCGGATCACGCGTCTCGGAGTAATCGGTGAACATACATAAAAAAAAGCCCAAACCGAATACAGAACCTCCTCCTTCTATGAAATTGAAGTCGGTTAAAAATCGGGCCGCCGCGGTATGGCGCCGAGGATGCTGGCAGCATTTTACCGCTGTATATTATATTAGTTACATTAAAGTTTATTTAGTTTTATACCTAAGTTTCTTTTTGTTACAAGTTGTGATGCAATATACTAGAGATGCAGCGAATAGTTGTTTGGCCGGATATCCGGCGCCCGGATATTCGGCCAGAAGTTTAACCTAAAGTTAAGCTAATTCGAGTAAGCGAGTGGCACTCCGTGCAGCTTGTAACATGTTCAAGAAATTGTAAGCTACCTAAAGTAATATATACTCTTTATTGAATGGAAGAATCATGTGACGTAATCAAAGTTATTTTACTATAGTTGGGTTTATACTCTAACATAATGAGCATAAAAAATACTTCCAATATTTTTTTATTTTTTTATTTTTATGTATGTTCACCGATTATTCGAAGACGGCTGGACCGATTTGGAAAATTCTTTTTTTGTTTGAAAGAGTATACTTCACAGTTGGTCCCATTGTAACCAGGTCAGGATCTGATGATGGGATCCTGGAGAAATCGAGGGAACTCTTCAACTATTATAGGCACACCTGTAGTGATTTGAGTATTTTTTACAGCAGCTCGAGCATTTGGTGTTGGAAAGGTGGATTGCTTAGTGAAGTCGGTTCTTTTTTGTTTAAAATTATGTTGTGTCTTTTATGTTTTGAGTCATGCCATGTGGTTTTTCGGTTTTAGATTTGTACTGTATTTTTTTTTCTTTTAATTAATGGCTTTTACTCCTCGCCTATTTTAGCGAGGTGAATTCTGCCAATGTCAAGGTACACTTAGGATTTTATTCATTTTTGTAAAATGAAATAAAAGCAACGTTGTTCGGTTAAGGCCTTGTTGATTGTAAAGTGATAGCCTCCTTACAAACACGTGGGTGGCCGGGACCCCGGATAACCGTTTGTTCAACTAAAGAGTGGTTACTCGCGTTTTGGGACTAATTTTTCATTAGCTGCACACTTGTTCGTTAGGTCACCGCACAATAAGCTATCAATATTACAAACTGAACTACGTAAATGAGCAAAAAACAAAAAAACTATTCCAAAGACGATGCAGCCATCTTGAAGCTCAAACGATTAACCTGTACTGTATTTAATGTAATGTTTTGAGAAATAAATTGACATATTACCTAAAAAAGTTACGTACCCTCCGGGATGATAATCAGGTTAGCTGTCAAACGGGTATTTTGCTAAACACAGTTTTGAGCGCTTGTGTTTATAGTTGGCTGAAAGGCAGGATAAAGAAACGAGATTGACTACAAACAGGTACAGAACGCATATCATGGTTGTCATTTTATCGCCTATCACGTCATGCGTCAATTTCGCACATACATACTTGTTAGAACGTGACAGCTATGGTGATAAGCGATAAAAATCCGACATATTAGGCTAGCAGAGCAGGTCTACATAGGTTCTAAAACAAATATTTTGATGCGTTTGTGTAGCGTGATTAACAACACCAACACAAACTTCGACGATAACAACTAACATCCCCTTTACAATGTCTACTTGATCAAGTTACGTGCCCTCCGGGATGATAATCAGGTTAGCTGTCAAACGGGTATTTTGCTAAACATATAGTTTTGAGCGCTTGTATTTACAAAGTTGTTGAAGACAGGATAAAGTTGGATTAACTTTCTGCAGTTTAGGATTATTCCTTTAACTTTTTAAATGTTTACTAGTTTAAAATGTGTTTCTGCTAGGTACTAAGGTATATTTAAGAACTTAGATTACATGGTATTTATTATGGTTTCAATTATCTACAGCCATCGGGTTTTCGTATTTAAATTCACACATATTATTATGATTTGGCCAGAATCGAAGGTCAGTGGAGCATATAATAGAGAGAGAGATAATCATAAGTCATAAGTTACTGTATTTTACGTACGCTAGTATTAACAGCTCAGAAAAAGGGATGGGGAAGTACTTACCTACAGCTTTTTTATTCTACTGTTACTGACAAAACCGGTTGGGCATATTATTATGGTTTTCAACCAACTTCAAGATTTCGAAGGAGGAGGTTATCAATTCGTCGGGATCTTTGTTTTTGCTATTTTTTTTTATGTATGTTCACCGATTATTCGAAGACGGCTGGACCGATTTGGAAAATTCTTTTTTTGTTTGAAAGCGTATACTTCACAGTTGGTCCCATTGTAACCATGTCAGGATCTGATGATGGGATCCTGGAGAAATCGAGGGAACTCTCCAACTATTATAGGCACACCTATGGTGATTTGAGTATTTTTTACAGCAGATCGAGCATTTGGTGTTGGAAAGGTGGATGCTTAGTGAAGTCGGTTCTTTTTTGTTTAAAATTATTTTTAATAAACCACGATATTACTTGCCCCTTGTTTTCTATTCGTACGTATTCTAAAAAAAACAATAAATTGTGACTGCCGAAAAGTACTTATACTTTAAGGTACTTAGTCTAATTATATATTGTTCAACTGAGTAAAACAATAAACAATATTGACTTTTATGCTTTGTAAAACAAGATGTTGCTTAAGCCCCTGTTAATTGCTGGCTGTCCTGCTCTTACTAAAGGCATTAAAGCGAGAAGTGCGACTTTATTATCTATATTGCGAGTACTGAAATGAAATCCCTCTAAATTGCAACCGGGCTGAATTGATTAAGTACGAGTATGTACATCAAGTTAATTTAATAATAAATAGGTTAGAAAATGAGTCGTGTAAGGAATAAGTAGAACAGTTTTTTTTTTTCATACATATTTTTAAGCAAGAGTTAGGTATGTTTGTCTACAGCAATTTTAATAAAAATTGCCGTAGTTTAGGTGGTATTTTTAGGATAAATTATTTAGATAATATAAAACATATTGGAGAGCATAACCTATAATAATAAAAAATCAAGCGACGAGTTTTCACGAATCAACGTCCTCACTAAACTAGCTCTGCAATAATTGAGTTTTCGGGTATTAAATAATAATAAATGTGTACCAAATGTATTTCTGACTCTGCGAGACTCTTACGTCAAAGAATATAAGTAGGTATGAAGATATGCAGAAACCCGAAGTGAATTGCGATACGGCAGGATAGCCGACGGGCCATGCACGAATTAAGTAATTATTCCAATTTGGGACAGGGCAGCCGCTTTGAGGCCCGCTCCATTCATACCCTTGTTGACTACAATGCTAGAGTGTATCGATTTAGATTTTCATTTTTATTGTAACCTGTGTTTAGTGAATTATTATGGAGACTTGCAGATCCGAAGTAAACTGCGATACGACAGGGATAGCTGAAGGACCATGCACGTAGTAATTAATCCAATTTGAGAGCGACGGCCGTTTTGAGGCCTACACTTGTTGACTACAAAGCTAGAGTCTCTGTATTGATTTCTCTAGGTTTTCTATTTTATTTTAACCTGCGTTTAGTGAATTATATCACGTAGATTATGGAGACTTGCAGACCTGAAGTAAACTGCGATACGACGCAGGGATAGCTGAAGGACCATGCACGAACTAATTATTCAATTTGGGACACACGCCGCTTTGAGGCTCGTCCCATTCATAATCTTTTTGACTACAAAGCTAGGGTGCATTGATCTAGATTTTCTAATAAATAAAAAATACGTACCTGTGTGTTTTTAAAAGTTTGAATCAAAACATATTCAAAATAGGTTCAACAGTCTCCTTGACCCTGCCTACGAATCAGGAGGTTTCGGGTTCGAATCCCGGTCGATGAAGGATTTATTTGTGTGCTTATCAGAGATATTTGTGACTGAACTATGAATGTTTTCTATGTAGTTATTTAAGTATTTATTTACTATATAACATATCGTCGTCTAGTACCCACAACACTAGCCTCACTGAGCTTACTGTGGGACTAGGTCAGTTTTTGCAAAATAGTGCCATAATATTTATTATTATTTTATTTATTCATTAGGAAGTAACCTACCTGTGTGGGTATGTAAAACCCCAGTGGATTTTCTAAACATTTTCTATTTTTAACCTCGGCACAGAAAGGGAATGTTACTTTATTTAACACGTAAGTACCTACCTATGAGTATATCTACCATCACTCTCTCTCTCTCTCTCTCCATCTATTTCTATCTCCCTCTTTCTCTCTCTCTCTTTGATTTTCGTCTAATCTAGTACTTAATAATTTTCCAATTGTTTGTTTCAATATATACATTCCTTTAAAAGTTTATGTTAAAAGTAACAAATAGTTTTAAACATAACTCAGTACTTATACCAGTTTCTATTGTGTTAAATTAGACTAAGTATATTCGGGCATTGAAGTTGACTGGTAAATTTAATTTTTATTTATTTCTAGTCTAGTCTAGTCTGCCAGTTCCTGCATGGCCGGAAGTGCCCGGCAGACTGGTTAGACAGTAACGAGTTTGACCCCAAATTTACGTCACTTTTAAACCAGCCTGCCAGGCACTTCCGGCCATGCAGGAACTGGCAGACTGGGTTTTTCTCTACCTACATACAAATTGCTATTTGTTACCACAAGTGTCATCTTTGTATCAAATGACGTACACTGAGAAAAAAATGTTGTTGGGCGTAACAATAAAACTTAAACGCTATACAACCGTCTATGGAGCTTGGTCTATAGTACAACGTTTATGTTGTCAAACTCTTATTGTTAATCTGACAATATTATATAAATAACATTTTCACTTTGTTATTATTACAATGCTTTATATGTTGTCGTTACAACAATATAAACTTTGTGATATTGGCAACTTTTAACCTAGTACGTTCTGGTTTAAGTTGCTACCTAGACAAAATTGCTTTGTGCAAATGACAAAGTAACTTTGTTATTGTATTGTTTAAATTATGTTCTTGCAACAAATTTGTATTGTATTGTGGCAATACCACAAAATAGTTTTTGTTAACCTAACCAAATAAACGTTGTTATAATAGCAATGTGCTTTGTTTTGGCATCAAATCTTTGAGGTCACTATTCTGCTAACGTAGTTAATCTAACCAAATTAAACGTTGTCATAGCAGCAAAATGCTTTGTTTTGGCATCAAATCTTTAGGTCACTATTCTGCTAACGTTGTTAAATTAACCAAATCTTACGTGGTCGCAATAGCAACATGCTTTGTTTCGGCATCATTTTTTATAGTCATAATGACAAAGGCACTTTGTTATGCTAACCATCTGGTATTTCTGTTTCAAGATACAATTTATTGTTATTCATACAACATTAGTTCAATATTTTAATAACAACGACCTTCAACTTAAATTTTCGACATTTTAATTTATATCTCGCAATTGGATAATTATGCAAAAGACCAATTTCTATAAATTGCATATTTTTCAATTGCGAGAGACCAAATAGTTAAAATGTCGATCAATCGTGGTTCAAGGCCGTTGACATTATTAAAGGGTGAGCCAATGTTTTATGAATAACATTATGTACCTAAATGTTATGTTGAAACAGAAAAAACAAAAAGCAGTGCCAATCATGACCAAACTGCGAGCTAGTACAAACCATTACGACCCAAAAAAATGATGCTGAAACAAAGCATGTTCCTGTTGCGCGATTATTACATCAAGAAACAGCGTTTCACGTTAGCAAAACAGTGACCTAAAAATATTTAGGGAGAATAAAACGTAAGATCAAACCAAAAAGTAATATATTTTCGTTTATTTTAAAATGGACGTTTCAAAGTATATTGCAGAGCCCTCAATATCAGCAACTTCCATGATGGTGACTTCTTTGGTGCCGAAAAGCATTTCCCTTTGATTACAGTATGTTCCTATGTCTGAAACTGTCGCAACACGAGCCAGGTAATCATGTCTTGCTCTTCTTTGGATAATTTCCACACATTTCTCTTCGCCTACTGAAAAATAAATTAATATAAGTTTTTTGACAAACGTTTCATTTTTGACATAAGCTTTTAGGGTCATATTACTCATCCAAACAATTATAACAGACTCAAACACAATTAGGTTTTGTTGTTTTATTGCAGAGTACTTATATTCACCTCCAGTGTCCAACAATCAGATCAGCTCGATGGTACCAAAACATTGCATTTTTATCCGAGTTACGAAGGAATGAAAATTTTCAGATCGGTCAGAAATCGGGAGCTGGTTTAAAATTCAGATGCAAGTTTTGAACCGTGTACTAATACATAAACCTTAAATATACTACTGTCCTGACTGTTTTACGAAACGTGCTACTGTATAAAGTCGTCATGAGCAACCTTTTAAAACGGCAGAAATTATTTGAAGAAATACAAAACATAAAATACATATTTAGGATCTTACCAGAGGCCAAATCGAGAAGGTCGATGGTTGATAATTCAGCCTTGTTACATTCTCCTCTTTCAACGAGTACTCATAGTTTCAGAATCTTCAACTTTATAAGAGGAAATCTTTCTTTATATGTTTTATTTGCTGCTGGGTACACACATTGAAAGTCAGGCGACACCTGAAACAAACATATATCATAATGCTACAAACAACAACACACTTAAATATAATTACCACGGTAGACCTTATGGCAATGTTAAAGTGAAAATGAAAATAATTATTAATTATTCTTCAATTTAGGTACTTTACAATGCACTTATGAAAATAAAAAAGAAACTATAGCGGGTCTGGCTGTATATAAACACCGGCACTGATATTAAAAATGTTTATTTAAACAAATTGAACACAAATGGGTTATACAGACACAAGTCTAGCTAATATTTTAAAGTCTAGGTTAACAAAGTAACGAATGGGTATCGTAGGTCGGTGGCACGCGAGTACAGCGTGCTTACCATGCGGCGGTGCGCTGCCCACTGGCGAGAGCACTTGAAACGCTCCGCGGTGATACAAGATGGCGGCACACGCCAAGGCCTAGTTGACCCACGGTTTAGCTTATTAAGAAGCGAGCCGGGGGTCTACCTCTAGTGGTTCTTACGGAAACACGCCGAACAGGCGTGTCGTCAAGGTCACGCGCTATAAAACTACTTCCAATTCTAACCCTACAGCTCCTACATAGATATTTTTTCAATACATACATCTTACAACTATCATGCATTTTTTTACTAAGATTATTGACATACAGTAGGTACGGTTACACCGTATGTAATTTAGATACATTAGATTACTCATACGGGACGTTACTATTGTCATACTCGTACCAATAAAGTCTGCCGATGGTCAGTAAAGTATTTCGTTGATGGCAGATACCCACGTACTTACAAATCATAAATAAAATCGTAAATACCTATTTAAGAGATTAAGTTAAATTATCAGTTACTTGTGCTATTACTTGTGTGCAAGATGGCGCGCGGCCGCGTGGTTGCCCAGTTAGACCGAATGTTTAATATAGATAGTGTTGTATGTAATGAGCTAAAGAAAAATTGTGCAACCTAATGAAGAGTTCAATCTGGAATGCATACAATTTTGCATTCGACAGTCCTGCGCACGCGTGTAAAATGGAATTGAAGTACAAAATTACCTAATTAATAAAAAATAATGAGTAGTTACTTACCAAGCATGCTAGGGATTAGGTGTACAAGCCTTGCAGAAACCAATCTTGCAGAAACACGCCCACCTCGACAGACATTCCTATTCAAAACCACAACACTAAGCACTTATTACACCGCCCGCGCTCCGTCACGTCCTCCACTTCCGGCATCCATTGGCAACTGACCTGTACAACGTCGTTCCGTTCCCCGCCTCCCCTCCATTCCGCGCATTTTGTTAATGCGTTAATGTAATTTTGTCAATTTTTTACATTGTCAATCTAACAATAAAACCATTTAATGCAGATACAAATGTGCTTTGTTAAGTAGTTGACTTTGTTGCCGTACTAATGTTCAACTTGTTAAATTCACAAAATTCAATTGTCAAGTCAACAAACCCAAAAATATTGTCTTGGTGACAAAATACGACTTGTTAATAGTTGTTGACTTTGTTGCCGTACTAATGTTAATTTAGTTAAATTCACAAAATTCAATTGTCAAGTCAACAAACCCAAAAATATTGTCTCGGTGACAAAATACGACTTGTTAATACTGCAATATATATTTGACAACAAAAACGTTGTGATAGTAAATAGACCCGCTTTGTTACAAATGCAATACTTATTGTGCCTACAACAAAAAAAAACCTGACAAAGCGTATTTTGTGACTTTGTTAGCCATTATTTTTCTCAGTGTAGGTAAATCTGGTAAATGCCATACATTTTTTACACCGGAGGTGGTACTTTTTTGTGCTTACGGCCAATTCTTTTTTTTATATTCGAAACTCAGCATCACGTTTATGAACATGTGCCATGGAGCTTATCTTTGTATCACGTAAAGTAGCATCACGTATCATACAGTCTCCACCCGTAATATAGGGAAAATGAATAGATAAATAGGACTAAAGCGTGGCTTCGCGTTACACGGTGCCGTAGCCACGCGCACACACGGACCACTGGGCACGGCTATTTTAGGATGCCAGTGAAATACACTTACTTTTTACTTTGCTTTCAGTTTTCATTAAATTTACGAGTACACATAACTTGACATTAGATTGCCTGCAATTTGTTATTGGCAGAGGGAGCAGGATATTGTTTTTATAAAAACAATCGTCTCTAAGAATAAATAGTGGTAATGGCGGTAGTACTATTATTTATTCTGTGGTTAAGGGTAAAATCACATAGAAACAGTAAACACCCCCGACAGTATCAAACCACATAATAAATAATATAGTACTACCGTTATCAAACCGCGCGTGCCAGTTTCTTAAATACATACTACTTATGTGAAACTCATTTATAGAAGAAGATAAATAATACAAAAATGAAAGGAAGCATCACTAATACTCGGCCAATTTTTTTTATCCTTCAATGAGTAGACCTTTTGTATTTTAGCGATCAATTTCTGAGAGTGGAAAGTTACGAGTTCATCATTTGAATGGTTAATACCTGTGGCTTAAGCTACAAGTGACAATTTACATGTGGTAGTCCCTCTTTAACACATAGGGTTAGAAAGAGACTTTCGTTTGTAAATTGTCACACATTTTCTACTCATATTTATTACAGGAACCACCCGTTACAGGCTAACATATTATGTATAATATTTAAACTCAATTGTTTTCTAAGCATACTTAACTTATTAAAAGACAGACGCATGAATTTATTCCCTCGTCCCCCGTTGTTTCTTGTATCAACATGTCCATAACAGGCCGGTCCATGCTACGGATTGTAATTTGTGACTATATTAAGAATCGGGTATTGGGATGCTCTCTGTTTTGATTGTCAACCGACTTCAAGATTTCGAAGGAGGAGGTTATCAATTTGTTGGGCTCTTTGTTTTTGCTTTTTTTATACATATTTACCGATTATTTGAAGACGTCTGGCCCGATTTGGAAAATTCTTTTTTTGATTGAAAGAGTATATTTCACAGTCGGTCCCATTGTAACCAGGTCAGAATCTGATGATGGGATCCTGGAGAAATCGAGGGACTCAACTATTATCAAATAGCACTAGACCCTACTCATAGTGTTGTGTTCCTGCTGGTGAGCAAGGTTGCCAAAGAGCTCAGAGGACCCAGTATGTTGATGATGAGGGACCCTCTTGTTCCTTTAGACGTCAACACAGTGAATCCTCCTTTTTGTAAAGGGTCGGCAAGGCGCATGAGACTCCTCTGGAGTTGCAGGCGTCCATAGGTTACGGTAACTGCTTACCATCAGGCGGGCCGTATGCTTGTTTGCCACCGTCGTGGTATTTAAAATTGCAGTAAAACACTTCTATAATTGCATTAACACGTTTAATTTTGAAGACAAAGAAAAAATATTTAAGATTAGCAAAAATAGTCAATTATTTAAAATTTAGCATTTCACGTAAAAATCACAATAACGGCATCTATATAAGGATATTTCACATTCAATAACTTCCCTAGTGGTCAGAATGCAATTAAATTACAATAATAAAAATATTTAAAATTAGCACTTCACTTAAAAATGAAGACAACTGTACCTATTTCACATTCACATTCAACAACCTCCCTAGTGGTTAGAATGCAATTAAATTACAATAATAAAAATATTTAAAATTAGCACTTCACTTAAAAATAAAGACAACTGTACCTATTTCACATTCAATAGTTAGCAAAACTGGTAAGTAAAAATAAAGACTCGGCTGGTAATAATTTGGCTGCAGGAAAATAATGGGTTAATGAGGCGGGTGATATGGATGGTGACAGATGATGCGCTGGCTGAACGTAGCCTAAATTAAAGAGCCAGGTCTTTACACGCCCGTCAAACGAGGCAATTGGAATTTGGGGAAATTTAGCAAAACAACAAAAAAAACTATTATGGCACAAAAATACTCGATACAAAGAAAAGGAATCGGATTTATAACGTTTTTAAAAATAATGTAAATAACTTGATATTCTCGAAAGCAGGATGGCTAAAGCTGTTGTTTTAAATTAAAAAGAGTTCGTGGGCAAGTGTCCGCTTTGATTTAGGCGGACCCAATAGCTCGCTGAACTCCTTTTCTCACTTGGAGAGCCCGCTGGATGCGGACTCTAATTCTCCGATGAATGGTGAAGAAACCCGCGGAAAACGCGGCAGTTGCAGACCGTCTCGCCGGTCCGGCACCCACAAGTGCCTTCCGGAATCCTTCCGGCTCAGGCGGTCCCTCTGGTTGCCTTTTTGTCCGGCGACATATTTGGTTTTTTAAAATTTGTATTTAATAATGTATTAGCACTTGCTATATAATGTTTGAGCGCAAAGATCTACAGAAATAGATCGCACTTCAACTCGATGCAACTAAGCAAATTACAGCAAAACTCTCAGACAAAACCAGAATATCTGTTTTTCTTTAAAAATCTCCCGTCCCTCTGACACACTCAATCAAAAATCAACTTTTTTCTTTTTGACAATCTGGAATACCTCAAAAATTCACATTCAAAATTAGCGCGAGTATTATCTAAATTTTATAACTGCCAGACGTATTACAAAATGCGGACTGATATAAGCGCCATCTACCTGTAATGCCGTGAATCACAATGTACGCTTTTTATATATCAACCGTGACCTAGCCTTAGACCTCCCTTAGACACAGAAGTTCAGAAGTTCTAAAGAAAGTCGACAGATGTCGTACGATACGTAGCGTCATGCTACAGCATCTCCCTACCAAACAAAGAAACAAACGAACAACAACACAAGAAAACACAAGAAAACTAACCCCAAGCAACAAAAAAAAACACAACTTAATGCTAAGGCCAAAAAAGGTACAACAAGAGAACCCTAAACGAATTCCAAAAAAACAAAACTAACCAGTTATTATCATTACCCCTAAAGACTAACCTAATAGATTAACAAGATGACAAAACGCTAACCAACGCGTCACGCGGTCCAAGACGTGACGGCCGGGATAGGACAGAAACTGCACCTGGCCACAGATCTTAATCCCTCACATCGAGTCATCAAATTATACAACCAGGCTATCATAGACCGGGAAAGATAAACGAAGCCTTAAGCACCAACGGTAAAAAAAGTCAAATCTGGAAAAAGGAGCAAGGAAACGCTCAAACGAAAACAAAAAAACGATAAGAAACGAATCAAGCAAGGATTACCGACAAGGGAATGGCGGACTAAAGCGCATTTTAGAATTTTGAGAAAACTGAACGGGCCGAAAGAAGAAACTATTTCAAGATATCTTTAATATGATAGGTACCGACGTGCTCGGAATCGGTATCAGCCAGTACATATACCTGTGGAGACACCCGTCTAACCACACGGCACCGAACGAAACGTGGAGCGAATTTACCGCCTCGAAAAGGATCAGCGGATCCGCGGTGGAAATTCCGGCGCCAAACGATTTGGTCACCAACGATTCTTGGCGAAGAACGGTTCGTGTTGAACTTGGCGGCGTTACGATGAAAGGCTAAAGCCATCGAATCAGAAACTTTATCGTACACCTCACGAAGCGTCTGAAGATTCGAAGCGCGTTCCATCCGGCTGAGTCCCACATCTTGGTCCACAACCTGATTCTCAACACGTTCACGAATCATTGACAACTCGCGGTCGTACATCAAAAAATTCGGTGTATAAGCAGTAGCCAAATTTATACAAGAGTTTAAATAAAGAGCGACCCGGTGTAAATGATCCGACCAACTGCGTTGGTCATTTTCAACTAAAATGCTCAAAGTAGTAATCACGACCTGGTTATATCTCTCCACAACATTCGCTTGTGGCGAATAATATGGGGTATAACACGGACCTGGAATATTATATAGTGGACCTGGGTATGTCCTTAAACTACGTCCGGACCTGGGTATGTCCTTAAACTACGCCAAAAAGAGAGGTATGGGCACTGCGAATGGCATCTCGCTAAGTGTGGTAGGGCACGTTCAGCGAATGTCATCGCTCAAATCTGGAGCAGAGCCCGACTGGGGAAGTACCTCCACCTTACAGAAAACCACAGCCAAATAGCACTAGACCCTACTCATAGTGTTGTGTTCCTGCTGGTGAGTAAGGTTGCCAAAGAGCTCAAAGAGGACCCAGTGTGTTAACGATGAGGGACCTTCTTGTTCCTTTAGTCGTCAACACAGTGAATCCTCCTTTTTGTAAAGGGTCGGCAACGCGCATGTGACTCCTTTGGAGTAGCAGGCGTCCATAGGTTACGGTAGCTGCTTACCATCAGGCGGGCCGTATGCTTGTTTGCCACCGTCGTGGTATAAAAAAAAAAAAAAAAAAAAAATTATAGCTCGCCAGGAAATCCAGAAATTGACGACTATGAAAAACTGTAGCGTTGTCACAGAGAATGTTAGTAGGAACGCCGTACCGCAAAATAACCTCCGACTCTAATGCCATCGATATTGACCTCGCATTCACCAACTTCAAAGGGACCAACCAAACAAATTTGGTAAAAACGTCAACCAAAGTCAAAATATAACGACACCCATTACGGCTAACCGGTAAAGGACCAATTAAGTCAATGGAAAGAAGATCCATTGGAGCCGCAACACGACGAGGAAATAAGCGAAGTCCACTAGTATAAGTCACGAGCTTTTAAATACGTTTTCATAACACCAGGATGAACGTTGGGAAATCCATTATGAATTTCAGCAACCGCCTCTCTAGTCCTTGAAGCAGGGAGAACTATACGCCATGGATTAGGTGCTAAAGGGTTTTCGATAGATACCCTGCGCATTAAGACACCATCCCGAAGAGCAAATGCAGTAAACATTTGAGGATTGTCCAAAACTCCCTGGTAAATTCGTTCATACCAAGGATCTCCAGAAGGATCCATGCCACGCGCGAATGAGATAAGCCCAACTTGAGCGCGGGACAAGGCGTCAGGAACAACATTAAGGACACCTTTTTTATGTTCAATCTCAAAGTTATATTGGGAAATCAAAGTTGCCCAACGAGCCAAGCGCCCGGTAGGATTATCAAGGGTGATCAACCATTTAAGAGCAATATGGTCAGTAATGATCTTAAACCTCATTCCATCGAGATATCCGCGGAAATGCTTTATGGAATCAACAACGGCGAGAAGCTCATGTTCGGTTGTCCCGTATCCACGTTCAGCTTTAGTGAATAAACGAGAATAATAAGCGATTGGATGTTCAACGCCGTCAAACTCTTGAGCCAGGACCGAGCCTAAGCCAACCTGGCTAGCGTCACATTGAAGGATAAAAGGTTTCGAAAAATCCGGGCAAGCCATCAACGGAGCGCTCATCAAGGCATCCTTCAATTTAGAAAAAGCTTCACTAGCACTATCGTTCCAATCGATGGGACCACGTCCCTTTCTCTTACCGATAAGTGCCGTCACAGGAGCAATAATCGAAGAAAAACCATCCACGAAACGGCGATAATACGAACACATACCAATGAAAGCACGTAGAGACTTGGCAGAAGAAGGGGTAGGGTAATCCCTAATAGCTTCTAATTTCTTCGGATCAGTTTGAAGACCACGCTCATTGACGATGTAGCCGAGATACTTCAATTCAGACTTACAAAACTCGCACTTATCTAAATTAACCGTAAGACCAGCTTCTTTCAACCTATCACGAATCTTACGAATAAGCCGCATATGACTGTCAAAATCACGAGACACCAAAATCAAATCATCAACATAGCCGAAGATAAAATCCTCAGACTCAGGGGTATATTCAAATTTGGTGTTATACTCGGTTATACTCGGTGTAATCAAAAACTGATACGAGAAATATGTATTCTGCATAATAATTAATAACGTAATTTGTTAAATATTGTTCAGTATTAAAAGATATAAATATTACGAAGTGAATGGGTATATTTACTCTTTAATTAATTCAAAGTGCCAATAAAATCGTGTAAAACAAATGAAACACGTTCTCTAATTATGATGAAAGTTACTTAAACTTATGAATAGTAAGTAACGTCAAAGTAACCGTTAAAAAAGTGACCTTGGAGGAAAATTAATAAAGTTCAAAATTGCACGCTTGATGTCCGTCGTCAAGTCAAAGGTACATCTTTGACTTGACGACGAAAAATAGTGTAAATAGATTGGAAGACAGACAGACAGAAGGACAGCGCAGCGACATTAATAAAAATAATAGAACAAAGAAGTATTTTGTAACGAAACCTTCGTAAAAAGGTACCATTTAGCGGAAGACGCTTACGTCGTACTTACGTTGTAAATATTCCATATTGTATTCGAATTTCGAGCAAGAAATGCGCTACAACAAATAAAACTCATAAAATATTCGAACATTACACACGTAAAGTATCTAAGTTAAGTAGACATAATAATCCTATATTCAGCAGCTCTTACGATCCCCTTTGATATACCGCCCGTACCCGTTGGAATCAAAATACAACGAGGATAATGAACTTTATTTCACACACCACACACACAGGTAGAGTCTGTCCGGAAAGAGAAGTATCGTGGTTTATATGGGAACTCATACATTCTACGACACTTCTCTTTCCAGACACACTCTACTCACATTCATTATCTCCTTTGTCCTTAAGAAAGCAAAAAAAATCTCATTTATTTGATAAATTATTTCAATTCTTCATAGGAGCTGTATTCTAAATTCAAAATATTGATTAGTTACGGATATGCTATCAATTTTAAACAAGTCGTTATTCTGAAAACCAATGTTGCTAAAAACGTTCGATATAACGCGCGTTGCGACAAGGACGGGTTTTTGATGAGATAAACAATGTTATATGAAATCCATTGTAGCACTAATAATTATATTAAATATGTATTGAGAGTTGCAAAACTTTATTTCAAAAAATCGTAGTATAAAATAAAAAAACTAAAAAAAAATTTAAAAATAATTTAAATTGAATTGATTGCTGTTTAAAAATAATTAAATTGAATTCCACATTTTTTTACTTTACTGGTTGATGACTATTTTGTAACAGTGTTTGCATGGAATGTAAAATTTTCATCCGTCCCATGTACAATGCTATGAGAAATAGACTATATTTACTTAATTACATTGAAGTTAAAGGATTAAAAGGGATTGAAATGAGATATCGCCCTTTAAGATCACTTCACATAAAATTAATCCGAGTGCGAAGCGATGCTCATCCAGATCTTGGGTATCAGGTTAACCTAATTATTATAAAGTAAATACTTTACAAATACTTACTCGTATTCTTTGAAGCCGGTATTTCGTCTCCAGTCTTGTGAAACGTGAAGTGCGTGGAGTCTTTTATCTCTGAGTTGTGATTAAATGTAATCTGAGATCAATGAGTTTAAGGTAACTGGATTCCATGTCAACTTAGTCAACTTGGTACACTTGTCACTTTTACGTTTATCACTTTAAATTTTTGCTTCAGAACATGAAACGAGCGGTCAAAGACATCGGCATCTATTTTGCTCAGAATAATTATTGGCGTAGGTATATTTACGCTTTTTGGGGGTAATTTTATTTTCTTGTGATGGAACAACTAATTAACCATTTTCGGACTTTTTTCCTTCACTTGTTTCAGACCTTTATTTTTGTCAAATTTCATGATTCTAGAGGTCTTCGGGAAATTCCCTATAGGTTTTGTAAGGTTGTAATCGCAATTTTTTTTATGGAACAAAAATAACCATTTTAAGACTTTTCCTTTGCTTAGGTTGTAAAGACCTTCCTTGCTGTAAGAAATAGTAGTTTATGTAACTGTTACGTAATAAGGGTCCTTAAAATACGAGTGTGGTTTTATGAAACGAGCCGCAGGTGATTTTCATAATAAGATCACACGAGTGTTTTAAGGCCTAATTACGTACAGTTGCATACACTGCTTTATCTACACTTATATTATTTATACTAATTGCCGTGTTCGGAAACCATAGAATGGCCGCCATTGCACCGCCATGGCCAACTCGATTGTGCCGGCGGTCGGGAGGGAGAGTGCCGGCGGTCGGGGTGGAGCGTGTCGGCGGCCGCGCGGGCGCGTGCAGGAGTACATTATGTTATCAAAACTCATCAATGTTTGAGCATGTAAAGTTAAAATTACGTTACTGTCACAGATAAAATGCTTATCATAGTAAAATCGGTTGTGGTAATGCTAGCCATTTGCCTACCGTTTTTGAACACGTTTTAGAGGACTTACAATGCGAGTGTAGATAAAAAAAGTTTTGCAAACTACATCTCGCAACTTATGAAATTATGTATTATTAGATGTAAAGCGCTATTTACTGGCAGTAGGTAACTTATATTTTATTAAATGGAAACCCAAAAACAACTTAACTAACAATAAAAATGTAAAATAAATAGTAATTATATGGATATTAAATTATCATCCAATATAACTCAAGTTCTACTGCGTAATCATATGATCCTGCTTAAGTTTAATTAGGTACATCTACCTTAGCTGTTAATTAAGCGTAAATAACCTGAAATGCGATGTTGGAGCACTTTGTTCAGTTGGTGTCAAAGATAAATACCATTATGCACCTTATTACAACGGAGTAAGGTTCAAACGTGTAAACATATCTTTGACGCTGTTTGTACAGGTAATTAGTGATGAGCTGATGAATATGTTTATTCAATGTCAAACCGCCGATACCACATGTATACACATAACTACTCATATTTATTTATGTAGAAATAGTGGGTCATTTGGAGAGGTAAAATATAATGTAAAGTTTTCATGATTAGTGCGAGGCGCTATCTATAATAAATAAATTAAATAAATACTATGGGACATCTTACACAAATCGACCTAGTGCCGGATTTTAATTCTAATAGATATTTGTGCAACGAGAGATCAAAGTTAGTTTTTGCTTCGAGTGTTAATTTTGAGCCCCGAGCAAGCGAAAGATTGTATAATAGAATCTTGAGCGTAGTGAGTGACTCAAAGGCACGAGGTGCAAATAACTTTGGTCTCATGTTGCTCATAGAACTTTTCACCTCAGCAGTGAGAACATAGCAAAATTTTTTTTTACTCCCACTGACTTCCACTCCATCCCGATCAATCCCACTTCACTTCCGCTCAATTTCCGCCACTCCTACTACACTTCCAATCACTTCCGCTCCAATTCCGCCAGTTTCGCTCCACCTCCACCTAGTACCGCTTTACTTCCAATGACTTCCACTCAATTCCCGCCACTTTTAATGAGTTTCGGTCAAGTTCCGCTTCTATCCCGCTAGTTCCGCTCCACTTCCACCTAGTTCCGCTACACTTTCACTCAATTCTCACCACTTTAAATGAGTTCCGCTCAAGTTCCGCTTCAATTCCGCCAGTTCCGCCCCACTTTCACCCAGCTCCGCTCCCCTTCCACTGACTTCCACACAATCCCCGCCACTTTGAATGAGTTCCGCTTAAGTTCCGCTCGAGTTCCGTCAGTTTCGCTCCATCTCCACCTAGTACCGCTTTACTTCCAATAACTTCCACTCAATTTCCGCCACTTTTAATGAGTTCCGCTTAAGTTCCGCTTCTATTCCGCCAGTTCCGTTCCACTTCCACTCAGTTACTCTACACTTCCACTGACTTACAATCAATTCTCGCCACTTTTAATGAGTTCCGCTCAAGTTCCGCTTCTATTCCACCAGTTCCGTTCCACTTTCACCCAGCTCCGATCCACTTCCACTAACTTCCACACAATCCCCGCCACTTTTAATGAGTTCCGCTCAAGTTCTGCTTCAGTTCCGCCAGTTCCACTCAACCTCCACCTAGTACACCGCTTTACTTCCACTGACTTCCAGTCTATTTTCCCCACTTTTAGTGACTTCCACTCCAATTTCGCCACTTATTACAAATAGCAAATTTACTAAAAACTAGTTCCTGCGCCAAATCTTGTGATTAGGTTTCCAAGCTATTTTGGTGTGCATCGGGGGTCTGATATTCAAATGAAAGAGAAAAGTGAGAATATGAAGTTTGAAAATATTATTTTCTCTGTCTTTTTACTGAGGACATTTCAAGGTCATTTTGTCTCACGCTCGCAGCAAAATTGAACTGTTATTGAGCAGCAAAGAAGCCTTGTTCGAACTGCTGAGGTGAAAAATACATTAACAATACATTACACACACAACCTATCTCAAACATAACTCCAACATACAAAAAACAATCAACCAATATTTAAGTTGTAGTATTGGAGTTGGCGTTGGAATATTTTTTAAGCAAATTCTGATATTTCTGATTCAGATGTTTATGCCGTAGCAGTATTGCGTTGTTAATACATTGGAGTTGTATTGAAGTTGGAACGTGTCTATACGTGTTTTAAAGTTAGAATACGGCCCCTAGTCCTACAGTAAGCTCAACAAGAAGGCTTGTGTTGCAGTTACCGGGGGACGATATACAGGTTGTAACAAATATACTGGTGATGCATTGAAGGGCATAATTGGTATCGTATTGCGAGCAAGAAAATGCAGCAGAAAATATTTTTTGACACGATATTTTTAGGGTTCCGTAAATCGAAAGGAAAAAACGGAACCCTTATAGGATCACTTTTTTCTCCGTACGTCCGTCTGTCGAGACCCTTTTTCCCAGAAACGCGTGGAGGTATCAAGCTAAAATTTGTATCAAATACTCAGGTCTACTGTCCCTTGGAGCTGTGAAAAAATCAAACTTCTAAGCCAACGCAATCTAAAGCTACAGCCGTTTATGCCGCTAATTTCCGCTAATTTTCGAAACTCGCAAGGGAATCAAAACCTACAGGGTACTCCCGTGAACTCAGAATTTTGAAATTTGGTATGAAGCAACGTCTTATAGCTCAGATAAAGGAAAAATTGCGAAAACCGTAAATTTTTAGTTACATCATATAATAAAAATATTTTTAATAATTTTAAAGTTACTACCTACCCCTTTCCTCATGAACGCGTAGCTATGACTCGCTTGTCGTGATGGGTGAACTTTTACTTATGCATATACCTAGGTACAGGTTTGTACGGAACCCTCGGTGCGCGAGTCCGACTCGCACTTGACCGGTTTTTTTTTGCATGGGACACGTAGTCCCAGCCGGCAGCCGGCCAACTCGCCATACAAAACCTATTTTTTTTGCTCCGTTTTTCATAATTAGAATATGATACCAATTATGCCCTTAAAAATCCTTTTAAGGGCATAATTGGTATCATATTGGTGATCCCACCAGCATTTTTTTTACACCTTGTATATAATAGATAAATACTTTGATAAATAGAATACATCCATATCTCAGTTACAAAGATCTGTTAAAAAACACGCGAATGCCTTTACCAGGACTTGAACCCAGGACCTCCTGCTTCGTAGGCAGTGTCACTACTGAATAGGCTAGGATGACCTATAGACGTAAGTATAACAGCTGTATAAGGATAAATGCGGATGCTACGCGCATATAACATATATAGGGCGCTGTATTCGTTAAAAAAACATCTGTTATACCATACCATAGACAAAAAGTCTGCTGACTTTGGTATCAACTTGAAACCTTTCATAATGTGTGGGTTTTAAGTTGTAACGTTATTACGTTTAGGTACCTTTCTTTATACAATAAGTAGTAAATAATGATTATGTACAAACAGCCTTTGGTAGACCATATGCCGTTTTAATAGGGATTACAAATGGCCGGTTAACAATGTTGGCGATGGTAGGTAGATTATTAACTGCAACTACATAATGATAGTCTATTAAACTAACGCAATTTTCATAAGTTCCCAACTTGGCTTACGAAGTGCAATACCGAAGTTCACCTATACCATATTAGAGAGAACTTTATGGTGAAACTACAGGGGTATTATATATTTGATTAATAGTATGCAGTTGTTGTTAGTTCTAAATTATTAGGATTACATATTTATATAAGTATAACGAAGTAGGGTAATTGTGCTAGTTTCCCGTCCAGGTACAGTTTACCTTCCACTTGATTAAACTGCTTCAAATAAATGGGGAAAACTTTTTAAGGCCAATATTTTAGTTTATATTTATAGTTTATTCTTTAGTAGATTTTTAATTTTAAGCTTTTATATTGGGAAAAACTTGAAGATGAACATATAAATAAGTATGGACGGAAAACTGACAAGAGTGGACGAAAACTAGCACAATCACCCTACACATCTCTGTCTCAACTCTACCAAAAATCATAACAGATTTAAAAACCAATTCACACCTCATTGCTCAAAGCTAGAAAGTATCAAAACACTTTAGTTCATAAAAAATACACAAATATCAGTAAAGTGAAGTGAAAAGAGAAAGTGACATCCCTATCATGACAATCATAACCTAAAATCACATCAACTGTCAAAAAACCAGATATAATGTGGAACCCAAACGCCGTAGACAACCGACAGCTAGAGAAGCGAGTGGTGGTCGGCAGGGTCCGACCGACGTGGGCACGGAACCTTCCAGAGACTAGAGAGGATGAGGATAAGAATGAAGATATTGGGGTTATGCCGCATAGCGAGCCCCCGTCACCGACGGAACCCTGGCAGCAGGGTAAGCAGGAGGATAAATATGATGTTTTTGGAAAGGTGAGCATTCCTATATTCATATACATATAAATAGATCTACTTATCAAAATGCAAAGTGTAAATATATCTTTTTAATACAATTGCTCAAAAAGTTTAGTTTATGTAGCTGCAAATCGTGCGTAAAGTTTGATTTTACGCACGATTTGCAGATCAGAATTTTAAATAAAAGAGTATTATGCGAGACCCGCTTATAAATGACCCACCTGAACTACGCGCGATTGGGCATAAAGGAGTATTATGCGAGACCCAATAGTATTACTTAACAACGCGCGATTGAATGAAGCTGTCTCGTACACTGACAGAATATAAATGTAATTTTATTTCATTGTAGTTTTTTCGCAATTGTATTAAAAAACGTTGTTCGACACACGTGCGAAAGTGTCATTTTTACTCGTCCCGAGTCCCGTAACCTCGGTAATCGTGCAAAATGACATACTTCTCGCACTTGCATCGAAAACTACTATTAACGTCGACTGTACAAATTGAGAAAAGACCGGCGAGAAGTAATCGAAGATACTCTGTGCGGAAAGAGAAGTCCAGTAGAATGTGTGAGTTCGCAATCAATGTTCCCATATATAAACAATGATAACTCTTCCATTACTAGCTCTAGTGTTCTCGATGATGGACCTTTTTTGTACGGAACTTCACATCTGTCCTCTTTTGATTTTACACATTCATAGACAATCACATTTGCCTCCCCCATTTCTATTTAACCCTCAATTTTCCAGGTGATGCTGCTCGGCGACAGCGGTGTCGGGAAGACGTGCATGCTAGTCCGGTTCCGGGACGGCACGTTCCTCGCCGGAAACTACATATCCACCGTCGGCATCGACTTCCGGGTACCGACAATACGTCCGGAATTCCGGACGGGGAGGAAATATCTGTTGAATAAAAATTTTTGGTTAAAAAAATTGCAAACACAAGCCAGTTCGAGTCTCGGCCGAGAGGATTCTGCATTTGGCGTTTAATTTCAAAACTTTTGAATAAAAATGTTTCTGTTTATAAATCGACAAATTATAATGTAATGGCGCCAAACGCCGAGCTTAGGTATTTGTTCAATATTCGTGTCATAATAATCTCTTTATTTACCTACCATTCCTACTATGTAATGAGAACATTAGATATACACGGTGCTCGTGAGCATTGCGAGAGATTTTAACCACGAATTCCTGAGGTCATAAAGAGTAATACATTTTAGGTATATGAATTTAGGTCAGTTTCGGAAAAAAAAATATTTTTTGCCTTTTTATTCGATTTTTTAAATGCTTTTGAACATAAACACATAAATGTTATTGGTAAAACGGTCGATTCAAATAAATTAGTACATTTTTTTTCGAAAAAAATAGTTTATGTAAAGTATTCCTTAGCACTTTGATATCTGTCAATAAGAATGTCTAAACTAGACCCCATAAAGGGTGAAATCGCCATAAAAACAGCGTTATGCACTGAGTCACAATAAATTTTTTTTTTTATATTTAATTGGTAGTAACTCTGAAACTAGGCGAATTCCAGAAAAGTTTATACGACCTTTTAGTCTCCAATTATGATCAGCAATACTCTGTTAAAATTATTCGGTTTCCTCGTGTTATGCACCGTGTATGTATTAGGCTAAAGGCGATAGGACTTTTGACCGATGATATGATAATTACCGGTTTATTGGCACGAGTCGTTCATGCAGTACTCTTGTGGGGCCATATTTGGGCTCCGGTCAAAAAATACTAGGGATGCACAATCGTGTATCAAGTCAAACTTATTTTCTAGGTGGCCATATTCTTGCAAAAAAAGATAACTATCAAGGGTTCCAATTTCAAACGGACCAGTAGCGGGTGCCCGTGGCCGCTTCGCTGCCACGCCATTGGTGTTTGAACTTTGGCGCGCTTTTTATGTTCCCGCCCCCTGCCACGTGACAGCTGTGATTGAATCGACTGACTGATTTATTATTGCTGTTTTTTTATTTGTGCTGTTTTTGCCGCGTTGATTTATGGCATCTGCCAGTTTTTTTCGAGTTATTGATTCATTAGTTTTTTTACTTTTGTTGTTTAACATGCAGTTATGGCTACCATTATTGAGTAGGTATCTGCCTAGATAAGTAAGTAGGTTTCTATTTTATGTTAACGAAATCGTGGGAAGTGTTAGTAATAAGTTGATATGATAACTATACAATTCTACATACCTACTTAACTGCGCTTCATGCCATAAGACTACGCTCTATTATGAATTGATCTAGAATTATCTAGTTTATACTATCTAATTTTTAATTCACATTTAGTATGATAGCACAGTAAATAAAAAAACTATTTAACATTACATCTTTACATAGGTATCGATGCCCTAAATTTTCGCCGTAATTAGTTCGGTTGGGCACTAAACCGAACTAATTACGGCGAAAATTTTGTTTAAATTTAGACCCTCTATTTTACTTACTAGTTTAGACTAATTATACCTACGTTTGTAAACTAGTGCATCGATATTTACATTTAAAAAATCATTTGTTATAATTTTGTGCTGTAACCTTTTAGTACAACTAGCGCCATCTGTTGCAGAACAAGGTAGTCACGGTCGACGGCATCAAGGTAAAACTTCAGATTTGGGACACCGCGGGACAGGAACGCTTTCGGAGCGTCACGCACGCATACTACAGAGACGCACACGGTATACATTTTTATAATTATATTATACACCACACACAATTATATTATTACACCTTATTACCGTTTTCAAGTTTATTATACAATTTTGTTTTTGATCTATAGTAAATTTGATACACTGGTCTGACTTTGAACTTATAATTTGACCGTGATTTTTTTACCCATGAACAGTATATGATACTACTAGCGCCATCTATTTCAGACTCTAGGAACTAAAATAAACCATTCAGTATTTTCCTGCAAATCTTGACCTAATTCAGACTAATTCTTGTATTTGAGCTTGTATTTATACAACTAAATTACATTACATTACAAAATTAAATTATTCATTATTATTAATTGATTTACAATACGCGTGTGTAGTAAAAATATAATACGAGCTAGCTCTGCTGTATTGTTAAGTTCGTGCTAACAGAAAAATTATAAATAAACAATCTTGATTAAATGGTAACTTTCTTTTCTATGGCTGTGCAGGCAAAGTTATGGTCAATAATTTCAAGTAGATTAGAGGAATCCAGATCTGCCTTACTGGTGTCCAAGATACCTAACCACATAAAGGCAGTCAAGGCTTGGCCTCGACCCGTTTGCCAAACAACCAGCACTAGAACCTTAAGTTAGTTAAGCTATACGGCCCATAATGTCGTTGTAACTCGTCAAACCGGATCGATCGCACACGTGTGCTTGATTTGGCCACATTGAGCTCGACGCTTGACGTCCTGTCCTGAGCTTATTCCCGTTATGAGTAGTCTTGCTTAGGTGACCAGTGTAACCGAGACCTCTAAGTTCGTATTCACTAAAGTAAATGGGGGAGACAACTGTCAAAGATTTGTTTGAAGATGATATGATTGTGAAAACCTTTGACCGCAAAGCAAGGAAATTAGAATCAATGGAGATTTCATCTCCTTTACCCAAAGAAGAGTTTATTCACCCGTGATACGTGCTTTGTCTATTTCTATAGGAAGATTCTACTGGAATGGAAGTAGTGCGTTACCGTTCTTTATTATTTTACACTTTAATTTTTATACTGTGAAATGATCACGGAATGTAATCCCTGCCACCACCGCCGTAACTTGATAATTGAGTCGTGCAAATGTACTTACTATGTAATGGCGGTAGGCACAGAGTAACAATTTCTTGGTTTATGTGTTTTTTTTTTTATGTTTGTCTGTATTTGTGTCGTCATTCGTTAGTTATAAGATAACTGTAAGTTAGTAAAGTTAGTAATAAGTAGGGTAGGTCCCCACCGAATATCAGCTCCGTGGCTTGCTGTGGCATAATGCTGAGTGGGGGTCCCTTCTAGCGTCTATCATGTTAGTTGCTTTTCCTTTATGAAATAAAACAATTAAAAACGGATTTTATCGCGTGTATGTGTACTCCGGCATGCCAAGGATGCACTTCAAGCGAACGGGCTCAAGATTCCACGGCTCAATCAGAAAGCTCGGATGAAGATTCCTACAGTTGAGCGCCGGCCTGCCGTCTTGCCTTTTGTCCGAGGAGTCACTGACAGGATTGGCAACATCTTGAAACGTGCTTCTATAAAAACTTACTTTAAGCCAATGAAGAAGATGTCACAGTTCCTGAGGTCAGTGAAGTCGGCTACTCCTCTACAGAGTGCAGGGGTCTACAGGCTGGAATGTGAATGTGGTCTATCATATGTAGGCCAGACTAAGCGGAGCATCTCTACTCGGGTAAAGGAACATATAGCCGATGTAAAGCACCGTCGACCAAGGTCAGCAGTCTGTGAGCATGTCATGGATAGACCCAACCACTCAGTTAAATTTGACAAACCGCAAGTCCTCGTCAAGGAGAAAAGATACATTCCCCGGATGTTGCGAGAGGCAATCGAGATTAAAAAATATCCAAATTTCAACAGAGAGGATGGTTTTTCGGTACCACCAGCTTGGGATCCAGTTATTCATTTGGTTAAGGAGCAAGCTAGACATAGGACTGTGAGACCATAATGGTGGACAGTGTGGACACTAATAATAATTTAATACTAATTTTAAAAAATTAAAATTAAAAATGAAAATAATAATTAATAATAATAAAATAATTTGTTTAATAATTTGTTTTGTAATAAAAAAATAATTTGTTTTTATAAAGGCCCCTCCGGCATGTGCAAACACAAAATTTGTTTAATATTTAATATGTGGGTAGGTTTGCATATTGAGATAGTTTTTGAACGGAGGTAATTGTACATTTTTCCTCAGTCGACCCGTTGACCACGAACGCTGTAAAGTGTTTGAAACGTCGGGATGTAATTTAACTCAATACACGCGATAAAATCCGTTTTTAATTGTTTTATTTCATGAATAACTATCGCGGCAACCGAAGACAATATTATGCTTTTCCTTTGTTAATTTAATTGATGTGACGTTAATTTTTTTTTTCTTTCTTCATTTATACAGACAGTTTAACACGTATGGAATCGGATTTGTCTAAGCCTTAAACTTTTCACTGATAAATTTGGATCTTATGACGCAGTCCTTCAAAATTGGGATATGTCTAAAATTGAGTTCAGAATTGAGATCCTTAGATAGTAGAACCTGCGGGTAAGCAGGTCTCCATGATAAACATGTAATCTTCGATTAGGCCAAAGTTCTACTAGATCCTAACTCAATTATGCTGGAGGTTTGTCGGACAAGCTTGAGCTGTCATGCGGCATCTAAATAGCCCAAATAATATAATACATACAATATTCCACACGGATGACTGATCTCGATCTTTTCAGCTTTTAAACCGCAGACATCCATGTCAGGCGGTTATACAAGTGTGAAAGTAGTTCAAAGTCTTGCACCAAATGACAATCTCTCTCAATGGAACTTTAAGCAAAAAGGCGCGATCCCCTTTCACAAACAGCTAGACCCTGTATTTATAACGCTAACCTCTCAAATAATCCATTATAATTTGAACCACAAGATCCCGAACAACTATAGGCAATGGGGATCCCTCTAAATCTTGTCTGTTGCGGCAACGGCTTGTTTGATAGTATTAACAGTTCAGAGCTGCCAACTGAGCAGATGTTGTGTAATACGAGAACAACTTAATATGCGGTCGTTACAGTCCTTGTTTTTGAGTGTTAAGGTTGCATATCGTATAGTTAGAATGTTATGTTATCCTGTTATTCCTGTTCTCACCATCGGTGCTGGTGTATGATGTCACGCACTACTTATCGTACGGTTGTCGTGCGCGTTATTGGAACGTGTTAAAGTTAGTTTTGGGATGGCTAGTTGTTAACTTGTGATTCCTGTTCACAGCGTTGCTGCTGCTATATGACGTCACTAACAAAATCAGCTTCGACAATATTCGGGCCTGGCTCGGGGAGATTCGGGAATACGCGCAGGACGACGTGGTTATCATGTTATTAGGTAAGGAGTCCGGGTTTTGTTTTAAACACATAATTATTGAACCTTAATGGGATGAGCCTGCTAAGTATGATGCAAGAATTTGCAAATTAACTAGGTACTTATAGAAAGCCTTTAAATCGCAAGTCAAGGGGAATCAGATCTGGTTGAAATCGGTCACGATATTTTTCTTACATAAGAAGTGCCTATACTTACAAGATTTCGCGGCGACTCAGGAAGAAATATCCGTGATAAACACATATAAATATCCTGACCAGAACTCGAACCCCAGACCTCGAAAATTATGATCATAAATCAGTTAAAAGTAGTGGCCGACCGAAGTTTCGGTTTCGGTTTCGGCCAGTTTCGGCCAAAAAAAATGAATCTGACCATAAGTTCTGTCACAACTTTTTTAACTGATAAAATCGCCGTTGTACAGACACCGTCAAATATATCAAAGCGGCCACGGTACTCAAAAATATCTGAACATGCACTTTATCGCCATGACAATAGGAGCATTGTCCAGATATTTATGACCACCATAGCCGCTCGATATATCTGATGGTGACTGTACAACGGCTGACATGTAACTGAAATAAATATGTACTATTTAACACGTATCAAAGTTTCGGTTTCAGTTTCGGCCGAAACTGGACCCAGAGCCGAATCTTCTGTTTCGGTTTCGGCAAAAAAGCATGTTTCGGTCGGACACTAGTTAAAAGCCCAAATGAGCCGCGTTGAAGGGTTATGGCTACGGATATAAATTGTAAAGCTCTCTCCGCTACGGCAGACTGACTTTAATTTCCGCTCGACGATGCGATTGTGAGAGGTTTTAGGTTACTTGCATTCCACCTCATCGGACGAAGTTTCTTTTGATATTGAAGTTTATGAATGGTTGTCAAACGCCGTTGAGGACTTTTTGACTGGAGTAATGTTACTAATGGAGCTTTAAATAGAACTTTAGTTATTTGTTCTAAATATTCAAAGCCTTCAGATTAAAATTTATAAAACCAAGTGCACTTTCTGAACTGCGCTCATTTCGACGTTCTACACAAACTGTCTTTAGTCTCAACCAAATTTTTATTTAAGTAAATAGATTTTGCAAAAATAAAAATAACACGTAGCTCCGCACCAGATACTTTTTGTCATACCATAATGTTTTGTCAATCAGGTACCCTCAGATCTTTATAAGGTCCTAGTATACCTGACCATACCATCAGATTCATGGGTGAAGTCCCAGGACAAAAAAACCACGGTTCCGTTACCGATTGCTCGTATTATTGTGGTTTTTTTTTACCTGAATTGTGTTGGTTAAAGCGGTTGTAAAGCAAATTAAAATGTTTATTCTTAAATTTTGGCATACAGGATGTAACAAAATTACTAGTGATCCGTTTAAGGGCATAATTGGCATCGTATTGCGACTAAGGAAGAGGAGAAAAAAAAATTTTTTCAAGCGAAAAATTTTTGCCCTTAGTTTTTCATATTTACAATACGACACCAATTATGTCCTTAAACCTTAGAGAAATCAACCAACCGGAGTCGCCATTGACAGGCGTTCCCCTCTGCCGAAAACATATGACCAGTGGTCATACACATGTATGGACTGACGTTTATCTATTTGTACGTTACGCACGAATAGCCATACATTTGACGTTCCCCGCCCCCACAAAAATCGGCAGACTTTTTTTGTATCGGAAATGACAGACATGGCTACTCCATCCGGGTTGTATTCTCTAAGCCTTAAACGGATCACGAGTATTTTTGTGACACCTTTTGAATCTATTCTAGGATTTTAAGGTTCATTCTAATCTGAGGCGGTGCGTGGATTGATCGAGCTAATGGGTGCCAAAAGACCATTTTCATACTGTTAACCAAATGCACATAAATAGTCAACAAATCAGAACATTTCAATATCATATCAACCAAGACTTTTAAACTTAATCGTATCATAGCTAAAAAAATATTTATAACGGGTTACTCACGTAATTTAGGTCGATTTTAATAATTGATCATCGCAAATTTATCGAACTATGTCGAGTCTCACGTCTCACTTAATAGTTAAATCGTATCATTTCAGGTAACAAATCTGACAGCGGCCTAGAACGAGCAGTGAGACGAGAAGAAGGACAGCGCCTAGCCCGGGAATACCAGGTCGCGTTCATGGAGACTTCGGCGAAAACGGGGCTGAACGTGGAAGCAGCTTTCGCACACGTAGCGAGGGCGCTGATGGCGAAGGCGAACCCGGCGGACCCAAACCGGCTCGCTGTACGAGAACCTCCGGTGCCAGAGCAGAGGTCCTCATGTCCACCTTGTACTTAAGGCTGTTTCTAAAGAAAAAAAAGTCTCTTCAAATAACATTTACTCGACTGTGGATACCAGGTCCATTTATGGAGACTTCGGCGAAAACTGGGCTGAACGTGGAAGCAGCATTCGCACACATGGCGAGGGCGCTCGTAGGGAAGGCGAACCTGGCGGACCCAAACCGGCTCGCTGTACGAGAATCTCCGGTGCAAGAGCAGAGAGGTCCTCATGTCCACCCTGTACTTAAGGCTGTTTCTAAAGAAAAAAAAGTCTCTTCAAATAACATTTACTCGACTGTGGATACCAGGTCCATTTATGGAGACTTCGGCGAAAACTGGGCTGAACGTGGAAGCAGTTTTCGCACACATGGTTAGGGCGCTCGCGTGGCGAAGGCGAACCCGGCGGACCCAAACCGGCTCGCTGTACGAGAACCTCCGGTGCCAGAGCAGAGGTCCTCATGTCCACCTTGTACCTACTTAAGGCTGTTTCTAAAGAAAAAAAAATCTGTGCTTAGACTTGTCTATCTCTTCAAAAAACATTTACTCGACTGTGGACCAGGTCGCCTCCATGGAGACTTCGGCGAAAACCGGACTGAACGTCGAGGCAGCATTCGCACACGTAGTGAGAGCGCTCGTAGCGAAGGCGAACCTGGCGAACCCAAACCGGCTCGCAGTGCGAGTGCCTCCGGTGCAAGAGCTGATGTCGTCGTATCCCCTTGTTTTTAAGGCTGTTTCTGAAGAAATATTCTGAGCTAGGACTTGTCTATCACTTTAAAAAAACATTTACTTCACTGTGAATACCAGAGCGCCTACCGCGAACCTCGGAACAACGAAATTTCGATTTTCTAGGTTTGCGGTAGATCCTCAGATCCCCTTCATGGAGAGCTCTTCGAAAACCGGGTTGAACCTCAGTAAGAGCAGAGGTCCTCATCTCCACCTTTTGAATATGTTTTTTAAATATTTTTTTTGTGTTATGGTAAAATAATCAAATGGATAAAAAACATCTTTCAAGTTCAAACTTACTTGCTTAAGTGCTGATTCTAAAACTATTTAAGTTTAACTGTCGCACAAAATGGTACTTATAAGTACCTACTTTCCATTTGAAAATCACAATGTAAATAATAACTCAAGATAGATAATGTTTTAATATTGATTAAATGTATAATATATATCAAATTGTTTGTAGCAAATATTGTATAGTATTTAGGTAATCATTTCGATGTGTACTTAATGTGCAAATATAGGTAAGAGTTATTTTTAGTTAACTTGGAGCAGACTTTAAAACTAATTAAACTCATAAGATTAAAATTTTGTTAAGACTTTTCTATTTAAAGTTTTCCCGTGGTTGTCCCCCAAAGTTTTATAATATTTGAAAACTGAAAATAGATGTCATATACTTCAGAAAAATTCAGAGATTGCATATACATGAGAAAATTTGTCAAGTTCCGCCGTGACCGGGTGGTCTAGTGGTCAGGACGTCAGCCGCGAAAGCTGAAGACGCCAATTCAAATCTGGCCTCGGACACCGGAGGGTTTGGTCACTTTTTCTGAAGTATATGACATCTATTTTCAGTTTATATATAGTAGTGTAAATTGCAAATCAAAAAATATTTAACAAAATAATTTGATTTGCTTCAAAGATTAATATTTGTAAAGTTTAATTTATAACATCATTTTAATCCGGAGCCGTATTCTAACTTTAAAACACGTATAAACACGATTCAACTTCAATACAACTCCAATGTATTAACAACGCAATACAGCTACGGCATAAACATCTGAATCAGAAATATCAGAATTTGCTTGAGAAATATTCCAACGCAACTCCGATACAACTTCAATATTGGTTGATTGTTTGTTGTGTGTTGGAGTTATGTTTGAGATAGGTTGTGTTGTTATTGTATTGTTAATGTATTTTAAAATTAGAATCCGGTACCTGCTTAAGGTAGAATTAATAATTCAGTGGAGTGATTTGACAGCTCTCGGCATACAAAGCGGTTGTCAAATGTATGTAAAGTTCTGTCAAATCACTCCGCTGAATTATTAATTCTACCGTAGTTCCATTTCCATTTTTAATTAAAAAATGACAGTACAGTTTTTGTTTGTCCATTTTGTTACAGTTAGGTTAGGTATAATATACAGTTACTCGGAGATCGGAAAATCGGAGAAGTTTACTTTTTTTAATAATATGGCAATGAGAACTTTTAGTAAAAATAATACAAAATATCCAAACAAACAAAGAAATTGGAGCGAAAAGTTTAAACATTCCAGTTTTTCATACTTAGTTCTACAAAATGCTTACAATTTCATAATCTTACATATCCTATGTTTTAGCTTTTCTACTCAAACGTCAGAAATAAAAAAGTTTTATAAGGAAGTTTATGTATATTTTCCTATCAGGAATCAAAAAATATGATTCCTAATGTAAATATCTACCTATGCACTATTATTGTGCACATTTGTTGTTATATTCTATGTATTGTCTTATTCTATGCCAGGACCATATCGTAGCTGTCTAATTATACCAAAATAATATAATATAAAATAAATAGATACATAAGGCGCAACACAACCGTAAGGCGGAAAAATCTACTTCCGGCTGAATTTCGTCTATGGGTACTATACAAAAAAAGGGGTGCGGGAGGGGAACACGCAATGCTAGACAGGGAACGCGTTATTATTCCGTGGGGCGCACGAGATAGTCAGACATGGTTGCCATGGAGACGTAATAAGTTTACTGTCACTTCCAATAATTAGTGGCTCACTATGGAGTTCAATTACGTCAAGCCTGGCAGCGGGGGTCGCCTGGCTATGCGGGGTCTTGGGTTAATTAGTCTATGGGCCAGGGTTTGTTTTAGGTACTTCAAGCATATACAGAGAAAATCATACTGTCCTTTTCTCAGGATCGTACCCTCGCTACTGAAAAAGGATGAGTATAGCATTACTTCTACTGTTACCAGCCAGACTATATATTAAGTACTAACATTAGTAATGTTTGTAAAGGGTGGCAAACTAGGTTCATAGGTACAACCGAGTTCTCTAATATCTGAACACACGGATGTTCAAAAATGTATGAACACAACCTTATTTGTATGGGATTAAGGTCTTGTACACATATTTTTGAAAGTCTTTGTGTACAGATATTGGAGAACTCGACTGTACTATTGTCAATAAATCAATATTTAATAAAAATTGTTAGGGATCTTACTGGTATTGTTCACTAATCAAGTTAATAATGTGTAACTTGAATACCTACCTACTAGTAAGTATAACTGATTTAGGTTTTATAAAATTATGCTGTGTTTTTCATTTAGGTATACGTAGGTATCCTGATGTGATGTATTACAAAAATAAATAGTACTTAGATAGGTACCTAATGTGTGTTAGGGTAATCCCGAATAGAAATTAGTGGCGTATAATTCCGGTCATAAATTAGTATTTTTTTTTATTACCTACAGTGAATTTTTAATTGATTTTCGCAATTATTCATCACTCTTTTCCAGCCGAAATTATTCGAATTATCCGAATAGGGTGATTGTCTAGTTTTCGTCCACAGATGTCAGTTTTCCATCCATACTTAATTTTTATATTTATATTCAAGTTTCCCCAAAATAAAACTAAATACCTATTAAAAATCTAGAAAAAAATAAACTATAACTTGAAACTTTGTTGCACTTATAAAGATTTCCCCTATTTTTATTGTAGTTTAGTTTAATCAGGTGGACGGTAAACTGAACCTGGACGGGAAACTAGCACAATCAGACAATGGATCACCTTACTTACACCTTAGGTTAACACATGGTTTTGAGTATTGGCTTGTTCCTTGAATAAATACACTGAGTGTCTATTTTGAATATACCGTAATTTTAAGTAAATTACTGCTATGAAACAATAAATTAATTTGTAAATACATTTGTTGTAAAGTATATTCGTTGTATAAATGTTTTATGTGACGTTGTATGTTGCTTGTGCGATTAATGATGAAAAAATAAAAGTTTATTTAAAAAGGACTTTGTTTATTTTTTATTAACACAGTTACCTCCCTTACTTAAAGAGCCATTAGAATGTCTCGCATACTTTTGCATAGGAAACCCTACAATAAGTCTACGGCCAAGCGTGAGTCGGACAAAAAGAAAAGACATTGTTAATTGTGTTATGTAGGGTCAGGGAGGGTACAGTCGCTCGGTGGGAACAGTGGCTCGAATGTGCTGTGCGGAAAACGGAAAGAGCTTTATGTCTATCCTCTACATCAATCGGAAGCGTTCCGTAACCTATCATGTACGAACTAGTTAGTGAGCCGCTTCGGCGCCATGCGAATGTATTATGGTGCGTTTTTGTGTTGAATGCTATCAAAATTACATTTCCAGGTAAGTTTCACTTCTCTTTTTTCTTAATTCGAACGAGATTTTTAATTACTTATATTTTTATTCAAGAGTGTGCCTAATCTACTTAGTATTGGCTGATAACTCAAGGCCCTCGATGTTTCTATTTGTTTTTAGTTCTATCTAAAATACAGAATGGCGCGAAGGTCAACAGTCGTTCGTTTCAGAAAAGTACATGGTGGCTCGCGAACCACTGTGCACCTTACAGAGTTGGGCTAAAATTTACTTGATTATGAATAAGAATAAAAGTTCTTTTATTATTAAAAATCATTCTTGCACTCTTTTTTTTTTAAATGAAAGTGAATCCTGAAGCAAATCAAATTATTTTGTTCAATATTTTTTGATTTGCAATTTTTAAGTAGTTACACTACTATATATAAACTGAAAATAGATGTCATATACTTCAGGAAAAATCTGGCCTCGGACACCGGAGGGTTTGGTCACTTTTTCTGAAGTATATGACATCTATTTTCAAAATGAAAGTGAATAAATCATGCGACATTTATTAGGTAAGTACCTATTTTAAATGAAGAATGAATCAGGAACGATTATTCCGGAATTAGGCTTACCTATTCTAATTACCGTTTTATTCAACAAAATTATTTTTTTGTTATAAAGTTTATTTAGGTTCGATTCTTACGTAGCCATTGTGTACTGTTAGAACCACTGTGTACAGGGCGTAGTACGCAGTGACTCGAGCCACTGTGTACTGTTAGAACCACTGTGTACTAGGGGGTCCTAGTCACTGTGTACAGCAACGGGTACACGGTGGCTCGATTCCCAATTTCTAAAAAAGAATGGATATATCTTTTTTGGTGAAAGTAACAGCAAATATATTTGCTACATATGAAAGTTTAATAATGCAGTGTGCTCTGTGCTTGCAACAATTAGTTCAGGGATTTATATTTTTCATGCTACAGCCTCTTGAAAAAATCCTAGCGACTGTTCCCTCCCTGACCCTACAGAACCCTTGAAGCGCGAGTCCGACTCGCACTTGGCAAATTTTTTTTAAATTATAAAAGTGAATCAGTGATGATAAAATAAACTCAGCCTTATGAAGTCCTATTAAAAATATTTATCTCGACTCATATCTAACTACATTAGTCTTTTAACCTTTAAGTCCTCAGTCTGAAAACTAAAGCTGACCACGAATTTGAGTATAAAGCTTTGAGTAAACATACAGCCATTTTCGGTCGCAGATTTTTGAAAGTAGTTGCAAGTAGAAAATGTTTTGTAACTGTTAAGTCACAATGTGACTGTGTTTGGTTTGGTTTCTGTGTGTGGTAACAATGTAGGTACACACAATGTGGCCAAAATGCTTTTCAGTAATTAAGTGTGGTCATTGTGTCCACACGTTACTGAACATTTGCGTCGAAACATTTTATACACATTGCGTGTATATTGTGACTAAATAGTGTACACTTTAGGAACAATGTTTAGTAACTGTGTAGACACTTTGTTACTAAAATCCACACAAAGTGTGGTAACGGTATGTAAATGTTCCTACACTTTGTTACTAATATAAATTGTAAACGTCACTAGAACCTCCAAACTTTGTTGTCAGTTTACATCTCACTCTGCTACATAAATCATGAGATTAAATTAGATAGATATAATTTATTGCACAGTAGGCTGGTCCTAAAACATAAAGGTTTACTTGTAGGGTGTTAATATGTCTCACTAAAGATTAAATTCAATAACCTTAGGATAGATAATGAGACTCGTGTACATGAGATAAAAATGGAGTTCGCTGTTTTATAGCAATTGGTAAAAAACAAGATTGCTAAAAATTATTATCAACGACCCACATGCTGGGAACAAGCAATATCATATGTGAAGTGCCTTCCAACTATTCAAAATGTTATTTTCGTATTTTCTCGAAGTTTGAAAATCTCTGGAAACATAAAAGAACGTGCCACCATTTTATAAATTTGATAATGTTGTTACTACTTTAAGTTTCGAGTCAACACCGTGTCGTAAATGTGGTAAATTTGTAACCGATTTTAACTAAAATTTTGATGTTCTTAAAAATAGTTTATTTCTTAAATATTTTATAGTAAAGTGGTTTGTAATACAACAATAGCTTTTTTTTGTTTCGTACAGAGGCATTTTAAGTCTGAAAATGTAAAAATAAGTTTATGAAAATCAATATTACATTCGTTTACAATCGTTAAATTTCAATTATTTTAGTTGTGCGTTGGCAAATTTGAACTTTAAAATAATATGACACAGAGTACTTTTTGCGCAATAATGTTAACATCCTGGAAACACAAAAAAATAACGATTAAACTTAAAATAAATCGAAAGTATTATTAATGGCGTTCAAAATTATATTTAACAATTTTACTTACGTCAACTTTGTGTCAAATCTTAATAAAATGACTGATAGCAGTGACAGTAAATGAGTGAATGAATTAATGATTTGCGCTATAAGTGGTTGCAAACTGGTAACAATGTTACTACTACACGGCCACGTAACTAAATAACCAAATGCGACTGTGTCGACTCGTCCCCACTATTAGTCGTCTCAACACACTCAACCGAAAAGTGTCGTAACGGCGACCAAAAATGTTACCGGAATATTTTAGATTCTACACAAGTGTCGACAAAATGTAGTAACTGCGACTAAAAATGGCTGTATGGGTCGACCTTAAGGAGTGAATCATAATTTAAAAGCCTTAAAATACTTAAAAGGGCTAAAACCTATCCAACGACACCCCACACGATAAAGTTGGAGTGAAAAAAAAAATCGACCCTCCCCCCTGCCGTACTTCATATGTCCCGTACACAGGTACAGTCACCAGCATAAATATATGACTGTGGGCAGCGCTGTAAAAATATCTGATTCTCCATTGAGGGCAAAAGTATATGATGACACTTCCACGGTAAAAATATGTGATGGTTTCTGGCCGGCATAAACATCGTTTTGCATCGATCAGCATAAATATCGGATCCGTCCACTTAAAAATATCTGATTACCTATCAAAAGCAAAATTATCTGACTACTGCCACCGGCATAAATATCTAACCTCTGTGAAAGCTTTACATCGGATGACAGGTCGACCGCATAAATATCTGACATAATAACAAAATCAAAATTATGTCATCAATATACAAAACCAAACCTTATCTAGCTGGTATAAAGCAGTAAATGGTATATGATGGTATGGTTGATATTCATCATGACGTGTAATAGATGTGATAAACCTTCTTATTACTATCCTAAACAATCATTAAAAAGTAAAAATTTTACGTCAATATGGCATGTCACATTAGAAATAAACAAGTTAAATTATTATTTTGCATGGATTGCAACTCGTAATAATTAGATTAATTCAATGCCATGTATAGCGCGTCTTATCAAATCTACGAGCAATTGAAGCATAGGATTATTTAAATATACGAAAAAATAGACCGCTCCATTAAATAATTAATCCATTGAGAGTTTATGTGAGTTGTTTCTTGTTTACTTACATGATACCTACCTAGGTATCATGTAAGTAAAAATCAATAGGTTCTACCGACTTAATAATGCATTTGTAATTTAATATTGTTTTTAGATAAATGCCGTGAAATCATGGATTACTTGCAAGTGGAAGATGCGAAATCGACCATCCTAAAAATTTAGGCCGTATTTTTGAAAATACAGCTTAAGACTTATTCAGTATATAACCTGGAGGGCCCAGAATGGTCGAATTTATAATACTGAAGATAAATAGTGCAAAATAAAATTATTGAATATTGACCTTGTTTTATTGCATGTTGCAAGGCACCTGTCCGACAAGTGACAAGGAGGCAACAGGAGAGCAATGAGCCAATCAGGGTTGGGCAAAAATTTGTGTATTGAAACTAAAGTTAAAAAATAGAACGTTAATCTTTATCCTATAAACATGATTACGATTTCAATCATGAGCTTTCCAATCAGATTGAGCACCGAAATGAGTAAATCATGACGATTTTCAGTTTCTATCATAATTACTTAGCTGAAGTTATAACATTAGTAAGACAGATGCTTAGTTAAACTAACGATTTAGTTGTTTTAATGATGTTTTAAACAGGATTAGATTTTGCATAGCTACTAGCTCCATTATTTTTTCTCTGACGGAACAGAGGCGGTACGAGTAAGGTCAGTGTCAATAGAAAAGTAAAATAAGGTAAACAAATATGTCTGAATTTGTATGCAAGAAAGGCATTTGGCAATATTAAAGAAATCTGTTTTCACTAAAATATGTAAATAATAAGTTTGTGTATGAATTGACAAAAAATTGTTCTTTAAGAAAGTGTAATTGTGAAGCAATGAAGGTAAATGTGTTTGGTTACATTATTTTACTTTTCTATTAACACCGACCTTATATACATTTAGGATAAATGGCTATTTGTGACAATGTTTTGGTAAATGTATCACTTGGTGGTTGGCGCTTACGTCATAAAATGTATTATACAGATTCAATATTGTATTCGAGCAAAAAAAACGTGTGTGCCAGCTGCCAAATGTTACCTTTACCAAAATACCGACACATTTGTTTGTAATTTTTTTGGTATGTGTACAAATGAATGCTCCCATTAAACTTTGAAACGGCCCGTTCGATTACATTGCAGTTTTCGGTTACGGTTAAGGTAACTATCACACAGCTGCGGTTTCCGCATGCGGCGACGACGTTCGAGTGAGATAGCGCTTTGCATATGTATAGTGCTGTTTCCTTGACGGGTGGCTGATATATGTGTCAAAACGTTTAGTTTAAAAGCTAATACCGAGTAATAGGGCTGTGATATGCAGATTAACGGACAGATGGGCGGGCGGGTCGCATACGGCGTATATTCAAGAAATCTCAATCAAAGGTCTAATATATGTGTCGCTACTTAGTTGTGTATAGTGCCCCCCTTAAAATATGTTTAAGGGGGGCACTCCATACATGCAACTAAATGTTAAAAGGATTTTTTGGAGTTTGACCTTCAGGCGACACGAGATTTTCCGAGATTTTAGAGATAACGTTAAAAACATCATAAAGAAAGTATATAAGAGTTTCCAGCGTATTATCTCTGATTCCGCGGGTTACCTCATCATCGAGGGTTACATATGCTTAGGCTAATTTGAATTCTATTTTTATTCCCGATATAAAAAAAAGGAGTTCGGTTCTACAATATCTACCCATTCTATTTGGTTTTGGACGAAAGTAATAATTTAATTTGATAGATTATGTGGTAAATTCTCAATCTATCAAAATTTGCATTAAAATTAAATCAAAATTGATGACAATGTAAATGATAAAGTCAGATTAGGGCAGATTGAGCGGTCGTTTTAGTAACTGCAATAAAAACTAGAATTTATCGAGAATACTGATGTTTAGTGTGTAGTTGCCTAAAATTATTTATTTACAAAAAAACGACGAAGCCATTTTCAACCTCATATACAGGATGATTCATGAGACGTGAGCAGGAACAACCCTACACACTTAGTTAACGATAATGAATCGACCGCCATCATGTTTAAGTGAAACAATAACGCCTTTCAATTTTTTTTAACCTTTTTGTTTCATAGAAATTTTATTCTCTGTAATCATGGTCACCCCACATAAACAAATCAATAAAGATAAAACCTCTTTGACAATCATGACAGCACTTTGATCATGAAAAATAAAAAATAAAAATTAAGTGAGATACGATGTTTCAAAAGTAACCAGACATCAATTTGACACATATCACAGAAAAACAAGAGAATATCAGTACTCGACGGAGTATTCTAATTGTAGAGTGACCATGCGTGTCGTAAATAATTTCAAACGTTTTATTTTTATTTAAAAAAAATTTTTTGCGCTTATCACACTAATACTGATATCAAACAATAGCTTATTTTTAACTGAATCCGTAGTATTAAGCCTGCTCACGTCTCATGAATCACCCTGTATATGTAGTCCACAATAGAGCATTCACTATTAACTGTTCATTGATTTCAATTTGAAAGAAGTAGGTAAATAAAAAATAAAAAATAAAGCATAAGATAAGACTAACAAAATCCTCCCACACTTTTCGTTACCTATATTCTTGGAAGAATAATAAGTAAGGAAGCGTAATCAACGCTCAAAATGTGCTCCACTTTCCTGGTGCCAAAGTGGGCGGAGATGGTGACAGCGGTGCCCTAATGTCATGTCAAACATTTTGAAATTGTCATGTCGTCAAAATATTAGTTATTTCGGTCCATGAAATTTCGATAATATATCGGTATTAAAATACCGGCTTGTGCCGTGAATTGGTGCAGGAGCCACACAGGCGCCAAATATGGTGATATTTCTTTTCATCGGTAAGTAAATCACGCATAGATATTCTCATACATTACGGACTTGGTCGATGTTATGCAATATAAGTTTTGGAAAAGTAAACATAACTCATTTGAGGAAAAGTATACTGAATGTTCATTTATTAGTATTACCTAGTAGTAATAAATCGACAAAACAAAACCCTTCGAATACTATACTTACTCTAGTAAAATCATACCATTCTGGCCGTGCCATTTCTAGTACAACTGGCTAATAGGTATGACTCTTGTTTTTCATTAATAATGAATGCTATAACTTCATAGCATAGTCTTTAATTATCAAATCTAGAGCAGAGCCCGACTGGGGAACTACCTCTACCTTACAGAAAACCACAGCCAATTAGTACGAAACCCTACTCATAGTGTTGTGTTCCTGCCGGTGAGTAAGGTTGCCAGAGAGCTCAGAGGATGCAGTGTGTTGACGACGGGGGATCCTCTTGTCCCTTTAGCTGTCAACACAGTGAATCCTCTTTTATATGAAAGCGTCGGCAAAGCACATGAGACACCTCTGGAGTTACAGGCGTCCATAGGCTACGGCTTATTTTGTAGTATGTAAGTCCCTATATTGTAATTAAGCACTTTAATTAAATAAATGAAAGATGAATAGAAGGCTTTCATATTCCTTATTCCAAGAACGATTAAATTTACGTATATTACATAAGTAATGAAAAATGCACTAAAAATAAATTGTTAATTGATTGCATTAAGTATTATTTATTACGTGAACACATCCACGTCAAACTAAGGCGTATTTATTATACGTTAACTTGACATTTTCAGTCATTTGATTTGAGTGTCTCCTGTCCAATTAAACTTCATTGTCAAATTGATTTTGACCACTCACAACACGGCAACTTTTCTTATTGGTGAAATGGCATGAAACCTTTGCAGAATTAAGGTTAACACAAAAAAATATGCTTAAAGAATGAGTACTTGATTGGTTAACAAGACATAAGACATTTTAGTTTTGTAAACATGAAAATGGGTCGTGTTTTCACATGAACTTTGCTTGCCTTTACTCGTCTTGATATTATATGTCGATGCCTATATTATGATTTAGTTGCTATCAGATAGGTCTATTTTGCAGAAACCTTTTTAGCTTGACAGGATTTTTACAAACCACTTTTTTTATTAAATTACTCGCTATGTATAATAACGAAAATTTCTACAATTCAGAATAAAGGTCTTATATCCTTGTAATAATTTAAATCAACTTAAAATTATTCCAATCATATTAAACGAATCATGATTGACTTTAGTAGATTAGCATTACTTTAGTTTAAATCAGCACCCGTCGTTAATGATATATTCTTGGCGAAATTACTTGATTGTTTTGTGTTATGATTTAATCAGCGATGATTTAATAATGAGAATTTTTCATCAAAGCACCGACTTCAATTATGAGTCCCCAACTCTGGAGCCAATGAACTTTGGCATCACACACGAATCGTAGAAATAAACCATTTTTAGCTACCATAGACAAATTTAAGCATTTGCCTCTGATTTTGTCTACGAATTGATGAATTCAGAACTGAATTCAGATCAAGTGTGTGGAGTGCCGAATACGGTTAACGGCGATCCAGACGTCAAGTTGGTACCATTACGCGGTGAGTATAGACCCCTTTACCTCAGTCACTCGCCGGATTTCAAATGAGCGAATCTGCCTCTGCCGGTGTAGGACTACATTTACGAATGGATGTGCGAAACTGTGAATATTTTATGACATTCATGCTTTTTCGATTAGAAATCTATTATACTCTCGTTTGCAATATTTCACTTACCTCCCGTTGGTGAGTGTTCCCTAGGGAGTTATGGACTTTATACTAATTTATTAATAAATTTATGATTTATTTAGATATTTTTTGACACATTTTTTTCCACAAGAGTGATGAATATTGCAAACTTGAGTAACAAGGACCGTGAACAAAACAAAAATTAACCTGGTATTATTGTAGTGACTAGTTAGATATTATTATGTGTAAATACTACCCGTAAATGTTCAAAGTTATAATGTATTAAATAAACAGTACTGCTTCTTTAAATTAACAATTTATTTACCCTATATACGTAAATCAACCGTTAACAGTGTTGGCGCGATTTTTTTCTTTAATTTAATAAAATAAAATATCGCTTCTCGCAGATTGACGGCAGTCGCACCGAGTCCTAACTGTATGAATAAATCGTAAATATTATAATTAAGCTTTTAATGCAATAAACATATGAATTTGAATGTGTCAAATTCGTGATAGAAAATGTGAGATAGACATATGCAATGACAGTTCAATGACAAGTCTGCACTCTTTTCGTGAGTTGTCAAATAGCTTTTTACAATTAAGACCTCTATGCCAGCCCAATAGGGTTTGGTTTTGTATGTTGATGACATAATTTTGATTTTGTTATTATGTCAGATATTTATGCGGTCGACCTGTCATCCGATGTTAAAGCTTTCACAGTGGTTAGATGTTTATGCCGGTGACAGTAGTCACATAATTCTGATTTAAATGGGTGATCAGATATTTTTAAGCGGCCGGATCCGATATTTATGCTGATCGATGCAAAACGATGTTTATGCCGGCCACAAAGCATCACATATTTTTACCATGGAAGTGTCGTCATATACTTTTGCCCTCAAAGGAGAAACAGATATTTTTGCAGGGCTGCCCATAGTCATATATTTATGCTGGTGACTGTAGGTGTAGGTACCCAAATAACACATCAAAGCAGTATAACGGCCGTCTTACAGCATATCTGTATGCTTTTAGCATTTTGAGTTCGTTTTATAGTAGCATTATAAACGTTTATAGTGCTGATATAGCTCTTAAATGGGCACAAATTACCCAGCTTGAGATCCTATATAGGTTATTTAATAGCATTACAGGCGCATTATGTCTGCGCTATTAGCATTATCGTTGTCATGAAAAGTGCCAATCGCATTAAAGAAGCATTAGTACGCTCTATTAAGTTGCCAACCGCATTAAAGAAGGTTTAATACGGCCCAAAAACTTGCTAATCGCAATAAAGAAGCATTAGTACTCTCGATTAAGTTGCCAATCGCAATACAAAAGCATTATACTAGCATAAGAGTGTAGTAAAATAAACCTTACGTCAATGCAAAAACGTCTCTAATACCGACGGAACAAATGTTATAATACAATGAACGTTGTGATTTAACTACTTTGTCTTGCAATATAAAATGGACGAAGACGGTACAAAAAACTGAACGAGTGACATGTCATATTTGTTTGCGTAACAAAATGTATAAAAGTTTTAGACTCTTTTTCGTTATTATATCCTTCAAATATTACTGCGCAATGTAGTTTACTGTGAATATGTATATAAGTTTCATTGAAAATTTTCACGCGCCTTTGATTTATTGTGGTTTTGCTATAAAATATTATAAAAAGATACGCGTCAAATAAACAAAACAATTGTGTAATCCTCGTATAGAACGAGTTTTGCATTATTAACATAATAGTGTTGGTTGACCAGTCTTAAATTAAGTTATTTCATTATTATATAGGCATTTCCCTTGTATAAATAGGTTCGCATGATTTTATTTTTAGGTTATAAATTATTTACAAAATGGCGTTGGTCTATATAGATGGAGAGCTAGCCACGTCAGATATGACACAATAATGAGAGCAACCAAACCCCTCTAGTCAGTTTGGTATACTATGCTTATTTCTAGATCTGGACATCTGGCTACTTTAAAGTGGTGGAAGTCAAAGAATGTAAACCATTTCAAGAAAACAAATCCTAGAGATCTAGCTGGATTTGATGCAATATTATGAGAAACTATACAAATACTATACAATATTAAGAAAAATTATACAAAAGTTTATGTTGGGGGAAAGTAGTGCCACACGATGCATAATATAGTTAGTTTGTCGCCTACTGTTTTTGTTTCCGTAATAATACATATTATTTTTTGGTCTAACGTTTTTTATCGATATTTGACCAGTTTTGAGTCGATATTCCAACATATTCACTACAGATAGAATTATAAGGCAAAAGACTATCGGTTCTTGAATATTTTATCTCCATTCTGTAGAGCCGGATCTTGAAATAAATGATCCATTTTTTTTATGATATTTTTAAAATATGGTCTAAAAAAACACTTTTATCGATATTCGAATGGTGTAAAGAATCTTACATTTACGTAATCTACATATTAGAGTTCCTCTTTGATGTCTCTAAAAACTGTAGAGAGATTTTAATTTTTAACTAATTAACACAAAATGTATGACCATAAAACCACTTTTTTAGCCTAAATCGGTTCGACTTTGATGTCAAATATCTCGAAGACAATGAATATTGAAGTAAATATAGGACACTATATTGTTTAAAGCCATTACTGATAATATGATAAGTTATATAAATCATTAGAAAACTAAGGGAATCAGATCTAAGGTCGTTGGCGCCAGGGAGCCCCTTAAAATATAGGCCCTGTCCCTTATAACTGAGACAACTTCGGCAGAGTGACCTCCACCCATTAAAAGCTGCCAGATGCCAGGATCTAGCAATAAGAATAGTATAGCAATCTAACCAGACGGGTTTTGTTGCTCTCATTATTGTGTCATATCTGATGTAGCTAGCTCTTAGTCCAATAGCAGCTCAGTGACCCTTAAAAAAAGATTATGAATACCTACAGCATTACACGTGAATAATTATGCTAGTAAACAACATTAAGCATTATATACTACTTAAAATTGCTATTGTAGGCCCTAAGGCACTAAAACAGCTAAAATCTGTATAGGGGCTGTTCATAAATTACGTCATAATTTTTTGATGATTCCCCCCCCCCCCCCCTAAAATCATCCAACCCTCCTCCTGCCAAATAAAGTGGCGTCATTAAAAAAAATGCGTTTTTAGTTTAATTGTAAAATAAAAAACTATTTAGTAGATAATATTTTATAGCCTTAAAAGTTTATAGAAACACGAATTTCATTTCTTTTTTTACACATTGAAGCACTTTTTAAAGATGCGAGAGATGATGTGATCTTCGGAATGACCGCCCCCCCTACTACCCCCCTCCTACGTCATGCTACGATCATCTGATGTCCAGACCTCCCCCCCATTTGAAATGACGTAATTTATGAACAGCCCCTTATAGTGAATTACTTAGCTTTATAATGGTTTATATTATTGCTATTACACAGCATTAGGAATGTATTACCTACTTAAAAAAGCTATTGTACACCCTAAGGCATTAAAAATAGCTGAAAGGTGTATAGCGATTTTACGTGGCATTATAATGGCTAATATTCATGCTCTTAAACAGCATTAAGCATTTATTTATGCTATTGTAGAACCTAAGGCACTAAACCACACCGAAGCATTAGTGTAGCAAACCAAAACGCAACTGTACAGCATTCAGCTGTACAGTTGCATTTTGGTTCGCTGCACTAAAACTAATGGCTAAACAAAAGCATTTACATATGCCATTATACAACCGTTACACAACGTAAAGCATCATATAATGCTATTGTTGAACCTAAAGCACTAAAAACAGCTGAAAGCTGTATACCGGATTTACGTGGCATTATAATGGCTAATATTCATGCTCTTAAACAGCATTAAGCATTTATTTATGGTATTGTAGAACCTAAGGCACTAAACCACACCGAAGCATTAGTGTAGCAAACCAAAACGCAACTTTGCAACTGTACAGCATTCAGCTGTACAGTTGCAATTTGGTTCGCTGCACTAAAACTAATGGCTAAACAAAAGCATTAACATATGCCATTATACAACTGTTATACAGCGTAAAGCATTATATAATGCTATTGTAGAACCTAAAGCACTTAAGTGCTTTTAAACAGCTGAAAGCTGTACAGTTGCATTGTGGTTTGCTGCACTAAAGCTAAAGGCTTTACAAAAGCATTTAGATATGCCATTATACAACCGTTATACAGCTAAAAGCATCATATAATGCGACAAGTTGCTCGGTGAACGTATATAAGAGTTTATACGGTCCTTAAGTTCGAAATAAGTTAACTATTCATATAATTATTTTACATGTTTTTTTAAAGTGGGGCATTCCACTCATACAATAGTATGTTATTCAATCAAATTCAAACAATGTTTTCAGTGTTTGTATTTGATTGAATAACTATTCATATGTTATAATGCTTCCTGTGTTACTTGGGTAGTAGGTAGGTACCATTTTTCTGATTTTGTTTTACCACTTTCTCGGCGTGATTAAAACACATAATCATACCAAATTTCAGTTTTCTAGTACTAACTATCACTGAGCAAAGCCGCTGACGGACAGACGGACATGGCGAAACTTGCTAGTGTCCTAGTTGACTACGGACGGAACCTTAAAAAATTTTAGGTTTTTATTCCATTGAAGATACGGAACCCTCCATTATGCGTAGTCCGACACGCAATTGGCCGGTTTTATTCGAAGTCGGTTAACATTTAGTTAAATATCACTGGCCGCACATACACGACGGAACCCAATAGTAGGAATAAAGTATTCCACTTCATTCATAACTTTCATCAATGGAGAAGCCCTCTATGTTGGCAATACTTAACTAATTTAATATTCATTCAAGTTTTATTTTGATTAATTCGAGCGTTAAATATAATCTAACAATAGTTCAATAACATCAATAGAATTCCCTTATACTTAATAAACTAAGTAAAACTTGAGGTAAATCATGTAATAACATTCAAACATTTACATTAAAAATCTAAACTGTTTCAAAATTCCCGCCAGTTGTATCGAATTGCCATGTTTACGGTTGTTTAAAATTTGGCGCTCACACCATGCCGGGTGAAAAAGAGAAAGACGATTGAGTCAGGTGCCGTCAACCGTTGTTATAAGAATAATTCGTTCGAATATTCTTTTTTATCTGTCGTAAATATTAGGTTATGATAAATCCGACCATTTTATTATCCGTTATATCTATTCAATGTGGCAAAGAACACATTATCATTATTAGTAGTCAGAATTACTTTCGTATGTTAAGTCGATATTGCAAGACTTTTGACTGATAGAAAGTAAAGGACAAATATTTAAAACATTTTAATACTAAATAAATTATTGATAAATAAATTAAATTGATTTGCAGCGGTTATGAACAGCTGATATGATCCGTCATTAAAATAGTCTTGCTATAAATTGCGCTAAAGGGAATATGCTTTATTGACCGAATTGATTTATGTTTTCTGCCATACGAAAATGTAGATTTTTAGGGTTCCGTGGTCAATTGGGAACCCTTATAGTTTTGCCATGTCCGTCTGTCCGCGGTCTGGTCTGACACAATGGCCGTTAGTACTACAAAACTGAAATTTGGTATGAGTCTGCGTATTAATCGCGCCAACAAAATGGTAAAATTAAAAATTAAAAAAACATTCTTTTTTGAGATTTTTTCCCCGTACAAGTGAAGTGGGGGGAGGGCAGGGGTGAATATTATTTTTCGCTCCAACCCTGTTGTGTGGGGTGTCATTGGATAGGTCTTAAAAAAAAGGGTCTTTAAAACAGTTTTTTGATAAACCTAATAGTTTCGTAAATAATAGCTCCGAAAGTTTAAAAACGTGCGTCCTCCACTATTGAACAATGGGTCCAATAAATTTCGAAAAGTGAGGCCTAATAAGTATTTAAAAAAAAACCTATATTGAATAAAATCGGTTTGGTCGTTTTTGACCTATAACTCAAAAACGCCAAGTAAAAAGGACTTAAGTGCCGCATACTAAAATGCCGTAGGTACCACAAAATATCATATAAAAACCACCCTTTGAGTGGGTTTTTGTAACTAGCCGGTAACTATGGAACGCTACGTTGAGCATGGCCCGACATGCTCTTGCCCAGTTTTAAATTTAAACCTCTGATATGTTATCAGTATCACATTATTTTCTTAGGGGCGCCATGTTTGTTGAGCTTTTTCTTGATTATTATTATTACCTATTAGTCCTATTACAATAACAGTTGTAGGCGCTAACGCTAGTAAATATTAATAAGAATTTACTCATAGATATAATATAGATCATTATTGAGCTTGACTATTATATTTATTACATATATGAATCAATTTTATTTTCATTATAATATATAAGTTTGTCACTTATTCTTTACCCAAACTCCTACATGCTATCCATCCATATTTTCTAAAAGTTACATTTCTGTATTAATAAATTTTCTTTATCATGGCAATGTCTTAGATAAAGATTTAATTCATTAAAAGTTTCAAAAAGCGTTTTTACCATTTCGCTTATTACCTGTATAAATCACAGCACACACTTGAACTGAATTCAGTACTGAATTCATTAAATCAATAGACAATTTGTCTATGGATTGCGGAAATTTGCAAACAAATGTCGATAGTAGCCGACGTCACAATACAAAACGTCAGCTATCATAGAGATTTGTTTTTGTAAATTTCCGCAATCCATATACAATTGTCTACGGTATGATGAATTCAGTATTCAATTCAAATCAAGTATGTAGAGCGCCTTATTTTGTTAATTTGTCCAACAATTTTTGTTTTCTTTAAATTATAGAAAAAACTTAAGCGAGAAAGTTATAAAGTCAGCAGTCAGGATTCAACTATAATAAATAAAATAAAATTATAAACAATGTACAAACCGATACATTATTAACTATTAGAAATTTATATTAATTTTGGTAAATACCGTTGTTAGTATAAAAGTGTACGTCGTAGAAAAGGTTTACGTTTCCTGAACGCCGCCATTGTTTGAGTTGGTTATGTTGGTCACCCTGCCGCTATTTTACGCGCACATGCGCAGAACGACAGGTGGTCGGCGACTCGACCCAGCCGTCTCGTCCGAACCTATCGACTTCTCATCCTCATCATCAGGCGCTTTCGTGCTCTAGCAAGAAAGATGTGCAGTGCTTTGTGTTGAAGTGCTCGTGGTGACATGGCGTCTTTTAATTAATTGTTATAGCAGTTCTGGTGTTCAAAATTTTGTTTATTTACGATGAGTGTGAATTATGATCGTGTTTGTAGACTGTGCTTGTCATCTCGGGGCGAATTACTGCCGATTTTTCCTACCACCAGTTCGGATGACTCGGAGCCTATCGTCCTCGCATCGAAAATCAAGAATTGCGTGGCCGTACAAGTAAGTAATGTGTTAAAATAAGTGCAAGTGTGGTGTTTTTAGTGAAAGTAGACCCTTGGTGTACGTGAGAACTCGTCATCCGCCCCGGTTCGTGAATTGACAGCAGTGCGTTTAGGTGGAGATGTCGTAAGATCGTCCACCATTTTGTAATGTTCCACGGCTATCGCTCGGCTCGGTGGCCGCGTCGCGTCGCATTCCATGCAGCCGGCGAGGAATGGCGTTATGATGAGGGTCGGGTTTGGCAATATTCCCGGGGGTCTGGAAGGGAGGGGGTCGGTTTCGCTAGCTAGGCTCGGCGTGGACATCGGGTGTATTGATTTATCGGGCGAGACCAGGCCGGTGCAGCTCGTCCCTCGAGCGGGAGCGGGTGACGGGTCGAGCGTCGGTGTCGGCGTGAGCGCGTTATAGCTGTGTGCGTATATCGAGCGCTAACCCTCGAGGGGCTCGCTTGCTGGCACTCGACTCGCTCCTACTTATTCGGTCGAGGAGCAGCCGTTTGCCGGCGCTCGGATATACCTACGCCTACTTAGTTTCTCCTCGCGCCGTATCTATACTCGAGGCGTTTCTCGCTCGTGCCCATTCTGATGAAACGCGCGCCGCTCTCGGCCTTCATTCTATGATTGCGTATGTTGTTTTTACAGATAAATGAGGATGACGGCCTGCCATCGAATGCCTGCAGGAAATGCGTGGACAACGTTAATAACTGGCACATATTTAAGTCAGTATGTGAAAGGACACAAAACAAACTACAGTCTCTGATTAAAAAAGATGGCAGCCAACTAGAAGAGGTGGGTTTTTCTTCTCATAATTTGAGCTTGGAACTGTCATTTAAATTAATAGTTTTTAACAAAATCATAATGATTTTTCAGGTGAATATAAAAAGTGAACCATTGTCTGATGAGGCCTATGATGATGGAGTGGTTATTGATGGAGGTTATAATGAGGTATGTATATTATAAATCCTATTTATTACTAAGTTAGTTACAATGATGGTTGTGTATTGAGTCATCAGTTGTGCTGCCAAGGTCAAATGGCCAGGTCAGGAAGTTAGCTAGAACTGATAAGGGTCTGCTGAGCTACTAATTACTACAGGCCAGTGGAACTATTCGGGTTATGAGGATAATGTTGCTATATAACTCCATTGAAATAATCATGCTACGGTTTGATGGCTATTTAAATGTACCTAAACCATAATAATGCCAATTATGATGGATGTGATTTGTTATGCCCTGTTTACTTGAAATATTTCTTTAGACTCCTTTCAATATGTAGGAGTTTGTTTAGAAAGTTTTGACCAATCTTGTGAAGTATCAATGCTAATATACATGTATTATTATTATCAGAATATTTAAAATTTAACTCAGTTTTTGTCGTCAGTTACTTTGTTGTTTAGGTAAAATCTTGCATGCCAGCTTTGAACCAGTTCCTGATGTACGATTGAGCTGAAATTTTGCATACCTGCATAACTTTATACATAATGTTGGTACCATCAAGCTGGTCTGATGTTGGTGACCGAAGATGGTTTAAGAACTGTAATAAAACAATGGAACCTCATTGTTTTTGGAGTAGTTAGAATCATCATGTTGAGCAGTAGATGAGATTAAAAAATGAAACTTGACCAAAGCAGAAAGCTAAAGAGGTCCTCCTATCATTTGGGCATCTTAAAAAATTCCAACTATACCTGCGGCCATGTTATTATATTATAATGACTCTCTAAGTTTGTCTCATTGGTTTATGATGACGGAAACCTGATTGATATAAAAATCAACATATTATGAATACAATATTGAACATAATCTATGCTACTTGGAAAATTTTATATTGAATCATTGAGTTAGAATGTAGTCGAGGTACAGTCTCAAATAAGATTTAAATAGAGGATTCAAATGAGAAAAAATATGGTTCTTGAAAATTTGTTACCGGCCAGTCTTATCACTGATTAAAGTCTAATAAAACTGACCTAGAAAGTGCTGACAGCAATATTGTGGGGCTATTTTTTGGGCTGATTGTGTATCCCGCTCTTTATTGCATATCTGTGTATTGAATTTGTAAATTGTTTTTCTGTCATAACATTTTATATATTTATAGAACTTACAAGTAGAAATAATTCAGGTTTTACCCTATTGTGAGTCAATCAACGAACCAACAGGTTAATTATGATACAGTTTATTCCTGTTAACTTTCTATTTTATAAGATATATCAATGTAACTAATGGAGCATTCCACAGAAGAGTCCACCATTGTCGAGTGCAAAAGCGAATATTCTGAAAAATGTTAGGTTTTTGGTACACACGTTTATTCCTGACTGTATCTATTAGCATTGTCATATAAATTACGGATGTAGTCAGTCAGCTGCAGAGAAATAGACCCCCTCTAACTTTGTATGCAGCGTGGGCGTTTTTCTCTGCAGCTGACCGTACTTATACCAAATTCCAGCGCAATCAGGCAATGGGAAGTGGTTGAAATCTAACTTACAAGATTTGAAGCCCATAAATATACGGGGTCAAGCTAAAAAAGTGTGTAATAAACATAGACAACAACACACGCGTTTGTATGGGACAACTCGTGTCATTCTCCTAATTTAAATAATTAATTTTCTGTATGTACAGTCACTAGCAATAGTGTCTTCCTAAAATAAGGCTGCAAATATGTGACACACTCTTATGGCCCGACAAATAAGAGTGTGTCCCATATTTTTGCGGCCTTGGTGTAGGAAGATACTTTTGCCGGTTACTGTACAGTAATAAAATAATTTATTTAATATTTCCAGGGCGCAAGTAGCAGTAAGGCGCTACCCGAGGGCCCACCGATCTTGGCTTCGCTGGGGCTCACACCGCGGAGTGATAAGGTAAGATTACATGCTAATATGTCTTATCATTGGTGATGAGCGTACTGCTTATCACTATTTGTGTCAGTGTAGGTAAAAAGGTCCCACTTTGTTGATATGGAGTTATTAGTACTTCGCAAAATTGTACAATATACATATTAGTAAAAGAATGAAGTCTCTATGTGTACCAACAAAAAATGGGACCTTTCACTAAACTCGTCCACATTTAATCATCAATGAGCGATTCAGTATTTATGAGCAAACGGATATTTGAAATAATTGTGGATATCATGCTGCTGAGACAAAGCTGTGATTCCATTATAAGTCAATTTTTTTGGTGTTTACCTGCGTGACACACATTTACAAATGAGCGCTGAGTGGTAATTGGCTCAAATCCGAGAAAAAGTGTTAATGCGAAAAGGTTTCTTAAGTATGATAGAATCGGATTTTTGACTCATAGGCGCGGCATACAGATGCTGCACCTTTTAAATACATTCATCATCTTATTGGCTCAAACTGTAATGTGTAACAAGTACCTAATAGTTTAACTAGGTTTACTAGGTCATTTGGATAAAGTGTGTTCGCGGTTTTAAGTTGGTTGGAGTATGATGAAAAATATAAACAAACAAGTGACATTCCTACAAGTTCTCCCATTAATAAACGTCTCAGGTTTCAATTAGTTAATTTATGTTTTGTCTGTTTCCAACAAATACAATTGTCAAAGCAAAAGATAAGGACAAACGATTATTAGTTAAGTGACACTTGCGAGACGTTTATGGTTAGTCTTTAACACATTCAGTGCCACCTAGTGCTACGTATTCGTCGTATGTAGCGCGTAGTAGCTACGAACAGACCCGACAGTCGGATTGTCGGCGCTGAATGTGTTAAAAACTCAAAGAGGATGCAGAGTGGTGACGATCGGGGACCCTCTTGACCCTTTAGCCGTCAACACAGTGAATCCGTTTTATTAATGGGTCGTCAACGCGCATGTGACACCTAAGGCGTTGCAGGCGTCAATAGGCTACGGTGGCTGCTTACCATCAGGCGGGTTGTATGCTTGTCTGCTCCTGTAGTAGTATTAAAAAAAAGGTTTGTGGATATACAGTGTTGTGGGCAGCAGTGGCGGTGGGTCAAAAATTTTCTTAGGCAACCTGTGCTTAATTTGGCTTAAAATTTCTTAATGAGCTGCAGGAAAACTGTTCAGATGCTTGAAAATTAGGCAAGCCGACGGGAACCGTGCTCTATGGACGCGGCGCCACTGGTGGGCAGTACCCTACTACAGTATCTCCAAACTGTAGTCTCAATTTCTAATTCTACAAAAAAGGAGTTACCAGGTTTTAAACGGTACTAGGGTTTCATTCCCAGGACGGGAATTCCCTGAAACCTGAGACATTCACCAATCGGAAAAAATAAACATAGTTTCCGTTTCCCGATAAATCTATAAACACATTTCAATAATAAACTAAAATCTTAAACTATCGGCAACACACATGTATTCCTAGAGTTTCAGGCGTCTATAGGCTACGGTGGCTGCTTAGGCAGGTTGTGTTTTGACACTGATATGGTATAAATGAATTTAAAAAAAATACATTGCAGAGCAGATAGGTTCGTACTGGGTGGTTCATTTCAATAAACCATTTTTTTTGTGTAACTAGAATTAACAACAGAAAACCATAGATTGGATCAAATTCAATCGACTTGACCCGCACATTTAATCTGCATCATTTACTCCATGTTAAGGTACAAAACAAACTTATCAACAGACTTCAAGATTTCGAAGGAGGAGGTTATCAATTCTTCGGGATCTTTGTTTTTTTTTTGCTTTTTTTATTTATTTTATTTTATTAAAGATAATATGACACTCACTAGTACTATTCTATCTATTAAATACTACCACTAGGTTATCCTTCTGTCATTTCAAAAAAGTTTGCTTGTAATGATCTATCAATTAATGTGTTTTTTTTGTGTACATTTTAAATTTAAAAATAATCGTCAAACATGCGGCTTTCAAGTACCTCTGTACTTCAATTATAACTATGAAGCTTTGGATAACCACTAAGTATATTAGGGTTTTAAATGTTCCTATTTTCTGGTCTTTAATGTAACAAAACGTGAATTTAAGAGAAGTAGTGTTTTAATTATTAACAGTAAACAAGGACTTGATAAAAATGTTTTTACTTGATATTAATTCTCCAATTTAGGCACATTACAATGCTCTTCTGAAAGTCAGAGAGAGAAAAAAAACTACCACCAGTTCTAACCCTACACCTCTGACCCGAGAAGCATTATGAAACAAGAAGGCAAGAAACCCGGCGGGACTTATTTTTTCAAAACAGTAATACTTAAAAATCTTAAAAATACACAATTATACGAGGGCCGTTTGATAAGTTTTTTTAAAAAGTCAAAAATCATCAGTTTTTTTACACAAAATACATTTATTTCTCAACATAATCTCCTTCAAGGGCCAAACACTTATTCCAGCGAGTTTCCAATTTTTTTATCCCCTCCAAAAAATAGGATTCGTTGAGGTCTGCAAAATAGCCATTCACATCTGATATACAGTCTTCATTTGTCAAAAATGTTTGTCCTCCAAGCCATCTCTTCAAATTTGGGAATAGGTAATAATCACATGGAGCTAAGTCCGGTGAATATGGAGCATGAGGAACCGGCTCGAAGCCTAATTCATGGATTTTTGCCATTGCAATAGTTGAGGTGTGCACTGGGGCGTTGTCTTGGTGAAAGAGTACTTTTTTCGGAGATAATCTTGGTCGTTTTTCCAACAATTCGGCTTTAAAACGGTCTAACAAATCTGCGTAATAACGGCCGGTGATAGTTTTCCCCTTAGCTAAGTAGTCGATCATGATGATTCCTTCGCTATCCCAGAAAACTGTCGCCATCACCTTCCCAGCCGACAAAACAGTCTTTGCCTTCTTTGGGGCACGTTCACTAGCAGCCATCCATTGTTTGGACTGTTGTTTTGACTCGGGCGTGTAATGGTGGACCCAAGTTTCGTCCACAGTGACAAATCGTTTCAAAAAGTTTCGAGGATTACGCTTCATTATATCCAAACACAGTTTTGAAACTCGCTTTCGTTCGAGTTTTTGTTCGATCGTCAACAAACGTGGCACCCATCGTGCAGACAGCTTATTCATGGCCAAATCTTCGATTGGACGACCAGAGCGTGGAGCATCAGATGTGCTTGACCGGCCACGTTTAAATTCATTTAACCAGTTGTAAATGGTTTGCAACGTCGGTGCATTAGTGCCATGAACAGAATCAACTTAAATTTTTATAGTGGCAGCAGTGCAACCCTTCATAAAAAAGTGTTTAATAACGGCACGAAATTCAGATTTTTCCATAGTTGACAAAAATGCGTATATATTAAGTAACGATAAAAGTGACGTATCTTTGTTTTTTTTTTCTTAATTTTTCGTCAGTTATCAATTGAAAGATCGTGCCAGCCAATGTTAATGCCATTTACCAAAAAAAAGGTTTAATAAATAGTTTTTTAAAAGACTTTTCAAACGGCCCTCGTAGTTGCGTAGTTCTTCCAGAAGACATATCAGAACAATTTGATTTGACATTGATAACTTTTTTTTTCAGGGTGTCGAGAGCGAAAAAGACGAAGAAGAGGACGAAGATGAAGATATGAGTATGTTAGAAGAGGTCCAGCAGCAGCAGCAGTATACCAAAGCGGTGCCCAACATGCCGGAGGTGTCCATCACCGTCATGCGGCCCACCGGTGAAACCCTGCACGCTCGCCAGGGCATCCAGCAGCTCGCCTCCAAAGACTGCCTCGTGTGCGGCCGCGCCTACAGGTACTCCCACAATGCGCGCCGACACGAGCTCACATCACACAGCTTCGACAGATACACTAACAAAATTAACCCCCCTAAAAAACCCAAGACCCACCTACAACCCAAACTCAGACTCAACCCGTTCAACCCCAAAGCGCGACTCATGCCCAACCCCATCAGTCACAAGCAGTTCCAAAGGCCGATGCCCACTAGAGTCATGCCTTCGCGCGTCGTCGCTCCGCCGAAACCTATACCGATCAAGAACGCGAAACCCATTCATAATAACTTACCGTACCCGTTGCGTATAAAAGCACTTAAAGATCTGCAAATCAAGAAGAAGGAACCGCAAATCTTGAAGACCCTCCTCACGGCTAAACCCGAGCTGCTGGTCTCGGAACCCGAAATTATAAACTCGGGCCCAGAAAGCCCGGAAACATTAATATCGGAGCCTGAGATAGCATCATTCCAAGTTGAAACTATTCTGGGTGAACCTGGTTACGATCAAAACCAGGAGGAGGAGGAGGATGCCGATGAATCCCCGAATCAGAATCAACATTATGACACAGTCGATATGGAATCTGACAATGAGATTGAAATCGCTCGTCAACAAGAAAATGAGGCTGAAATCGATGAGAACCAAGAAGAACATGATGGAGATGACACTATGCAAAATGATACTGACCAGATGGAAGGCGTGGAAGGTGACATAAGTGAGAACGAGCAAGGACAACAAGAGGAAGATGACGAACATGACGGCAGCCAGGGAGATATCACAATAGAAGAGCAAAACGATATCCAAGCTGAGGCCGAGGGAGAGAACGGTGACAGTAACGGAGATAGAGAGGAGGAACAGGAAGACGGCAACGACGCCGAGGATAACGAAAATGAGGAGGACGAAGACCTCCCGCCAGCTCTAGCGCCCGTTGTAGAAATCAACGAAGATATGCAAAATAATTCATACAACAGTGGACAAAACGGAGACGAGGAGGAAGCTGATGAATCCGCTGCCAACGAAACCATCGACGAAGACGCTAAGGAATATGACCCCGACAAGATATACGTCACCAAAACGCAGAGAGACTTCATCAACAAATACAGGGACGTCATACAACAGATAAACACTAAAACATGTCTTTGCTGCAACAAAGAGCATCCGCGCAGAAAAGCTGTCATACAGCACTTGCAGAAAAATGGACACAAAGTACCCAAACACACATGCTATAACTGTGTTGTAACTTTTGGTCATATTGGCGCATTGCTCAGTCACATGAGAGCTAACGTTTGTACAGACTTGTGGAAGGTTATCTACAATGAGGAGGGAATCACCGACGACCTGGTCATACAACCCAAAGGCAACAAGGTCCAGTACAAGGATATTTTCAATGCTAGATCGTATGCATGTAAACTGTGCCCAGCTAAATTCCAACTTAAACAGTTTATACTGAAACACGTTCTGGATGTTCACGAGGACGGCCAGTCCAGAATTCAAATGGCCTGCGTACACTGCGGATCCAGGTTCAAAGACAGATCCTTGTGGAAGAGACACATTCGAAACGGGGAGTGTACAGTTTACATCGCATGCGATTTATGCCCTGAGAAATTCGCCAATATTCAAGACTTTAACGACCACGCGCTGCATGTCCACGCCGGCAGCTTCGATCCCGATAATCAGAAAAATTGTATAGACGGCCGTCCCACGGACTGTCCTCTGTGCGGAAAGAAACACCCCAACTACCCCATCTTGGTGAAACATTTGAAGGCCGCTCACAATGAGGACAGGCCTCATTACTGCCAGAATTGTGACGCCAAATTTGAAACCAGCGTCGACCTAAACAAGCACATCTACGCCGAACACTCCGATAAAGTGTTAGGAGCACAACCCATTGAGCCTGACATGTCGCTCGTCAAGGAAGAAGCGGAGGAATACCATTACTCGTGTACAGAATGCAACGCCATATTCGAAACTGTGGATGCCTGGACGGATCACCAAGTCGCTGAACACAATCAAGTCGCTCACCACTGCGACCAGTGTGAAAAGAAGTTCTTGCGCCCATCCGAGCTAGCGGAACACAAAAATACGCATTTGAGGGTGAAGTTCTATCCCTGCAGCGTTTGCTCCAACTCCTACAGCACGCCCCAGAAGCTGTCTGAGCACGTGCAGCAGGCTCACCCTGGAGCCGCCGCGATAGCCGCCGCCGATACCGAATTCTTTTGTGAAATTTGCATTAGGTCCTTCAAAAGTCGCCAGGCTTATTCCAACCACATGCGTATCCACGCTAAAGTTCCTACCACTAACAGAAAACCTGGTGAATCGAAAGGATTCGCTCCGCAGATAATTGGGAAGCCGATCAAGCAGTTCCCCATGATCCAAGCAGGCTTTGCGGCTTATAAACCCAACATCAACGTTCCGAACGCCCCATACTGCTGCGACATATGCGGCAAGGGCTTCATGCACAAGAAAAATATATGGAAACATAAGAAAGTTCTGCACGCGGACATCATCAATGAGAGGAACGACAGCGAGGAAAACACCATGCAAGCGTCCACGGAAGAGGAGGAATATAATAATGTTGACGAAAATGGCATCGCGTTGTCTACGCCACAGTTCAACAGCTTCAACTTTTCAAACTTTGCTAACAATGCGCAACAACACCAACCGGTACAACAAACTCCGCCGGCGGAACCCGCAGACGCCCTACCTTTCTCGTGTGAACTTTGCTTTAAACGGTTCCCGCTAAGAACAAGTCTCTGGAAGCATAAACGCGCAAAACACGGCATCATCAATGCGAGCGTCTCCGGCAACCCTGAAAACCAGGCGCCACCCTCTCAACCCTCCGAAGGTGGCAGATCCAGTTGCACCATTTGTAAGATTACATTCTCTGATAAAAAGTCGTACTATCGCCACAGAAAGAACGTGCACAAATCCTCGGCACAAATATGTAAAATCTGCGGAAAACCAGTGAACTCCACGTTGGAGCTATACGAGCACTTGAAGGCCGCGCACGCTCGGGAATTACTAGGATATAACGCTAACCAAGGCACAAGTAAAGCACAAGATATATCTCAGGAAGCTGAAGTAAAATATGAAGTCGAACCCGAAATCGCAGACCCAAGCGCAGAGTACCAAGCTCGGTACCCGTGTGACACATGTGGAAAACAATTCGTGGGTCTTCTCGCGCTACAGAACCACCAGTGTATAAATCAAAGCGCTTCGGAACCACAGACTTTCGATTGTGAGATCTGCCATAAGAGTTACACATCGATAGCCGCGTTGAAGAGTCATCGTGGCTGGCATCTTCGCTCTCCTGACGGCAAGGCCGCCGCCAACAACAGCGGCCTCTGGATGCCTCAGCACAAAGTCACTAGCAAGGTTAGCAAGCACGAGGTCGTCGATCCCTCCCAGCTCGCACGAGTCACTCACTCCACCCCCACCGCGACCGCCACGACCGCCACGACCAAAAGAAGACTGCCACCCGAAGTCGAAGTCACCGTCGTCAATCCTAACAAAAAATTAAGGTCCGACGATTCTATGGAGCTCGATCCGCAGAACAGTATGCCCGGCGCCTTAGAAGACAGGTACTGTACCATTTGTGACAAAGAGTTCACTAAACGCGCGGCATATCAGCGCCACATGGATGAAGTTCACCAGCCGAATTCAGTGTTCTGTCCCGTGTGCGACAAGAGCTTCACGCGTAAGTCTACTCTGCTCGTGCATATGAAGAAGCATTACGGAGGTGACGGCGAGGGCAGCACGAGTGGGATAGGACAAGTGGAGGACGAAGGGTTCGCGTGCGACGTTTGCGGCAACCAGTTCAACAGCGACAACGCGTTGCGAGCTCACAGGGCGCGGCACCACGCCGAGGAAGAGGAGGAATCCGACGACGACGGCCACGTGCCCGTAGCGCAGCCCGGCGAGTTCACGTGCGGCATGTGCGGCGACGGAGTGGCAACGCCGCGCGACCTCATCGCGCACCGCGCCATGCACTCCACACCCACCAAATTTTTCTGCAACATTTGCAAAGTGTACTTCACGCGAGCGCTGGACCTGTCCTCGCATACCCGCGCGAGGCACGCCGACAACGAAAAGGTTTACTTCCCCTGTGCCATGTGTGAACGCTTCTATATGAACAAGAAGAGCTTACAGCGGCACATCGAGATGGCTCACTGATACTTGACGATGACTTAAGAGACGCGTTGAGTGGGTTATGAGGAAGTCGTATTTGCCCAACCGAGTTGGCGTACGATTCTTTTGAAACCTTGATACAGGGTGAGAATCGTGTCTTTGCGAACGTTCTGCCGTCATTCCTTAGATGTTATTTTGTGGATCAACATGTCTTGATTTTATTATATCTCTGCATTGCTCACATCTCTTACATCTATTTACGATATTGACTTTGACATTGTTGTATAGAGTGAAAAATACATAGAATGCGTTTTAGGTACTTACTTGTCATGACTTTTAGGATATTATGTGTTGAGATGTATCGAATTGTTCTCTATATTTTTAAACATTGGAATATTGGGCCAAAATTGTGAAATATAGTCAAAATTAGTCATAAACCAGTGTTAAAACTAGATATGAGTCATGCTTATATACTTGCGTTTTTTAATATTATGGGTATATTAGGATAGAGCATCAAAGTATGGAATGTTCTTTATTGAGTCTGAAATTTCCAATTTCCAATATTGTTAATGTAGACGAATGTGTCTATGTCACTATAATTTTAGTAGGAAAAAAAAATGATGATATTCATGACATGGTGAAACTTGTCTAAATTAACAATATCACAGGTATGATTCTATACTTTGATTATCCAGCCTAAATATATTAAAATACCAATGAGATCGGTCTGGTATGCGTTATTTTTGTATTTAAAGTATACATTCAGTTTTACATTATGCTGTAAATATATTAATAGATTAATTTAAAATAATACTAAATGTTAAATTTAGGACTTTTTAGTTAACGAAGCGTACTAAGAGAGGACGTTTAAGTTTTATTGAATTGTACTGATTATTTTTAGACATTCAAGTGTATAGTATTTTATAACTACCACTAAGAGCATAGCGCCTCATCTATGGCTATAAGTTTATATACTGTGAAGCTATCTATAGAAACTTAATGGCCTTTAAATGCTTTTATGTTAATCTCATAGTAACTAGTAACTACATTCGCGCCTTTCCCGTGCAAAAAATTCCACTTCCTCGATTAATAGTGAATTTTAATTGTTCTTTACGATTAATTGACCACCGCGATAAATATACCGTTTAGTTGTGAAACTACATTTTATAAAAAAAGGTGTTGATCGTGATTGTTTAAAATAGGGATTCTATAAAATTATGCTGTGACCAATCGATTGACGATGAAGACTTATAACGGATATAGGGGGATATGTTCTAACTTTAAAACACGCTTAGACACGATCCTACTTCAATACAACTCCAATGCATTAACTACGCAATACAGCTAGCTAAACGTCTGAATCAGAAATATCACAATTTGCTTCAAAATTATTCTGATGCAACTCCAATACAACTTCAATATTGGTTGATTGATTGCTGTGTGTTGAATTTATGTTTGAGGTAGATTGTGTTCTTAATGTATGGTTTATGTATTATAAAATTATAATACGGCACAGGGACAATTACATAATGCATTGCAATATTGTAAATACATTAACATTACATATATTTTAACCTACTTCGGCTTTACAGCAGCCGTAAGCGACATCTAGGTACTAACTACTAGAGTTAGATACCCTTCCCGCCGACACTATCGCAAGTGTCACAACGGAAATATAGAGGGCGCTGCTATCAACTCATAATTATTTTTGTACGTTTTTAAAGTGGGGCATTCCACTCATACAATAGATTGTTATTAAATCAAATACAAACATTGAAAACATTGAAAAAATAATCAACCCAGCAGGACTTGAACCTGCATCGATACGCCCCCCGAGCCCCGGCAAGGCGTATCGATGCAGGTTCAAGTCGCGCTGGGTTGATTATTTTTTCAATGTTTGTATTTGATTTAATAACAATCTATTGTATGAGTGGAATGCCCCACTTTAAAAACGTGCAAAAATAATTATACATTACATATTCCAAATTCACTTTTACCTGGTTTGTGAAAAATCTTAATAACCGATGTGGTTTAATTGCATTCTTATATTGAAACTTAGTGATTCATATTTACCCATGTAAATATAGTACATATTTACAAAAGTGGTTTCATAAATATTACAATTATAATATGTATCGTTCTGTTGGCGAATCAAAATGTTTATACTTTTGCACTAAGAATTTTTTATACTTCTAGAAGTAATCTTACCACAGATCTAGTAAAACTCATCACTGGAAAGCGGAAAGTGCCAAAGCTTTTCTTAGTTGTTTTTTTAACAATTGTTGGTGAACCTTAATTAAAAAAATAAATAGTTTGCTTCATATTGTATGAAATATATCAATAATAGTTGTAAGGTTGTTCTTGTAATAATGTTGTACATTTACAAATTGACTTGCTAGTACTAATCAGAGATTTCAAATGTTGTTTCATAAATCGTCAAGTGACAACCAAAACTCATTATTTGCTAAGATAAACGAAAATAAACCTTGTTCTGTTACTAATACGGTTCAATATGGCTATGAACTTGTGCTAGTAATTATTGACTTTTGTTTGTCACCCGACGAAATGATATTCTTATTGAACCGATTAAGAATATTCTAGGTATACAATGTGTAACAAAAATGCTGGTGAAGTTTTTAAGGGCATAATTGGTACCGTATTTAATAACGAAAAAGTAAGAAAAACATATTACGCGCGAAAAAAAATAGTGTTTTACACAATCGTGACATAATTAAGAGCTTTTCAGTCGAGTACCGTGTTTAGGCCACGAAGCTTGAAGTAAGGTACGAGATTGAAAAGCTCGATTATGTCACTATTGTATACAATATTTTTTCTACGAGGGCTCAATCTAGGCAAGCCGGTAAGAATAGAGTTCGACGAAAGATCTGCTGCCTCTATACAATTGAGTAAGTTCTATCTCCCGGTGGATTGTGCCGGCGGTCGGGAAGAAGGACACGGACGGTCGGGAAGGACAATAGTGTTACAATATTGTATGAAAATCCTTTGTACCATCGTTGGCGATGTCACAATATGCGACCATAAAAGCTCTATCGGAAAGTATGCGCTAGTAGTTCGGTCTACACAATCACAATTCAAGCATTACAGTCGACGAGTAGAAAAAAGAGTTTTGTATGGAGGGAGGGTTGGCCAGCCGGAACGACTATCCCATACAAAAAAAATATTTTTTTCGCCTCCAAAAATGTTTCTTCTACTTTTTCTTACCCGCAATACGATACAAATTATGCCCTTAAACGGATCACTAGTATTTTTGTTTCAGCCTGTATACATACAACATACAAACGTTCAAAAATTGAGTTTATTATTTTATCATATTAGCTGGTTTTAAGCTTGCACAGTTGCCACCCGATCATTACGAGGAGTCAATTATTTTAATGAAATCAAATAATTATCCATAATTACATTTTATCTACGCACAAGTAACAAATGTTTGACGTCTGAAGATGTTATAATGTGGTGCCTTTTCACGTTTGTTAAGAATGTACATTAATTATGTTCAAAATAATCAGTCGAACAACGGACAAATTAAAATTAGGCCTGAAAATATACACAAATAGTATGATTTGTATATTTAAAATTAATAATTATGATTTATTTAAATTACTTTTAACTAATCAGAAATACCTATTTTAGTGCATTTATACTCATATTTGAGAGCTTTCTGGAAATATTATGTATTCGTTGTTATTTAAAAAACTTAAATCATTTTCTTTTATTCAATCAATATTTGTAAATTTTAGGTCCACCTGAAGTCCTGTAAAGAGTATATTTATATTACACAAACTTATCCTAATATTATCCATAGATGAGGTTTACTTTTGTCATCTTTGTGGTTTGATAAATAAAGTGAATTAATTTAATTTATTTTGTTTTTCTTTACAACTCCCTACTTTAGATATGCAGTGTAGTGGAGTAGGGTCAGGGAGGGTACAGTCGCTCGGTGGGAACAGTGGCTCGAATGTGCTGTGCGAGAAACGGAAAGAGCTTTATGTCTGACCTCTACATCAATCGGAACCGTTCCGTACCCGACCATGTACGATCTAGTTAGTGAGGCGCTCCGGCGCCATGCGAATGTGTTATGGTGCGTTTTTGTGTTTAATGCTATCAAAATTACATTTCCAGATAAGTTTCACTCCTCTTTTTTCTTAACTCGTACGAGATTTTCAATTACTTATGTTATTATCGAAGAGTGTGTCTAATCTACTTAGTATTGGCTGATAATTCAAGGCCCTAGGTGTTTGTATGTGTTTTTAATTTGAACTAAAATACAAAATGACGCCAAGGTCCACAGTCGCTCGTTTTGGAAAAGTACACGGTGGCTCGCGAGCCACTGTGCACCTTACAGAGTTGGGCTAAAATTTACTTGAATATGAATAAGAATAAAAATTCTGTGATTATTAAAAATAATTCTTGCACTCTTTTTTTTTAAATAAAATGAAAGTGAATAAATCATGCGGCATTTAGGTAGGTACCTATTTTAAATCAAGAATGAAATCAGAAACGATTATTCCGGGGGTTGTGCTTACCAATTCTAATTACCGTTTTATTCAACAAAAATGTTATTTGTTATATAATTTAGGTTCGATTCCTACGTACCTAGCCATTGTGTACTGATAAAACCACTGTGTACAGGGCGTAGTACACAGTGACTCGAGCCACTGTGTACTGTTAGAACCACTGTGTACTAGCGGGTCCTAGTCACTGTGTACAGCAACCGGTACACAGTGGCTCGATTCCCAATTTCTAAAAAATAATGGATACCTCTTTTTCGGTGAAAGTAACAGCAAATATATTTGCTACATATGAAAGTTTAATAATGCACGGTGCTCTGTGCTTGCAACAATTAGTTCAGGAATTTATATTTTTCATGCAACAGCCTGTTGAAAAAATCCTAGCGACTGTTCCCTCCCTGACCCTACGGGAACGCCTTTTTAACCTATAAAAATGACATAAATCACAAGTCCGATTTTATTTTGTGACCTGTTAGAATACGTTAAGCTAATAATAATAAAAAAATTCTAACAATTGTTAGCATTGCGCTAGGCACGTATTTGTTTGCTACACATAGAAAAGATTATGTAAGTTTTATTTTTCTCCACCAGGCTATCGCTTTTTACTATTGCAACATAACTTCTCATTTTATAACGGGTTTGTCAAGAGCATATGTCGTCTTAGCCATTTGTAATTCGATTAGAATTCAAGGTCACTTATATTTTGACAAATTGTTTTCGATCCTGCTCACGTAATCTATTGACCAAACTGTTATAAAATGACAGATGATGTTGAAATAGTTGAATGCAATAGTATGGTAAAGGAAAATATATCTTGTATAATCTTTTGTTGTTATTATTAACAAATATCTATATAATACCTAGCGCGACGTCAAAAACTGTTAGAAAATATTTTTTACTATAAGTATTTATATCATATTCTATAACTAAAAAAGAAAATCGCACTTGTGATTTATCGAAGTTCAAAACTGTACTAGTGGTGAAAGCCACGTAGGTAAAAAACCTACATAGCGACATAGCAGGGGGGCATATGAATGAGGTACACTGTAGTCCGTAGGCCGTAGTTTGAAGACCCCTGGTCTAGAATAATAGAATATTACATTTGGAAATGCCAGAGACTACATATATATAGACAGCTACAGTCTAAGAACTTTGAGGCTCGAAGTTTGAAGCGCCATAGAAGCAGACCAGATATATAGTGTACATGGATTTATATGAAACTAGCCTTTTCCCGCGGCTTCGCCCGCGTACTATAAGTAGGTACTCAAAAAGGATACGATACTTATGTTGATTTTCAGACTTTGTGACCACATTTGCCCCTTTTAGGGATTGAATTTTCAAAAAACCTGAAACACGTGTTTACTTATTTATCGTTAGGAATACTTCTGTAAAGTTTCGAATTAAATAGTCTAACAAATCTTGATCGCCATACAAACTTTGGACCCCCATTTTACCCCCTTAGGGGGTGAATTTTGAAAAATCCTTTCTTAGTGCATCCCTAGACCTTATAAGAAACCTACGTGCCAAATTTGGAATCTCTAGAACCAGCGGTTTGGGCTGTGCGTTGATATGTCAGTCAGTCAGTCAGTCAATCAGTCGGTCAGTCAGTCAGTTTCTTCTTTTATATATTTAGATCGATCTATATAATTCTTAAACTTATTCCCTAACCGCAGTTGAACCTTATTACCGATTAAAACAGTCGTTCACAGGTGACTAGTAATAATTTTAAACAAAAAAGAACCGACTTCACTTAGCATCCACCTTTCCAACACCAAATGCTCGATCTGCTGTAAAAAATACTCAAATCACCATAGGTGTGCCTATAATAGTTGAAGAGTTCCCTCGATTTCTCCAGGATCCCATCATCAGATCCAGACATTTTTACAATGGGACCAACTGTGAAGTATTCGCTTTCAACTAATCTTCGGACGATGACACCAAACCGAACTTGAAGGGATTTGTGTGGTTATCGAATCCTACGCTAGATGTCGCTGTTCCGTACAGTTAAAATCGTGAATCGCGCTATTAAGATTTTTCTTCGGACGATGACTCCAAACGTGTAGAGATTTGTTTAGTTTACGAATCCTACGCTAGATGTCACTGTTCCGTACAGTAAAAATCCTGAATCGCGCTATTAAGATTTTTCTTTGGATGATGACCCCAAAGGCGTACAGATCTCTTAGTTCGCAAATCCTACGCTAGATGTCACTGTTTCGTAAAATACAAATTCTGAATTTCTAGATAAATTCTACGCTGGGTGACAATGTTTAGTGTACTACACGTGTAGTACTCTTGCTATGTAATAGTGAGAAATATCGTAATAACATACATGTATTTTGCAAGAATTTTATATATCCCTTTAAATCAAAAATATTCACTCTTGAAGTTTTCCAACAATTTTTTACTGTAACATGGGCGTCTGTGCCGTTTGCGGTATTGCATCTGACCTACACATACAAGATCATATAAAATATAGAATACCCGCAAATCATCAGATGCATGAGGCTAACCTAGTTTTATTAAAACAAGGGTTACAATACAACTAAGCATTCTACAGTTTGTAACGGATATGTAACTTTAACCCGCCTCGATTATTTCACGATATTGATATGAGGCATTTTTTATTAATATCGTTTTAATATTGTATCAAGGTATATCTTTTCATACAAAAAGTTTGACATTCATATTATTAACAGTTTTTAGATACAGAAGAGAACAGATAAAACCAAAATAATCTACTTTTTACTGTAACCAGGTTGCAGGTTAAAGATAACGTGAACAGGTTAATGTAACGCTCATTGGCAGGTTAATCAAAATAGATGTTAAGTATAGGTAGGTATGTTTAATATAACTTAACTCCAAAATTTACATACCTATATAATATGTGTAGTTACTTACATGATTATAATAGCATACGATTTTAAGCTACCCATGGCCATTAAGAGTCCGTTAAAGTTTTTTTTCGATTTAGCTCTACTTTTTAATACTATTTTTTTTATACCACGACGGTGGCAAACAAGTATACGGCCCGCCTGATGGAAAGCAGCTACTGTAGCCTATGAACGCCTGCAACTCCAGAGGTGTCACATGCGCGTTGCCGACCCTTTACAAAAAGGAGGATTCACTGTGTTGACGGATAAAGGAACAAGAGGATCCCTCGTCGTCAACACACTGGGTCCTCTTTGAGTTCTATTTTACAGTAACTGAAGACTACTATTAGTGTGTATACATATTTTGAAACATAGTTTCTTTTTAAACTGCATAAGTGGAACACTTTTGATTTTATGTTTCATGTATAAATAATTCACCATAATCTAACAGCTGTTTCACGATTTTTGCTTGGAGAGGTGAAAAAAGTAAGATTTTGATTGATTAAAGTGATGTTAAACTAGTATGTAAAATATATAAATAAGTTGGAAAATGAATACTTTAAGGAATAAATGGAACATTTTTTTTCATTGTCATACATATTTTTTAAGTAAGAGTATGTCTAAAGCAATTTTAGGATTTTTTTCCGAAGTTTGTGATATTTTTGGAAATGTATTAAAGTAAGTATTTCATGAAAAAATAGTAAAATGTAGAAATAAAGAATTTCATAAAATGTAAAAATAAACTTGCCTTTATGCTTTAATCAGGTAATATAAAACATATCTTAGGGCATAACAAATAATAATGAAAAATCAAGCGACAAGTTTGCACGAATCAACGTCCGCACTAGACAAGCTCAATAAATGGGTACCAAAAGTATTTTATTGTATTAACAGGACTTCAAACTATCTTATCAAATGCAATTCATGTGCGTTATTTCATTATTAGTGATTTTCGTTTTCAAATCGTTACCGGACTCTTAACAATGTAGTACCTACTGCAGCCCTTACAACAAGATCTCTTTTACCTTTTACTTTCACTCCTAACCTGTCTAATGCAACTTTTCAGCTGTGCCTTTCAGTTTATGTAACTGTTACGTAATAAGGCCTAATTACGTACAGTTGCATACACTGCTTTATCTACACTTATATTATATATCCAAAATAAAGTGTTCGGAAACTATAGAATGACCGCCATTGCACCGCCATGGCCAACTCGATTGTGCCGGGGGTCGCGCGGGCGCGTGCCGTTGGTCAGGAAGGAGCACAGGATTTACTTTATGTTATCAAATTCGATGTTCGGAATTTGAAACTCATAACGTATCAATATATGAATTCACTTAGCAGCACATATCTGTTATGTTTATGTATTTAGTCAGTTAGTTATTTAGTAGTTTAGTTACTAAGTTTCTAGCATTGTAGGCGATTTGTTATCCTACTGTAAGCCTATCAATGTAATGGATATAATAAAATAAAATAAATAAAAAAATAATATGAGCATGTAAAATTAAAATTACGTTACTGCCACAGATAAAAAGCTTATCATAGTAACATCGGTTGTGGTAATGATAGCCATTGCCTACCGTTTTTGAACACGTTTTAGAAGACTTACAATGTGAGTGTAGATAAAAATATTTGAAAGGCAAATACCTACCGTTGCCTGTTACATAATGATACAGCTGGCGCATTAATAACATTTTTTTTTATTAAAAAAAAAGCAAAAAAAAATATTTTTTTACTTTAACTGTCGATGCCACTATTTTTAGAATAACCCAGGCAAGTTATGATATGGGTGTAGAAAAAATCCTTGATACACTTTAGTACTATATATAAGGTGCTAATAAATTAGGTAAGTACAAATATTTTTACATCTGATAGTTAGTTTTACAGTCAGCTGCAAAGAAAAACACCCCCCTTGCATACAAACAGCGTGAGCCTTTTTCTCTGCAGCTGACCGTCCTTGGCTCCTGGAGTATATTTACCTAAGTATGAAAATTAGGTTTTATGACGCTTTTTTGGAGAAAACTGGAAAACAAAGTTGCTACGTAAAAACTACTCACCCTATTCATGAGATAAACAATATCAGTAATAAGACCTCCTTGATTATCTCTTAATACTATCACTTGACTGGCCACTTGCCTAAATAAATGTCAATGATGACTGTGGCCGCCAGGCTACTCTCTGGCGTCAGTCTGCATCAGCGACAGCACAGTCTAAATATTTATTTATGCGGATACAGAGCATTCGCTGGTTCGGGATCCAATTCCTCCCACTGTGGAACGGGACTCTCAGTAATAACACTCACTGCACTTGGATTCTTATTTATTACTAAAACACAATCACTCGGTACACTTGGCTAACTATGGCTATTTACACTATTTACAACTTATATCCTAGAACAGGTACATATACCCTGTCCGAGGATAGGCACATTTACCCTACTTCGCACTGTCACTAACTTTACTTGAACTACTTAGTCCACGAACAGGTACATATACCCTGCCCGAGTACTGGCACGTTTACCCTAAGAGCACTAGGTACAAACTGAGACACTAACACTTTACTTATAACGCTTAGTCCATAAACAGGTACATATACCCTGTCATATGAACCCTAGGTACGCTAGGCACTAAACTTTAACACTAGGCACATAGAAAGCCGGTACGCACACTGATATACTGATACTGTCGACTACTGGTCACTATTATCTCTTCTTCTTCTTATTTTTCTTGCTGGAACTGCTTGCTGAACTGAACTGAACTGAACTGCGGCGGTGCGTGCCGGCTTTTATATGATTCGAAAATAGCGAGGGTGGAAATATCTAGAACAATCTGAAAGAGAGATCTATCTTCATCTCTTTTACGCTATGGAAAAATCTAGATATTTTAGACAAGGATATCTCTATCTTTTTCACGCATCCGATAAATCTAGAAGTTTTAGACAGAGAAGTCCTTTGTTTACATTGCTATCTCTTTCTTGCACTCGACTTAGGATATTTGCGTATTTATTTACATTTTTGCTTATATCTCGAAAACTACTGGACGGATTTCGATGATCCATACCTTGTTAGAAAGGTCTTTGCAAGATCTGTCTATCTAGGACAATATCTTTACAGAATTTCAATAAACTAAAAAGTTGCTTTTTCTTAATAGTAAATTTTGTATGGGAGTGAGCTTCTATCTACTCTAACTCCGGTATCCTAAGTCCGAGGCTTACAAAACTATTTTTACTAGATAGTTTACTAAAAACCCTATCTCTAGAGGTATGTATGACCTATGTGGGATGCGGCATTTTCCGGGAAAATCAAAATGTTTTCGCGGTTCTCGCTTCGGTCAAGCCTTGCCACCTCAGTCGGGGCCCGCGGTCGTCGTTTGGTAATCTCGGCTGCCTGGGTCATCATTCATACAAATACGCCGCTCCCCCTCTGCCCGCCCTCAGTCGGGCGCGTACCATCACAGAGGGCACACATACTGCTTTTCAGCGGTACAAACAAGTCTTGTTTCTGCACAGACATCAATCAATCTAGTTTTTACTTTAATAAAGTCGACCTGTGTGTACCACTTATTTATCACCTTACCTAGAAACCTTATAACTAACTAGGTAGAATACAATTTATTTAGGTAGGGATCTAGGCTGTCCGTAACAGTTCTGCCCCCGCTGACGCTCCTGCGGCTGCTCCTGTTGCAACGGTAGGACAGCCAGCTTCGTGACGGGCCTCCGGAACACGCCTCCCTTGGTCTGGACGTCGGCTGATCGGACTCCACCATCTGGTCCCTGGTACACCTTCGTGACGATCCCTCGCGGCCATACGTTGCGTGGTAAATTCCCATCCACGATGATCACGTAGTCGCCCTCCTGGATCGATCTCCTTTGGCCATTCGTTTTCCGGCCTCTTCAGGAAGTCTGGTCCTTGATACCATCGGCTGTCGAAGGTGACTTGTCTTCTGTTATCCGGCCGGGTAGCTTCATCTGCCGGATTCTCCTTTGTAGGTACCCAGCGCCATTGACTTGGCTTCGTTAGCTCCGCTATCTCTCCTAAGCGGTTGGCTACGTAGGCGCTGTAGCGTTTGGCGTCGTTGCGAATCCAGTGGAGTACTGTTTCACTATCAGTCCACAAAACGACTCGTGCTGGCGTCAGACGGTGCTCTTCTCGGATGGTCTGCTGCAGTCTCGATCCGATGAGCGCTGACTGAAGCTCCATGCGTGGCACGCTGAGTTGTCTCGTTGGCCCCACCTTACTTTTGGCGGCGACCATGCTGACCAGGGCCGTCCCATCTTCTTGGACGACTCTCCAATATGCCACGCATGCGTACGCCTTGGTGCTGGCGTCCACGAAGACGTGTAGTTCCTTGCTCGCCGCTGCCCCCGTTGACAAGTAGCATCTTGGAATTCGAAGTGCTGCAACGCTGTCCAAAGCCCGTAACCATTCTTCGAAGTCGTGCTTGTCCTCTTCTGGCAGTGGTGAGTCCCAGTCCAGTTTCTTGGCCCACAAGTTTTGTAACTGGACTTTGGCTGTTATCGTGTAATGACTTAACAGCCCCAGTGGGTCGTACACGGACATCACGGCCGATAGCATTTGCCTCTTCGTCGGCGTAGTCTTCATGTCTCGTACCTCGGCCGGTACCCTCATCATGGCCGTGTTAAACCCGAGCTCGTCCGTTTCAGGGTTCCAATACATGCCAAGGATCTTGTTTTCCTTCTTCCCTAGCTGCGCCGGTGCGTTTGCGTGCAGCTCTTGTGGGATACCTTGCAGTAACTTCTTACTGTTGGACGTCCATCCACGAAGCTTGAACCCTCCTTTAGCGTGTGACGATGTTACTTGCGTGGCACGATGTACGAGCTCTTCCTCGTCCGGATAGCTTGCCACGTAGTCGTCCATGTAGTGGTTACGGACGATGTCCTCTACAGCATCCGGGAATTCTTCGGCGTTGTCCTGGGCGTTCCTGTTGCGAACGCTGTGCGCCAGGAAAGGCGAGCTCGCTGCGCCGAACAGCATGCTCGTCATCTTGTAGAACTGCGGGTTTCCGGTTCGGCGGTCTCCTCTCCAGACGAAAGTTTGTGAGGGCTGGTCCTCACTCCTCATCTTGATCTGGAGGAACATCTCCTGTAGGTCCGCCACCACGGCGAACTTCCCTTCGCGGAACCGGAACAGTATCCCGATCAGTGATTGTAGTAAGTCCGGTCCTTCCAAAAGAAAATCGTTGAGGCACTTCCCTTGGCTGCGACACGCTGCATCGAAGACTAATCTGATCTTTCCCGGCTTGTTGGGGTTGGTCACAGCGAAGTGCGGTAGAACCCAGGCTACGTTGCTATCTGGCGGCTCCTCCAGCGGCTCAGCATACTTCTTAGCAAGCAAGTTATTTACTTGCTCGGTGTAGCTCGCTGCGAATGCCGGGTCACGGTCCATCTTGCGCTCGATGCTATGCAGTCGATTCAATGCCGTGTGCAGGCTCGGCGGCATTCGTGGCTCCTCGTCCCGCCATAGCTGTCCCACCTCGTAGCGTGGTCCGTCGATTTTCTTGACCGACTTCTCGAAGATATCCAAGGCCCTCTGTGTCCCTGGATCTACCTTCTTGATATTCTTGATGCCGAGCGAGTCTATGTTGAAATATTCCCGCAACATAGAGTCCAGGTGCTCGTCATCCTCTTGGCGGCAGTGTAGCGTCACGTGCTTCTCGGGTGGGTTGACTATACGTGGCTTACCTCCGAAGACCACCCAACCTAACCCTGTCAGTACTGCTGCCGGCTCGTCCAGTCCCCGTATTCTCGCCTCCTGAGGTAGCAACACTGGCCATTGGTCTGTCCCCACAAGTAGTCGCGGTACGGCCTCGTCGTAGCAGGCAGTCTGGATATCCTTGAAGTGCTCCATCTCCATGACCTGCTTGCTCATCCTTTGCGTTCGTAGTCCTAGTCTCTTCACTGTGGTGAAGACTAGGTTATACGCGGTCTCTAGGCCCTTTCCTTGTACGCGAACTCTGACTTGTCTGCTTACTTCTGGCACAGCTTCCATGTTGCTTACCCCTGCCAGACGCAGCGGCGTCTCGGGTCCCGTGGCTCCTATGGCTTCGGCCAAGTCTGCTTGGATCAGACTCACTGTGCTGCCATCGTCAAGCATAGCGTAGGTATCCACCTTCCCTTTTGGACCCTCTACGGTAACAGGTACCATCTTCAAAAATACGCTGGACGTGCTGTTCACTTGTTCCACCGTCGTGTTCGACGTGATCTCCGGCTCTGTTGGTTTGGCCGCCTGCGGATGTCCGGACCCGTCGCGGGCGGCAGGTTGCGGGGCAGGTGAGGCCGCGCGGGGTGGCGGCCGGCGTACACGCGCTTCTCTCTGCGTGCTGCCCTCGCTGTGCAGTAATCGGTGATGCCATCTGGTGCATCCGTTGGAACCGCATGCCTTTGCGTGACATTTCAACTTGGAGTGTTTACCGTTCAGGCATTTGTAGCATATGCGGTTGCTTTTGGCCCAGTCCCATCTCGCGCCTGTGTCCATGACCAGGACTCGCTTACATTCCGTAGTCCTGTGTTCACCGCCGCAGCACAAGCAAGGCTCCCGAATGCCCACGGTGTTCCCTGTTGTGTACGTCTGCTCGGCGTGGTACTGCGCTTGCGTCCTACGCGCGCCTCTTCCCTGGACTGCGCGACTCGGTGATGGTCGAGCTACCTCCTTAGTCGCCGCTTCCCTCCTTTTATTGGTGCCAGGCATGCGAGCGTGCGAGAATTCTAACTCTGCGTCGCTCTCTTCCATTAAGAAGTCAGCCATCAGCATCAGCTCACACTTGCCGCCCTTTATGTGCTCCTTTGCGTAGGCGCACCATCGACTTCTGAGGTGTGGACTCAGTCTGTCTGTTATCTCTCGAACTAACAACGGGTTGTTGCTATAGTTCCTGCTGTCGAGCTCGCAAAGTGTACTTACAATGTTTACAATCTTCGTTGCGAATTCGTTGAGGTCGATGGCACTGGGTCCCAACGGCGGTAGCCGCTTGAGCTCGTCCAGCGCCTTGTCCACCAGTAAGTCGATGCGCCCGAAATTCTTCTTAAGGAGCCTTATTATTAGCTCTGGCTGTGTCGATGTGGATAACAGATGCTGCACACACTGCCGTGCATCCCCACGTAGACAGTTCCTCAGCCGAGCCATGTTCTCGAACGCACTGAAGTTGTACCGTAGGGTTGACTCCGTGTAGGCGTTGAAGAACAGAAGCCATTCGTTAGGATTGCCCGTGAATGGCGGCAACTCGTAACACTGCTTCGGCGGTGTGGTCCTGACGGCGTCCCGTAGCTGGTCGGCGAGCCTGTTGAACGCTGTCGCTGCATCACTCGGCAGCGGCTCTACCGACGACCTTAGTCTGGCGTTTTCGGAATACGGCGTCCATTCATGTCGTCCTGGTGGCTGATCACGCGGTTCCACGGGCGGCGGCGCTCGTGCCTCAATACGCGGCCCACGCGGCGGCGATTGGGCGCGCCTGACCCGTGACGGTACGGGCGGCGACTCTACGCGCACTCGATGACGCGGCGTGTCTTCAATGGTGCGCAGCCACTCGTGCACTCGACTATCGGGTTCAGCCGGTCGTTCCCTGGCCGGGCTGATTGTGCGCGATGACCCCACGGACGATGAGTCAGTTCCAGTTCCAGTTCCAGAGCTCGTTTCTTCGAGTACCTCGTCCCTCTTGAGCTCGTACTCCTTCCTTAGCAGCTCTCGTTCCAACTCGATCTCTCGCCGTTTTAGCTCGACCTCTTTCCTCATTTGCTCGAGTTCGAGCTCTCTTAATTTGGCTGATCGGAGGCTGCTTGCGTGTGATGCGTGCGATTTCCTCGACGGATGAGACTTGACCGTCGGTACCTTGCCTGGTGATGGAGTCGGTAACTTCTGTGTCTCCGTGGCCTTAGGGTGGCCCTCTGACTGGGCCTCCTTACTCCCTCTTTCCGAAACCGGAGACAGGTTCTGCGCGCGCCCACTCAGGTGCTCGCGCTCAACTCGGCGTTGCTCCGCCTTTTCCTTATGTCGCAGCTGCTTCTTGATCGCTTGCTCGATCCTTCGCCGCTCCAGTGTCGACGGCGAACGTGGTGGTCCCTTATGGACAACCTTCGCGGGCCCAGACGATACCATGGCTCCAGCTCTTACAGGTACCCCCGCCGAAGATTCTTGACACGGCTGCCCGGCCTTGTCCGCGACCCCATCCTGTGGGGTGCGCACGGTACCGGGTGCCCCTGCCACGTTCGCAGATACGCCTTCCGCAGTATCTTCTAGTCGGCCTTCTTCCTCTCCGGTGCGGCGGCCAGACTGCGACCTCGTTTTTATTCCTGAAGATTCCATCTCGGCACTTTATAGCACTATTTCACAACACAATGTCACAAATAACACACACGCAAAGTGTCAGTAGTCACTATAAGAATCCACTTTTCACTAGTCCAAGTTCCACTGAATCCCCTGATCCGGCTCGAAGGACCATAGAACTGTGGCCGCCAGGCTACTCTCTGGCGTCAGTCTGCATCAGCGACAGCACAGTCTAAATATTTATTTATGCGGATACAGAGCATTCGCTGGTTCGGGATCCAATTCCTCCCACTGTGGAACGGGACTCTCAGTAATAACACTCACTGCACTTGGATTCTTATTTATTACTAAAACACAATCACTCGGTACACTTGGCTAACTATGGCTATTTACACTATTTACAACTTATATCCTAGAACAGGTACATATACCCTGTCCGAGGATAGGCACATTTACCCTACTTCGCACTGTCACTAACTTTACTTGAACTACTTAGTCCACGAACAGGTACATATACCCTGCCCGAGTACTGGCACGTTTACCCTAAGAGCACTAGGTACAAACTGAGACACTAACACTTTACTTATAACGCTTAGTCCATAAACAGGTACATATACCCTGTCATATGAACCCTAGGTACGCTAGGCACTAAACTTTAACACTAGGCACATAGAAAGCCGGTACGCACACTGATATACTGATACTGTCGACTACTGGTCACTATTATCTCTTCTTCTTCTTATTTTTCTTGCTGGAACTGCTTGCTGAACTGAACTGAACTGAACTGCGGCGGTGCGTGCCGGCTTTTATATGATTCGAAAATAGCGAGGGTGGAAATATCTAGAACAATCTGAAAGAGAGATCTATCTTCATCTCTTTTACGCTATGGAAAAATCTAGATATTTTAGACAAGGATATCTCTATCTTTTTCACGCATCCGATAAATCTAGAAGTTTTAGACAGAGAAGTCCTTTGTTTACATTGCTATCTCTTTCTTGCACTCGACTTAGGATATTTGCGTATTTATTTACATTTTTGCTTATATCTCGAAAACTACTGGACGGATTTCGATGATCCATACCTTGTTAGAAAGGTCTTTGCAAGATCTGTCTATCTAGGACAATATCTTTACAGAATTTCAATAAACTAAAAAGTTGCTTTTTCTTAATAGTAAATTTTGTATGGGAGTGAGCTTCTATCTACTCTAACTCCGGTATCCTAAGTCCGAGGCTTACAAAACTATTTTTACTAGATAGTTTACTAAAAACCCTATCTCTAGAGGTATGTATGACCTATGTGGGATGCGGCATTTTCCGGGAAAATCAAAATGTTTTCGCGGTTCTCGCTTCGGTCAAGCCTTGCCACCTCAGTCGGGGCCCGCGGTCGTCGTTTGGTAATCTCGGCTGCCTGGGTCATCATTCATACAAATACGCCGCTCCCCCTCTGCCCGCCCTCAGTCGGGCGCGTACCATCACAGAGGGCACACATACTGCTTTTCAGCGGTACAAACAAGTCTTGTTTCTGCACAGACATCAATCAATCTAGTTTTTACTTTAATAAAGTCGACCTGTGTGTACCACTTATTTATCACCTTACCTAGAAACCTTATAACTAACTAGGTAGAATACAATTTATTTAGGTAGGGATCTAGGCTGTCCGTAACAATGACATTGCAAAAAGAAAAAGTCCCCGCCCTCTTATGTCTCTTTATGTCCGAGGTATGGATGGTACAAGGAGGATCGGTGTCTCTTATAGGAAAACGGTCGAAAAAGTGTCCAGCGGTAAGCACTAAACTAGTTCCAAATATAGTTGAGCATTTGAAATGAATTACCAATACTTATATGACATTCTAAATAAAATTAATAGTCAGTGTTTTTCTTCTCCGCAAATAATTATTTTATAAATATGTATGGATTTAATTTTTTTAGTATAAAAATGTATTAAATTAAATTTAGTATCATTGTGGCGCCATCAGTTTATCGCCTTCTGACGGACACTTTTGTAACTGTTACGGACAGCCTAGATCCCTACCTAAATAAATTGTATTCTACCTAGTTAGTAATAAGGTGTCTAGGTAAGGTGATAAATAAGTGGTACACACAGGTCAACTTTATTAAAGTAAAACTAGATTGATTAATGTCTGTGCAGAAACAAGACTTGTTTGTACCGCTGAAAAGCAGTATGTGTGCCCTCTGTGATGGTACGCGCCCGACTGAGGGCGGGCAGAGGGAGAGCGGCGTATTTGTATGAATGTTGACCCAAGCAGCCGTAATTACCAAACGACGACCGCGGGCCCCGACTGAGGTGGCAAAGCTTGACCGAAGCGAGAGCCGCGAAAACATTTTGATTTTTCCGGAAAATGCCGCAGCCCACATAGGTCATACATACCTCTAGAGATAGGTTTTCTAGTAAACTATCCAGTAGAAATAGTTTTGTAAGCCTCGGACTTAGGATACCGGAGTTAGAGTAGATAGAAGCTCACTCCCATACAAAATTAACTAATAAGAAAAAGCAACTTTTTAGTTTATTGAAATTCTGTAAAGATATTGTCTTAAATAGACAGATCTTGCAAAGACCTTTCTAACAAGGTATAAATCATCGAAATCCGTCCAGTAGTTTTCGAGATATAAGCAAAAATGTAAATAAATACGTAAATATCCTAAGTCGAGTGCAAGAAAGAGATAGCAATGTAAACAAAGGACTTCTCTGTCTAAAACTTCTAGATTCTTCGAATGTGTGAAAAAGATAGAGATATCCTTGTCTAAAATATCTAGATTTTTCCATAGCGTAAAAGAGATGAAGATAGATCTCTCTTTCAGATTGTTCTAGATATTTCCACCCTCGCTATTTTCGAATGATATAAAAGCCGGCACGCACCGCCGTAGCGACAGTTCAGTTCAGTTCAGTTCAGCAAGCAGTTCCAGCAAGAAAAATAAGAAGAAGAAGAGATAATAGTGACCAGTAGTCGACAGTATCAGTATATCAGTGTGCGTACCGGCTTTCTATGTGCCTAGTGTTAAAGTTTAGTGCCTAGCGTACCTAGGGTTCATATGACAGGGTATATGTACCTGTTTATGGACTAAGCGTTATAAGTAAAGTGTTAGTGTCTCAGTTTGTACCTAGTGCTCTTAGGGTAAACGTGCCAGTACTCGGGCAGGGTATATGTACCTGTTCGTGGACTAAGTAGTTCAAGTAAAGTTAGTGACAGTGCGAAGTAGGGTAAATGTGCCTATCCTCGGACAGGGTATATGTACCTGTTCTAGGATATAAGTTGTAAATAGTGTAAATAGCCATAGTTAGCCAAGTGTACCGAGTGATTGTGTTTTAGTAATAAATAAGAATCCAAGTGCAGTGAGTGTTATTACTGAGAGTCCCGTTCCACAGTGGGAGGAATTGGATCCCGAACCAGCGAATGCTCTGTATCCGCATAAATAAATATTTAGACTGTGCTGTCGCTGATGCAGACTGACGCCAGAGAGTAGCCTGGCGGCCACAGTTCTATGGTCCTTCGAGCCGGATCAGGGGATTCAGTGGAACTTGGACTAGTGAAAAGTGGATTCTTATAGTGACTACTGACACTTTGCGTGTGTGTTATTTGTGACATTGTGTTGTGAAATAGTGCTATAAAGTGCCGAGATGGAATCTTCAGGAATAAAAACGAGGTCGCAGTCTGGCCGCCGCACCGGAGAGGAAGAAGGCCGACTAGAAGATACTGCGGAAGGCGTATCTGCGAACGTGGCAGGGGCACCCGGTACCGTGCGCACCCCACAGGATGGGGTCACGGGCAAGGCCGGGCAGCCGTGTCAAGAATCTTCTGCGGGGGTACCTGTAAGAGCTGGAGCCATGGTATCGTCTGGGCCCGCGAAGGTTGTCCATAAGGGACCACCACGTTCCCCGTCGACACTGGAGCGGCGAAGGATCGAGCAAGCGATCAAGAAGCAGCTGCGACATAAGGAAAAGGCGGAGCAACGCCGAGTTGAGCGCGAGCACCTGAGTGGGCGCGCGCAGAACCTGTCTCCGGTTTCGGAAAGAGGGAGTAAGGAGGCCCAGTCAGAGGGCCACCCTAAGGCCACGGAGACACAGAAGTTACCGACTCCATCACCAGGCAAGGTACCGACGGTCAAGTCTCATCCGTCGAGGAAATCGCACGCATCACACGTAAGCAGCCGCCGATCAGCCAAATTAAGAGAGCTCGAACTCGAGCAAATGAGGAAAGAAGTCGAGCTTAAGCGGCGAGAGATCGAGTTGGAACGAGAGCTGCTAAGGAAGGAGTACGAGCTCAAGAGGGACGAGATACTCGAAGAAACAAGCTCTGGAACTGGAACTGACTCATCGTCCGTGGGGTCATCGCGCACAATCAGCCCGGCCAGGGAACGACCGGCTGAACCCGATAGTCGAGTGCACGAGTGGCTGCGCACTATTGAAGACACGCCGCGTCATCGAGTGCGCGTAGAGTCGCCGCCCGTACCGTCACGGGTCAGGCGCGCCCAATCGCCGCCGCGTGGGCCGCGTATTGAGGCACGAGCGCCGCCGCCCGTGGAACCGCGTGATCAGCCACCAGGACGACATGAATGGACGCCGTATTCCGAAAAACGCCAGACTAAGGTCGTCGGTAGAGCCGCTGCCGAGTGATGCAGCGACAGCGTTCAACAGGCTCGCCGACCAGCTACGGGACGCCGTCAGGACCACACCGCCGAAGCAATGTTACGAGTTGCCGCCATTCACGGGCAACCCTAACGAATGGCTACTGTTCTTCAACGCCTACACGGAGTCAACCCTACGGTACAACTTCAGTGCGTTCGAGAACATGGCTCGGCTGAGGAACTGTCTACGTGGGGATGCACGACAGTGTGTGCAGCATCTGTTATCCACATCGACACAGCCAGAGCTAATAAAAAGGCTCCTTAAGAAGAATTTCGGGCGCATCGACTTACTGGTGGACAAGGCGCTGGACGAGCTCAAGCGGCTACCGCCGTTGGGACCCAGTGCCATCGACCTCAACGAATTCGCAACGAAGATTGTAAACATTGTAAGTACACTTTGCGAGCTCGACAGCAGGAACTATAGCAACAACCCGTTGTTAGTTCGAGAGATAACAGACAGACTGAGTCCACACCTCAGAAGTCGATGGTGCGCCTACGCAAAGGAGCACATAAAGGGCGGCAAGTGTGAGCTGATGCTGATGGCTGACTTCTTAATGGAAGAGAGCGACGCAGAGTTAGAATTCTCGCACGCTCGCATGCCTGGCACCAATAAAAGGAGGGAAGCGGCGAATAAGGAGGTAGCTCGACCATCACCGAGTCGCGCAGTCCAGGGAAGAGGCGCGCGTAGGACGCAAGCGCAGTACCACGCCGAGCAGACGTACACAACAGGGAACACCGTGGGCATTCGGGAGCCTTGCTTGTGCTGCGGCGGTGAACACAGGACTACGGAATGCAAGCGAGTCCTGGTCATGGACACGGGCGCGAGATGGGACTGGGCCAAAAGCAACCGCATATGCTACAAATGCCTGAACAGTAAACACTCCAAGTTGAAATGTCACGCGAAGGCATGCGGTTCCAACGGATGCACCAGATGGCATCACCGATTACTGCACAGCGAGGGCAGCACGCAGAGAGAAGCGCGTGCACGCCGGCCGCCACCCCGCGCGGCCTCACCTGCCCCGCAACCTGCCGCCCGCGACGGGTCCGGACATCCGCAGGCGGCCAAACCAACAGAGCCGGAGATCACGTCGAACACGACGGTGGAACAAGTAAACAGCACGTCCAGCGTATTTTTGAAGATGGTACCTGTTACCGTAGAGGGTCCAAAAGGGAAGGTGGATACCTACGCTATGCTTGACGATGGCAGCACAGTGAGTCTGATCCAAGCAGACTTGGCCGAAGCCATAGGAGCCACGGGACCCGAGACGCCGCTGCGCCTGGCAGGGGTAAGCAACATGGAAGCTGTGCCAGAAGTAAGCAGACAAGTCAGAGTTCGCGTACAAGGAAAGGGCCTAGAGACCGCGTATAACTTAGTCTTCACCACAGTGAAGAGACTAGGACTACGAACGCAAAGGATGAGCAAGCAGGTCATGGAGATGGAACACTTCAAGGATATCCAGACTGCCTGCTACGACGAGGCCGTACCGCGACTACTTGTGGGGACAGACCAATGGCCAGTGTTGCTACCTCAGGAGGCGAGAATACGGGGACTGGACGAGCCGGCAGCAGTACTGACAGGGTTAGGTTGGGTGGTCTTCGGAGGTAAGCCACGTATAGTCAACCCACCCGAGAAGCACGTGACGCTACACTGCCGCCAAGAGGATGACGAGCACCTGGACTCTATGTTGCGGGAATATTTCAACATAGACTCGCTCGGCATCAAGAATGTCAAGAAGGTAGATCCAGGGACACAGAGGGCCCTGGATATCTTCGAGAAGTCGGTCAAGAAAATCGACGGACCACGCTACGAGGTGGGACAGCTATGGCGGGACGAGGAGCCACGAATGCCGCCGAGCCTGCACACGGCATTGAATCGACTGCATAGCATCGAGCGCAAGATGGACCGTGACCCGGCATTCGCAGCGAGCTACACCGAGCAAGTAAATAACTTGCTTGCTAAGAAGTATGCTGAGCCGCTGGAGGAGCCGCCAGATAGCAACGTAGCGTGGGTTCTACCGCACTTCGCTGTGACCAACCCCAACAAGCCGGGAAAGATCAGATTAGTCTTCGATGCAGCGTGTCGCAGCCAAGGGAAGTGCCTCAACGATTTTCTTCTGGAAGGACCGGACTTACTACAGTCACTGATCGGGATACTGTTCCGGTTCCGCGAAGGGAAGTTCGCCGTGGTGGCGGACCTACAGGAGATGTTCCTCCAGATCAAGATGAGGAGTGAGGACCAGCCCTCACAAACTTTCGTCTGGAGAGGAGACCGCCGAACTGGAAACCCGCAGTTCTACAAGATGACGAGCATGCTGTTCGGCGCAGCGAGCTCGCCTTTCCTGGCGCACAGCGTTCGCAACAGGAACGCCCAGGACAACGCCGAAGAATTCCCGGATGCTGTAGAGGACATCGTCCGTAACCACTACATGGACGACTACGTGGCAAGCTATCCGGACGAGGAAGAGCTCGTACATCGTGCCACGCAAGTAACATCGTCGCACGCTAAAGGAGGGTTCAAGCTTCGTGGATGGACGTCCAACAGTAAGAAGTTACTGCAAGGTATCCCACAAGAGCTGCACGCAAGCGCACCGGCGCAGCTAGGGAAGAAGGAAAACAAGATCCTTGGCATGTACTGGAACCCTGAAACGGACGAGCTCGGGTTTAACACGGCCATGATGAGGGTACCGGCCGAGGTACGAGACATGAAGACTACGCCGACGAAGAGGCAAATGCTATCGGCCGTGATGTCCGTGTACGACCCACTGGGGCTGTTAAGTCACTACACAATAACGGCCAAAGTCCAGTTACAAAACTTGTGGGCCAAGAAACTGGACTGGGACTCACCACTGCCAGAAGAGGACAAGCGCGACTTCAAAGAATGGCTACGGGCTTTGGACAGCGTTGCAGCACTTCGAATTCCAAGATGCTACTTGTCAACGGGGGCAGCGGCGAGCAAGGAACTACACGTCTTCGTGGACGCCAGCACCAAGGCGTACGCATGCGTGGCATATTGGAGAGTCGTCCAAGAAGATGGGACGGCCCGGGTCAGCATGGTCGCCGCCAAAAGTAAGGTGGGGCCAACGAGACAACTCAGCGTGCCACGCATGGAGCTACAGTCAGCGCTCATCGGATCGAGATTGCAGCAGACCATCCGAGAAGAGCACCGCCTGACGCCAGCACGAGTCGTTTTGTGGACTGATAGTGGAACAGTACTCCACTGGATTCGCAACGACGCCAAACGCTACAGCGCCTACGTAGCCAACCGCTTAGGAGAGATAGCGGAGCTAACGAAGCCAAGTCAATGGCGCTGGGTACCTACAAAGGAGAATCCGGCAGACGAAGCTACCCGGCCGGATAACAGAAGACAAGTCACCTTCGACAGCCGATGGTATCAAGGACCAGACTTCCTGAAGAGGCCGGAAAACGAATGGCCAAAGGAGATCGATCCAGGAGGGCGACTACGTTATTATCGTGGATGGGAATTTACCACGCAACGTATGGCCGCGAGGGATCGTCACGAAGGTGTACCAGGGACCAGATGGTGGAGTCCGATCAGCCGACGTCCAGACCAAGGGAGGCGTGTTCCGGAGACCCGTCACGAAGCTGGCTGTCCTACCGTTGCAACAGGAGCAGCCGCAGGAGCGTCAGCGGGGGCAGAACTGTTACGGACAGCCTAGATCCCTACCTAAATAAATTGTATTCTACCTAGTTAGTAATAAGGTGTCTAGGTAAGGTGATAAATAAGTGGTACACACAGGTCAACTTTATTAAAGTAAAACTAGATTGATTAATGTCTGTGCAGAAACAAGACTTGTTTGTACCGCTGAAAAGCAGTATGTGTGCCCTCTGTGATGGTACGCGCCCGACTGAGGGCGGGCAGAGGGAGAGCGGCGTATTTGTATGAATGTTAACCCAAGCAGCCGTAATTACCAAACGACGACCGCGGGCCCCGACTGAGGTGGCAAAGCTTGACCGAAGCGAGAGCCGCGAAAACATTTTGATTTTTCCGGAAAATGCCGCAGCCCACATAGGTCATACATACCTCTAGAGATAGGTTTTCTAGTAAACTATCCAGTAGAAATAGTTTTGTAAGCCTCGGACTTAGGATACCGGAGTTAGAGTAGATAGAAGCTCACTCCCATACAAAATTAACTAATAAGAAAAAGCAACTTTTTAGTTTATTGAAATTCTGTAAAGATATTGTCTTAAATAGACAGATCTTGCAAAGACCTTTCTAACAAGGTATAAATCATCGAAATCCGTCCAGTAGTTTTCGAGATATAAGCAAAAATGTAAATAAATACGTAAATATCCTAAGTCGAGTGCAAGAAAGAGATAGCAATGTAAACAAAGGACTTCTCTGTCTAAAACTTCTAGATTCTTCGAATGTGTGAAAAAGATAGAGATATCCTTGTCTAAAATATCTAGATTTTTCCATAGCGTAAAAGAGATGAAGATAGATCTCTCTTTCAGATTGTTCTAGATATTTCCACCCTCGCTATTTTCGAATCATATAAAAGCCGGCACGCACCGCCGTAGCGACAGTTCAGTTCAGTTCAGTTCAGCAAGCAGTTCCAGCAAGAAAAATAAGAAGAAGAAGAGATAATAGTGACCAGTAGTCGACAGTATCAGTATATCAGTGTGCGTACCGGCTTTCTATGTGCCTAGTGTTAAAGTTTAGTGCCTAGCGTACCTAGGGTTCATATGACAGGGTATATGTACCTGTTTATGGACTAAGCGTTATAAGTAAAGTGTTAGTGTCTCAGTTTGTACCTAGTGCTCTTAGGGTAAACGTGCCAGTACTCGGGCAGGGTATATGTACCTGTTCGTGGACTAAGTAGTTCAAGTAAAGTTAGTGACAGTGCGAAGTAGGGTAAATGTGCCTATCCTCGGACAGGGTATATGTACCTGTTCTAGGATATAAGTTGTAAATAGTGTAAATAGCCATAGTTAGCCAAGTGTACCGAGTGATTGTGTTTTAGTAATAAATAAGAATCCAAGTGCAGTGAGTGTTATTACTGAGAGTCCCGTTCCACAGTGGGAGGAATTGGATCCCGAACCAGCGAATGCTCTGTATCCGCATAAATAAATATTTAGACTGTGCTGTCGCTGATGCAGACTGACGCCAGAGAGTAGCCTGGCGGCCACAGTAACATAGAGATTTTTATCCTCCTTGTACCATCCATTGCCCAAGGGCTCGTCAATATACATGTACTGTATAGATAGGTACATGTCAGCTTCACCGTAATAAAGGTGTCAGGGTGTCAACTATTAGGCATGACGAGGACTAGGACGTTTACCTACCTTATCTGTTTGAATGTGTATTTTTAAAAAGGTGGGATACCAGGGAATGACATTCATACACAGTAGTAGATTGCACAAAACATTTTAATATAAACTTAAAAAGTCGTACAACAATATGAAAAATTATTATTGACTAATTATATTCACGGGCATGGAGAGCCGCTTTACTATATTATGCAAATTTTATATTATCTTTAACACTTCCATCTAATATATCTTACAAAAGAAAACAAAATAAAAAGTATCTTTAATAAAAATTCTCATTACTCTAAGTTGTATTATTATTAAACTTACATTATAGATTTTATCTACAAAATACTGTAGCACTTTGGCCAGTTTTTCAATCGAGGGACCTCAGTACTTTTACCCAACGTACCTACCAATAATGTAATAAATAGGGTATTAATCGAGTACAAGTTAAAATTATCGTAGGAAATGTAGACGCCTACTGAAATCATACATCTATACTTAATCTAAATCAAAATATAAAAATAGTAAAAAAATAGTTGCACATTTTATTATTCAGGTACAACTTGTCATTTGTTGTGCATGGAATCGAAAGCGTGTCCACACTGCCCGACGCGGTCCGGTGACTCGCGCGGTGTCCGATACTCGCAAAGACAAGCGGCACTACACTACCCCACTACACCCTCCACTGAAAAACTGAACACCGCCGAGTGAAATATAAAAAAGATAAATAACACATAGTATTCACTTCCATGAATTTGCATGCACCCGTTATTTTATGAATTGAGAAATCTTTTCTATCATTTACACTCAATGTCTTTTATTATAACAATATATTTAATTATAGGTACCATACAGACTAAGGCCGACGCGCGGTCGGCCGGTAATGTACTCGAGGACTAATATCTTCTTAAAAAAATACTGTTAGATTGAAACGTAACTATACCTATAATATATTATGTATATTGTAATAATATTATAAGGTTACAAATAATCGTACGAGTGATGATTACACTAGGTGAGATCTCCGACGCCTTCGGGCGGCCCGCCGCGCCGTCCGACCGCGTCCGACCGGATATGCAAACATTTATTACATACGATACGATACGATACGAGTACATACATACCAGTTAGTAGGTACTTTATATAGTTAGTATGAATTATCAATTTCAATATTAAAAATACGTAATTTCTCTATTGGCCTTTCGTTTCCACGTGAAAAATTAGACGAATATCGCGTACGAATATATATTATGTATACATATTTAAATATCAGTATTTCTTAGATCGGAGGACGTATGTATACAGGCTCGCTCTATAGAAGGTACGTCGTAAGCGCACGCGGCCATCCGGCCTCTCGTTCCCTTACCCTACTAATAAATCGATATCGAACGAAGACATCAAAAACGTGACTCGGCTTTAAATATTACGAAAATAAATCGCCGGCGAGTCGCGCGGCCGATTATTGCTCCTATCGATAAATTTACACATCGACGTAACGAACGAGAATACAAAAAGTTATGGAAAATCGTACGGATATCACAAGCGGCGGGCGGCGCGGGGCGCCCCCGCGGAAAATAAAAAAATAAATCGCGATTCGCGGCGCGCGTCTCTCTCGTAAAAAAGTAAAGACTCTATGAGCGGGTCGCGCGGGGCGGCTAGCGCGCGTGTGCGGCTCAGTTGGCGAGCAGCAGGTGCGCCGGCGCCGGCGGGTACGGCGGCGCGCCCGCGGGCGGCCCTTCGCGCCGCCCCACGAAGTACGCGGCCGGGTCGGCGGCCGGCGACAGCGCGCGCGACGCCAGCTGCTGCTGCACCGCGCGCTGCTTGATGTAGTTGCTGAACTCGGTGGGCGACATGCGGTTGGCGCGCTTGCTGCTCGTCTTCAGCTTGGTGCTGCCGAACTTGGTCTGCGCGAAGGTGGCGGTCGTGAAGGTCAAGGGCTGCGCGCGGAATGGCGGCGCGGGGGAGAAGGCCGCGGGCGCGGGGGGTGACGGCGCCGCCGCGGGCTCCACCGGTCGGAAGCACTGCGCCTCGGGGTTGAACGCCCGGGTCACCTGAAACCGACAATCATTGAATTGTAGCTTTAAGATTTCTTGGCTGCGAGTCAACGCTATGACATTGCCTTGGCTTTGGCTCAACGACGGGTTCATTTTCCCAATGTCAATTGGCGTCTCTTTCATGAGAAGGCGAGCGGGTCTACCCAAGCATAACTAAACACATTAAGACGCGAAAACCACAAAAGATTTGAAGGACATATACAGATTGCGCAATTAGTCAATGATGTATAACGTCACTTGACTGCCCGTGCCAACATGCCTCGCCAGATCTTTAAATCTTGTGACGTTTTTGATGAAGGTGATAAATCATGTATAAATAGTAAGTGGACTGCCACCCAGCCATTTTACCAGACATTAAAATCTGAGAGGAAAAAGACCGATGCACTAGCTCATGGTTCTTAATATTTTAGTGATTAAGGACCACTCGACAAAATGTATTTCTTGCAAAGGAGCATCAACTGTCTAATATAAATACCTATCAACAATAGAGGCAACTAAGGGTTGTTGTGCTTATAATCAAAGACCACTTTAAGTACTTCAAGGGTAGCTACGAGTATATAAGCATAAAACGTAAATAAAGAAAGCTTACCTCTCGATCGGTCCGCTCGTCAGCAGCTCGCTCGTCGCTGCTGAATAACACCTTCACTGCCCCCTTCTCACCGATGCGGTACGACACTTCTCCTGAAACGAGGAAAACAAAATTTTTGAACTTTATTGTGTCGGTAATAAGGTATATACCTATGGCTGGCAACTAGATCTACCGGAAGCAAGTTAGGAGGATAAAAGGTACTTTTGGCTTGGGAGTCATGGGTCAAAAAGAAAGGATTTTTTTTCATGAAAAATGCAAGGTGAAATCAGCATTGCTGGAGTTTACTAATGGTGATCTTGCATTAGGAACGATCTGATTTCTCTGATACCAGCAGGTAATTATCTAAAGTAAAGTGCTTATTGTTCATCTACGAGTATATTATCACCACAGTTATGTTTATAAATCACTGCATTTTGTTTCCAACATTCGCTTAGTGTAATATCATAGAAGACAGAAGAAGTTGTTCTTCATATCATAGCATCTTCATATCATCTTTTACGATGATATGAAGTTCGATCGCCAATCATAAGAAATTAGGGTAAAAACCGATCTAAAAAACCGCTTCGAGCTTGAGACCATAACAATCATAAGAAGCAGACAGCAATTTAGATCCTCAATCCACCCAACCGATCGTACCTAGTTTCAACTAGTAGGGGTCATAACAACTTGTTACCTCCGACCTCGACTTATGTAACTAATAAACAAAACTGCTATTGAACCGTGTTAACTCTACCTTATTCGGTTCAATAGCATACCTTTCGATTCTAAAAGTCGATACATCAATGTCATTGGCATTTAGCAGAAGTTGGTAATAATGTAACACTTAGCTCATGCCGACATTGTTTTCGTGAAGGTATGAAATGTGTTGAAGTTCGTTGAGAATGTTACGGAGATAGATTATGATGTCAACTCTCGTGATGGAAGGCCTAATCTAGTTAAGTTTAGATTAAATTTGATGACAGACAAAGTTATGTGAGAAAAGCGACCTCTTTTTAACAGTTAATGGGTACATCACTCTGATTAATGATAGACTCATTGTTAATACTGCATCGACCGTCCAGTGGCGCCCTCATTAGGGGGATTGTATTTCCTAATAAAGTAATCAATTTCTATATAATCCATCATGTTTAGTTGTAGTCCTACTAATTCCGCAACTAATGATCTATGTGATACAGTGTAAACGGAAAAAAGTGGCCACCATTTGCCGTTTAGGTAATGACGCAAAAAATACGCAAAATGAAACTATGTGACAAACACCAAAAGTGCCGTTAGCAGTAGGACTACAACTTAACACTGAGAGATTATACAGAAATTGTTTCAAAATTCGTTTATTAGGAAATACAATCCTACCAATGGGGGTGCCACTGGATGGTCGACACAGGACACGGACACGGAGGGCGATTTTTAAGATTCGAGCGCTCGAATATGACATTTAAAACTGAATAAAACGGAAAAATTATGTAAACTTATATAGATGTCATATACAAAAGAAAAAGTGACGTATGCCTCCGGTGCCCAGGGCTCAGGGTTCAGGGCAGGGTGAAATGCGCCTTAGCATTTTACAAAGATTGCATATACACGGGAAAATTCGACCGGTGCTGCTGTGACCCGGGTGGCCAAGTGGTAAAGGCGTCTGCCGCGAATGCAGAAGACGCTGGTTCGTTCCCAGCCCTGGGCACCGGAGGCCTACGTCACTTTTTTCTTTGTATATGACATCTATATAAGTTTATAATTTATATAGTAGTGTGTCTACTTAAAATAAACAAATCAAAATATTTATTAAATATAATTTGATTTGTTCTTCAGTTGAAGAAATCATGTTTTAAAAATAACAGTGATAGTAATTTAAAATTATCATTATGTATACTATTAATTTCATGCGTAAATAATGGCGACAAACTTTTGTGTGCGATTATATTCGACGTTAAATTCTTTGAATTCGAGCGCTTGATTGTCAAAAATCGGCCCCACGGACTTTCATTGTCGAGCGAACTTTCTCAACCAGTTCAGTAAATTTGCTTTTAAAAGTAGGTAAATCTTCGCAAGTTGAGCACGCGAACTTCACAACCCACTTATAAAATTGGCACAAATTCATATGGTACGATAACAATGCTATATGTAGCCAACTATTTACAATTCCGTATACCTTTACGAACATTAATTGTAGCAATGTTTTCAAGGCCTGCCAAAACTGACCTAGCTTTCAGGGCCTTTATTAAATCGCATCACGTTTTTTTAAGCGTATAATTAAGAGCAATTGCTCGTCTGAGTGTCTATAGTCATACAAGCTGTAACAAAAATGCTGGTGATCCGTGATTCGTGATAATCGTGATCCGTTCGCGCAAAAACAATTTTACGCCACACCTGGCCATAATGTTAGTTTTACCGCACGCTACGCCACGCTCACGTTATGGCCAGATGGAGACGTAAAATTGTGTACTCACCACGGGAAGTAAAAAAGAAAGCCCTCTATCGCATATTTACAACCCTCGCCTGCGGCTCGGGTCACAAATACCTGCGATTTCGGGCTTTCTTTCTTTTACAGTCCTTGGTAAGTAATGTACTATTTCTCCTACTTTTTTAAGTCGCAACACAATACCAGTAATGCCCTTAGACGGATCACCAGTATTTTGGTTACAACCTGTATACTACTAATCATTCCTAAAGCAGTAATATAGATTTTAAAATTACGTTTCATCACATGGATCGTTTTTTAATCCTGAGTATTTTACGCAAATTTACGTATATTCATGCTACAGAAGTTTGTACCGCTCGTATTTGGATATTTATCATGGTACAATCAGCTAGGCTAAGGGCTTGTTTCACAATCTCCAGATAAACTTATCTGCCAGTTAAAATTATTGCTATCCTTTTCTCCAGTCATATAAAAGAAAAGGACAGCAAACATTTATCTGACAGATATGCTTTAACTGGAGATTGTGAAACAGGCCATAAGTGCAGTGTATTTTTTAAAACTATTAAAATTTTTAAAAGGCAAAAAAATCTGAAATGACCTACATCAGTTTTAATAGTCACACTAAAATAATATTTTCTAAGGTTTTCCCAGCGGGCTACAGTATGAGGTTATTCAAAAAAGGAGTGTATAGGTTCTAAAAGGGTAGGCAACGCGCATGTGAATCCTCCGGGGTTGCAGGCGTCCATAGGCTACGGTAACTGCTTACCATCAGGCGGGCCCTATGCTTGTTTGCCACCGTAGTGGTATATAAAAAAAAAATGTATGCGTAATTACGCATGCATATTTTTTTAGTAGCCAAATTTAATAAATTACCTGGGTCAACCCAGACCGCGAGGTCCCTCGGCAAGTGTTCCAGCACGTCTCTTACAGGAACCCCTGACTCCCGCGCGGCCCGCTCAAGGACAGGGTCCAACGGACCCCCGGTTTTCAGACACCGGAAGGCAGACCCTCTGCAGGGCCGGTCGGGGTACCAGTGGCCCCGGAACTTGTCTTTCAACGCCTTTTCGAGTTCCTCGCCGAAGATATTGACTCGCCGCCGCGGCAGTTTGTTGTATAGGTACGATATGACGAAGTTGAGAGCCACTTGCACTTCAATATGCATTTTGAGGGTATCTGTGAACAAGGAAATCACTCGTTAAAATAAGTAAAAGGAGAATAAGAAACGTGCCCTTCCTATACAGTGTGGAAAGATAAGTCGGGCCCTGGAGGGAAACTACCTTAAAACGTTGAGATAACTCAATTCACTGAAAGGAAACATTCTTTAATTTTTTTTAAGGGACATAACTGCATTTACACATTTTTGGAAAAGAGTACAGTTTACAAAAAAACTATTTATTTTGTAATTATTGCCATAAATCATTTTTATGACAATTGATGCCAATCGATTCTATTTCCGACAAGGATAAAAACTTCTTAATACCAACCAAGTTCAGGGTACAAGAGAACCCATAAATAATAATAAAAATATTTTTCATACAATTAGTATGGAAAAAAGTGAAAATTAAGAAAAAAAACTGTGAATGCAGTTTTAGTTTTTATGAAAAATAAAAGAATGTTTCCTTTCGGCGAATTGAGCTATCTCAACGTTTTAAGGTAGTTTCCCTCCAGGGCCCGACTTATCTTTCCACACTGTATGTCATCTTTAATCTTAAGTTTGCAATAAAGGTGGCAGCACGGTGTCAGCCATTGGGTATAAGCGTGTCGAGCACGAGGTCTTTTATCTTATGCATTAGTATTTGTCACAAAATGTAATTTTTTTTTATTAACTACATGTATATGAACTAAGACATACATTACACCCGAGCATAGAACTTCCTCTTTTTGGGGTGTTGATTAAAAACTACAATGGAAGTAGGTAAAGTTAAAACAAAACGTTAATTTAAACCGATTCTTTGTTACGTGTACGAGGTAATCGATAAAAGCGTAATCATGACGAATCGATGAAATTGAACCGGACGATTACTCGGAACAGTTTGTAGGCGATTTGCAAATCTAATATTTAAATAGTGATTTGTTAGTTTACTTGGATTCGGACTGCGGTAAAACAGTATTCCTTAAATAATATATCGATCGATGAACTATTAATAACTACTTATTGTGAAATTGTTGTTGTGTACAATATTTATTATTATGGGCACATGTTAATGATCAGTTTATAGTATGAATTGGGTTTAACCTTTTGGCTTTTTATTGAACTCGCTGAGGCACATTTTATTTCATAGGCTCGCATCTTATTTTTTAAGCATAAGTATATATTATATTTGCAAGTTTTGAATTAAGTTATACCTAGCCAAGTACGTACGTACATACGTATTCACAATATCATGAAATTGGAGTATTTTGTTAGACGGGATAAGAGGTCATTGATCCGAATCGTTAGGAATGTCGACAAAAACAAATGTTGTCCGGAATTTTCTCTTGTAATTAGCTTGGCCTTGAATTAATAATCACACACTTAAAAAACTAAAAAGCGGAGAAAATATATTTGTGAAATTTAAATGAATATATTTAGTAGTCCAACGTGTTCAAAACAGTATCACGAAATATTACACGACACAACCAATATTCGTAGCACTTACTGCAATTTCACTTCATCTCATAACTCCGCAAATGTTAACCCTGACTCATGTTTACGATTGAAATCCTGTGAGAGCAGGAAACGGCTATCTGCTAGACTAAGAAAGGAATATAGGTATATTATTAAGTCGTAATAACTTTAGCTCCACTTGTAAAGTTACGGCTGGTACGACCGCTATGTTTTGGTCAAGACTTGAAGTTACGACTTAACCTCTGTGATGTAAAACTAACTTTTATTAGGTACTTATTTTACATTTTATGGAAGTTCAGGAGAGGTATTTGTTTTTGATGTATAGTACATGGCCGAGATATCACAAATAATACTCGTAGTCATTGTGTAACGAAACTTTTCTATCACGAAGCAAATGTTGAATATAAGCAAGGGTTGTAAAAAAAAATAATAACGTCATAATAACATGTATTCAGTAATTACTAAGATGTAAGTAAAAACCTACAGAATATTACAACTCCTGATAAAGCTGTTAATTGTCGTACAAACCTCAATTGTAAAACTTTATTTGAGTTTTACGTAGCAGATTCGGTACTACGTGTTACGTTATGAAAGTCGTGACGTACTAAATTATATGGTAAGTAACACATTAGTTTAACAGAAAATTTCTGTAACAACAATTTATGAATAATCTGACAGAATTCGGCACATCACACACGGGCTTGGATAGTTAATGGTATATGATCACTAACACATGGCTGATCAGATTTCATTTTTTCATTCTCATTCTCTCATTCTTGACCTTTATCTGAATTTATTCTTGAATAATTCAAATTCGGCTACTTGACTTTACAGGTAAGTACTCTTTGTTAAACGTCAAAGCGATTTCTTACTATGGAGTTTTATAGGAGTCTTAAGTATAGCTGTGTCTTAAGTAGGAGTCTTAAATAATTGAAATCGTTATTTGTTAGTTTAATAATTGATTTATTTTATTTTATTACGTTTATTGATTAGTATTGCTACTAAAAACTTTAAATGTATCTTCAAGTAAGTAGTAAATTGCGTGTGTGACATTCATTACCCATTTGGGACAACCCGCGCGTCACGTGAGACGTTTTTACACCACTAAACTATATTAATCTATTCTAACTATATAAATATAACGCGTGGCTACGTGGGCGAACTCTCGAGAAAACGCTTAAGAGAAATTAGTTGTGTCCTTGGAGGAGACGCGTTTATTATTGGACATTTTCTCGAAATACGCAACTGAATTACGCTGCGAATAGAACTCTATATTTGAATTGGAACAAAGTGAACGTTTTTCTTTCTGGAGATTAAGAATAATTTATGATTGATCAATGTGTATTAATATATTAACAGTTATAATTAAATATAAGACACTACAAACAACGATCCTTTTTTGGTCAAAAAGTTTACTTTTGTCTTTACTTTTATTTAGGTATAAAGGAAATATCAAGTCTTTATTGCAATTTATTCTAAATCGTAGTGAATATGGACCTAGGTATTGTGTACTCAGGATGCTTTAGTTAAAATAATTAGTTTGTCATAACTAGTTTAATTACCTTGGCTGATGATTCAATTAAATCGCCAAGAAATATAAACAGCTAAAAGCGCTTTTGAATTATTTAATTGAAGATCCTTAAAAGAGCATAAAATATCTTTTGTTCCGTCCAAGCTGTCCTTTAGCTTAAAGTTTAAACTTCTTAAGCCGGATTACCGTTCTCGACTCCCAAATCCCAAACAAGGTGCCTAATTCAATTATTAACCAGCCCCGGTAACGTCGTAAATTCAACTTGATCGCTTTATATTTACCGCTATTCGTATTTTATTCGTGTTTTCACAGTGCTTTCAGTCCAGTCGAGTCGAACGGCTAACGGGAACCAGCCTATCTTGTTTTACTGAAGTAAGAGATGGCGGAGGGCGGAGGGGAAGTGACAGACGATTAATACATTATTGCAGTTCAGATCGTCACATATATCTATAGAGGCTCTTTAGGAGACATTGTAAAATACCCTGTACCGTATTCTAATTTTAAAATTGGGGATCAATGTTACTCTGCGTCCGTAGGAAACACCTTATACAACCCTACACGTGATCCCTGGGTGATGCTAAAAGAGTAACAAACTTGGCAGCTGCACTGTCCCATCTGGACCTCGAAGCACTCACTGGATTTTCTTTATCATCTGCTTTCCCACTACTACTACACCATAGAAGAAATGCCTATCTATATCCAGTGACATGTAGCCATACGATAAAATATTTTTTTTAATACATACACAATACATTAACTACAACACAGACCAAATAATCAGCTAATTAAGTTGAATTGGAGTTGTATCGGAATAATTTTCAAGCAAATTGTGATGTTTCTGATTCAGACGTTTAAAGCGCTAGCTGTATTGCGTAGTTAATGCATTGAAGCTGGATCATGTCTAAACGTGTTTGAAAGTTCTCGGATTATTGATTACATGATTTTCCTAATATTATTGCGTGATGCAACGGAAATAAGAAGTGAGTTTAAGTGGGAGGAATCCAATAATGATTAGTGGGCTGTATAAAAGGGTTGAAACAAATAATTTTGCACATTTTTCTCTTGATTGATATTTGATTCTTGATTTTTTTGGAGCAGAGCCCGACTGGGGAAGTACCTCTACCTTACAGAAAACTATAGCCAAATAGCACTAGACCCTACTCATAGTGTTGTGTTCTTGCTGGTGAGTAAGGTTGCCAAAGAGCGCAAAGAGGACACAGTGTGTTGACTATGAGGGACCCTCTTGTTCCTTTAGCCGTCAACACAGTGAGTCCTCCTTTTTTGTAAAGGGTCGGCAACGCGCATGTGACACCTCTGGAGTTGCAGGCGTCCATAGGCTACGGTAGCTGCCTACCATCAGGGGGGGCGTATGCTTGTTTGCCACCGTAGTGGTATAAAAAATAAATATAGGTATTGGATTGTCCTAACTTGCGACTCTCCAATTCTCCGTTCCGTTCGACTCGCAAGTTATTTCTCTAAAACGTGATCGTCGTTTTATATGAGCTGGATCCAGACAGATGTAGACTGTAGTGCGAAGCTGCTGGAGGAATTTTAAATTAATTCCTTGCCGAGGCAGACTTGTAGAAATGTTGTAATGTTGGTAACGCTGCGGTGAGATGGGGGATAAGAGATGAAAATATTATGAAAAAGAAGGAAAGGCTTAAAAATCTAGTAGCGAATTTTGATTGTAGCGGAAGTTATGTACACTGCTTGAATTTGTCGGTGTCGCGTTTATCTATATAAGAAGTAGTGCAAATAAGCATACAGTCCACCTGATGGTACACGGTCGCCAATGCACTTGTATATTTTACTTGCAGTGGTATCACACACGCGTTGCTGATTCTGTATACGGTTATAAGATTCATATTAAATTAATACTTGAAGACTATTCTTCGGTCCTCACAAGTTCCAGAGTTTGACAATTTCACATCCAAGTATTTAGTGAATTATATATAAATAGAAACCTAATGAAATCACATATTTAACTGCTACAAGAAAGGTTATACTCAATTCAGTATCAAGATTTTTTGTTTTGATATAAAGCAATGATATCTTCCCAACACGAACTGACACCATATCTTGTTTATCCATATTTTCCTATGGAAATATAAACATCGGTGTCACCGGATTGGAAAAATATGAACGGCCTAAAAAAATATCTGCCACCAAATCCGTATATAAGAAACACATTCTCGATACGAAAACACAAATATTTGTTAACGAAAAGAATTTGTTACCACTTTATTTCATCCGCTCCTAACAATATAATCTTATATCTAGGTGACTTTACTTTGGTAAGTAGTACGCATTAAAGTCCATAAAGGCATGCATTAAATTGAAAAATCTATTATTTAGTTTTCTACCAATTTATATTCAGAGTTAGGATTCTTAATAAAACAAGATTTTTCATACTTCTATATACTTAATACAACTCATGGGGCTCGATAAACCGTAGACATTATAATTATATTTAAACGCGTCCAATTATTATGACTTTAGGTATTATTCGTATGCAAAATTGATTTATATTTATATCCATTGTGTTACGTTAGATTATTATCACTAGGGATAATTATCTTAGGGATAATAATCCCTATAGATAAGTTCACTTTTGTACCTACTTAATTAATCATTTCGTCCTGTTTTGTGCAATAAAGTGTTACCAAAGCGGGGTATTCCGTCGTCGCGAGTTCGGGTCTTGCTTGAGGCAGAGAATTTTTCAATATCGCCTTAATTTTTAAACATTGCTAACAATGAACAACTTACTTGTCTAGTTGTGAAGAAAAAATATAAGATCAATATGGCTAATTACGTCATAGAGCCTATTCCGTCCACGAGCGTATACCCGTATTTCTTTAATTTTCAATCGTAGTAAAAAAACCATTTGCATTTGATTGCTGAAACTAAAAGCAATCGCTGCTTTGTCGATGAAATTATCAATTTGTTCGTCGTTCGAGAAAAAATTCTAATTTGTTTTTTGTATTTCTATCAAATGTTGTGAAACTCTTCGCTACCATTATTCGACTACCTATCTATACAATAGGTACCTACACCAGTAAAGTTTAATATACCAGCTGTCATGAGTTTCTGACAAGGGACAGAGGGACACATTATTAATGCAATAAAGAAACTTCACAGGGAACTTAATTAAATAATCCGTCAACGTAACTTGGCTTGGCTTAGGTACCTACCTTACTCATTCAGTTTTTCACAGGTAATAAATAACAATAATTCTTTAGATTGTTTGTAGGTACCTTTTATTAAAAAGCTTTGAACATAATGTTTTTGAAAATATTAACAGTTCGGTATAGCTATTGTGAATAAAATAACCTTAAAACTGTATAGGAGTTACGAGTAGATAAAACAAAAGCATACCTCTAAATAGCCGTTGTAAAAATGTAAATACATAGTCGTAAGTTTTCAGTCCAAGTCAAGTAAAATAACACTACGAGATCGAACATCGTAAGAAGGAAGTACACGACGTTCGCCTCGGCAAAACATTGTGCAGCATCACTTCAAGGATAACCAACAAAAACTCGTATCGTGACTCAAAATGCATTCAAAAATAAACCCTAAAACCTTAGTAGGACGTTCGCATATGCCATATGTGAATTAGATAAGTCTGTGTTGTTATACTTGTGTCAGATAAGGATGCGCAGCCATCATCAGATAAGGTTTTAAGGGTTTGAAATAAATGGAAGGACCTAGAAACCCTTTCAAGGGTCCGATCCTTTTGGAATTTAAGTCAAGACAGCTTTGTTTAAATAAGACTGGGTTTATCGAAGGTCGTTGGGTTGAATTGTAACGGTTGTTTGTACAGGCTTTGGGGGTCTTATTTGACGAAGAAATGTCGCAACTCTAAAATATGCTTAACAACGTAGAATTCATATAAAACGCCATATAAGTATTGTATTAAGTCAAATTGCGAACAACGTGAAACCATTTTTTTCTAAAGACCTAACAGTTTAAAACCCTTAACATTTAAAACATGTACAACAAGAAACAAACTTTCTTTAACCATTTTTTAAACATTCTTTAAAAAACCGACCAAGTGCGTGTCGGACCACGCATAGGAGGGTTCCGTACCTTCAATGTAATAAGAACGAAACTAATACCAAAAGGTCGTATCTGATGCCTATGGAAGAAGTTTTTTGGAGATAACTCAAAAATGGCTGAACCGATAATGTTCAAAATAATTTTCGTAGAAAGTATATGATGAGGCAGATCGCCTCAAATTTTTTCATATTTTTTGGACTTACGGTTCAAAAGTTACAGGGGGGGGGGGACACAATTTTTCTGAATTTCGAAGCGATTATTTCAGAAAATATTTACTTAATCACAAAATGGTCAAAGAAACCTCAATGTTATTTTTAAAGACCTATCGATTGATGTGTCGCATGTTGATATTTGGTTAAAAAAAAATTTTGAAATTTAGTTACATCTATGGAGCGCCCCCCTAAAAATTTTTTTTTTTAAATTTAACTACATAACTAAGTAGCGGCATACAAAATACACCTTATGTGTAAATTTTAATCAGATACGTTGTATAGTTTCCGAGTAAAATGGCTGTAACATACGGACGGACAGACAGACAGACAGACAGACAGACATGACGAATCCATAAGGGTTCCGTTTTTTGCCATTTGGCTACGGAACCCTAAAAAATCATGAAGTTCTAGTAAGAAATTATTTTTGGAATTTCAACTCCCAAAGAAGTTACAATTGAGTTAAAAGTTTTCAATCACCTCTATACAGACGAAGTTGAAAGCTGAGCCACCAAAAAATAAAATATACAAAATTATATTTGAAATACAATATATAGGTTGTTTCGTATAGAAAATTCCTCACCCGTGCACATCCGTATAAAAATCCGTAAATAAGTATCTAAACAGAACAGGTTACAAGCTAAAACTATATGAAAAACCTAAGTTGTAAATTCATCCGTTAAAGCAAAGAAGTTTGTCACCGATAACTATTATGTAAGTACATAACATTTTCTTTACACGTGTCCAAACTTATGCGTAAAACGTTTTAGCTTGCAGACTTCATATACCTACAAATAGGCAATTTCGTTTTTATAGGCATACGCGTACATGGTTTAATCAATTTTCAGCCCTGACAGGGTTGCTACATGGTTTGGAAATAATGAAACAAACGTATTTCGTAATTTTGGAAAAAAGAGTTTGGTATCGTATTGTCAGTAAGAAAAAGTAGGTGAAAATTTTTTTGGACGCGAAATATATTTTTTTTGTATGGGACAAGTCATCCCGGCTGTGAAACCAATTTTTTTTTGCGAGATAATTTTTTTTTCGTAGTTTTTCATTAGGTATTAGAATACGATACCAATTACACCCTTAAAAGGATCACCGGTATGTTTGTTACACCTCGTATTACCTACTGTTCTTTTATACATTAACTAGCTTTTGCCCGCGGCTTCGCTCGCGTTAAATTCGGGGTAACACGGTTCCCCTTTGCCCTCCGTAATGCTCCATACAAACTTCCACCCCCCCTTTTAGGGAAGTGGGGGGTTAGAAAGAGACAAAAAGTAGCCTATGTCACTCTCCATCTCCTCAACTATCTCCACTTAAAAAATCACGTCAATTCGTCGACCCGTTTTGCCGTGAAAGACGGACAAACAAACAAACACACACACTTTCCCATTTATAATATTAGTATGGATTTTCGTCAAAAAAGGGACTTGATGTGACAGTTAGTTGTTAATTTCCATCACGGTCTATTGTAACTACTGCCAGTTAAGTACCTGTGACTGTCAGTAAATATTAAGTATGCTTAATCGTAATAATGCTACTTCTGAGAGCTGTCAGAAAAACGTTCAAAAGATATTGAAAATCCGAACATGGCGGAAAGAAGTTGACAAGTAGAGTTTTTTTATTTTATTTATTTTAGGGATAACAAACAACTGTACAGAAAATATTACAATAAGTGTTACTATGTGTACAATCAACGACATTATCCACTAATTACAATTAAACTGTTAAAGGTTGTCAAACATCAGACTGTTGTACATTAATCTAAATTAAAATAGGTAGATAAGATAGTAGGATGAAAACTTAAAGAAGTTTGAACTTAAAATAGAATTACATGAGATTCAAATGTGTTGTTATATCTCGAGTTATCCAACTTGTACGGAAATATTCCGATAGAAATACAAAGCCGATGGTATTTAAATTGTGACAAACTTTTATATGCATTTTTTTTAAATCTCTGTTTCATTGATTTTTAGACCTCGATTGACAAAAATTCCTCCTAAGTATCACAAAATAACTACTGTACTTAAAGGTAATTCATGATACCACTTTAAATAGTGCATTTATAATTTTTAATTAGCCTGTTTCAGTGTCCCACTTCGGGGCAAAGGCCTCCCCTTTTTTAACCGACTTCCAGATTTCAAAAGAGGAGGTTCTCAATTCGGCGTGTATGTTTTTATTTTTTTTTATTTTTTATGTTTGTTACTCCATAACTCCGTCATGTCTGAACCAATTTTGAAAATTCTTTTTTTTATTGTAAGTATATATATACAGATTGGTCCCGTTTTTATCAAAACGCAGTTCTGATGATGGGATCCAGGAGGAATCGAGGGAACTCCTCAAATCTTAAAGGCATACATATAGTGATTTTTATATTTTTATCAACAAATCCATCATTTTCATTCAAAACAGTGACATTTGATGAAGTAGAACTGCTGATGATGATCAGAACGGAACTCTTCAACGACGCATAGTTCACGTTTGGCGATTTGTCCTCTTCGCTGTGTTTGTTTAGCAAGTTTAATTGTCAGGACAATTTTTTGTCAAGCTCAAGTTCTGATGATGGGATCCATGAAGAATCGAGGGAACTCCTCAAATCTTAAGGGCTTACACATAGTGATTTTTGTATTTTTATCAACAAGTCAAGCATTTTCATTCAAAAGAGTGCCATTTGATGAAGTGGAACTGCTGATGATGATCAGAACGGAACTCTTCAACGACGCATAGTTCACGTTTGGCGATTCGTCCCCTTCGCTGTGTTTGTTAAGCAAGTTAGATTGTCAGGACCAATTTTCGTCAAGCTCAAGTTCTGATGATGAGTTCCATGAGGAATCGAGGGAATTCCTCAAATCTTAAAGGCATACATATTTTTTTTTATTTTTATACCACGACGGTGGCAAACAAGCATACGATGATGGTAAGCAGCTATCGTAACCTATGGACGCCTGTAACTCCAAAGGAGTCACATGCGCGTTGCCGACCCTTTACAAAAAGGAGGATTCACTGTGTTGACGACTAAAGGAACAAGAAGGTCTCTCATCGTCAAGACACTGGGTCCTCTTTGAGCTCTTTGGCAACCTTACTCACCAGCAGGAACACAACACTATGAGTAGGGTCTAGTGCTATTTGGCTGTGGTTTTCTGTAAGGTGGAGGTACTTCCCCAGTCGGGCTCTGCTCCAGATTTGAGCGATGACATTCGCTGAACGTGCCCTACCACACTTAGCGAGATCCCATTCGCAGTGCCCATACCTCTCTTTTTGGCGTAGTTTAAGGACATACCCAGGTCCGGACGTAGTTTAAGGACATACCCCGGGTCCATAAAGTGACTTTTGTATTTTTATCAACAAATCAAGCATTTTCATTCAAAAGAGTGACATTTGATGAAGTGGAACTGCTGATGATGATCAGAACGGAACTCTTCAACGACGCATAGTTCAGGTTTGGCGATTTGTCCTCTCCGCTGCGTTTGTTAAGCAAGTTATTTCATTGTATGGAATCTAAGTGCACCATCTACAGTAATGCTTCACCGGCTACCCCCATGGAAGTCGGTTTTTTTTTCTTAAAAATTATTTCTCCACTCGACCCGGTCGTTTGAATTTCGCCACCATTCTGTGTAAAATGCGTTCAAGTCGTCTCGCCATCTCCTTTTTGGTAGGCAGACTTTAAAAAGTTGTTTGATGTAAATCTATAACTTTTTGAACATCAATAAAGCATTAAAATTGATGGACTAAGGTAAATTATTCGGGTTTACGGTAAATATGTGACAACCCTAATGCGTCTCGTTACGCTTATGCACGGAACCCTCTATACTTTACGACTGTAGCGTTAGCGTTTCTGTTTTGTATAAGACAAGTAAATAAATAATACTGTCAATCTTCATATAAAGCCTCATTCCTAATTATATTTGTACCGACACTCAGTGGTAACTACGTACTTCGTCCGACTAGAATTCGTTAATCGAACTTCTACGGAAGCTTTACAAACTTCCAATACCTCCTTCGAAACAAAATAGGATCATATTATGTCTTATTTCATTTTATGAACAAACTTTGTTGGAATCTTCACGTTTTTTGTAGTGTGTGTCAAAGTAAAAAAAACCGGCCAAGTGCGAGTCGGACTCGCGCACCGAGGGTTCCGTACAAACCTTTACAACTTAAAGGTATTATAGACCTGAGTATTTGATATGAATTTCAATTTAATACCTCTACGCGTTCACGAGGAAAAAGGTAGTAAGTTTAAAATTTAAAAAAATATTTATTGTATGATTTTACTAAAAATGTCTACTTTTCGTAATTTTTCCTTTGTCTGTACTATATGAAGTTTCTTCGTGCCAAGTTTCAAGTTTCTGAGTTTACGGGAAGTACCCTGTAGGTTTTGAGTTTCTTGCGAGTACTCAGTTTCAAAATATGCGACTTAAATTGCTATTTCTTTTGATTGCGTTGACATAAAAGTTTGGTTTTGCTACATCTGAAAGGTCCTATAGCCCTGAGTATTTGACATGAATTTCAATTTAATATCTCCACGCGTTTACGAGAAAAAAAGTAGTAAGTTTAAAATTTAAAAAATGTTTTTTTGTATGATTTTATTAAAAATGTCTACTTTTTGTAATTTTTCCATTGTCTATGCTATATGACGCTGCTTCGTGCCAAATTTCAAGTTTCTGAGTTCACGGGAAGTACCCCGTAGGTTTTGCGAGTGCCGAAAAACTAAAATTTGCAGCATAAACGACTGTATCTTTTGATTGCGTTGGCTTTTGAGTTTGATTTTTTCACAGCTCCAAGGGGCAATAGACCTGAGTATGTGGTATAAATTTCAGCTTGATACCTCCACGCGTTCCTGAGAAAAATGGTCTTGACAGACAGACAGACAGACAGACAGACAGACAGACAGACAGACAGACAGACGGACAACAAAGTGATCCTATAAGGGTTCCGTTTTTTCCTTTTGAGGTACGGAACCCTAAAAACCAACTTTTATACAAATATCTGGGATGTTATTCTATTTTAAAAATGTTCAATGCTCGTGAACAGAAGACAGAACCAACTATGTAAGAAAAAAGTCCTAGTACTCGACACACTAATGCCTAATAGTTGACACCCTGTTGTCATATTTATATTAAATGACTTAACACATGACGAGAACCCGACTGTCGCGTTCTCTGTTCGTAGGTACTTCGAGCTACATGCGACGAATATGTGGCTACGGTCTACGAGCGTAGCTTAACACTAGATGGCACTGAATGTGTTAATTTTTTAGATGGCATGTACTGGGGCAGTGACGTTTACTTTATAATCAGGCATGTCGCTGACCCAATATTACAGGATTCTATGTTACATTTTCAGGGTAGTTAAATTTAGACTTAGTGTCACTATGAAAATTTTCAAATTTCAATTCGATAAAAGCGAAACATAGAACCCTGTAATATTGGACCAGCGATGTGACTTCAACCTTGCACGAAATAGCAGATTGACAGTCTATACGATTTACTAGTCACTGGCTGTATGTATAAATTTTCTCATACATTAGCCAACGCAAACGCACGACGTAGTGTATGCTAATCGTGACGGGCTAAGCCGCTGCCGACGCCTCTTATAACTTATGTAAATAAACAACATTATGTAATTTCTATAAGTTTTAGTATTACGGAATATCACTACACAGTATAAAACAAAGTCGCTTTCCGCTGTCCGTCTGTCCCTATTATCTTTAAAACTACGCAACGGATTTTAATGCGTTTTTTTTAATAGATAGAGTAATTCAAAAGGAAGGTTTATATGTATAATACATGCATAATATAGTAGAGAAACACTGATAATTTTACAGGTTTCTAGTGTGATGTCGTAAATAGCGCTTACATTGCAAACGCTGACTGAACCCTACTAGATAGATCAAAATAATGTACAACAGTATTGTACACCTTAAAAAGGTCTACAAAAAAGTCCCTGATGGTATATGTCTATTTCTTAGGGATAACCCACAAAACCCATTTTATATCCCGGGCGAAGCCGGGGCGGGTCGCTAGTTATATCATAAAAGTTTTTAGTATTACAGTAGGTACTTAACATTTTAACACAAAATAAGTCCCAATTTATCTTTGAAACGCCTGCGTGTATATTTACAAGCTTTTTGCTATTAAAAGGCTGATTGCAAGAGTTACATTTGACGATACGATGTATTTATTACAGATTGTCCTAATGCTAATGTAAACTTACTATTTTTGCACAAGTCTAGTAAGCAAATATGTGAAACATAAACCTATAAGTACTCATTTTCTATATCTATTTTTAAATTAAAATAAAAGTTTCCTGCATAGTCAAGGTGTCAGCTAGGCGAAAAATTATTAGTTAATACTTCTTTTCAAAAATCGACGTAACAATTCCTCCTGACTACTCAGTGAGAAAATTAAAATGGCACATGCACGTGGGCTGGAAATAAAGGCAGCAAAAACTGGATGTCAATCCAATTCCTTACCAAGCACAAATCAAAAGCTTAGGCGGAATGGTATAAGCATGCTCTCCGATTACGCATTAATGTTAGGCATCTTAAGGTCACGTTTTAGTGGTTTGTATCGTTATACTGCAATACGACTAGGTAGCGTGAAATGGCTGAGCGAACAAAGCCCTTGTCAGGAGAAAGGTCGCGATGAGAAATAGTCCGAGCTTATGCTTCGAGTCAGAAGCTGATGCGGTTTAGTTGTTGCGCGGAAACGAATCTTAGAGCTAACGAAAATGAAGGACGAAAAATACCGTTTAACCACGTCGACCATAAAAGCTGTGTAAAAAAGTGGATACTTACTTATGTCAGGAAAGAAACTAAGTTACCTAGGTAGCTAACTAACTAAGTACCTACTAAATAGTAGGAGGAACTAATAAGTTTTTAATTCAACTGAAGAACAAATAAAAAAATTTCAATACATATTTTGATTTGTTTATTTTTAAGTAGGCCGCTTAATTTTTTAATTTGTAAAATAAAATTTTTCATTGCACAATAATATTCTTATCCCTTAGATGAGATTAGGTTGGCGACATGCACTTTTAATTCAAAGAAAGAAGATTATTTTTGCACCTCTATCATCCATGGGTAGTCTAAATAGTGCCAAAATTGCAGAATAAAACCTGTATTTGTAGGACTGATTAAGATAAATACATAACCCCAGCGACGCCGAACTTTCCGCTTCCCGAGTGCCCGCCAGCGTTTATCAATTGGACCAACCTTACAGCCCGTATCAGAGAGAATTCCCCAAGCCAGGCATTTTGCCTACCTAAATATTGTGCCCTGGTTCATTCCAATCGCTGAACCAGTATAAGAACGCTCTCCAATTGCATACCATTCACAGATCTCGAGGTTCCTATAAACTGGTTCGTGGAACTAGACTTTTGAAACTCACGAGAATGTGTTCCAGAAGTGTGAAGGTCGGCATAATTAATTTAACCAACCATTAATCACTAACTTGTCAGCAGCTAAGTGATCTCACATTCTAGCAAACATCTGAACCATTACAGCTATTAACGAGGCTGGAGTATACAGAATGTTTATGAAGTGTAAAGAGCAAATGAGGCGTGTTTCCAAAACCACCGACTACACGAATATAAACTACGCCTCGGTCACAGAAAAATGTCCATACATTTATTTTATAGCGGTCGGTAGGAGCTTCGCTCGTAGGGTCGTAGCGTTTTCCGTGGCCTTCGCGTATCGGAAAATGGGGTGAGTAGGGACAAAACCGAAGTTCAAACCTAGATAAAAGTTTATTTTTACATGTGGCACGTTGATTTTTATACATAATAAATAGTCCGGTCGTATGGTTTCAGTTTTTCATTGATTTGCTTCATTTATTTCATTTTGATTTGTTGGTTTATTTCATAATTTTTATGATGAACACAAAATAGTGGGAAATCCACCCCGTAGTTGGGGTTGGTTGGGATAGCAATGAGGTGAGTTGGGAAAATTGCTAGGATTTAAAATTTCGGATTATGAACATTACAATGAACTATGAACTTATTAAGAAAATATTCTATTTACGTAGCGATTTGAAAACCCTGGTCTAAAAAACACCAACTCTCCCCTCTAGCATCCCTACTCTCCCCATTCATGACCCACTCTCTACTCACGTCATCCCTTCTTAACCCGTTTTACGGTACTTTCTTACCTAGGTACGTCTAAACTGATATAAGTAATTACTGAAGGGTTTTGTAGTGGATACTTCGCCCTGTGCCTGTAATACGGTCACAACTTATGAGAGAAATTACCATATTGTATGTACAAGGTTGGTTTTCGGTTAAAATCTTGTTATTTTAGGAAAGTCGCAACTTTTATAAGCCTAATGTGGGATTTGTAAAATATTACTAATAAATATAAGTTTAGATTACAAAATGAAATACCTAACTTTAAACCATTAATGAAAACTGCAGCGCTAAAACTTGTCGAATAATTTTATGTCAATAAACACACAATGCTTGTAAAACTTTGCTGATACCTAAAAGTTGAGCTTGACGAGAAAACACAATCAATTGAACTAATTAATCAACTGTACAGTACAACTTTAAGTTATCTCGACCGAAAACATCTTGATTGAAAGTACCATTAGATAATAGACGTGAGTGATTGCTGGAGTGACTTGCGTTTGCAATATTTAACAGAATATTCTCTTTAGAAAAGATAAAACTAAACTGTTTACTAAAACATTTTAGAAACTTTAATATGTGTAGATAATACGTGTTGTGCTTTACGCGTAATAGAGGCAAGATAAAGCTTGGGGTCGTTCTTAAACTCGCATTTTTATGTTTCGTGCAGATTTCGCGTACAGACTCACAGAATGTCTATGTATATGTTGATAAATATTACGTTAAGCGCATTATTTTTTTGTCAACATTTTAAAATATGTTTCATGCAAAGTATAAAACAAACCACCAATTAACCTTGGCACTGCCCCGTGTCGATTCCAACAACGGTTACATACCGCCGTGGAAGCCACTTCAGAAAGTAATGGAACACTAATGGAACTGCGGAACTACGACGATACTCTGCATAAATACTTTATTATGTTTAATGTAGGGTTGCTCTTTTATGTCCGTACAGTAATGTATACGTTTAATCTTGTTTCAAAGCTATATATCATGGGTTGCTTAAGATTTTATTACTTATAGCCTTGAATAAGGCATTCACATTCTGACGAGAAGAAATGTTAGTTTGAGATTTATATAAAACTTATACCTAATAGTTAGCAGTGATATAATAACTGGTTGACTAAACTAGTTTAGGTAGTTGCCAGCGGCGGCGCTTGAGATTTTTTCCTACTAAATCTATAAAGGCCGGTCTCAAAAAAAATTCCTACATAATAGTAGTTTATGTAACTGTTACGTAATAAGGCCTAATTATGTACAGTTGCATACACTGCTTTATCTACACTTATATTATATATCCTAAATGAAGTGTTCGGAAACCATAGAATGACCGCCATGGCCAACTCGATTGTGCCGGCGGCCCGACCGCCGTGCGCGCGGCGCGTGCCGTTGGTCGGGAAGGAGGACAGGATTTACATTATGTTATCAAATTCGATGTTCGGAATTTGAAACTCATAACGTATCAATATATGAGCATTTAAGTTAAAATTACGTTACTGCCACTGATAAAAAGCTTATCATAGTAAAATCGGTTGTGGTAATGCTAGCCATTGCCTACCGTTTTTGAACACGTTTTAGAGGACTTACAATGTGAGTGTAGATAAAATTTATTAGGTGTCTATATTGTACGATTTTAGATTTTGTCTTCAGAATTTCAATTGCATACACTTTTAGGTACTTTACCAATTAGATCTAATGTCTGATCTGGGTGCGTAGCCAACGTGCCAATCGTTAACGCTCCGTAGCGTATCGTAGTCACATCTCTCTATCACTCTTCCATGGTAGTGAGACAGTAATAGTTGCGTTTCATTCGCTACGAAGCGTTAACGATTGGTACGTTCGCTACGCACCCTGATATTTAAGGGTGTAAAATAGAAAGCAGTTTGGAATTGTTATCGGTTCTTCAGATAGTTCAGATAACCTAAGTGTGGATAATCGTCGTTGCCATGAAATTTTAGCCACGTCCACACTTCGTATGCGAATCAATTGGCGTAAATCTGAATGCCATATCTTTGAGCACTTCCGAGAAGGCAATTTTCTCGACACACGGCTTTGGATGGCATCCCCCGAGAGGGTTGGAACATACTCTTCCTAAATTGGCTATTTCGTGTCGCAGTATCGTTACAATTAATTCAGTGCGCACCCCATTTAACGATATTGCCATATGATTATTTCTAATGCTCAGTGAGCATAAGTACCTAAATATGTTACTGTACATTTAAACATGTAGTAATTGGAATGCTACCATTAGTACCATCTCCATGGGAATACTTCAACGGTTTGTAAATATTGTAAGCGAAAAATTATAAAGTAATCCAAGTCTGCAATTATAATAAGTATACTTTCTCATTGCTGTCTTTAGACACAGATAACTTTAAACATTGTGGTTAAACTTTAAACACCTAATGAGGGCTACCGGGTTTACTCACCAGTTGGCGCAACTGTAGGCGGAGGTGAACACAGCATTTTTAAAAAAATTACGTTTGTGAGTACAAAATTTACGCTTAAATAATATTTAATACAATAGACCGCACTGTAAAAATATCGACGACCGTACATATAAACATATTTTATTTTATTAATTTATTTTGGTCTTAGTTCCGCTTTTAAAACATTCACATTAAATGACTAGTAACTCATATTAGCCATAATTAATATCCTGGTATGGCAAAATACTCACAACATAGTTAAATTTGAAATAATTCCGCGAACCCACCTAATTACTATGGAATTTGACATTTCTAAGACCTCCGTCCCGTCTACACTACGCGACAGTCCTCATTGAATATGTGCGATGTAAATATATAGAAGTTAGTGATTTTATAGCGAGTTTGTTCTTAGTAAACTGAGGTCTAAAATCTATTGTCTAGGGAAATAAAGTCTCTGCGGGCTGAACTACATTAACAAAACTAATATAAAATAAAAATTGAGGTAACCCCCGAAACGACTGAACCGATTTTAATAAAACATGTGTAAGATCACTCGCTGGAATACTTGCTTTAAAATAATAAAACATCGCATTTAAATCGATTTGATTTTTTTACGGTATGGTGCCACAGGTTTACTTAAAACACTCCTTTTTTTGTTAAATTCATATTACTAAATACTATGAACCTATCCTACAATAGGTAGATATTCGGGTTTACTGTACTCGAGATAATTAAACAAACGGGTCACCTTGTAAAGACATTTCTAAATATACAATAAGACCCATATTTATTATCCTTGAGAACATGTTACTAAAAGATAAAAAAAAATAAAAGATATTTATTCTTCAATGTAGGCACACTACAATGCACTTATGAACGTCAGAGAGAGAAAAAAAAACTACCACCGCTTCTAACCCTACACCTCTGACCCGAGAAGTATTATGACCGGCACGAAACTCGGCGGGACTTAGTTTTTCAAAACATTAATACATTAGATCTTAAAGATACAAAGATACACAATAATGCGTAGTTCTATAAGCAGACATATCAAAATAGCATATCAAAATGTTTAATTAAAATAAAATAATAATAATAAAATCCAAATCTGATTGCTTCACAAAACGTTTGATATGCTTTCCTATCTGAACTGTGTCCTCTAAATGTTAGATGATTTTGTAGAAGTTTCTGGTGTAGTAGTTAACTACGCATGTGTACAGTCGAGGACAAAGAGATGTATACACTTTTGGACCTTATTGCATTGTAATAAGGTCCAAAAGTGTATACATCTCTTTGTCCTCGACTGTACAACTAAAATCAGCAAGGTCCTCTTCAACTTAACACGTTACAGTAAACTAGTTCACCCCAGGGTACTAGGGTGATTGCCTCTATTCAGTTAGCCCGGAGATAAACGGGCCTGGGGATATGTGGCCTCCCCCGACGGAGCTGATTTCATTATCGGCGTGAAAAGTTATCAGCAATAATGTGCGGTTTGATTTCGGTTAGGTATTAAATTTCGTTTTGTCGTTGGGTTTATGTAAGGAATGGTTTGCTTAATGTGTTAGTTGTCTATCGTAAAAAAATATTACCATTTAGTAATAGGTACACCTTTCGGATTTACAGTTGAGGACAATGAATCAGGTTACTATGTATAGAAATTTCTGTACAAGGTGACCCGTTTTTATTGCCATTGAGTGTTTTTAGGTATGCCGTACTAAGTTTACTTAGTCGGTAAGGGATTTTTTTCTGTACCCAAGAATAAGTATAAGATAAAACTATAGAGAATAAGAATAAAATAAAACGCTACTCGAGTAAGGCAGTGGATTTTCCATTTTTCCAAGATTGTGCTATCATTTGCAGATATTTGAGCTTAGTTAAAACAATTGGTTGTATTCTTCTTAATTTTCTACCAAACTATTCTTCCCCTAAATAAATAAAAATACCCCTAAACTTCAGCAACGTTCCAATTTAATGTACCTATAATTATGTTTCTTCGAAAAACGAACATTGAAATGTCTACTACTTTCCCTATGTATTATGTAGGTACCTATGTGTGTGTGTCTACGAATAAACTATATTCTTTTCTATTTTCGCAGACGAGATTAAAGAGACATAATAATAACTTGGTATCAGAAGATAGGCCTCGTTAAGGCGCTCATCTCGACCCAGAATCGATGCCAGAGACTTATTTTCATCCCCTGCCGAAGAAATCGTTAAAGCTAACCGGTAAAAGTGCAATCCTATTTACGTATAGCAGTTACGGATCAGAGGTTACTAGTTACACTGGTTCACCTTAACTTGATTTGCCTGCTCTCTTAGCTTTAAAAATAATATAGACTAAGCCCCATGTACTCCGCAATGCGAAGATTTTTGGGAGTCTTATACACATACTTATTGGTTCTTTTTCACTAGGGTTGCTACTTATATATCCGGAAACAAAAAAACAAACAAACGTACACGGCTGAAAATGATTTTATTGTTTTTCAAAGTATTCCCCTTGATGATCTATGCACTTTTGCATTCGCGTGAACCAATTTTTAAAGCACGTCTGCCACTCCGCCTGAGGTACCTCCATAACGTGTTGTTTGAATGCGTCGACAGCATCTTCAGCGGTCGAAAATCGTTGACCGCGTAATTTATTCTTTATATTTGGAAATAAATAAAAATCGTTGGGTGCCAAGTCAGGGCTGTACGGCGGATGACCCGTTAATTCCACATTTTGACCCTCCAAAAATAGAGTTGTTTCGCGTGACGTATGACAGCTGGCATTGTCATGATGAACAATGATTCTTCGTCGCTGGTTAGTTTTACGAATTTGTTCAAATACTTCCGGTAAGCAAATGGTCGTGTACCACTCTGAATTAACCGTTCTACGGTTTTCTAGTGGCACTGTAGCTACATGGCCATTAATACCGAAGAAGCAGGCCACCATTTGTTTCAATGTACTTTTTGCACGAGTAACTTTCGTAGGGTTCGGCTCATTTTGAAACACCCATACCGTTGATTGTTGCTTCGTTTCGGGATCGTATGCATAGATCCAGGATTCGTCACCTGTATAAATGTTATAAACGGCTTTTGAGTCACCACGGTTATATTTTTTTAACATTTTATTGCACCATTCGACGCGAGCATCTTTTTGCTCTTTTGTTAAGTTGTGGGGTATCCAACGCGAACAAATTTTTTTAACAGCCAAATAATTATGTAATATGCTATTAATGCTGGTCATAGAAATACCCAGAGTCGCCTCTATCTCGCGGTACGTAACATGTCGGTCGTCCATTATAAGTTTTCGCACAGCCTCGATATTTTGTTGTACAACGACCGATTTCGGGCGACCTGCCTTAACTTCGTCCGTAAGCATACTACGTCCACGATTGAACTCACTAAACCAGTGATACACAGTAGTTTTAGATGGGGCTTCATCACCAAAAGTTGAAGTTAGTTGATCTATGCACAGTTGTTGCGTTAAACCACGCCGAAAATCATAATAAATCATAGCACGAATATTTTCACGAGTGAGTTCCATTCTTGCTGCGAGATGACATTTAAAACCCGTCAAAAACAAAACACGAGCGTTAATAAGAAAGAAAAAATATACCGGCCAGTACTTAAAAAAGTTCAAATTTTACCATGGAGGTCAAATATGCTATTTAAGAAGATTGTAATCCCGGTTTCCGGATATATAAATAGCAGCCTATGTAAAATATTTGGGAGCAACATAACTTAATTGCATCGTAACCAAGTGTATATAGACAGGGTAATACATAAGATTATAGGTAAGTATATGGATTTAAAAAATACAGTGAACGATTTAACAATTAAAATAAACAAAAGCGTAAATAAAACAGATTAATCAACACTACTTAAAAACTATAGAATCTCTATCAAAAGCGTGCCTCATTTCGGCTCTCACCCTGGTCCAAAAGTGCCAAATACCAGTATGCTGGCAGCGTTACCGCGTTGACTGGCCAGTGAAATTGGCTGGACCCGATAGGATTATAGAACCCCAACTTTTGTAGCTCTGTACGCATAAAGTAAGAGCACTTACTTGCTCATGTTTTACGAAAACTTTTTACTTTTAGCCTTTTAATATCTTACCCCCCTCTCTTATAAGGAGTTAAAATACTTACTTCTGTTTGTATTAGGTACAGTTTAGTTACAGGCTTTCATATTAAATAGTTATAATTCGAAAATGTGGAAAGAACTTTACTAAATTGTAGCGCTCTCCCAAGTAACACATCAAAGCAGTATAACGGCCGTCTTACAGCATATCTGTATGCTTTTGGCATTTTCAGTTCGTTTTATAGTAGCATTATAAACGTTTATAGTGCTGATATAGGTCTTAAATGGGCACGAATTACCCAGCTTGAGATCCTATACAGGTCATTTAATAGCATTACAGGCGCAATATGTCTGCGCTATTAGCATTATCGTTGTCATGGAAAGTGCCAATCGCATTAAAGAACCATTAGTACGCTCTATTAAGTTGCTAACTGCATTAAAGAAGCATTAATACGGCCAAAAAACTTGCTAATCGCAGTAAAGAAGCATAAGTACTCTCGATTAACTTGCCAATCGCAATACAAAAGCATTATACTAGCATAAGAGTGTAGTAAAATAAACCTTACGTCAATGCAAAAACGTCTCTAACACCGACGGAACAAATGTTATAATACAATGAACGTTGTGATTTAACTACTTTGTCTCGCAATATAAAATGGACGAAGACGGTACAAAAAACTGAATGAGTGACACGTCATATTTGTTTGCATCCTAACAAAATTTATAGAAGTTTTTGACTCTTTTACGTTATTATATCCTTCAAATATTACTGCGCAATGTAGTTTACTGTAAATGTGTATATAAGTTTTATTGAAAATTTTCACGCGCCTTTGATTTATTGTGGTTTTGCTATAAAATATTATAAAAAGATATGCGTCAAATAAACAAAACAATTGTGTAATCCTCGTATAGAACGAGTTTTGCATTATTAACATAATAGTGTTGGTTGAGCAGTCTTAAATTAAGTAATTTCATTATTATATAGGTATTTTCCTTGCATAAATAGGTCCGCATGATTTTATTTTTAGGTTATAAATTATTTACAAAATGGCGTTGGTCTATATAGACGGAGAGCTAGCCACGTCGGATATGACACAATAATGAGAGCAACCAAACCCCTCTAGTCAGTTTGGTATACTATGCTTATCTCTAGATCTGGACATCTGGCAGCTTTAAAGTGGTGGAGGTCAAAGAATGCAAACCATTTCAAGAAAATAAATCCTAGAGATCTGGGTTTGATGCAATATTATGAGAAACTACAAATACTATACAATATTAAGAGAAATTATACAAAAGTTTATGTTGGGAGAAAGTAGTGCCAAACGATGTATAATAAAATATAGTTCATAGTTTGTCGCCTACTGTTTTTGTTTCCGTAATAATCATACATCGGGGTTTTCGTTGCGGGAACGATTTGAGAAAGAGTAGAGATAAACAGATTGGGAGTTAGTCTGAGAAAATATCATATTATGCCTAATGAATAAATACCTCTCTGTGATTAGCTTACACACTATGATACGAGCTTTTTTTCTTAGAGGCATGTTTGTATTGACTATTATATACTTAGTATTTTAAAAATGCAATTGCATATCCGAAATGTATTAACTAGATCTACCTAAGACAAAGACACGGTATAATAAGTGTCAAATATTAATCTTGACGTCCGATATTTATGAACTATTTGATTAACTGAAGAGGTTGACAATGATCAGTCATTACATGAATTAATAAAAAAATACTAGAAAAAATCATAGGTATATGTACCTACAATATATATACATAATAGTCAGCTATTACATATAAATTGTATATACCTATGATTTTTTCGATCAATTATTCATTAGGTAGAAACGTGCTAGAGTACATTCTCTTTTTTAAGTTAATGCCTACTCTTTGGCTAATGTCAAACATTCCCGCACCGAAAACCCCGATGTATGGTAATAATACACAATATTTTTTGGTCTAACGTTTTTTTTTATCGATTTTTGACCAGTTTTGAGTCGATATTCCAACATATTCACTATAGATAGAATTATAAGGCAAACGACTATCGGTTTTTGAATCTTTTATCTCCATTCTGTAGAGCCGGATCTTGAAATAAATCAGCCGTTTTTTTTTTATGATATTTTTAAAATATGGTCTAAAAAAACACTTTTATCGATATTCGAATGGTGTAAAGAATCTTACATATACGTAATCTACATATTAGGGTTCCTCTTTAATGTCTCTAAAACTGTAGAGAGGTTTTAATTTTTAACTAATTAAAACAAAATTTATTACCATAAAACCAATTTTTTTGCCTAAACCGGTTTGACTTTGATGTCAAATATCTCGAAGACAATGAATATTGAAGTAAATATATAATACTATATTGTTTAAAGCCGTTACTGATAATATGATAAGCTATATAAATCATGAGAAAACTAAGGGAATCAGATCTAAGGTCGTTGGCGCCAGGGAGCCCCTTAAAATATAGGCCCTGTCCTTTATAACTGAGACAACTTCGGCAATTTTTACCTAGTTTGGTATTACTATTTTCCAATTAAAACATTTTGCTAGTCTGTCACTGTGACCTCCACCCATTAAAAGCTGCCAGATGCCACGATCTAGCAATAAGAATAGTATAGCAATCTAACCAGACGGGTTTTATTGCTCTCATTATTGTGTCATATCTGACGTGGCTAGCTCTTAGTCCAATAGCAGCTCAGTGACCCTTAAAAAATGCCTTATTTATGCCTACAGCATTACACGTGAATAATTATGCTATTAAACAACATTAAGCATTTATTTATGCTATTGTAGAACCTAAGGCACTAAAACCGCTAAAAGCTGTATCATAAATCACGTCATCAATTTTTGATGATTTTTACCACCCCCCTAAAATCATCCAACCCTCCCCCTGCCAAATAAAGTGACGTCATTAAAAAAAAATGCGTTGTAAGCTTAATTGTAAAATAAAAAACTATTTAGTAGATAATATTTTATACAGTTAGCACTAGAAAGCTGAAAGTTGGTACTAATATATATCAATCACGCCGACAAAGTGGTAAAATAAAAAATGGAAAAAAATGTTTTATTAGGGTACCTCCCCTATACGTACAGTGGGGAGTGATTTTTTTTTTCATTTCAACCCTAACGTGTGATATATTGTTGGATAGGTATTTAAAAATGAATAGGGGTTTACTAAAATCATTTTTTGATAATGTAAATATTTTCTGAAATAATCGCTCCAGAAGTAAAAAAAATGTGTCCCCCCCTCTAACTTTTGAACCATAAGTTTTAAAAATATGAAAAAAATCTTAAAAGAACTTTATAAAAAATTTCTATGAAAATTATTTTGAACTTAATAGGTTGAATAGTTTTTGAAAAAAATTTACAAAATTATTTCTGAACTAAGTTTGTAATTTAACCGTATAAGCAGGTGTTTATTGTACCTGTAATTTCTACAAACTCACAATGAAATGACGTGCTTTCAAATAAAGTAAAAACGGTGAAAATCGGTCCACGCAATAAAGAATTATCCCATAAAAATCATCTTCCATACTTTAAGCTCGCGCGCAATAGTTTACTTAATTTGCCGATAGATGTCGCTGTACGTGGAACGCTCATATCATATCCTACATGGCGGTGTTATTTTAACTCTTAAGTGGGGACACTTACTGTGACGGACGGAAAACTACGGAACCCTACACTGAGCGTGGCCCGACACGCTCTTGGCCGGTTTTTTACACATTGATGATGTGATCTTCGGAATGACCGCCGCCCCCCCCCCCCCTCCTACGTCATGCTACCATCATCTGATGTCCAGACCCCCCCCCCCATTTGAAATGACGTAATTTATGAACAGCCCCTTATAGTGAATAACTTGGCCTTATAATGGTTTATATTATTGCTATTTTACTGCATTAGGAACGTATTACCTACCTATAAATGTTATTGTACACCCTAAGGCATTAAAAATAGCTGAAAGCTGTATAGCGAATTTACGTGGCATTATAATGGCTAATATTCATGCTCTTAAACAGCATTAAGCATTTATTGATGCTATTGTAGAACCTAAGGCACTAAACCAAACCGAAACATTAGTGTAGCAAACCAAAACGCAACTGTACAGCATTCAGCTGTACAGTTGCATGTTGTTCGCTGCACTAAAACTAATGGCTAAACAAAAGCATTTACATATCCCATTATACAACCGTTATACAGCGTAAAGCATCATAAAATGCTATTGTAGAACCTAAAGCACTAAAAACAGCTGAAAGCTGTATATCGGATTTACGTGGCATTATAATGGCTAATATTCATGCTCATAAACAGCATTAAGCATTTATTTATGCTATTGTAGAACCTAAGGCACTAAACCACACCGAAGCATTAGTGTAGCAAACCAAAACGCAACTGTACAGCATTCAGCTGTACAATTGCATTTTGGTTCGCTGCACTAAAACTAAAGGCTTTAAAAAAGCATTTATACATGCCATTATAGAACCGTTATACAGCTTAAAGCATTATATAATGCTATTGTAGAACCTAAAGCACTTAAGTGCTTTTAAACAGTCGAAAGCTGTACAGTTGCGTTGTGGTTTGCTGCACTAAAGCTAAAGGCTTTACAAAAGCATTTAGATATGCCATTATACAACCGTTATACAGCTCAAAGCATCATATAATGCAACAAGTTGCTCGGTGAACGTATATAAGGGTTTATACGGTCCTTAAGTTCGAAATAAGTTAACTATTCATATGTTATAATGCTTCCTGTGTTACTTGGGCTCATATTGCACTAACATGTGATGACATGACTGTAATTGCTGTAAATCGTAAGTAATATATGTTCCGTCTATTATAAGTGTTCTGTGACGGCCAGCCAACGAAAACGAGCGCCGGGGCGGCCTTTGAGTTCATCTGTCCTATATATCTGTACCAAACGTAGAGTATCGACCGTGCTCCACTGCCCGAGAACACGCACACGCTGTTACAGCACTTAGCCTCTTGAAACAGAGGTCATAATCCCTTGTGCTTAATCCGCTACTGTTTTGAGCTTGGAGTGAATTGGACTTATGTTGGATTTTCTTCCGGATTTCTTGTTTGATGTTATTACAATAGACGAACTGAGTGCTTTAGGTAGTAGCTACACCTACGTAGCGTGCTGCTGTAACAGAGATGCATTATGTAAGAGATATAAAACTAGATATCAGTGTGTCATTTGATCCATCCGGGTTCGAATCCTGGTCAGGGCATTTATTTGTGTGTTTATCACGCATATTTGTTCCTGAGTTATGGATGTTTTCTATGTATTTAAGTATTTATATGTATATCTATTACATATATCGTCGTCTAGTACCCACAACACAAGCCTTATTGAGCTTACTGTGGGACTAGGTTGATTTGTGTCCCATAATATTTATTGATAGTTCAAACTGAGTACACGATCATGATGTCGCGTGGCTGTGGCAGTCCTAAACTCTTGGATTTTCTTTTTGTTTCGAGATCCTGGTCTATTCTGTGCTTTAAAAAAACTCTTAAAAGTGTGAACGAGTGTAATACCTAACAATACATATCGGCCCAGTTCGAAAAAATGCGGGAGGAAAGAGTCTGAAAAAAAATATCACGGTGGAGGAGGGTGGGTCAAAAACTAATCAAAAGTGCAATATTAATAGCTTCCTATCCCGCACAGATCTGTCCGTGTATCCTGAGGCTATTACTGGTTTAGCTTTAATTGCTCAAGAATATAGTAAACAATTAACTGCGTTTCCAATTGCAGTTACTGCCGACATGCGTCGTGGGGCAGTAACTTTCTGGTGTTTTTCCATAACTTGGTGTAAACAAAACGTGAGGTCATAATCGTTTAAGTGCGTGTCAAACGATCCGCCCACGACCATCGGGGCTGAAGTAATCCATTTATGCGGAATCGTACTGCTTCAAGTTGGGGCTATCTTAATTTGCTTCCAACGGCGTAACGAATTAGGAAGATAAACCAAAAAATGCGAAAAGTCTATAATTTGGGTACCTACATACAAGTGTAACAAAAATGCTGGTGATCATTAAATTTTCAAACTAAGAAACTTTTTGGTTTCGTATAGAGCGTTGGCAGGCTGGGACGGGACCACGTGTCCCATACAAAATAGGTATTTGTACAACAAGAGAAGAAAGTTCATATTTACTTCGAGTGCTAATTTTGAGTCCTGAGCAAGCGAAAGATTCTATAAAAGAATCACGAGCGTAGCGAGTGATTCTAATTTAGAATCTTGAGCGTAGAGAGGGACTTAAAAGCACAAGATGTAAATAACTTTATTCTCATGTTGAACATACTATTTTTCACCTCAGCAGTGAGAAGACATGGAAAATACAACCTGGGTGATGCTTAATCCTTCTTTGTCACTTTTTTCACTTGTATTTATTATAATATTCTTACATTTGAGTTCGAAAACCTCAATTATAAGTTAATAACACAAAAATAATAAAAATAAATTAAATATTTTAAAAATATCTATACCGCCATTTTGACTTTTGTCAACTTTTTTTATCTGCGTTCCGTAACTACTGTTTGATCACAATACGAAAGATTGTTGTAAGTAATAATATTTTTCACATGATAATCTTGTAATTTTTCCGTTTATACTTATTTGATCTTGAAATAAAGAACGTAAATTATTTTAGGTGTTGTATGGTTAAACATTTCAAAATTAAAATTTGTTTAAATTATATTTACAAATTAGTACTTCTGCGCATTTTGGAACGTTTCGTTCTGACTCTGTTTCAGGGGTCGAATCGAAAGTTCAGAATACGAATTAAAATTAAATAAAATTTGATTGAATGACGTTTAAAATATTTCTGTCTCTCTCTATTTACTAATGACGTGAAAAAGACAACACGAATAGCTTCCGAGTATTTCGAATTTGTATTAGACCTCGCGTGCGGATTGACATTGTAATTCCAAGGTCAACAAGGTCATTTTGTCTCACGCTCGCAGCAAAATTGAGTTTTGCTCACTGTTTTTAGGTATCAAAGAACCCTCGTTCCTGCTGCTGAGGTGAAAAAATATTTTTACGTGTCTTAAAAAAATTCTCCTACTATTTCTAAGTCGCAGTAACCAATAATGCCCTTAAACGGATCACCAGTATTTTTGTGAATCCTGTATACTGAAAATGGTTCGTTTTTTAAGGAAATTTACACTCACTTCAATTCGTAGTTCGTTCGTTTTCGTAGGCAGATTTTCTGGACGCTCCGCCTAAAAACTACCTATATATGCATTTTTTTTATTTCTTAACAGATTAAATAGGTACCACGAACAATTTCGCTTTTTATTTATATACTAGCTTTTTCCCGTGGCTTCGCCCGCGTACTAAAAGTACTAAAAAAGGAGGTTCTCTGTTAGACTCGTATGTTTGTATGTAGGAATGTATGTTTGTCCGCGATCATCTTGCGTTTCGCTGAACTGATTTAGAAGCGGTTTTCGGAAAAGTATTCGTTACATTCTGGAGGTTTCGGTATACCACGTTTTGAAGACGGCGGTTCCCTTTTCCCGAATTATTGCAATAATTGTTTAATTGTTACGCCATCAACGACTTACTACTGAGAGATTATGATTAATACAGATTTCTACTCTTGAATATAAGCTTTTTCCCCGCGACTTCATTTGCGTGGAATTATAGTAATCCACCCTCCTTTTTACCCGCTTAAGGAATGACTTCTGGGATAACAACTATTATATATCCTTCCCCAGAACGCAAAATATCTCCATACCAAATCAACTAAATAGGTTCAACGGTTATTAATTTCCCATACAAACTTTCAACCCCCGTTTCACCCCCTAGAGGGTTGATTTTCGAGATAAAAACTATCCTATATTGTTTACCGCGACTCAATCTATATAATATGTACCAAGTTTCATTTCAATCGTCTGTTCAGCGGTTAATAATTCGCCATACAAACTACCAACATGTTTTCTACCCCTCTAAGATTGATTTTCGGCTTAAAAAATATTCTATATTGTTTCCTGGGACTCAAACTATATCCACAACAAAATTATCTAAATCGGTCCGCGGTAAAAAAATCTCCATACAAACCTCCAACCCCCATTTCACCCCCTTAAAGATTGATTTTCGAGATAAAAACTGTCCCATGTCGTTTCCCGGTACACAAACTATCTCTATACCAAGTTTCATCTGAATTGGTTCAACGTTTAAAAATTCCCCATACAAACTATTAACCCCCATTTCACCCCCTTAAGTGTTGGTTTCGTAATCAGCGACCCGATAAACCATAGAAACAATACCCATGTTGATATTGAAATTTTGTCACCACATTTCCCCCTTATGGGTTGAATTCTCAAAAAAGCTGAAACACTTGTTTTCTCATTTATCGTTAGGAATACTCCTGTAAAGTTTCCCATACAAACTTTGAACTAGGGCATGCAAATATCGGACGATTCTCAATACCGGTTGTTAGCGACACAACGGAACACAACACGAACGAGACTCCAGCCCATACGACGGAGCGAGACATCACCGAGGGAGCGAGAAGGACGACGAGCGGCGGGCGACTATCCCCGCGTCCTGAAAGATTGCGACCGTCCTGAAGGCTGACGACCGCCACTGAAGACTTATCGTGATATGTGATTTGTTACGTTATGTAAATATGGTTAAGTTTGTATTCGAAATAAAGAGATTTATTATTAAGTAGGTAGAGTCAAACTTAGAATGTAAACTATTATGATTTGAAATATTTAAGTGAAATACGTGTATTAGAGTTAACTTGGATATTTTAAGAGAAAATTGTAAGTTTGTATGGATGAATGGATAGGAATTCCCCAATAAATCCCTTATCTAGAGAGCGGATGGATAGGTAGGAAGTTATTGTCAGACATAGATAATTGGAGTACATTATCTAATAATAACATTAACCTTACGCCCTGAGTCCCTACAATAGGTAAAAGCTAAGGTAAAGTCGTAATAAAACAATAATGTATGCTCGGAGATTGGAGAGCTCTTTATTGAGGTAACCGAAAGGCCTATCGCTAAACGCATAGACTACGTAGGTAACTGTTCGGACTCACGACGTAATGGTAGTCATAGGAAATCTGAAAGAAAGAAAAATTTATAAAACATAGTGAAAATCTAGCTTACGAAAATACATTTTGGGAATAGGGTCGGCCAATCAGAGCGCCGATTAAAAGACCAATTAGATCCTAGAAGGGATAGGACAATTAGAAAAGAGAGGACCTGAGAAAAGCGCTCTGATTGGACGAAATTCCAATAAGAATCCAGGCAGGTATATCCGCTCACTAGTAAATCAAATCATGCTATAAACATCCGTACAAACCAGAGTATTCATTCAGTAATTCAGACAAGCAGCAAGAAGAAAAAATAAACTAGAAGAAAACCAACTGGACTTTTGGAACACCGCTCCCCTCCTTCAGCAGGAAGATTTTCTACGGGCTACTCATCGTGCGTCGACCGGCAGTGCGGCGTGTCGTCTGTTCGTGCCAGAGCCCTCGAGACTCTGTCACGTGGTCCTACATCTACTTACGGAGCTTTCGTCGACGGGGTACTTCGCTGAATCAGCTCCGCACGAGTAACGGCTGAGTTTGGATCGGCAACCGTGGATATACAACATACCTATAAGCTATCGAAGGAAAATACCACATTACAGGCTGCGGTCTGTAATACCAGTATTGAATCCGATATTAGGGCTCAATACCGGAATTCCGTTATTAATACCGGTATTGGAGGTGACCATTGAAAAACGTTATTTAAAGGCTAGGCTAAAATCAGTTAAAAAGTCAATCAACCTTAACAGTTCATCATATATTGTTGTATTTATTAGCTGCAACATGTTAATATTCATTTCATATAAGTACAGTCGTCTTGATAGATGATTTTTGGTCTTTTAAATTTGTGGTCCAGCAACTGGGTACATAACGTTTTATATAATTTCATATCATACCTATATTCTAGTATTACATATCGTTGTTTCGTACAAGGTAATAAATAGCATAACTTTTTTTTAATACCACGACGGTGGCAAACAAGCATACGGCCCTCCTGATGGTAAGCAGTTACCGTAGCCTAATGGACGCCTGCAACCCCAGAGGATTCACACGCGGGTTGCCTACCCTTTAAGAACCTATACACTCCTTTTTTGAAGAACTTCATACTGTAGCCCGCTGGGAAAACCTCGGCAGCGAGTTTATTCCACAGCTGCAGCGTTCGTGGGAGGAAACTATTTAAATCTTGTTTTCTTCAAGATTACTTCAATATGAGAAAACACATTAGATAGGTGCTTAATAAGTAGTACAAGTACGTGCAAGGGTCTACGACATTTTCTTACTGATATTTTAACTGTATTTTTTTTACGGATAATGATACATTTCGCTGTGTAAAAATAAATTCTGTAAAATGTTATCAACGGATTTTCTTATTTTACTAGCCGTAGTAGTTGTAGTTAAATTCCAAAACATCTTAGTTTGATTTGATAAAAATCGTCAATCAATCGAGAAAATATGGGGCTAATTTTGTATCAATTTAAATGTCCCTGCGGAACTAATGACCCAGCCATATTTAAACTGAACAAACAAAAATTAAAGAAGATAAATAGTGCAGTAGGTACTTGCAAAATAATAATTACTTATAATATTAGACTCAATATCTGCAAATTTGTACTTTTACCCATTAGTTTAATCAAATTTACATAAAATTTTACGAAAACTTTCCAATACCGGGATTCCGATATTTCGATATTGGTCCTTAACAATACCGGTATTGAAATATCGTAAATATTGGTCCGAGATTCCGGTATTTCGAGATTCCGGAATTCCGGTATTCATGCCCTACTTTGAACCCCATTTCCCCCCTTAGGAGGTAAATTTTTAAAAATTATTTCTAAGTGCATCCCTATGCCTTATAAGGAGCCTACGTACCACATTTGGAATCTCTAGAACCAGCGGTTCGGGCTGTGCGTTGATATGTCAGTCAGTTTCTTCTTTTATATATTTAGAAGAAGATTGCAATTTGGCACAAATACTTTCAAGAATTTTCATGTCCACAATATTAAATTTCAAAATCGATGCCATTTTCTTAATTAACGTCCCAAAAAATCACAAAAACGACACCCATATGGATATTTAGACATTTCAACCCCATTGTACCCTAACAGGGGAGATGGTATTTCACGTCCGCCACGTCGGATTATAAAATCGTTGTTGTTTTCGTAATCAACGAACCGATAAACCATAGAAACAATACCCATGTTGATTTTCAGACTTTTTGACCACATTTCCCCCTTTTAGGGGTTGAATTCTCAAAAAACCTGCAACACGTATTTACTCATTTATTGTTAGGAATACTTCTGTGAAGTTTCGAATAAAATAGACTAACTAATCTTGTTTCCCCATACAAACTTTTGACCCCCATTTCACCCCCTTAGGGGATGAATTTTGAAAAATCCTTTCTTAGTGCACCCCTAGACCTTATAAGGAACCTACGTGCCAAATTTGGAATCTCTAGAACCAGCGGTTTGGACTGTGCGTTGATAGATCACTATGTCAGTCAGTCAGTCACCTTTGAGTTATATATATAAAGATATAGATTAATAAGATTCGTAAACATATTTCCGCTTAAATGAAGTCGTATAGACAAAATGAATTCGCCTATTTCCGGGCAGAAAAGAATGTGAACAATGCTGTCCGAGCAAAGCGATAATATGCTTCGCTTTTCCGGCCAGGACAAAACGTTTCTTTACAAAAAAAACATTATTTTTAAAATATATTCATTGTGCCTTATTTTACTGCCGCACTCATATAATACGTTCGTGATATGATAAGAATATTTTTATTTATTATTATTATTAAAAAAAATAAGGCCAACAAGGCTGTGCTGTCTGACCAGTGAGTAAGCCGCAAACTATTAGCTTGCACGAGAAGTCTAATAGAATATGCCACACTACCGATGAGTACTTTTTTATAAAGTAAATAAACACCTGTCTGTATCACAAAAAAGGGCTGCTCTAAATTAGGTCAATCTCATGTAACAAAACCCCGTTTTATTCGCCCCATACATCGCGGCCTCGCGTCTTACACCTTACAAATGGCATGCATCTATCCCCGTTACGGCGCTCTCACCGCCTAATGGCTTGATGTATTGTAATAGCTGTATAAAAATCCCACCTACACTATCTGCTCTTACTCCAAGATAGACTAAGTTAAATGATGTCTGCGTAGATTTGGGGTAATTTCACGTCCGCCATTTTGTCGGGGAGCTTTTAAACAGCAGGGAGCTGGCACTAAGGACTCAATTGGAATAATTTATTCAATGCTGAGTTACTAAAATCTTTGAGAAGATCGTGGCCCAATTTGCAAAGGACAAAATGAGTCCTAATTTTAGGTTAGTTTCAGTTAGATTTGTATTCTTAAAGGGACAAAATTAGTCTCTGACGATGCTTTAGTAATTAGTGTATTTATTTTCTTAAAGCTCATTTCTGCTTTCATCGAACCATTTAGCCAGTAGACGAATTAGTAGTAGATAATTGGTAGACGAATACAGTATTTTCTGATTGTGTTTTCCTTGACCTTTTTGCCGTCGAAAAGACGTAGACTTCAGTATTTGATAAATTACTTTAATTTGACTTCTTTAAATATCCGAGGTAATGAAGGTTATCATGACGTAGTTAGGTACGTATATCATAAAAGGTAGGCACTATGGCAGCAACTAGATACCTTAATAACCTTAATCGCCGTGGTAGTGGGTATAGTTACAATAGGTTAAATTTAGCTTTATAAGTAAGAAATTTAACATTTATATTGAGGAAAGTCTACCCAACATAAATATTATGGGACAATCTTACACAAATCAACCTAGTCCCACGGTAAGCTCAATAAGAGCGTTATCACACTTGCGATTTGCGAGCGAGTTTTGTATGAGAGCGAACACGCCGCGAGTTCGCCGCGTAAGAGTTTTGTATAGAAATCGCTTTCAAATCGCTCAAGTGTGATTAAGACCCTAAGCTTGTGTTGTGGGTACTAGACGACGATATATATATATATATATATATATATATATATATAATAAGTAGATAGATATAGATAAATACTTAAATACATAAAAAACATCCATAACTTAGGAACAAATATCAGTGATAAACACACAAATAAATGCACTGACCACGTGACCAGGATTCGAACCCCGGACCTCCTGCTTCATAGGCAGGGTCACTACCGACTAGGAGGCCGTTTAATAACATACATGTAATATTATAAATCATTGCAAGCGAGAATAAAGACGTCACTCGGAAGTAACAGGTTATAATTACAAAAGTTTCAAGTAAATTGTTACGGACATAAAAACAAATATATAAGTAAGAATTGTTTAAAGAACACGCCAAAGAAGAAATTTACAAGTAAAGTAGCAATTACTTTACAATATCTGTTATTATTGTTCTCTATTTGGAAATTGGTATATCCAAACTAATCCATACTAATATTATAAATGGGAAAGTGTATGTGTGTGTTTGTTTGTTTGTTTGTCCGTCTTTCACGGCAAAACGGGGCGACGAATTGACGTGATTTTTTAAGTGGAGATAGTTGAAGGGATGGAGAGTGACATAGGCTACTTTTTGTCTCTTTCTGACCCCCCACTTCCCTAAAATGGGGGGTGGAAGTTTGTATGGAGCATTCCGTAATTTTCAAGGTAGAAAGCTAAAAATTGGTATGCGGATTGGTGCTTATTTGTGACTAACAAAAAAACGTGCATAAGCTATAAAGACAAATAATATCGTCTACAGTAGCGTATTAAAATAATATTCTGTTCCGAGTTCTCTTCTGTTTTAAATCAGGAAAGGGGAACCGTGTTAGAGGTGTGAAATTAGGCTTAGTACGTAGATACACTCTGCTACGAATGTACCACGTAGTTATAGTGTAAATTTTCCTATATTCTGACTTCTGACGAAGGTCAAAGGCAGCCGGGACTACTAAATATGTACCTCAAGACATTAGTTATTCAGTACTTACTTAAACACGCTCATGAATATGCAGCCAAGGTTGCCCCCGGGACTATGTATTGGATGTAATCGAAACTTTCAAGACTTGAGCATCAATGGAATTGGTGAAGGTCAAGATTTTGCATTTAATTAAACTAGGTGACATATAAACCTAAAAATAAAGTCAACGTGCATGAAATAATTCCCAGAACTTAAAACAACTTTTATAGAATTTGGAATTTGTTGTTCGAGAATTTTCCAATGACTGCTACATTACTTACACAGTTTAAAAAGATGAACCTCTCCTTATCGTAGTTTCCGGAGTCGATATACTGGGTCCGTGCATGGGCAGACGTGCGCAACTTTGCAAATAAAAGGCAACGGGACCCACACGCAGGCAACTTTCTTGCGCAGACTCGCTATTCAATGCGGGAATGCTGCCTGTGTGATGGGGACCTTGCCGAAAAAATAAGGTTTGGAGGGTCGTTTTTAGGTACGGATTTACTTTAAAGTTACATTTAGTTTTATTCGTTTTATTTTATAAGTACTTAGTTATAATTGAATTTGTATAACTTTGTGAATGTTATGCGAAATACCTAAACTGTTCTTCTTATTTGATCTCGTACTTGATTTTTTATTGAAAATGTATGAATAACTTACAAAAATTACGGAGCAGCAGTGGTTTTCTTAAATATTTTAATTAAATAAGTACCTGAAACAAAATATAAATCATTAGCACATAAATAAACACTATGTCTAACCAAAGAGAATTATTACTTACTTATTTCTAACTTAGAGCTAGTAGTACCCGACTTAAGAGAAAATGACGGACTGATTAGCGCAATTCAGCAGGCCACTTCCCATACAATAAGTTTAACGAACGTTATAACGCTGCCATATGGTGCGAGCCTTAGTATGAACTTCTTCTTCTTCTTGTGCCATGACATTATCGGACGTCGGCGACCATCTCTCGGAACTATTCCTATCCTGTGCCATTCTGCTCAGGTTGGCAGCGTCTTTAATATGAGTCCAGTTTGTAATATTATCCATCCAGCCTAGCTTCCATCTTCCGCTACTTCTTTTGCCCTCTATTTTGGTTTCCATTATTTTCCTTAGAATTCGATATTTGTTGTCGTAAGAACTAAACTTACCTATTTTAGTAATTTTACTATATCTGTTTATCAATGAAAATATTTTGATGCTACGTTAGTCTATAACTGGCACATATTATTTCTTCACCAATGTAAACAATGGGTAATCTAGGGATGTGACCATGATGTCCATGATATAAAGACGCAAAATACGGACGTGGGTAGACAATTTACAAGACACTCGGGTCAACGACTGCTCCATTTAATGTTTACAGACGTTTTATACCCAGCCTTGGGAATTATTTAGACGTGGAAACAGCGCCGATGTGTCTGGGCCCTTGGCTTTGGGCCTAAAACTCGACATTTTCGGATTTGATTACGAAATAACCTTTAAGATGTCGAGCGAAAGTTGTTTTTTTCTTGGCCCAGATTATACTTTTAGTGGGATAAAAAGTGGACAAGTATGAATAAGAATATTACGAGAGATTTCAGTTTGGGTCTGGGTATATCTAATTTTTATGATATGATATGATATGATTGACCGTCTTGATAAGATTTTATAGGGATGGCCAAGGTCAGATATGTCCAAAATACGAAAGCGGACTGTAGGTACATATATAAGTATCCTCCTTTTTTGTGTAGCACGGATCTTTATTTCTGAGATATGGATGTTTATATAAAGGTAAGTACCAATTACATCTTCACCTAGTACGCATATTAGAAGCTTTACATAATTTCAGATTACGTCTATATTTATGTGTAAGATTGTCCTTATAATTTTTGTTCTACTTATATCTTGATGTAAAAGAAGGATGCCTATTTAATTGTGACCACTTGAATGTCACAACGTATATCTTAATAGTAGATCAATGATTTAATACCACTAGTTCAATATAAATCAGTGGCGGGGAGTCCATAAAAATGAGAACTTTTCCTACAGGTTACCAAGAAAAGGAAAGTCAATTTTGCTCAGGCTTTCTGTTTTTGATCTACCACAACAGATATACAGTTAGTACGTTTTATATTTATTTTTTCAACGGCACACTCAGTGAATTGTGTATTCCCTAGTGTGAACATTTTGTACATAATAAAACCGAGGATTGCTTTCAAGGGTTTAAGCACAAACTGTTGCAAAGAGCTGCTACTAACTCGGTCCTCATTGAATTAAAATGCTTAAGTATTAATCATGAGCGACTATTGGAGAAACTAAGTTATAGCGCACTTAAATATGAATGAGTTCTTCTAGCTTCAATAGAAAAAATACTAAACTTTTTAAACTACCAACTTATTTTTGCACCCATAGTTTTGGGCAATTTTCGGGCAAAGTTGAGCATTGCTAAATATTTCGAATCATCAAAAAAACAGAGGAAAATATGTGCTTAAATACACCTTCTCTAATTACTTACTCGCTTATATACAATTTGCCTTTAGATTTATACATAGATTAGGTATTATAATTTATTAATCAAAGAAGCGCAAAACTAATTTGCACAGTTTGACTGCAGGTGTATATAATGTCTAATGTCTTTTCAATTATCGTGACAAACGATAAAAATGTCTTTACATATGCTGTCATCATATTTTAAATTCAAAAGTAGCAGGAACATCTCATTAAGTAGGTACAGCACTGCGTAAGTAAACTAGTGAATGACACGAAAATTCCAAAACCGAAAATAATTTATTAACGTTTTCGTTTCGTCAAAGGATGTACCTTACCAGCATGTTTAGTTATCGCTATGTAAATTTCACCCAGTTCCACACTTTCGCGGGAGATAGCGATGTGGGTCGGCGCGTTTTGTAATGCGCCAGCGCCGATATCTCGCGGTTTCAGCAGAGTATGGTAGCCCTGTGTTCTGCGATTCATTTTTAGGGTTCCGTAGCAAAAATGGCAAAAACGGAACCCTTATAGTTTCGTCATGTCGGTCTGTCCGTCCTTCACAGCCATTTTGCTCGGAAACTTCAAAACGTATCGTAGTAAAATTTATACATAAGGTGTATTTCGTTTGCCGCTATTTGGTTATGTAGTTGAATTTCAGAAAAAAATATTTTTAGGGGGTGTATGGAGATACATGTAAGTAAATGTAAAAACATTTTTTTTTACCAAATATCATCATGTTGCACATCAATCGATACATCTTTAAAAATAACATCAAGGTTTTGTGAATAAGTGAATATTTCAGTAATAATCGCTACGAAAGTCAGACAAATTGTGTAATTTTCGTAGAAAGAATGTGATAATCTTTTCAATTTTTTTCATATTTTTTGGCCTTACGGTTCAAAATTTACAGGGAGGGGGGACACAATTTTTCTGACTTTAGAAGCGATTTTTTCTGAAAATATTCACTTAATCACAAAATGTTTAAAGAAAACTCGTTTTTTTTAAAGACCTAGCGATTGATGTGCAATGCCTGGGTGTATAAAAAAAACGAGGTTTCTATGAACATTTTGTGATTAATGAGTTTTTTTCTCAGTAAAACTGTACAGAATGAGTTTTATGTTATGATTATGTTATGACGTACTATTTTGTATGACTTCGAACTACCAATACTTGTATGTGTAAATTAATGTCAGTTTCAATAATTTTCTGATTGATGTTTGTCCGACAAACACCAATCAGAACATGACGGGTCATGTCGCTGTATTGTCTCCAGGGTCTTTTGTATATACCTATGTCGAACAAACATCCCCATTTGGGAGCAGAGCCTAATTGTGTTTACTGTGGTCAACAATGTTGGTTTCAAATTGGTTATTATGTTAGGTAAAATATTGTTGATTGAAATATTTGAAATTAGCTTTTGCCAGCGGCTTCGCTCGCGTTAAATTCGGGGTAACAAACCATACAAACTTCCACCCTCCATTTTAGGGAAGTGGGGGGTTAGAAAGGGACAAAAAGTAGCCTATGTCACTCTCCATCCCTTCAACTATCTCCACTTAAAAAATCACGTCAACTCGTCGCCTCGTTTTGCCGTGAAAGACAGACAAACAAACAAACACACACATACACTTACCCATTTATAATATTAGTATGGATGATGTTTTTCAACTTGAATTACCTAGAAAACTCCCTTGAGCGTCAAATATATCTTAATCGGTAATTTAAAAACGGGTTTTTCATAATTCGAGATCAAATTTCGCTTCACAAATTTAGAACAATTCGGAGGTCTTTTTAGGGTACCGTAGCCAACATATCCCTTATAGTTTCGTCATGTCCGTCTGTCCGTCCGTCCGTCCGTATGTCACAGCTATTTCACTCGGAAACTACTTATAGTTTCCGAGTTAAACGCATCTTAATGAAATTTTAACGTAAGGTGTATTTTGTATGCCGCTACTTAGTTCTGTACTAAAATGATAATAAAAATATTTTATTTGTTTGTACCAAATATCAACATGTTGCACATCAATGGATAGGTCATTAAAAAAATGTTTGATTGAACATTTTTTGATTTAGTGAATATTTTCAGAAATAATCATCCCGAAAGTCAAAAAAATTGTGCCCCCCCAGTAACTTTTGAACCGGAGATCCTAAAAATATTTGGAACATATGTAAAGGTTGAACACGCCAAAACTTGGGCACGCAAAATTTGTTTTTAAACCAGTTTGAAAATAAATAACTACATTATGAATACCACATTTAATGACAAATTTAATGAATTCTAAAATCACATTTTTAATTTTAATTAATGTTTACACAGTAAGCCATAGATCGAACTTTTCTACGCACACGGCTCATAAGACTTTGCACCATCTCTTTAGAAAAGATTTTTGTCGCCCAGGTCCATATTTTTTGTAGCTCAGGGACCGATTTTACTTCTCCGCCTTTCTTTTTTAGAATTCCTTTCATAATACTCCAGTACTCTTCAACAGGCCGCAGTTCCGGACTATTTGGCGGATTGCATATTTTGGGTACCACCATTATCCTGTTAGCGTTGTACCATTCCATAACTGATTTTGCGTATTAGCAACTGGCTAGATCTGGCCAAAACAGCGGTGGTGAGGCATGCTGTCTTATAAAAGGCAGCAAACTCTTCTGTAAACAATATTTCTGATAAATATCGCCGTTTATTGTCCCGGTGGTGATAAACGAGCGACTTCTTTTACCACAGCTACATATTGCCTGCCAAAGAAGGTATTTTTTTGGAAATTGCCCTTATTTTTTTAATTCAAAATCTTCAGGATTATCTGTTCGAGATTTGCTAGTATAAAACTCTTGACCAGGTATTTGTTTACAATCCAATTTTATATACGTCTCGTCGTCCATCACCGCGCATTTAAATTTTGTAAGAAAATCTTCATAGAGTAGTCGCGACCGTATCTTTGCGGATAAGTTCTGTTTTGAGTCTCTATCTGGTGCGGCCTGGACTTTATAACTCCTCAGTCCTGCCATCTGTTTCACTTTTTGGACATAGGACTAAGACATTTTCACTTTTTTAGCAACATCACGAGATGAAATCGTATGATTTGAGGCAAAAATCTTTAAAATACTCTTTCCTGTTTCTTATTCTTGAATCCCTGCAACCCACCACTTCCTGGCTTTCTATCTATTGTCAAGCGTTCACGGAAACTTTTTAATACGTGACCAACGGTAGATTGTGGATATTTCAGCCTTTTCGCGATATCTATGTAGCTTAACATGGGATTTTTTACATGTTCGTGCAAAATGCGTTCACGTTTTTGATATTGTACGCTCGACATTTTGCCAACGAATAAATAAAAGAAAATAAAACTATCATCATTTTATAGCCCAGTTCCTTGTGAGAAAATTGTTGTTTCAAAAGTTTAAATATCTCCATTTTTCGAATAACTATAGCTATTTTTATATGCCCAGGTTTTGGCGTGTTCAACCTTTATTCTATAGTCTTTCAACGAAAATTGTTTCGGACATTATTAGTTAAGGCGTTTTTGAGTTAATTCGAATAAACTTCTATCATAAGCAGATACGACCTAATGATATTAGTTTTCTCGTCACAAGTCGGAACCCTCCATTATGCGTGGTCCGATAAGCACTTGACCGATTTTTATAATATAAGTAAATAGTAGTAGCGTTCATATAACAATAGTCTCAATTATTCATGGCCAAAAAAGGCTACCCAGTAAATTTTCTTCATTTTCTCGATTAAAATCCAAACTAAAAAATATACGTCCAAAACAATATTAGCTTAACCGAATAACGAATTCACAAGCCAAGCAAACAGTTCTAGTCTACGATAACAAAATTATTCAGTCTGCGCCATTTTTAAAACTACCGATCAGCCCAAGTTTCGTTATGGATACAGTTGCTGCGTACGTAATTCAGTGCGTGGGAGACTGACGTCAGAACTCAGTAATTTCGTGTACATAGTGTAACAATCGTGTAACAAGTGATAAAAGGCCACACACGTTTCATTTGACAATGGATAATAGAAACACGTGAGCGCTAAATGGTATTTTAGTTTTTGCTAGCAGTTATACGAGGATGTTACAATGTAAGGACAGAAATAAGTATAATACAAGATAATTTCGTGGTCCTATAGCAAGAGATCAAGGCATGATACAGAATGAGGGCTTCACCGTCTCAATCAGAGTTTCCGCGATCGAGATTTTCACTAGATGGCAGCACCGTGACGAGAGGTCTTTTTGACAACAGCTGTCAAAATCCACCAATGAAAAAAAAAAATATTTTATTTTAATTAATGGCTTTTACTCCTCGCCTATTTTAGCGAGGTGAATTCTGCCAATGTCAAGGTACACTTATGATTTTATTCAACTTTGTAAAATAAAATAAAACCAACGTTGTTCGGTTAAGGCCTTGTTGATTGTAAAGTGATAGCCTCCTTACAAATACGTGGGTGGCCGGGACCCCGGATAACCGTTTGTTCAACTAAAGGGTGGTTACTCGCGTTTTGGGACAAATTTTTCATTAGCTGCACACTTGTTCGTTAGGTCACCGTACAATAAGCTATCAATATTACACACTGAACTACGTAAATGAACAAAAAACGAAAAACTATTCCAAAGACGACGCAGCCATCTTGAAGTTCAAACGGAAATCCAAAAAATATGATTAAACATGATTGGTGGATTATGACAGCTAGACCTCTCGCCACGGTGCTGCCGTCTAGTGAAAATCTCGATCGCGGTAACCCTCATTGAGGGATATGTAGTAAATACATTTTTGAAAACGATTTGGTGACCCCACTGAATGTGACGTCTTGTCACTTTTATCTTTTCTTTAGAAGAGGTAGGGCAGAGCATTGAGAGCATAATTAATTATACCTCGATTAAAATTGGAGCACCTTACTGGGGGAGGACCTCCGCGCTTTACATAACCATGATATTGGACATTAGGTAAGTCTATCGCATGTTTGATTGTCATCGTACCCATTTGCTAAAAATATTAGGTAATAACCATAAAATATAGAACTTCTTCTCTTTTTTGTAACGGAATATACCTTAACGTTCACGTCCTTCGATTTTACTCGATTGACTATCGAATCGCCGCCTAAGGGTGCGTTTCATTCCATTCACTAGAGATGAGCGAGAATGCGTTGCGAGGAATATGTTTGTTGAGCACCAATAGAATCACTTCATTTGTTTATCCTCGCACAGCGCAGTTCTATGATTGGTTCTTAAAATACACATTCCTCACAAAGCATTCTCGCTCATCTCTGGTGGAAACGCTCCCTAAGAAGTTTCCCTTCAGTAAATCGTTTGATCTTCTAATGAAACACGTGAACGCTAAACGTTAGTTTTTGCTGTAATTATCGCGTGATTGTTACAAAGTTTATGTAACAAGGAGGCGTCTCTTTGATAACAAGCGAAACAGTAATGACAACCGGACACTTAATGACTCATTTTGACCAAGACCAAGGCTGCACTAAGCCGAATACAGCTATAAAAAAAAAGGTTCAATGCATATGTATGCCCTAAATTTAGAGCTCAGAATTCCATTTTCAAATGCATTTGATTTTGAGATAGCGCTTTTCGGCTTAGCAAGGCAGAAGGGTCAATTTTAGTACCCTACTTTTAAAAATTACGGATTGTTAGGTACTATAAGTTTCCTTAGTCAATGAAAGTTACTTAATATAATCTCACATAACTTACTGTGTGTATGTAAAATCAGCAAAACTATTATCTGCCTACAAATACGTATGCAGGCATGCTAAACGAATATTTTTCTTGAATGCACATAAGTACTAAACGTTCATTCACATTTTGTTACAGATAAGCTCAAAGTTAAGTGACACCAGTCAATACGTCATTTGATGGATGATATCGGAAACTGATAAGATACTAAACAGGTATTCTAAAACTGGCACCATGATTGATTGCCTCTGTCTATAACAAGGCTTTGTTGTCATGGATTCGAGACCGCGGGCGAGGGCGGGCCTGAACCAAACCCATAGAGAACCTCCAGAGTAATTTCTTGAACAATTCGGAGGGCGCTCTTACGCTGGTTATCCTTAAGTGGTCGATTCTCAATTGTAATTATTTTCAAGGACAAAATATACCGTTACGACGGTAGCGTTTGAATTGTATTTTAACTTGATTATAGTACTAATGTGAAACTGTAGGAAGTAAGAAAATACCTAAGTATTTCGAGAGGTATCAATGAAGTTTCAAGGTTTATAATATTTATGGTATCATTGATTGAAACCCACCCTGGGTTTATTGGTAATGGCATAGTTAAAGACAATTTAATAAAAATCAATATATGTAAGCTGCGTCCAGACCTAGCGAACAGGCCGCGTTAACGGTAACGTTAGCGCGCCGAAGGCAATCTGGCGCAAGTTTGCGTCAGATTGCCCTTATTATTAGCGCAACTCAAGGCTCACATATATAAAACGTACAGTAAACATGCGCGTGCACTCGTAGCGTATTCGCTAGATTAGGACTGACATTTAAGAGTGCGAAGCTTGTAAATCTGACAATATTTTCATAAAAATTCGGCGCTAGCTCTTTCGAATCAGTCCGTAGTTCAGAAAGCGTGAAAATAAAGTTGGAATTGAAATCTGCAGTGAGCGGTAAATCCTCATTGTTTGAACTTTGGTTGTCTCAGGGATTTCAGTTTTCGAACATTTCTATAGTACGAGTACTTACTGCTAAATACTTATGGTAGCTTTATTTTTTGTTAATAATTGTGTGTCTAAAGCAAAAATTATGAGTGATGGTTAGTACTAGAAAACTGACATTTCGTATGAGTATGTGTTTTAACCACGCCGACAAAGTTGTAAAACAAAATCTGAAAAAAAATAAAAAAAATTAGGTTACCCGTACACATGAAGTGGGGGGTGAATTTTTTTTACTCCAACCCTAACGAGTGGGGTATCGTTGAACAAGTCTTAAAAGAAGGGTTTTATAGAAAAAAAATTTGGATAAAACTAATACTTTCGTAAATAATAGCTCCGTAATTAAAAAAAGGGTCTTTTTAATTCCCTCGATATCTCTTGAAACATTAATCGCAGCAAAAAAGTGTAAAGAGCCTTTTTTGTAGAAAATGTTATGTGAATGAATTAAGTTAAAAGAACAATTTTATGTATGGGCCATAGTTTACGAATGATTTACGAAAAACCAAAAACAGGGACCTTTAAACCGAGAGAGGGGTCTCTGTCCGCTTCACCCCAACCCATCAGTACTTTTATTTTGTTGTTCAAGCTACCTGTACCTACAACTATACAAAAATTCGTCTATAAACGGATTATTCCCCCTATTCAGTAGTTAGTTAGTAGTCTTCGTTCGGTGAGCTACTGACAATCTTCTGACTGTCTGAACGTCCTTCAACAAAACGCCCATAACAATCACATTTTCACCCAAGGCTTTAAATAATCCAAACAATATAACTAGGTGCCATTGTGGTGATACCAGTAGGGTGACATAAAAGATGGAAATTATATCGGACACAATGCAGCGCGGTGACAATGCTATCGGGGCCGGGGACGGGACGCGGTGTCAAGGCGTTTCCCTTTTTTGATGGACATGCCCTGGATGTCACTTTTAAGCATAATTATGCAAATCGTGATTCTATTTTCATGCCACCATTTTTTTGCGTTAAGTATTTTGGGGATATAATTAATTTTTGTTAGAATTATTTTAATTACTTATTAGTGATATTTGCCCTGTAATAATATTATGCATAGAAAATTACTTGTATTTGTTTCATAGCATGTAGCGTAGCAGTGGGCTTCATACAACTATGCATATCCTTATAGCGTGCCTATTTAAGCATTCCACCCCTTATTCATAATACCGCCACAATTAGTTAATTTATGTTTTGTCAGTTTCTAATAAAAACAACTGTCAAAGTGACAGATAAGGACAAAACACAAATTAACTAATTGAGGTCTGAGAGACTTTTATGAATAAAGGGGGTTTATTGCAAAAAAAACAATCGTACTATATGTGTATCTTATTATATCCGTAGAAGATAGCAGGATCATATCTAGCACTAGTTTTGTACTTAACCTACTCTTAAAGGTACATTTACATAAGTTACGTAAGATCTATCTACCTACCTAAATATTTCATTATAAAAATTATACCACTGACATATTTTTTCTGTACTTTTTTTATGACTATTTGTTTTATTGTATTGTAAGTGACGATTTTCTAGTGAATCAATTTTATTTTATGATGTACCTAAAATACTGTGTGGTTTTCTACAAGAAATAAATAAATCTATCTATCTATAAAGTTATGACAAAACGTGCCGACCATTCAGAGACAGTAATTTCTACTATACAGGGTGAAAATATTAATCACCGTTTATATAGAGCGAGGTGATTAGGTAGGCTGTACTGAACAACTTTTGTATGGGACCAACTCCGAAATCGCGAAAATTTTTTTGACTGTTTTTTACATTTCGGCCGATCGATCACATGTTGTCGTTTTCTATGGGGGAGACAGTATTTTTTTCGCGATTTCGGAGTTGGTCCCATAGTAAAAGTTGTTCAATATAGCCTAGATAATCACCACGTTGAATATAAACGGTGATTATAATATTTTACCCTGTATTACGTGTCAACACATTACCAGAATGTAAACCAAACTAAATCAGCAAAGACCTTATAATACCTGAACCGTAATGTCTATATGCAATATCACGTTCCTCCAAATGTTAGGTTATATACATCTCTTTTCTTCTGTTTTGGGTGACATAATATTAACCCTTTACCAGACGTTAGTATCTACGATTTATCGACCACACCCGTGTCGATTGAACTTCAACCTTAGACTTTAGAATTTGGATTCAAATTAGGTTGGACTTTCGCAAAATTTAACTAGCTTTTAAAATAATTACGAGAACGTAACTATTTTGAAGATACTTGGGATTTATGAAAATATCTTCTGGATTAGTGCGGCCTGGAAAAGTTTAACGGATATTGAGTTACTCTGACGGCGGCGGTAAATTGCCGAAAAAAATGCATGGAACTGAGACCTGCTGCGTTAATGACACGATAGATGGCGCTAGTCCTTTTGCCTGAATTACTTAAATGTGATTTTGTAAGATCAGTCCAGGTATTATATAGTCTTTGCAACTTAGCAACACTATCAAACCAAACATAAAAATACACAGTAACACAACAGACAGACTAACTATATAGCTACCTGCGACGTATATCACAGTTTCTAAGCTAATCTACTGTGTCGTTTATCGCTATGCATTCACAGCGGGCTTGTTAAACCAATTATCGCTATGTTAATGTTACTCATAAATATAGCTTTACATAAATATGTTTGCGTGTCGTGCATACTAATTTTTGTTATTCTGTATCAACACGCTTGACATTACGGAGTGTTTTAGTACCCTAAAATAGTTTTAGTTAATGCGTTGCTGATTTGAAATATACATAATATATATGGGTTTGTTTAATGCTCGTATTTACTGTTTATCTTTGCGTAGTTATTTACGACTTAGGTAAATATATAGGAGTTTTTATATAATAGGTATATATTTCAGATTTTATGCATACCATAATATTCTGACATCATCAGATGTTAAATTTATTGCAGATTAAGTTTGTGTACTTTGAAGCACCATGAAAATGTAGGTACATGAAAATGCACATCGGCATTTAGTAACAGGAGATGACATCACTAAGAAATTCTTTGTCCGAAAAGTTATATTGAAAATCACACTAAGTCTATAACTACTCTTTGATTCAGTCAGAGCTGTCAACCGCCAAACATGGCCCACAAAATCTGTTCTAGATGTCACATCTAGTAGAATACATTACATAGGTGACTCTACATTTACCTATATCTACCTACTTGTCAGAAAAATGAAATAATAAATAAACGAAACGTTACAATTGCACTAGATAGATACCTACTTACCGAACAGATTTCTCGAAAACATTGTCTAACCGCGTGACCGAGTCATGTGACGTCAAACTTCGCAGCAGGCGTCAGGAGGAACCCGACCGTCTCCCCACCCCACAAGGCACAAAATCCCATAAAGACGATGACGCAACCCCTCCAAATTGCCCCTAGTCTGTACTTTGCATTTCGATGTTAACTTTCACTATTTAAATTTAAACTTTGTGTGGTAGCTATTTAGGTAGATTTTACGTCAATGTACCTCGAAATAAGAGGTTGGTGGAGTACGAAAATTGCTAAGTACGTATATCAGTAACGGGTATTAGTCCCAAGCATGTTTGTGTATCATAGAACAATAATTGGTTAGGGTAAAGTTTCGTACATGTTAGTACAATTATTGGAAAAGGTAACTTTCTGCCAGAGGGTATTTTCGGCTGAAACATATCAGTATTAGTCAAAATAAATATTGATGGCACTTGATCGTGTAATAAGGTAAAATGGAACCAGTAACAAGTAATAAAAGTAAATGAGTTGAAGGAGGTTACTTGGATGCTTATGCAATTCATATCCTACACGTTTTTCCTCAATTGTTATTTTACTTAGAAATATAATGCTTTCATAGTATATACTGCGGCGTTACGTTTGTAGATCAGTTTGTGCTAAATAAAATAAATAAAAACCGGCCAAGTGCGTGTCGGACCACGCATAGGAGGATTCCGTACCTTCAATGTAGTAAAAACCAAACTAATACCAAAAGGTCGTATCTGAGGCCTATGGAAGAAGTTTTTTGGAGATAACTCAAAAATGGCTGAACCGATAATGTTCAAAATAATTTTTGTAGAAAGTATATGATAAGGCACATCGCCTCAAATTTTTTCATATTTTTTGGACTTACGGTTCAAAAGTTACTGGGGGGGCTACACAATTTTTCTGACTTTCGAAGCGATTATTTCAGAAAATATTTCTTAATCACAAAATAGTCAAAGAAACCTCAATGTTATTTTTTAAGACCTATCGATTTATGTGTCACATGTTGATATTTGGTTAAAAAACATTTTTTGAAATTTAGTTACATCTATGGAGCGCTCCCCTAAAAATATTTTTTTTTCAAATTTAACTCCATAACTAAGTAGTGGCATATAAAATACACCTTATGTGTAAATTTTATTCAGATACGTCTTATAGTTTCCGAGTAAAATGGCTGTGACATACGGACGGACAGACAGACAGACAGACAGACAGACAGACATGACGAATCCATAAGGGTTCCGTTTTTTGCCATTTGGCTACGGAACCCTAAAAACATGCTACGGGTATATTATGACATAATTAATGATTAGGCTAGATAAAAACGAGTCAGCAAAGTAGAATGGTAGTAAAGAGTATTTTTCATTTCGAAATTCTCATTATAAGTAAGTAAGTTAAATGTAAGGTATATTTTTGCAACTTCAGTTTTATTATCAAAAGACTAGTCACTGTTACTTTAGCTAAAACTATTTTTACTCCTAGACTCCTACTCCATTATAAATACTATACCGTTTGGATAAGTTTATTGAGGTGTCATTATTATCGCTTAACAAGCACGAGCGAATTATAGTCACGATTCAATGACTATTAAGGTACCATAATTAACGACTCCACCATCTATTTTGAAGATAACAGGAGATGACATCCCTAAGAAATTCTTTGTCCGAAAATCACTAAGTCTATAACATTCTTTGATTCAATCAGAGCTGTCAACCGCCAAACATGGCGCACAAAATTTGTTCTAGATATCACATGTAGTAGAATACATAATAAATCAATGCCTATGTACAATTACATTTTCATGGTGCTTCAGAGAATACAAACTTAATCTGCAATAAATATAACATCTGATGAAGTCAGAATATTATGGTGTGCAAAAAATGTGAAATATTAAATAAATTGAAATGTGTCTCTTTTGCAAATAATTTATTAATATAAACTAACCTTTATGTGAAGACGTATTTTATTTGTTGCAAAAAATGTCGAACTTCTACCGAAACCGAATTTACTTTAAAAAGTCAAATGGTTAAAACATGAATATTGACAAAGTAAATAGCATATAAAAATTAAGTCGAGTAACTGTCTACTCAAGTCGGTACCAAAACTAACACTGGTTTGGTTCGTCCGGGACCCCGGTTCTCGCGAAAACATTGGCGATAAGAGCTTTCTCGGCGTAGGCGTAATCCCAGATCGATATGACGTCATTGCTAGCCGAAACACTCTGAAACTTTCTGGTCCTGCCGTCACAACAGCTTTTGAAACTTTAAACTGCTAACTGTAATGTATCCAAGGCATCCATATAATGCCTATTTCAATGGACGGTAAAGTTGTTCGATATTGTGACATTGCTATTAACTTTATGTAGGAGTTAATTTCATTTTCAGTTTCAGGAAAATTATGACTTTACGATTAAGCTTTCATGAAAAATTATACTGTAATATTAAAGTTCGAATTATAACTCGCCTGGAAAATATGGAGTATCATAAAATCAATTAGTAGTTATGTCTTAATTTTCATAGCTTTGGTGCAGTTCGGGAAGGAGAATTTAGTGTTGAAATAAATACTGAAAACTAGCCTTATTTCAAGTGGCTTTTCTAAATAATATGCCTTTTCTTTTAAACATTGAGATAGTAATTCATTTGGAATACAGATAATAATATTTTCCAATAAATTTTGGTTCCTAAAAATCTAACCTCGAATTTATAGATGTCAGTGTATGTAGCAGAAAATAAATGATAAAGTAAAATCTATATAGTCGAATATCGTCGAAATAGGCGTTAAAAGTAACACGGTTTATTATAAGATCGAATAAAAATAATAGTTATTTAGGAAGATTTGGTTAAGAACAGTATTCTGTCATAAACACGTGAATATTTACTTCTGAGTACAAATAAATATTTTCAGTCGATAAACAATATAGTCCTCTTAGCATTCCTATTGATATTTATTAGAAATATATGAGTTTTAATAATTATTGGTGAAAATTGACCATGCGGTTACATTGAATTTGCTTTCGTTTCCTGTAGAAACACTATTGTATGTATATTTCACTATCATGTATATATTCCCTATATTTTTAGCATATTTATCCAAATGTAGTTTCTAAGTTTTAATCAGCAATTTGCCAGAAAATCCTGAAATTGTAATTATAAATTAATAATTTTACATAAATGCGGGTAGGAATAATCTTGCAGCGCGCGAGGTTAATCTTAACCCACCCGCATATTTGCTTAGATTTTCGCAGGCGATCGAGAAGCGGTGTGCAGACGACGAGTCAGGAGTTCACACGAATTTGAACCTTGTCTGTTAGACATTTATTTGGTTTTAGTATCTACAGGTTGGATCATCAGCCTTATTATTTAGATAACTAGGTTCAATAGCGGAATCGGATGAGTAATCGGTAAGATTTTTAAAGAGATGTTTGGATTAAAGCTACAGAGGGGAATGTAGGTGATTGTGGGAGACAGGGTACGGAAATTATAAAAGCGGGTGGTAAGGTTCGAACTTAACTTAGTCAGAACGAGATTTCAAGACATCAGCATCTCTCAGCCAAGATCGAGGTCTACAACTTTATGTAAGTCCTTTTAAATATTTCACTTTTATCTTAATAGTTTGTCGTGTACTAGCATTTTACAATATCTTTACTAGTGAAGCGTACGAATATTATAATAACGGTCAATACCTTTCTTTTAATAATTGGGTTATTTGAGGACTAATATTACAGGCGTTACGCTTATTTACCTGCAGTGATTGTTTGAATAATGAGGGATATATTATTAATCCACATTTGTAAATATTTTAGCTGTGTTAGGGTTTGCAATGAAGTAGGGATCTGCATTTAAGTATATTAGGTACTATTACAACTATTACTGAGTGAGCGAAGCGAAGCACTATTCCGCTGTGCCTAGAGCCGTCCGTATGTCTAATTTAAATAAGTACTTAAATGTTTTGATTATTTATTGAGTGTGGAATTTAAATACAATCTTCGTCTTCTTTCATAAACGATTCTTAAATCGTATGGACGTTTTAACATAGGTTTAAACTCCGAGCAATGATTTAGTATTTGAGTTATTGCTTGATGTAGGGTATTATTTGACTTGGTTTTCAAACACATATTAACACAGCAAATAAATAATAGTATTTTGCATTTCTGTGGAACTCGTTTTCGTGAGGAAACCATTTAACTATTTGATGATATTCTATTTATTTCTATTCTACTATATAGGCTGATAGCTTATATTCGAACCAGGTTCTTCAATGGCCTGTGTTTGTGGTTTATTTTAACATTGAACCTTTTACATTTTACTATATATGACTGAGTGTATTTATGTGTGCGTATATTATATTTACAATATCTAACTATTTAGGATACGTAATATTTATTCTCCACCGTAGTATATATTTACTGTTGACGTGTCGAATAGGTTCTAGTTTGAGAGTACCAAGCCATATTTTATCTAAGTAGATTTTAATACAGTTTTCCGGGAACTACGTTCTATCTGTTAACTATTTCTTTCTACTACCTTATAAATATAAATATATAATTTTAATGCAACGTTTAAGATAGGTTCGATCTTTTAAATGTTAATTGTCGATGTCGGTTAACTATTGACCATGGTTAAACGATATCGCGTAATATGTATGTACTTCCATGTAACACTTTAGTCATTATATAAGGGAAAAGATGCTGGATTTCTAGCGTAGAGATTTATTCCATGTAGAATGCTTATCTGGTGTTTTCTTGGTGGCAACGGGGAACACTATGTGAAGCCTAACGCGCACTGTATCACCCATGGTTCACTGGAACATATGACGCGCATTACAGCATGTACTTACAGAGGTTTATTGCCATGTAAGGGCGCCATTAGCGTACTAGATGTTCTTAGTAATATCCGGTCTCGTGCAGTGATGACGGTACGGTGAGGGTCTTACACGTCAAGATAACTCAGATTTGCTTATTAACGATGGTAGGTACTTGCTGTTTACTTATTAAATTCTATATACCATATATAGATGTACCGTCGCAATGTAGTCGTTATTTGCATATGTGGTGTGGAGGAATTGGCGGTTATCTGTCAACTATACATTGTTGTATGAAGCGAGACTGTAGGCTACTGGCCCGGTCGCACACTTGGATCATTACAAATGCTCAGAACGCACAAACACTCATCAGGTCTGTAGGCCACTGGCCGTGGACAATATATATTACCAGATCCATTAACCTTCGAATCGTAGACTGGTCGTGGTTCCACCATTCGAAGACGGAACCGTCAAAACTGACATGCCACATATTTTGTACTGGCGTACTTCACCAACAATCACTACGTTGGGAGTCCAGCAATCCTCCTTACATATATTTTGTTGTAAATACAACTATTTAACAAACAACGAAATACCTATTTAATCAATCATAATAATTCTAGTGTAATTTTAATATTCAATTTGACTATTTATTAGAGTCTGTTAATTAGGGTATATTTATATGATGCTTCTTAATCTATTTTTAACGTCAACAGTTAATATGCTAACCTATCATTGTCTATATTATTTATATTCCATTAGACCTAAGTTAGGAATTATATGTATTTTAAATATTGCGATTATTTCTCACCTTATCGAAAAGGACTTGCGGTAACTACACACACAACGTTGGGTTTCCACTAGCTTTCACGATCATCTTGGCCAAACTGCGTATCAGAGCAAGCTACTGTATAGATAGTTTATTAATTAATGTATTTGATATTATAATTACGTTACTTATTTTACTGTAATACGGCGCGAAGGTTTTTTGCTTCGTTAGTTTCGTTTTTACCTTCGCAAAGCCTAGGAATCGGAAACTAACACCTAATGACGTCTGAAAAGACAGCAATAGGGGTAATTAGTCAGTGTTTCGCTTTTCAATAACAAAAATCCAAAATTAAATCTTCAATTAATAATTTTCTTTTCAACCTTCAATCTTTTGTTTGATTTTCTTTCCCTGTAGTAAGTTCCTTTAGGTAGGTATTTATATTTACAGAAATTTCAGCCTGAAGCTCGAGGTAAGTAAGCTTAGTAGGCTCTTGTAAGCGTTTAGAAAGCCTTCGAGTATTAAGCTTGATAGGGTAGCCATTACATAACACTGATATAACTTACATTTGTGACACAATATCTCGCATATAAATACTAAGTTGTGGCTAGTGGAGTCTTAATGCTTTGGCGAATTAAATACTTTATATATTTATTTATTTATGAACGTGGTATGTGGTCTGATATTATGTATATGTGTGTAGTAATGTGTATTATATTATTATGTATGTAGTTTCAGCGTATTTTAAGTATTTGAATGGTACATATATGTACCTATATATTTATTAGTGTTTACCTGCAGCTGTGTTTTCGAACTTTTTTTGGTCTTTTTTGTGCATAGTTTGTCTTTCACTATTTGTATTTAATCCTTTCTCATTTTCTCGTGGGTTGGCTGGAAGAGATCCCTATCATATATATTATATATATTACTGTTTTTTTTATTATACCTACTTGTTTATGTGCAATACATACATACTTCAGCCTTTATCAAAATTAACACTGGTTCAGCTCGGTAGAGAACTCCATTCTCGCGAAAACATTGTCAATACGAGCTTTCTCCGTGAAGGCTTTACCCCAGATCGACCCGACATCATCGCTCGCCGAAACACTCAAACTTTATAATGCTGCCGTAACAATACCCTTAATAAATTGCTTTTGAAACTTTAAATCGCTTTGCCAAGGAATTTCGCTAAATATAAACCTTTTGTGTAGATAATGGTGTGAACTCGTTGTCAACTTAGCTAATGTATAATCAATAGAATAACAGTAACTACGTACTTAAATGTAAATAATAGTTTCGGTTGTGAAATACTTTCAAGTTAATGAATAATCATGAGGGAAGGGAAGGTCGTATGGCTATGGATCTTTACAACAAGGTGTTAAAAAGCAGTCGATCGCATGATAAGCGTGTCCATCGTGGACATGCCGATAAAAAATATAGGTAAGTACATACGTACTTATAAGATACGAACATAGGCACAATATGTCAGTTTTTCTCCACTCCAATTGATCCTTTTATACAAAGGAATCCTCAATAAAAAAGGAACAGAAATATATATAGGCGGAGATATTTCTCAGATAACATATTTTGATTGAAGGAATATTCGCATCCTTTGTCTGGTAACACTGGGATAAATTGGAGATATCGCGGGTAAACGTGACACCGGCAAACTGGGCCGTTCGTCCATAATGATTAATGTTGCCATTTAAAGGAAATTCCTTGGAGACCCGGGAAAAACTTGATTGATGTAGGCTCGCGGGGTAGGTACTGTAATATTTTCCTTTGTTTGCAGTGAGATTTTAGGATACATTGGGATGTAATTTATTTGATTTAAACAAAATTGATAAAGTGTGTCTTAGAAGTTTTAACTGTACCAAGGTGAGATTTTAACTGTACCTAGATTATGCAACAAGTGCATAAAATGTACGCAAGATCGCTCGGCTGGTTATCATCTCGCGTAAAATGGGTTTTATGGTGGAGTCTTATACTCAATTTTTCACTTCGATTATGACGAAATTATTAATCGTAAAACGATATCAAGGTGTAACACAAATATTTCAAGGTTATGGTTCACGCCAATTAACTTTTCGTTTACATTACAGGTCGTTACATACTGCTCAGTTATAAAATCTTTTTTTAATCTATGATACTTAGGTAACTTATTGTCATAGTCTAAATATATTGATTTACTAATAATAAATAAACAAATTCAAAATATAATAAGTTTATTTCAGGAAGTTTTAATATGTACTTTGGCTGTTGGTATCTTTGATTTAGTCTTAGATTACTAATGAAACGAATTAAAATAAAGAGTTTTGTTTTGAAGTCTAATTTCCCTAATTTTAAGTCTTCTCTAGCTGTATGTAGGTACTAACAATCTATGGATCCTTGATTGATTCGAAATAAATAATTTGAATTGAATTGAAGTTTAAATTGTTGGTGTGGCTGTTGCTAGAGAATAAAAAGCCACTATAGGTCGCCTATGCACGACATAAAGACGAACTTTTAGAGCATGAGACGTGAAAATGAAATATCAGGTAACCCCATGGCAGTTAATATTCTAAAAGGATTACATAACTTGCCCCTTTCCAACGGCGGAAGCGCTTTTATTTATTTTCGTTACACTGACACAGTGAACAATAAAAGCGAGGTCGCGTCGATGTGTAATGGAGCCATTATTCGCACGAGGGTGGTAAAGTTACCCGTATAATTTGTTTCACCCTTTTATAGAAGTTGTATTATGCTGTAAATAAATTTTTCGGAATGTGAAAGTCATTATCGTCGTAAGCCTTTTAAATAAGGCGTATTTCAGTAGCATATACTACATAAGTATGTACCAATCCTTTTTTTTTGTTTGGTTTGTTTGAAGTTTGAGTTGAGGGTATCGTGCCTAAGATACGCGGACATACAAAACAATGTAGGAATCAAGAAATCGATTTATTTAAAACGCACTGAAAAAAAGCTCACGTTTATTTCTGCGTTTACTCATCTATTGTTTACAATCTAAAAACTATTTCGTTATTTAATATATTTGGTCTGACTCAAGTACAGTCGAAACCTTCTATAACGACATGTAAGGGACTACGTTTTGGCGTTAAATTTGATATTTCGTTATAACCGGTGGTATTCCGTTATAATTGAAGTCGTTATCAAAGGTTTAAACTGTATTTATATTTCTTGAGCACTTTACTAAAACTGTTTACTTAAACACTGAATTTAAACATAATTGCCTTGTTAAGGGAATCTTTTCATCTCTGCAACAAAGGCCCTTATCGCTCGATTGTGTTCCAAGCGGCTACCGCACTATTGTGCACAATTCTTTATTGTTAATACGAAGGGCAATGACAAGTAATCAGTCAAATAATAATCAAATGCAAGAAGATTACGATTTACATTATTTGTTGCTTAAAATGAGCGTATATATTTACGGTTAAAATAGTACAAATATAGTACCTACACTTAAAGTAAGTTTTTATTTAAGATTTACGAATATATCTAAAGTGCTAGTAATAGTCGTCTTTAAAAAAAAATAGGCACATACGATGTATCGGTTTAACTCAACAGAGCAGAGCTATAGTCGTATGTGTTCTGGTCTCGTTTTTACCGTTTATGAGTGTGGGAGGCATAAGGCATACTAATTTTTAACACTAATATTCATTTTATATTAGATATAATTTATCCACAACGATATGCGATAAAACTTTTGCATGAATCGTGCCGCACGATATAAAACAGATCCGCTTTTAAAGTTTTGAATTATAATTACGTTTGTTAATTCACAGAAATGACAATATTTATTCTTTTTGTGTATTTTTGTCATAATGTCGACCAATCTCATTTATACTTTTATCGTTTTAACCAGGCATTGACGATACACTTCACTTCCTCAAGTGTCTAAGGAGGTGCATTTTCAGCAAAAGAGTATGCATGTTTCTATGTAGAATTTAATGAGCTTGAATATTGTTCTAGATCATATTTTCATAGAGTGCGTAGATTCGGATGGAAAAGCAAATTTCTTCAGGACGGAGGATATTTTCCAAGGTGCTGGCGGATCCTCCAGGTCCTCAAATGTCAAATGGTGTCGACAATAAAACAGGACCTCTAATCAACATTCACACCAACTTTCAAAACTGTCCGACGGATTTCGAGTTTTTTCGTATTTTGATTGTGTTACAAACAGTTTATCGTGCATTTATATGACAGAATTAAATATGCAAGTTTTAATTATTGAGCATGACCTATTCTTTATCTAATTGGCACTCGTTGTTACTACATGTCATGTCGGTCATCATGTCATCAGTGTCATCACTGACGGATGTCTCATTACAAAGACACATAGATCATCCTGCTAGTCAGAGTGGGTATTAGTTATAGGTTAGAGTAGGTATCACTTACAATGACAGACATTTAACATATAGGTAATCGTTTACATGACGAGCCGTCACATATTTAAAAAGTATGTAACTACCTAGGTAACCTTATCGATATATAAGTAACTATACCTATATATATAAGTAAGTAGGTAACCTATCTTCTTACCCTACTTCTGTTATACAAAATTAGACCCGTTTTGTAAAATGTTTAGTTTTCGATTTACGTTTTCAATAAACGATGGTCATCTTGCATACCGCCCTGGGTATGTAGTCACCGGCAATATTATCTACCTACATGAAGGCCGCAAAAATATATGACATGCTCTTATGGCCCTACAAATAAGAGGGTGTCACTTATTTTTGTGGCCTTCGCGTAGGAAGATAATATTGCCGGTGACTGTACCTATTTGTGGCCTGAGCCCTGAGCAAATTTTTTAACGACAACTTCATTTCAAGAGTTTTACTAGTGACACTTGCATTGCTGCCAAATAAGAAGCCCTTTTTTAAGGCTTATAATTTTCCGGGTACCTAAATCATGAATCGGCAACTTTTCTAAGGCATATAACAATATAATTGGCCGTGAATTAATATTTTAGCGACAATATTTTTTTATAAGCCTCAAACATGTGGCATCATATTATTGAAAAACGGCAGCAATATATAGCGGACCAAAAAATTAACCGGGAACTTAAAATAATAGGTTGGCAACAAAAATATTAACTTGGCATCTATTATTCAAAGCAGGCTTGGTTTAAATATTTGTTGCCAGCTATTTGTTTCTACCTAACTAACCATTTTTTGGGTATCAATTGCTGGTATCATTTTAATTACGGGAGCACTAAAATCTCAGGAAACTGGAATATTTTTAAGGTTCCGTACCAAAATGGTTTAAAAGGAAGCATGTACTACTCTGTCTTGTCACAATGTCTATTTATTCCGAAATTGCTAGATCGATTGAGTTGAAATTTTGTAGGTTGAATGTCCCCTGGTGCTTTAAAGAGGTAATTAAGAAAATTAAATAATTTGTGATTATTTAAATAAAAATAAAAATATAATAAATAAATAAAATATATATAATAAATATATATAAATAAAAAAATTAAATAATAAAAAAAATAAAAAAATAAATGTTTTGCAACCCATAGGGTCATTGTTAGTAACCATTAGGCGGGCCGTATGCTTGTTTGCCACCGTCGTGGCATAATTTTTTTTGTCTGCGGGACCGGTATGTATATGTATGTTGGTTAGGTAATGGTCGTTTTCCACATGAATCTTCTATGACAATAAATATTTAAAATAATTAAAATTCTGAGTAATTCGTATTCTAAATAAGCCTAGGAAGATTTAGGTGCGAAGACGAGCAAAGGAACAAGGAGCTTAACTTTGATCAAAAGTTAAAGTCCAGTGCATTTTTTATGACAAAAAAATTGCTAACAAAAATATATAATAAAAATTTTGATCTGTATGGAACCCATAGTATGCAATTTTCCCTCTCTTTATTAAGTATTTTGAATGTATACATTGAGCACTTGAGCTTTAGGTAATACCTACTTCCAAAAGGTAGGCATATGAAATAGAAATAGAAATCATTTATTTGCTTAAACATGGTAAAATACATACGTATAGATGTCATGATTGATGTCATTTTGTATCACATGTTTAGCCAACATATGGTAAGATGACTACTATCTAGATATAATCAAATAATTTCATTGAATATTTTAACCATTTATTTTTTAGTAGAAAGACTACGACATTACATTATACAACTTGTTTTATTTAAATGTCAATTAACAACAGGTATTGATTATTATAAACTGCAATATGTTTTTTTCTTTTCCTTTAAAACTTAAGAAGCTGTGTAGAGCTAAGGTAGGCGACTATACCTCTTTTTTTTCACAATAGAAAATTAACGATCCATTTCGCCTATGTATCTTTTTTTCAGCCCTATGAGGGAAAACTAGGACAATCGAACGATTTTTCTAATTTCAAAAAAAGGAAGTATAGGTAGATTTTTAGGTAATTCCTACACAAAACGCACCCTTCATATTTTCTATTCACTAGGTAGGTAGGTATTTAGGTAATTCCTACACAAAAGGCACCATTCTTTGTGCTCTATTAACTAGGTTGGTATTTTGGTAATAAGCCATGTGAGCAAAAGGCACCTTTATTTTTTTCTAAATCATATGTGGCATATGAATTTTGGTTCTAGATATCTGACTATAGATACTTACCTACCAATATTCATAGACCCTAGTAACTTTTTAATAATCCATTTTATCTTATAATTACAGCTCGTGTAAAGTTGCCCGTTTTACTAATATTGAATATGTAATTCACTTTAATTGCTTCCTAAATATTTTAAAAGTACCTTATTTTTAATTTAATAGGTAATCGTTTTCGATTAAAAAAAGGCTTCTTAAAATGCTTCCCAGTTATAAATTCAGTTTTCAATATAATTATTTGATACCTACCTATAGTTAAACAATGGCTATTAAGACATTAAAAAACAGCCAATATTGAGATAATGTACGGCCACAAATTAGTCGCCAACCTATTAATTTTGGTACCCATTTTAATTTTTTAAAGTTACCCAAATTCAATTATTTAGCAGCCTGGTTAAATACATGCCCTTTTTTAACACCTTAATTGTATTAATCGTTTGAGCTTCAAGATGGCTGCGTCGTCTTTGGAATAGTTTTTTGTTTTTTGATAATTCACGTAGTTCAGTGTGTAATATTGATAGCTTATTGTGCGGTGACCTAACGAACAAGTGTGCAGCGAATGAAAAATTAGTCCCAAAACGCGAGTAACCAACCTTTCGTTGAACAAACGGTTATCCGGGGCCCCGGCCACCCACGTGTTACAAACACTTTACAAGGAGGAGGCTATCACTTTACAATCAACAAGGCCTTAACCGAACAATGTTGCTTTTATTTTATTTTAAAAGCCATTAATTAAAAAAAAAAACACCTTAATTTTGAAGGTTAACAGAACATAGTAAACTCTGTATAAATAAACTTCTTTCCCTTGCATTTCTTAGTCCCAAGAGTTTTTTTAAAAGCCTAAAGATCGCGTACATCGCATTGCATGGCCGCGATTCGAAAAATAAACATACACACTGGACAGACACAGCTCCAACCCAACTCAACTCAACGCTATAACGACATTGACATTTGCTATTCGAACAGATTTTCATTCAACATTGGTATCACATTGGTCTCACATTGGTACAACATTGCTACAATGTGCGACCAATGTGTGACCAATGTGAGACCAATGTGATACCAATGTTGAATGAATATCTGTTCGAATAGCAAATGTCAATGTCGTTATAGCGTTGAGTTGAGTTGGGTTGAGTTGGGTTGGAGCTGTGTCGGGGTGCTATGACGGGAAACCTCCTCGAGTGCCAGGGCCCTTCTCATTCTTTCTGATCCGGTTGATCCGGGGGAAAGGGAAGGGTTCCTGGACGGTGCATCCTGGGGGCAACGGTAAGCGATCTCTTGGTGGACCCCAAAGATTTCTTACCGGTGCTGCTAATATCCTGTGTGGGGCGGTTGGGGGGTTCCGCACAGGGAGATCTCTCATTTAGGGAGAGAACTCCTGAGTGTTGGCTGGAGGGGGCCTTTGGGCGAGGGACAGGAATGCCGCTGTCCTGTATAAAACTGCGGCCCCGTAACCTGTCTAGGCATTGCTACAATGTGCGACCAATGTGTGACCAATGTGAGACCAATGTGATACCAATGTTGAATGAATATCTGTTCGAATAGCAAATGTCAATGTCGTTATAGCGTTGAGTTGAGTTGGGTTGAGTTGGGTTGGAGCTGTGTCGGGGTGCTATGACGGGAAACCTCCTCGAGTGCCAGGGCCCTTCTCATTCTTTCTGATCCGGTTGATCCGGGGGAAAGGGAAGGGTTCCTGGACGGTGCATCCTGGGGGCAACGGTAAGCGATCTCTTGGTGGACCCCAAAGATTTCTTACCGGTGCTGCTAATATCCTGTGTGGGGCGGTTGGGGGGTTCCGCACAGGGAGATCTCTCATTTAGGGAGAGAACTCCTGAGTGTTGGCTGGAGGGGGCCTTTGGGCGAGGGACAGGAATGCCGCTGTCCTGTATAAAACTGCGGCCCCGTAACCTGTCTAGGCAGAGGGCCTATGATGACGGACCGGGGGTTAACACCAAGCCGGTGCTGGGTGTTGGCTGCGAGGATGACCACCTCTATAAAAAATCGCGAAGGCAACCTGAGTGGGTGGAACCCGGGGTTTTTCCACCTGCTCCCGGCATGGAGGTTGTCATGAGGGAGCAGCGTGTGGTGTCGCCCTGCACGCTACCTTCGGGAGGGGGAGCTTCGGCTCCGGGGGCTTCGGCCCCAGCGAGGGGACAGCTTCGGCTGTCGCAGCAGGCGGTGTTCGCGGTTGAATGCTTACGCGATCCCGTGTCACCGTCACCAACGCTGCATGACGGGCATACCGTGGATGGTTTAGTTGGTAGTGTTGGCCCTTGCTGACGAGTCCAACATACCCGTCCTAGTTCCCCGGCTAGGCGGGATGCCTAAACGCATTCCTCAACGTTAAAAAAAAAAAAAAAAAAAGGGTTGGAGCTGTGTGACACGGAAACTTATCCCTATTATCGCTGTGTCTAATGGAATGACAGTTATACCTACAAAAACACGCACTTCGATTCTTGAACCTCGGCGTGGGTTTTCCGACCTTGAACACGAAACCCCTCCGTAACTCTTAAAGAGGTATCGCTGACGTAACACAAATGCGGGGTCGTTTGTATCGTTATTCTGTCCCTATCGCTCTCTCGCTTATTGCAGTGACAGAAATAAAAATAGGTACTGCACGAACTGCGACACTCAAACTTCGGCGTAGCCGGCGGCGTAGGTTTGGGGTGACCTTGAACATGTAACCCCACCGTAATTATTAAAGAGGTATCGCTAAAAAGCGACGTTACACCGCCGGGTCATTTGTCATCTTGACTTAAAGCTGACCTCGGCAATGTCATGGGCGCAGGGCGTAGTGCGGTCAGTGTTCCGCAGTTTGAATGTTTTATGACGCCGCTGAAAATATTGCGATGCATTTTATTAAAGTCTGACGCATTTGTCTAGTGAAGTTTATCTAGCCCCTACTTGCGGCTTCGTCTGATCACGCATAGGTACATCTGCACATTCTAACCAATGAACGTTTTCTTCCTAAGGAAATTATTTTTAGCAAGTTAGCAAACTGTACAACATTACTTAGTAAGTTAAATCACCTTTTTAAAAAAGAATGTATAATTAGACACATTTTTGACAAGGTATACCTATATCAAATCAAATACGTTTATAAAAACCTCCCATAAAATAAAAACGCATTTCAAGGTCCCATCTCTTCCACATTCTAATTGATATTCAGGTGCACAACCACGTGTCTGAGCTCCTACCGCCTACTGTCACGTCAATACGACAGCTCCTAGTACGTTGGTTATCAAGTCACGCGCGACGTCAAACCGTCACGCAATGGACGTGACATTGCGCCGTGACGTCACAAGGTCATGATGGGATGTGAAATATCAATTCTCACCAATTGTGATGCTGCTAAATCTTGGACATATACGTTGACTAAAATGTAATAAGTTGAAAAGGAACTCGTAATGCGAATTTTAACTTTCAGGCAATAATGATTAGGTAGGAAATTCAATGAAGAACTTTACTCGATATATTTTTGTTTTTGAGCGTTCGTTTCATTTGTTTGTTATCAAACTAGTGTTGTTACTAATACGACTGTCGTTACAAGCGGAAATTGAGGCCTATTTATTACGTAATACGTTGAATGTTGCTGAAATTGGAAATTAAAATAGAAAATTGTATGAAATTTTTATTGCACAATTTTTATGTTCGAAATGCATCTATAAGCAAGTGTGTTTTTGCTGATAAAGTAAAATAAAATAGAAAAGCCTTTTATTCTATCATAATTTTACAATATAATTTGCATGCATACTATCTACTCAATTTGCTAGTCGCCTCTTTGGCGTAGGCCTCCCCCAATGTTTTCCAATTTGCTCTGTTTTTGCTATATTCACCCACAAGGCTCCGCAATGTTTTCTAAATACATTTTTGCTGATAACTATGTGAAAAACAAGTGGTCAACCCGTATAAGCAGTTGAAAACGTTTACGGGAAAATTACTACAACGGTTTCCCTTCTGGAACCATAGAATTAAAACACGTATAATTCTCTAGAAGGAAATACGCTTCCTTATTAGCCAATGAACAAAAACCTCGTATCACGTACACGCCATAAGGTAACAATTACCTCACATGTGCTAATATATTCTGAACCTTGCGTTACCATGTTAAGGTCCTAGCTCGTGTGTATTCAGTTGGAGTGCTGACCTTTAGCCGGGTCGAGCACTGATTGTAATTAACGATCAAACTGAACGGTTAGTAATCAATTTTCCTTACTACCTAGTTAAAGCTTTGAATTATAGTGTAGTCTGAGGGGACGGGTGGTATTTTTGAATTTGGTACTGGTATTACAGATGTGACACTTGCATTAACACTTGTGCACTTGTCTTTTTTTTTGTTTTTGTATTTACATTTTATTGTATTGTTTTTGATTGATTTTTGTACAATAAAGAGTTTTTACATTGCATTAAATTAACAGAAGTAAAATATTCTGACTAGAGGGTTTTTTAACGATTTTGATTTTTACCTGATTGCCGAAGGAGGGTTATGTTTTTTGAGAGTATGTATGACTGTGTGTATGTCTATTTCTTTGGCACACCCTGCAGCCTACATCGGTTGATGCATTACGACTTGTGAGGTGTCATTAGAATCGTCTCGATTGTGGGTGTGACAAGGCATATAAGAATAAAAACAAAATAAAATGATATCAAAAATGTAATCCCTTGCGATGTCATATACCGCAAGTGTTTATAAAAGCGTGTTCAAAATAAATATCGTTAATAAAATCACACATTTGAAGTATTACTGTACTATCTATAATTGACATTTATATTAGTTTCTTAATAAGCATTTTAAGCAAAAGGATTGCAAACATAGAAGCGTATTGCGAAAGTATTTCACGGTAACTCCATGGGAACATTAAATCAGTCATACATAAACCCTTTGTATAATCTTAATCCTATTAAAACCTACGGCTCTGCAAACGGCGGCGGCGCCTGCCAATGTCATTCATTGATCGTAGCGACTCTCTTGTTTGGCAACAAATAAAACTACTCCCAGAAAAGTAATGCAAATTAAGCTCTGAATATTTACGCAGTAAATCCAATGATGATCAGCAAATAAATCATATTGTACTAAATCGATTGAGTGCATGATTAAATCAATACCACGTACGATTTAAAAAAATGACCCTGGCACTTAACCGCGTGTGCCAATGTCAGCCATTGATAGCTGGCTCGGTGCGTGACACGTTTTATTTATGTCGCTACGTAAGCCGCGGAGTCCCCAAGAGCGCTGTTTAGAACTAGGCAGACAAGCGTTCTGCCCCACTACGGTTACGAGTAATAGGTAGCGACGGAAAATTGGCTCCCAAAAACGGTCCTAATATTCATCTGACAGTTATACCTTCACCCCCTCCCCTACCCTACACAATTTCTTATAATTAATTATAATGAAAGATACAGTCCTTAATCGTGCGACACTACTAGTTGTAACAAAAATGCTGGTGATGCGTTTTAGGGCGTATTGGTATCATATTCTAATTGTAGAAAAGTAAGAAAAAAAAATTTCGTATGGAGGATTGGCCGGCTATGACGACGTGCCCCATACAAAAATAGTAGTTTTCGATACAAGTGCGAGAAGTATGTCAATTTGCACAAGTACCGAGGTTACTTGGTCCGAGCCGAGAGGCGAGGGTCAAGACTCGGGACGAGTGTAAATGACACTTCTGCACGTGTGTCGAACAACGTTTTTTAATACAATTGCGAAAAAACTCAAGGGTCTAAAGTAGGCCATATTACCACCAGGTGGTTATTTTCCCGACCGAAGTGAGGGAAAATTGTTCGAGTGGTAATATAACTTTTAGACCAGAGTAATGCATACAATGTTTCACTTCGATTGCGAGAAAATATCATAAAAATACTTATTATTTACGCACAATAACTAAACTAAGGTGAAATTATGGTATAACTTGACGGTCTTTTAATTTTTTTTACTTCTTTGACATAGATACAAAATATCAATACCGCGAATAAATACCACAGACGACGGTATAATTAGCTCTTTAAAACAGCTATTAGACATGGCAATTTGTAGGGCCCAACCTGTTGTGTACCCTACCTCTCCCACACCCACCTTCAGCTCCCTACGGGCCCAACCTATTACACCTCCCAACACAACAGGTTGGGCCCTACAAATTGTCATGTTTAATAGCTGTTTTAACAGTTTAAACACACTTTAAAGCGTTTCCCAAAAAATTCAATCTTTTTAATGATTGTGAAGTAGGAACTAAAAAACACCTCATGTTTTGAGAAATAAATTGCGTTTCCTGATTGGTCAATTTTAACATTGCTGTATTCTGATTGGTTGATATTAAATACAATGTTTTTTTAAGGACTTAAATTATTTACACAGTATACGCACCAAAAAAGTATCTAGCGTTCCGATTAACTCCGATATGTGTTGTGATTGGTGGATTTAATATAGTGAAGTGTTCTGATTGGTCAATTTAAAATGCAATATATCTGCAAATCGTGCGTAAAATCAAACTTTACGCACGATTTGCAGATCAGATTACTTTTTAGCACTAGTGCATAAAATCAAACTTTACGCACGATTTGCAGCTACATAAAGTAAACTTTTTGAGCAATTGTATTAAAAAAAAATAATTATGCGTCCAATAAATTTTTTGCTTAGTCGCAATACGATACCAATTAAACGGGACACCAGTTTTTTTGTTTCACGCTGTATACGTTATTTTTACGTCAATTAGACGTTTGTAAACATAACCTATCGTTGTATTTTAAGAGAATTTGTGGTTCATTAGCAAAAAACACAGTTGAACTGATAGACCGTCCCTTATTTGTCTCGAAATTTTAAACTGTGCTAATTTAGGAACCTACTTACAAACTCGTTAACAAACTTACATTGAAACGATTGTTCTCATTTCTCATTTGAAGCATGTTAAGTTTTAATTACCTGTAACAAAATAAATCATCAATTAGCATAATTCTTAAGGCTGTTGACAGAAAAAAATTCCTCCATCTTTGAAGGCAGAAGCAATTTACACCTATAAGTAAACACTTGTAATACGAGTTACTAAATGATTGATTACCTAACAAGCGACGGTAGAAGAGTGCTACGAGTAGTCAGTAGTCAAATTACCAATTAGTTTTTTGGAAGAAGGATGAAAATGAACAAACGCATGCCGATACTTCTACGAGTAATCAAATAACATTTTTTATTTTCTTAATCCGGGAATGTTTTCCGTTTTCCCGTCGCTTCTCCGCCCATACAAGTGGTTAGGTACGTTAATAATTAGAAATACTTCCGATAATAGGGCTCATCTCGCTACCGTAACGGTTCGCCACTTTATATTGGGCGTTAATCCATACTAATATTATAAATGGGAAAGTGTATGTGTGTGTTTGTTTGTCCGTCTTTCACGGCAAAACGGGGCGACGAATTGACGTGATTTTTTAAGTGGAGATAGTTGAAGGGATGGAGAGTGACATAGGCTACTTTTTGTCTCTTTCTAACCCCCCACTTCCCTAAAATGGGGGGTGGAAATTTGTATGGAGCATTACGGGGGGCAATCAGGAAAGGGGAACCGTGTTACCCCGAATTTAACGCGAGCGAAGCCGCGGGCAAAAGCTAGTACAATTATAAAATAGGTAAACAAATATAGCTGCGGCTTCTTCGAGCAACAATGTAAAGGAAATACAGTCTCAAACAAGATTTACTGAAAATAATTATGGCCAGTGAAAATTTGTAACCGTTCTTGCGGTACTATTGTGGGGGCCATTTTTTATGGGCTGATTGTGTATCTATCCCTAGTACTCGTACCTATTATTTGATCGGTGAGCGAAAAATAGCATTTGACACATGACAAAATTTTATTAAAGAAATTATTTTTCACTGAAATATTAGTTGTTAACGGATAATTTTACTAAAGCTGAAAATAAATAACCACTTTATGTGTAAATACGTTTAACGGCCTCCTAGCATAGTTGGTAGTGACCCTGCCTATGAAGCAGGAGGTCCCGGGTTCGAATCCTGGTCAGAGCATTTATTTGTGTGTTTAACACGGATATTTGTTCCTGAGTTATGGATGTTTTCTATGTATTTAAGTATTTATCTATATCTATCTATTATATATATCGTCACTTAGTACCCACAACACAAGCCTTATTGAGCTTACCGTGGGACTAGGTTGATTTATGTAAGATTGTCCCATAATATTTATTTATATTTATTTATTTATAATTTTTCTTTAAAGTGCGTGTTTGCGAAGCAATGAAGGTAAATGCGTTTGTTAACATTATTATATTTTTCTATTGAAACCGAATTTAGATACAGTCTTTTTGATCTGACAGATAGGAACAGCAGCAGTTTGACATTAGAATTTGCCCATCCCCTGTCAGACCGACATCCATTCGGATTAATTCTGGATTGAAATGTACTTGTTTTACTAAATAAAAGTTTAATAAATAATGAATGTAGGTGTATTTATCGTTAAATCTTCTATCCTAGGTCGTCCTTCTCACACACTACTCTATACTATAAAACATAGAATATGAATCCAATTATATTGACCCTGGAAGTGCGCGTCGTACAATGTCAACCATTCATAAATGGCCGTTGCTGCGCTCTGATGCGTAACATGTTTTTTGTAACGAGTTCCCATGGATGCATTGCACAGTGCAGTTTATTGAATTATATTTGCTACCTATGTGCTGGCTTTGATTTGGATTTATGTTTCTAGTACAACACGTGTTTCTCCACTGCAGAGGATTAGGTAGCAGGTATATCAAATCATATTCGCACTATAGTAAGAACTATGATTGAAATTATCTAATTTGGAAACCTTTTTTATAACTAAAATAAATATGACCCATTGATATACCACAACACCGCGATATACACTGACGTCATTGCCAATCAGATTGCAACAGCTATTAATAGTTATTGCCATGGTTACATGAACTTAACATCTAACCTGTATAAAACTATATACTCGTAGCCACATCGAATTCAACATAGGTCTATCAGTACGGCACAATTTCCTAGCTGATTGTAACAAAAGTATAAGTAGAAAGGTTACTGGATTTTGTATTTACAAAAACCTTTTAAAATCATTGTAATTTACGGGAGACACTTCAATTACGTTCGACGGATGCATTTTAAGGCCGAGGGAAGTGACCCCATCATTCAATATCCTTGTTCAACCGGTCGCATCTGACTACGGACTAGATAACACAGCAAGCAGATTGCGATCTGCTGAGATAACTTGTGACGTCATGGAAACTGGCACGGTTAAAATTGTGGCGCATTTCGCGCTTTTGGACGATGCTGCTTAAATAAATCTTAGAACTCTTTCATTAGGCATTGTCTTTGTATTTTACTAATTCGCATAATGCGTGCAGCAATCTTGTCTTCTTTGTTATGTTATGTGTTTGGAAGCTCCTAGATTACGGACACACTTTGGCTCATTGGGTGCTTTTAAGGTGCATTACTACTCTCGGTAATACTTAACGATGTTATTTACTATTGTATCGTCTTGATAGTAATTTACGTAGAAGAAATACAAAATTGCAACTTATTGGAATATGTATTTCGGATAGGACGGTTACTTTAAAAGGAGCCTACTAAATATCACTGAAGGTAAACAAGATTTGTTTTCAATAGTAAATCTTGTACAGTCACTGGCAATAGTATCTTCACACGAAGACCGCAAAAATATGTGACACCCTCCTATGGCCGTACAAATAAGAGCGATTCACCATCACCATATTTTGCGGCCTTCGCGTAGGAAGATACTATTGCCGGTGACTGTACAAGGTCTATTTAATATAATATAAATTAACAAAACTGAGTTGACGATACGAATACCCCTGCACGTATTGTTTAATTGTAAGCAATCGACCGTCACGGTCTATGAACAATTGACTATCATGAAAACAATCCTAGCTAGGTACCTACACAGAGTGAAAGAGATTCTTTGACCGTCGTCAAGCGAGGCGAATCACTTCTGTGTACAATTACACAATGTCGTTACAGCTAAACAAATAACTATTTCATTGTTTTTCACTGCGTCACAGACTGCAAAACAGATGAACTACTGACGTAATTTGTTAAAGTGCACACTGATGAGATGTTATAGGTTAGTTTAGGCTGTACCTACAGTATCTAGACCTACATTATCTGTTTAGAAATATTTTTACATGGAAACAGGTTCGTTTTTATCTTATACTAAATTAAATAATGTAAACTATGATTCATTACTTCATTATTTAGTAATTTAACTAACCATATTTTTATATTAATAAGTACACAATATGTTCTGACTTCTAGTTCACAATTATTTTTACGATTTAAACCGCGTCTCAACTGCGCATTTACGATTTCATTAGCAATTTATCAACTGATTCAATGTTTACCAGTTAACATCTGTTCCAACGAGTGCTTGTAAACAATGCTGAATACGTCTGGAAAACATGAAAAGTCATCGTCATCCCTAGTTTTATTAGACTGACTAACCAGTAGGAACTAGAATTGGATCAAAGGATTTCACCCTTTGACTACGACACCGAATTTGACTTCACTTTGTTCCAGATGGACATGACACGAAACACAGAAGCGAAACATAAAATTTAGCATAGACTAGAAAAAAACGGTCCACTGTCTCATATTTATTTAGTTGAAATGTGTTGATTGAAATGAAATGATTGTTAGTAATTTATATTTCAGTCAAAACAATGTTCAAAGGCCACGCGAAACAACAATATCAAAGTCAGTTGCAACTGTCACGGTGTCACCACCTACTTACCGCAATTACTCAGATCTATCTGTCCAAAACCGGCTACGTCTTATTTTCACGTTTAACGCCAAACGGGTCATCAAATCAAGTCGAATCGAGCCCTATGAATCGTTTAATTTAGTTACCTATTTTCGACAGTGATTGAAATATCCGGCGTTTCTGACGGATATTAAATTGGCAAATTATGTGAAGTTCTACGCTGGCTCGAGGTCAAATGTCAAAAACATGAATTGCTTTTACGAATATAATTATCTGATAAATTTAATCATCTCCGTCCTCAAAATCATTCAGGTAGCGATTTTACTTTGGTAACATGTATATAAATTATCTGTTAGATCTCTACGTATATTTATATAGGTTTATGATCTTTATGACACTGGGGTTTTAATTCTACACTTTAACAGGTTATGTTTTATAGTGATAGTTTTAATATGTCATTTCGATTTTCCGACTTAGTGCCGCTACAATAATCATAAATCTATATCACAAGCATTATGTTTTGGAGTAGTGTGCCTTAGACTTTTTTTTACAATTAAAACTCATAACATGAACATGAAATGGTCAAAAGCTGTATACTTATATGTGGTTACATGAATAAAGAATAGTGTAATTACATGTATACAATCATTAGAACTAGACTTCTCTACATAATTATATCATATGTAAATCTCAAATAATAATAAAGAGAAAATTAAACCAACTATTTTCACCTCCATTTAACATTCACACTGCACCAACAACTTCAAAGAACATGCAGAAATGTTATTAAAAGGCTCGCAAATCGATATTCGGTTCTAGGTCAAGCCTAACATTAGCCTCGCTGCCAAAACGGGATTAGCCTAAATCGATCGCTGGATTCACCCAGACGGCTTATGTTTTTAGCGACTAGCATTTACGTCTATGTGTCTTCCAAATTCTCAACAAACAAGGCTGTGCATCAATATTATACTACTTGCAATTTAGGGTGAACACTCAAGTAAAGGTCCTTGCAATGTTTACCTTTTTGCACATTAGTTATCAGAATGTTTTTAAACCGGTCCACTTATTTATTGAAAATTGAAGATCATAGGTACTCTCGCTGAAGAGCCTTTAAATACTCGTATGGCGAACGAGATTTAACCAAAATTACGCCAACTACAGTGATCCGGTGTCACCTGGTATCAAATCTCATTAATATGTTGGTGTGTCACTGTAGTTTTATACACATATAATAGGTATTAAAATAAACGTACGAGTTTAATGAAGACTTGCCTATACTTAACTTTAATGTAGAACCTTGGAATAAAATGAAATACTTCCATGACAGCATCGCCGTGGCCTCTCCAGCTGAGACATGGAAGTTTCTCAAATCTATTGGTGTAGTTAAGTCTTCAATTAAGACAACATCTTCCGTTTTTTCTGTAAATGACTTAAATTATCACTTTGCTAAGCCCTCTTCTTTAGATACCACCACTAAACTTCTCAGTATTGCTGAAATTTGTGCCATGCCTTGTTTATGCTCTAACTCCTTTTCTCTTACCCCAGCCACAGATGACGAGATAAGGAAAGCAATAACTTCTGTCAAATCTAATGCTGTTGGCCATGACGAGTTAAGTAGAACGATGATTATTTACATTTTAGATTGTATTCTCCCAGTTATAACACATGTTATTAACTTTTCAATGTCTTCTGGGGTTTTTCCGTCATTGTGGCGTCATGCCTATGTCATTCCACTACCTAAAGTTTCTAATCCCAGTGCACTTAAAGACTTTCGACCCGTTTCTATCCTCCCCTTTCTTTCAAAAATACTAGAAGCAATAGTCCATAAACAATTATCTTCACACGTTTATTCCAATCAATTGCTTTCTCCTTATCAGTCTGGTTTCCGTCGTGGCCACAGCACGTCCACCGCTTTGCTAAAAGTGGTCGACGACGTAAGGCTCGGTATGGACTCGACGCTGTTGACGGTGTTGGTGCTTATCGATTTCTCGAATGCATTCAATGCTGTTAACCATGACTTGTTACTTGCCACTCTCAGACACTTCAATATCTCGGCATCTGCGGCTGGATGGTTTGCTTTCTATCTTCAGGACCGCCGTTAGTTGGTTCGTGTTGATCGTACTTCTTCTGACTGGTGCGATCTTACTTCTGGGGTCCCACAGGGCGGGATTCTCTCACCTCTTCTGTTCTCACTTTTTATTAATCTTATCACCCCTAAACTAAAATGCTCCTACCATATGTATGCTGATGACTTACAGCTTTATACCCAAGCGAGTGCCAAGGATCTGGATCAGGCAATCGCTGAAATTAACTCAGACCTAAACCGTATTTCCACTTGGTCACGCTGCTTTGGTATCACGGTCAACCCTACCAAATGCCAGGCCATTTTGCTTGGTAGCACCCGTCTACTTTCTTTAATAGACACTGCTGAAGTGGCGCCAATCCTCTACGAACAGGAAGTGATTCCTCTAGTATCGCAAGTGAAGAACCTGGGGCTAATTATTGACAGCGGGCTTACATGGGAACCTCAGGTGGCCGACGTGTCTCGTAGAGTAACTAATACTTTAAGAGCACTTTATCGTTTTAAACATTTTCTCCCAGTCAGCACTAAAATTCTCCTTGTCCAATCTCTTGTCCTGCCTGTCCTTGATTATGCTGATGTTTGTTACACCGATCTCACCCAAGACTCATTGAACAAGTTTGACCGGTTACTTAATAACTGCATACGCTTCGTGTTCGGTCTCCGTAAGTATGACCATGTTTCCAATTTCCGCAGAAAACTTAATTGGCTTCCGATCCGAGAACGTAGGTCACTTCGTATTCTTTGCACTCTGTATTCCATATTGTTTGACCCGTCCGCCCCAAATTATCTTCGATCGAAATTTAAATTTGTTTCCCCACGCCCCGGCACACATCTTCGTTCTTCTCGTTCTCTAAAGCTCATTGATAATGTGCCCCGACATGGAACTGGTTTTATGTCTAATTCTTTCACCATCCAGGTAATCCGACTTTGGAATGTTCTGCCGCTCTCTCTCAGGCAAGCTCAGACTAAATTCACTTTCAAGCGCTTGTTGTGCAAGCATTTCCTTGACAAGCTTTCTTCATCGTCCTCCTGATGGTTCACACAAGGTATATAAAATATATGTATGTATGTTTATTATTATATTTATTTGTGTAAGTCTATGAATATAGCTTAATATATATTGTTAGTTTTTTTTTCTTTTTTAATTCTGTCATATTTAATGGACCCTGCACCTACTTAACCTTTCTGTTTAGCCCATTGGTTGAATGGTAGAGAATGCCTTATGGCATTAAGTCCGCCATTTGTACCATCTTGTATTGTGCAATAAAGATTAAATAAATAAATAAAATGTCGGCTTCAGGATAAAATGTTATTTAACCGTTTTGCGGTACACAAGTTCTTAAGTAATCTTAGTAAGACCAAAATAAACAATGTTTCGTAATGTGATATATTACAGGCGTATTTAAATTATTTCGGGATACCTACATCATTTAAATTTTTGTAGAACAGGGTAAGTATTTTATTTTCGAGACAGTATAAATAGTAAATATGACATAAAATAATGTTAACCATCTCTCTAACTATGAAAACAATACGCCATTCTAAACAAAGACAAAACGTTTAACGTTCTTACGACCTTCAAGTAAGTAATAGGCAACAGGACTAACGATCGTAGCGCTTTCTACTACTGCGTTCGATCTCAGTAGTAATATTTTATTGTCTTGTCTATTCTTATTTTATAACTATGACAATAATGCATGTTTAAATTATGATATAACTATTATACCGCGAGATGGCATCGTAAATATCCGCGGAAGTGTCATGACGGCATATCGTGGGAATCTTGAACGTCTGCCAGTAGAAATTGGAAAATTTATACTAAGTGTCCCGTGTCGTTGGCATACGAACAGACGAACACCGGGCCAGTGTTATTATTATTACTTTCTCTTCTGTTATTATTATTTCATTTATTACTTAGGTGTTTTTTTCTAGTACAACGTATTTTTAGGGTTCCGTAGTCAACTAGGAACCCTTATAGTTTCGCCATGTCTGCCCGTCCGTCCGTCCGTCCGTCCGCGGATAATCTCAGTAACCGTTAGCACTAGAAAGCTGAAATTTGGTACTAATATGTATATCAATCACGCCGACAAAGTGGTAAAATAAAAAGTGGATTTTTTTTATTTATTAGGGTACCTCCCCTATACGTAAAGTGGGGAGTGATTTTTTTTTTCATTTCAACCCTAACGAGTGATATATTGTTGGATAGGTATTTAAAAATGAATAGGGGTTTCCTAAAATAATTTTTCGATAATGTAAATATTTTCGGAAATAATCGCTCCAGAAGTAAAAAAATATGCGTCCCCCCCCCCTCTAACTTTTGAACCATAAGTTTTAAAAATATGAAAAAAATCTCAAAAGTAGAACTTTATAAAAAATTTCTAGGAAAATTATTTTGAACTTGATAGGATGAATGGTTTTTGAAAAAAAAAATACAAAATAATTTCTGAACTAAGTTTGTAATTTAACCGTATAAGCAGGTGTTTATTGTACCTGTAATTTCTACAAAATTACAATGAAATGATGTGCTTTCAAATAAAGTAAAAACGGTGAAAATCGGTTCACGCAATAAAGAATTATCCCATAAAAATCATCTTCCATACTTTAAGCTCCCGCGCAACAGTTTACTTAATTTGCCGATAGATGTCGCTGTACGTGGAACTCTCATATCATATCCTACATGGCGGTGTTATTAACTCTTGAGTGGGGACACTTACTGTGACGGACGGAAAACTACGGAACCCTACACTGAGCGTGGCCCGACACGCTCTTGGCCGGTTTTTTCAATGTTAAGCATGGTCATGGTTAGGTCTTGCTAAATAACTTTTAGTAGGCACACCGTGTTTTTTATTTCCGTTAATTTTAGCATATGGTTAGGTACGATTAAGGAAACGAATTAGCTAGTTTTTATAAATTAGTTTTTTTCGTACCATAATAGTCTAATCGGTCACTTAAGGCTATTACAGTGATATAATTAACTCAACCAAACAATCGAAAATTATGACATGTCAATGTAATTTACATCAATAGTCCGAGATACAAAGTAAGCATGTATTATTGACTTAACACACATCTTTTATTGCGATGTCTGTACAAGAATAATTTGAAGTAGAACACAAAAAAAAGTATCAATTATTTCAGAACTGGAGCTAATTACCGTTAATGTACCCTTGTAATTAAAGGAAAAAAACACGTTGTATAACAACAAACGCAAAGCAAGAATTCACTATCTAGTAGAAAGTTTCGAGGTGTAGGTGCCTAAACGGCTGAGATCTACGAATATAAGAAACGCAATTTTTTTGCGAGTTACCTGTCATATTTTACTAAAATATGCACTAACTATGGATTAAATTCCAAACTATACAACACCTCTTCCCATTGAAAATACGTTGAGCGTTGGTCTTGCATGACTATTACATCGTTCCAGGAGCTCTACAGTAACTTGAGCCCAGTTTCATATGCAATAGAGCTGATTATCGTACAACACGTGTTTCCATAGAGCACGCAATCAGGATACAATGATTAATCCCGACGAATGGGCAGGCACAGCCCGTGGATAACTAACCATGAACTGTGTGCGTGTGAGCGGAGTGAAATTCGGGTATTCTACAGCGTAGTTATATATTTCAGTGAAAACGAACTTCTTTCATAATATTTTGTCATGAGTCAAATGCATTTTTAAGAAATGCCGTTGTCGCCGAATGAAATGCTATCTTAGTTAACCTTTATTTACTTTTCTATTGACACTGACCTGAGGTTCTTTAATATTATGTATCGATCGATAAAATATTTAAGCTTCACTTTATTTACAGTAAGGTCATTAGTAGCTTAGTGTAAGGCCTGAGTGGACGCTCCAGTTGGGCGTGCAGCGGAGCGTGTGCTTAAACAAATGAAACTCATACTGGCGTCCTGACTGTCCTGAGTCGCCGCTGCACAAAGCGAATGCACGCTCATCCGCCACGCTGCACGCCCCGCCGAACGATCCGCTTTCGAGCTTCCACTCAGGCCTTAGGGTGCCTTTCCACCAGAGCCATGCTATGCAGCTCTGCTGTGAAGATGTGTAAGCTACACGTTTCCATTGGTTGGTGTTATTCAAACGCATCCACACCAACCAATGGAAACGCGTAGTTTACACATCCTCGCAGCATAGCTGCATAGCATAGTTCCGGTGGAAAGGCACCCTTACACTTAGTGGAAGATATTCAAAATGACCTACATAATTTCTTATTGTCTTAACAATAAAGCCGTGTAAATATAAATTTGAGAAAAGCACCCTCTTAGCTTAGCAATTTAGCAACCTCTGATGCCGAATGCATCAACATAAAATTTTTTAATGGTTCAGACAGACAGTTCAGTATTCGCAAGTTTATTTTTAGGCGTTAAAGTGAGGACGTTTTTCAGATTACCATAGAAACAAAGTCCTAATCACTGCAGACTTAATGCTAATTAGAATAATAATAGAAGTAGCCGACTATTTGCATTAATTTTAATAATAAACTGAGCCATAGCTCTGATTCTGCCCATAGGCAGAACATTCTGGCTTGATCATTGGAATAAATTATAGGAGTGGTTGAATGATTGAATTAAACTAATTTAAGTCGCTAACGGTTTTGATAACTTTGGGCAGATTCCAAGATTAATTTGAATTTGAATATATATTGGATTTAAATTCAAATATAAGTAATACATTATAAATTCGCTAAATGACCATGACAGCAAGAGTGACTTACCGTGTTTACTTTACCCAAATATCTCTGGAGGCCACTTTTGAAGCATATTATGAAAGAATATCATTTGAAAACGATTTGATTTTAATTTGATATTGAAATGTTTGGCTTATTTCTTATTATCAATTTTTGGTCTTGAAATTCACTTATGAAAAAATATCATTTGTAAACGATTTGATTTTAATTTGATATTGAAACGTTTGGCTTATTTCTTATTATCAATTTTTGGTCTTAAAATTCACTTCAAATAAATATTAAAAAGAGATTGCTTAACGTCATTACGACAAGTCAACCTAAATAACAAATCTGTAACAAATAATAATTTCAAAGTTAGAATACCGCTCCTGTCAGATTAAAAATATTCCAAATCTATTTTTCACGTGAATAATGGCCTTTTCATATGGCTAATTAATACTAAAAACATTCACTATCAATGATACACATATTAGTTTTTATAAACAGCAGGTCGTCATTCATTTCAATTATATTTAAGTAGCCCAAACCCGAAAAATATGCAACAGTTTAAGCACTCATTTTAGTAGTCCTGTTTAAATTAGTTTAAAAATAATGTGTTGTTACACAAGACAACGCGTCTCATGTTAATTTTATTGATATTATTCCTTGTGCTGTAATTGAATAGATTTTAAAAGCGTTATTTACACTGCTACATAACGCATAATGTCTGCTTCAGTAGTTATTATGACCAACATGTTGTTTTTGCCTAGCTTCGTTGTCTAGAGTTGGCTTGTTTATCCTGAATCTTATTATGAATAACATCGCCGTATGATATTTTTTATGAAAGTTGTAGTAGGTATCGTCTACTTAAATTTGAGTTACGTAACTTAAACCGCTAAGAATTAAGGTGTTATAAAAACCTTGACTTTGATTTATGTGGTAATATTTTTGAGTTATATGTTATATATTATCAGTTTACATAAATGCAATCATCAGTTTGGCGTTAACTATACTTATGTTAAATGCATATTTCATTGTGTGTTTGTGTTTGTAAAAGTGTATGTGTATGTGTTACCACGCGTCACGGATTGCATTATTCAAATGATATAAGTCCCTGTGTATTTAAGGCAAGTATGAAACAAGGTACAAATAAATATCGCGATAAAATACATACTCGAATGTTGTTACTTGTTTTGAAATACAGTCGAAAATGTTTCGATTATTTTAACTCAACTCTTTCGAAACGGAAAGGTGTGAATCAATAAAATATACCAATTCATTGAGAAAATAGTGGTATCGCGTGCTTATCGCTGCATCTCGGACGTGTTTTCGACCGCACGGTGATATTCCGGTCACGTTATGTTGTTTTGTAATTGTTGAAATATACCTTTGGAAAGTACGACCCAATTAGAATGTTCGTAAAATTTTGGTAAGACCTGATTTTGTTTGTATTTGTGTTTACAAAACCAGTCAATTCGTACAGAAATGTCTATACATAGTGATTTATTTTTATCCATCTGTCTGTAGGTAATAAAAGGTTTTCGACTTATTTGGCTTATATGTATACCTATCACATACCCCGGGTTTTTGGGGCAGAAATGATTTCGTGTGTTTATAACTTTGTTTATTGTAAAATAGTTACCAAACTATGAATAAAAAAAAGAAGTAAGATCCAAACGGGCTTAGAAATGTTCAAATAGTTTCTTTTTTTACAGTTTTTACCTATTTTTTGGCTAGTGTAACTAATTTCTGCCCCCAAAAATCCGGGGTATGCATCACATAATAGACATGTTTCACAGATTTTCTTGGATTTTGAAAGTACAGAAGGAGCATTAAAAAATAAACAAAAAAATATAAATTTGAATTTGTGTTGTTATGATCCGAACTATACACTACATTTACTACATTACTTTGAAATAGGCAGCCAGAAGCGGCATTAATCCAGCCAGACTGTAAGCTAATTCTAAAATCTCTCCTGTAATTATAACTAACTACTTAACTCGAAGCAATCACTTAAGCAAACCTGTTAAAAGGGAAAATTCAAACAAAACCATAACAAGGAAAAGGCCTTCGTATAGTGGTTCGGGCTTGCGTGACTGGGAGAACGTAAATAGTCCGTAGTTAGGGTAAATTATCTTAAAGGCATCATCGAGGCCATCGTAGTTCATCGATTTTGGTGTTAAAGTACACTAATTGCTCGTGTATAGTGTCTAAAATTTTATTGGAATAGGCTTTTAACAAATGCCAATCGTCAAGAATTGCTCTTTAAAATATTATGCATATATGATAATATGTTGAACTTATACATATGATGAACTTTGGTTGTTTTGAAAATAGATGTCATATACTTCAGAAAAAGTGACCAATCCCTCCGGTGTCCGAGGCCAGATTTGAACTGGCGTCTTCAGCTTTCGCGGCTGACGTCCTGACCACGAGACCACCCGGTCACGGCGGAACTTGACAAATTTTCTCATGTATATGCAATCTCTATCTCATGTATTTGCTTCAAGGTTTGGTTGTTTTGTTAGTATCTAATGACATTTAGTGAATTCATTTGACCACGGCCAATATTTCTAATATAATATTTTAAATAGGCATTAAGATTAAGTTGAAACTTGAATAAAGGGTCTAGCAGGCTAAGCTAACAAGAGTGGCCCCCGCGAGGGATTTGGTTGTAATTTGAGCTGCAGTAGTGGCAGGACCTAAGAACATTGTATGCGTAATATCAGCCTTCGATCTTCTTTTGTTTCAGACTTATTCACGAAAATGTCAAAAAATCAAGGTAATTTTAAAACTGTTATTTTAGCTAAACTAAGCAAGCGAGAGAAACCAAATAAATTCAGAATGAAGGAGCATAAAATGGGGTTCATAGTGCATATTTTTACAGACATTCATGTCTTTGAACTTGGATGAAAAAAAAAAAGTTTTTTTTTGCTTCATTTTTTTGCCGCTTTTCGCGGAGACACAACTATCAAAAAAAATACTTGATAAGCCACAATTGCCAACTACGTATACATTAAAAAACATTTTGAAAAATCATGGTGCGTCATGCCAAAAAAAAAACATTTACGAACGTATGTTTACTATTTCATATCATATCAATAGAGTAGTAGTGGCAAATCAGTCTGTAGTATTATATAGGTATAACATCCTCTTTCGATCCTTATGAAATAATTAATTGACATTGATCAATGACGTAAATACTGTTCTGTTTGCTCTACTGAGTTATTTGTTGATATGGAATGGTAATAAAAAATATTTTTTGTCAATGTGCCAATTCTTATTTGTACCCACTTTTTTCCTTATTTTCATAAAATAAAAAAATAGAAGAAAAAAATACATTTAGAATAATACCTACAGCAAAGTAGCATAGCATGTCCATTTCATTTGCAGCTGACGACAAAATCAAAAAACTTACAATTTGTACTTTACGATTTCTTCTACAGATATAGTGTGATTAAGCTAAGTCTGCATACGTTAATCACGACCTAATGTGTCCATCAACTCTCTTTCTTTGGTGTGACAACTACAGACTTACCTTAGAAGGGCTCTACACATTTGCCACTACACTTTAGTAAACATACGTTGGTAAATGTTCTTTTTTGACATGACGCACCATGATTTTTCAAAATGTTTTTAAATGTATACATAGTTGACAATTGTGGCTTATCAAGTAATTTTTTTGATAGTTGTGTCTCCGCGAAAAGTGACAAAAAAATGAAGCGAAAAAAAAACTATTTTTTTTCATCCAAGTTCAAGGATATAAATGTCTGTAAAAATATGCATTATGAACCCCATTTTATGCTCCTTAATTCTGAATTTATTTGGTGACTCTCGCTTGCTTGGTTTAGCTAAAATAACAGTTTAAAAATTACCTTCATTTTTTGACATTTTAGTGAATAAGTCTGAAACAAAAGAAGATCGAAGGCTGATATTATGCATACAGTGTTCTTAGGTCCTGCCACTACTGCACCTGAAAATACAACCAAATCCCTTGCGGGGGCCACTCTTGTTAGCTTAGCCTGCTAGACCCTTTAGTGAAAACCTTTGAAGTCAGAAACGGACGAATAAAATACCCAACTGTGAATAAATATCAAGGTAAAGTTGTTTTAGTCTGTACGAGTAAATTGCCATTTGTGTGGTTAACTACCGAAGTTTTGAAAATACAAATAGAGTTCTATAACGGTCGGTTAAATTATATTAAAACATGCAAAACTATCTTTTATACACATCGTGTAACAACAACTAATGGAACATAAAACAGTTTGTTCAGATCTGAGATCAGTTCTTTAGTAATTAACGTGCTTAGAAAACAAAATAAAAACATATACGATGCTAATAGGAAGAACAACTGTACGGTAAGTTTACAATTTACGCATAATGACTGAGTGAAATTAATAATAGCATGTATAGGTAATTATTAGGTACTGAATGTTTTCCGCACGAAATATCAACACTTATAAAAACATCATCGGCCCCTGAGGTATTCAGCAGCTGGTGTTTTACATTATCTCATTATAAAAATCTACTGTTTTCCGTGTATTCTGTTCGTACTTTCAGAAAAATTGGCTTTTGAATTGTTACTACTAATGACCTTCAAGCGATTTCGTCTATTTGAAAATGCTTAATTTATAATTTTATTTTTACAGTCTGCTTAAGATTATCAATGCTTTAAAATTGATGGATGGATGTTTGGAATTATACGACTGAAATCGATAGTATATTCAAAAAAATAAAATGGGTCGCAAATGGCCATAGCGGCTACGTACATAGTAATTTTAGTTGTAACCCTATTAGTAGAAGTCTCAAGCTGACAGCAATCCGTCAAATAAATTAATGACATTACTAAAATCGATCGTGAGTAAGTTAACTACGTTAGTATTCATTAATCTTCGAGAAGTAAATAGTAATTAAATTGATGTTCAATCAAGGTTTTAGATTGCAATCAATTGATTGTTAACGATTCAGCCTTAGCTATTATGCGTATTTTAATAAAGTGAATGAAAAAAAATAGGCCCAAATTAGGGGTAACTATATTGTAGATTTAAAAAAAATACGACGGACGTACGTCGTCAATTACAAATAATAAACAAATGAAGCAGCTAATATTACACAAAGATGATCTTCGATAAATTTTCTATTGTCACTCCATTATCAATCAAACAAAAGTTCGTATCCATATTTATAATTAGTAGTGGTGTAATGTGTACCAGTTTTTGTGCATCGGCGTCGTCCGCGTTGGCGTTGAGTCTACCAGGTGATGCCAGCGAAGGGTGCCTTGACATCAATACGTGGCCCATTATGTTATATGTAAGCCATTAACAAGCGATAGTGACAGCCGAAAAATACGAGATGAGTTGAGTGCTGCTTGAATTTCTTGTTACTGATTCGGTGTTTAGTTGAATTTTCTATCTTTTTACCATTCACTGAAACTTGTTGATAATTTTATAAATGTCAATGCAATGATTCATAAGCCAAACCAATAGTTATTCAAGAGAAAATGCTATTGAACCCGCGGTGCGGATATTTGTATCCATCGCAGGCGCCAAAAAGGTTAAAAGGATAGTTAAATGATTTAAAATATATAATTAAGATTTAGAAAATTCAACTTATATACTAAAATTTTTATTTAGATTAATCCTGGTCACGGCACCGCATATGATAAATATGTCCAAAGTAATAATATACGAAATATATACCTACTACTTTTTTTTGCAAAAGGGATATCATAAACCTAACAGAGTGGGTTTATATAACATTATAACTTGTGCATGGAAGTAACTTTTCTTTTCGTTGTTCTGATTACGAATATCATAAGAAAATTGCAAAACTAAATTGAAAATTGCTAGACTGAATAAATAGTTGTTTAAAATTTACTTTTACAAGTAGGTATCGCATTTCAAATGTCTGGGTTGGAATAAGATATCCATTTTGTATCGACTGCACCATTATTAAAATTAAACAGTGACCTTTAATAAAAGAGTATCAAGTTCTACATCCACTAAGGCTTTTTCCAAATTGGTTTTCGTGGTTAGTACCTATTACGTAAATTCAACTCAATTGATTGATTTAGGAAAACAGTCATGTCACGTATGTTTACGATACGCGTCCTCACTCAAGGCAAAGTGTGTCAATCAACGGTTACAAACACACAAAAGGAAACTACCCGTACTTGTTTGTTAGTTTTGGCTGTATTTTCATAAAGATATCCTTCATTATGAGAAATTCATTACATATTTATTCTATCCAGACTCAAAACTTTTGACGTCTAGTATTCATAATGGTCCCAAAAGTTACTATATTCCTAATATGTGGTACCTACTTATCTAGGTACGCGCAAGCATTTACTACTTAGGGAAATATATAATTATGTATAACGTCCTTTAACATTGTACATTCATTACTTAGTGGAGTTAGTGGTAATCTAGTGATGCGGTCAGAAACCGAACAACCTAAAAAAAGTATGGACTAGACTATTATGGCACTTCAGTCCTTTGTGCCAATTTCTAAAATTTTGGACATTATCCAAAAACGAATCGACAAAAAAATCTACGGCTGCTCACAAAATTTCAAGGTTAAGAAATGCGCCCTATAGAAGAGAACAGCCTGACATAGGAGAATAGTTTTGTCCAAGCTAAAACGGAGACCTTCGCTATTGCTCGATTATGTAGTTTAGTTAATAAGCATTGTACCGTGTTACGTCTGTTGTCAAAGACAATGGTGAGGCACTAATTTAGGCTAACCTTTGTCCATTCCGTTCCGAGGCTGTTTTTATCTTGAGTTTTAGGAAGTGGACGTGGGAATTACTGGACCGTTGTTGTGTAGAGGTCGCCAGTTTGGCAGTGAATCGGAAGAGTGCCTTCTTTTTACGTACATTTGATAGCCTTGGAATAAAACAGAAAAACGGCATTATATCAACGCCTTTGTGGCATTGAAGGAATGTTACTTGTCGTATGATTTATGTGCAATAGCTGACGGGTTTGCTATTTGTATAGATAAGTATGAACATAAAACAATTATAACAATAATTATTGTAATGTCAGATATTTTCTTTTTTCTTCATTTAGTTTTCATAGTTTAAGCTTTAGGCTATTTAAATTTTTCTTTGACTTATGACAATATTCCTTAATGTTATCTAAACGTGTATGAAGAGATGTTTTAAAGACAGCAACGTTTCGTGTTTTAATTGCAAATTTATATAGGTACCACTTATTTCTATTCTCTATATATTTAGATTTTACGTATTAATTAATTTCTGATCCAGCATACTATAGAAACGACTATAAATAAATACTTTCAAATTAGTATATCATAATTATAATCGTCAATAGGTACAATACATGTTTGAGTAACGTACCATTTTTTTTACAGAAAAAACACATACTCATTATTTAATGATTTTCTTATAATTTAAATCATATTTTACACACAACTAGATGTTGGTTTTCAGTTTCCAACAGCGAGAGTTAATTAAAGTTTCTCGCCATGGCTAAAATTCGTGGTCGGTTGAAATAATTGCGAAATATACGCGATAAGAGTTTAATAACCGTTTTACGGCACCTGCTCGGCGGAAACCGATAACCGAGTGAAAACTTTAGGTAAACTAAAAAATATTCATTCAAATTCATATAACCAATTTTTAGTAAAAAAAGCATTGCCCACCATAAAAAAACTACTAATTATAAAGATGTTTAATTTTTTTTATGGTTAAGGAAATTGTCATACATTAACCGATTGTAGTAGTAACTAGTACTATAATAGTGTACACAATGAGTGTCAGGATATAATTTTGCAGGCATTGATCACATTTGGCATTATTAGTAAACATTAATTTTTCCGAACCTAACTTATATTTAGAAACTTAGTCACCGTCACCATACATAGGTATCACATGCAAATGTTAGAAGTTGAGTGGCCGGTTTTTATTATAATTTATTTTATTTTAAATTATAATTTATTTTATTAATACGCAATTTTTTCTTGTTGTGTTTCACTATTACATATTATTCCTACTATTAAATAATAAATCGTCAAATTAATTCAATAATACTTTGTTAAAGCTATAAAAATAGATGTTGCCGGTAGATGCAGCGCGTACTATTCTACGGTCGTGTTGAATGGACGCTGTCCGAACTGCTGCCAACTCGCTTATCACCGTGTGTCTGATTTAGATGCCATCTGTAGGTCATGATCATGCCCATCAACAACCAAACACACCTGTCCTAACACTTTGATTTGGTACTCTGCCTTTTTAATTTATTAAGACATTCGTAAATAAACTTGGAAGGAAATATCAAAGTACCTAGTATAGTTAATGTAATGTGGGATGACTCGACCTTGTTTTAAGTGTACTACTTACGCGCTTAATGTGACTATTCCGTTTAACTATAGTATCCCACGGCAACATTAGCATGACAATAAGAGATGCGCAGCCGGCTAGCACAGCCTTGGCTTTCATAGCGTTATCGCATTAGCCATTCCGTACACGTGTCCGTGAAATCTCCCTGAACCACGTGAGATCGCACTAACGTAAACTTCCGAACGTAAGCGCAGCGTAAACGCAAACAGATGCGGCCTTGAACGGACACCGCTCGAAATACGCGCCGCGTGGAAATAGCCGTATGAAAATACTTGCACGTGACGTTACGTACCTCGCGTACTGCTGCGTGGAGAAAATCGATGTGCTTACTCGGCGACCCGCGGCCGACTGAGCCACTGTGTCAGGAGTTCGCCCCGCCCGAGCCTGCCCGCTCTATCACAGAGTCGATATACAAAAATATTTACACATTTATCGCACTTCAACAAAAATACTGGACACTTTGAAAAAATTAAATTGATAATAGGTTGCGTGTTTATCGTGTAGCGCTATGTTGTTAGGAGCGGCGCGTGCGTTCAGACCGGAGTGGGGCGGCGGACTGGTCCGGTACCGGCTCGCAGGCAGCTCGGCGCTGCCTCCCCGTGCCCCCGCGCGCCGCGCCCCCCGCCCTGTGACGTCGGCTTCAGCCCGCGCGGTGGAAATTAGCAGCTTCCTGAGCGAGGGTCGCAGATGTAGGTCACGGGGACTAGGCCTGCACTTGCCCACTCTACCGTGCTGTTACACTTGACAAGTTTAAGGACATAGCATTACGATTACGGCGTCTTTGGGACCTATTGACCTGAAACGTTGGTGAACAATAGACATTCAATTGGGATGAGCCATTGATATGCGGCGGACATTCCCATTGTTTTGGGGGTGAGGTTGCGCGTAGCAGAAACCTTTGGTCGTAGCCACCCCGGCGTAGCGCTACGAGATACGTACGGGAAAGCTACGGCTCACCTTCATGCTAACATTGCGTTAGTCAAATACGCTTTACGAATTACAATTTTCTTATTTCAATAAGATTTCTAAAGTTTGGGATTGGAAAAGTTTTACAAGTCTATTTTTTATTTAATTTATATTTAATCTTCGTTAAATACGTAAGTGCCCATGCTCAAGTTTCTACTTATATTGACTTTCAAACCTAAAATATATATTCTGCCATACTTGTCTCCTTACATGTGATTTGCATGACCAAACACCATTATCTACTCGTAATTTGCGATTATCTACACTACGACGTTTCTGCAATTACTTGTGTACAATTAATAAACATTCTTCTCTAATAACACGTCATATACGTAAGGACACTTAGTACAGAGTGTTATGGCGACGTCTAAAAACGTTTAACCCAATTGCGGCGAGGCTTTTAGCCGAATCAACTTTATATTTTCTGCACAATTTTCCTTATTCTCTGAGTATTTTTTTATGAGAATTTTAGACGAAGACCTATCGAAATGTTTATTGTTATAATAAACTGAAGCGATTCTCGGTAAAAAAAGGGGAAATTGCCAACTCTGGCAAAAAATAATTTAATTTCACTTAACTTGTTCCAATTTAATTATATCTTGCTAATTCAGTGCCAGCAGAATGCCAGTCAAGTGGCACTTAGATTGAGAAGCAAGTTAGCTTTAATATATATTTCGAGACGAAAAGATAGCTTAACTTAGTCAAGAATGCCCATAGAGTGCCTTGAAATTTACTAGGTAGTATAGCATAGAGGAAAAAGTTTAACGCGAGAATGACATTATTTCGCGAGGCGTAATGAAATGAGGCCTGTTGGTTTCATCCGCTCATAGGTTATATATATTTTTTTTATACCACGACGGTGGCAAACAAGCATACGGCCCGCCTGATGGTGAGCAGCTACCGTAGCCTATGGACGCCTGCAACACCAGAGGTGTTACATGCGCGTTGCCGACTCTTTACAAAAAGGAGGATTAACTGTGTTGACGGCTAAAGGAACAAGAGGGTCCCTGAGCGTCAACACACTGGGTCCTCTTTGAGCTCTTGGGCAACCTTATTCACCAGCAGGAACACAACACTTATGAGTAGGGTCTATTGCTATTTGGCTGTTGTTTTCTGAGTATAACCTAAATATCAACAGTATAACTCATTGTATATCGCAAGTTCAATCTGCGACGCGGTAACCTACTTACAGCCCCAGGTAGACCTTGGTCCCGGGAGAATTAGGAAAATTCGAGCTCCTGTGTATTGAAAATGAAAAAAAAAATTTTATTGGTTTTTGTAAAATAACTACATAACATTGGGATCTCCTTTTAAGCAAAGAATATGGTTGTCAAAAGAGCCCGCTATTTCATGAAATCATGGGCATGAACCAATACAAATTACATAGGCTTATAACCAGTTTTATTAAGAAATATCACTTGCAAGTTTTTGAACGCTTCGGAAGAAATCGTTCAGTTGCATTATATAGTGCAAGCCCATTTTTATCCAATTTATGGGAAGTAAGTGGATTGGTAAAACAACGTTTCATAAACGTGACTTTTTTCCTTTTCCAAAGGAGCAAAACATAGGATTTAAACAAAAATACTATGCACTTCTGCTTAATGTAAAGGAGATCGTCAATTCTGGGCTACCTGATATAAACCGTATACAGTTTGTACTGCAATGTAAAATAAATACTCATTTTATTACTAAAGTAGACAAAATATTGCAAAAAAATTAAACGGGAATTAGAAATACTAAATAAATAAACATTATGTTGATTTTTCCGCGATTAAAATACAGCAAGACAAGTTGTTAACGTCCTTATGGGATTGACATAAAGTTTAACTTTACCCTGGCCTGAAACGGGATTGTTTTTTCGTTTGACACTGTCAGTGTATACCGTTACATAATCTGCGTTTTGATACTGTTCGGTAAGTTAGATCATTGTTATATTAAAATAGTATCTAAGCCTACGAATACGGAAGTTTAAATTAGAAATCGACTGTATTGAAACGCCTAAAGATTGAAAATGCGTATTTTTGCATTTTTGATCGGAGTTTGAATATTAAAAGTGGGTTTCATAATAGCATAATATCATGCTCCTTCGATAACGAAATGCATCTTTTTTTCAATTTTGTAATGTTAGATACTAGTGCTATCGCACTTAACGGTGGTAAACCTTATCCCTTCGCAATAGGTGTTAGGAATGTTCAGTTAATAGTATCAACGATGGTTTGACAGCAGTCTTTGTTTACCGAAATACAGGAACTATAAATACGATCAAAAAATGACTTTTTATTATTTCATCATGATTCCCGTTTTGTTTTCTAGTCTGCTTTTGTACATTATCTTTAAATAATCGGTACTTTTTTACATTAATATATAAATCATAGGCAAGCACGCTTTCAAATATTGTCCTTGTCAGATTCAAGTTTTAAATGCATGATTTTTCAATTTTCCCATTAGATTTCGCAATAGTTTTACCACCATCCTGATCTAGAAATTATGGCGATTCTTTAAAAGAGGGAACCATTCCTAAACGGTCCTAAATAATCTGGGCCAGATCACCTAACAAAAATTGACGATCTCCTTTGTGGACAAATGTAATTAATTGGAGACTCTCTATCAATTTTAGTTGAATTTAAAGTAAGACTTTAATATCGTATTTATATGTGATATCAATTGTCATTATCTTCTTATAAATAATTGACATTCGAACTAGAGAACCTAAACAATAATTTCAACAAAAGATCGGTTCTACAGATACTAGGTACTACTAGGTACTAATTACAACTAAAATTACCAGTAAAGAAAATGAGTAAATCAAAAAATAGAGAACTCAGAAAAGAGAGGTTTGGGGATTGGTTCATAGAGACGTGGATAGATCTTACCAGGATTTGAACCCGGGCCGTATTCTAATTTTAAAATACATTAACAATACATTAAAAATACAATCTATCTCAAACATAACTCCAACACACAACAAATAATCAACCAATATTGAAGTTGTATTGGACTTGCATCGGAATAATTTTCAAGCAAATTCTGATTCAAACGTTTAGGCGCTAGCTATATTGTGTAAATGCATGGGAATTATATTGAAGTTTTGTCGTGTCAATACGTGTTTTAAACTTAGAATACGGCCCCAGGACATACGCTCCGTAGGCAGAAATACTACCAACTATGTAAGAGGTTGTTAAAACAATCAACGTAACATCAACCAAATTACTATTACAACTTCAAGGATACAAAATAATCAATTCAATAACCCTTCCCCGGCCTACTTACCCTGCTCAAAACGTCCGTGGAGCAGACGTGTTTGATAAATGACCGTTCAATGAGATTCAGGTATTTTTACCCCTTCAAGGGTTTTATACAAAATGAAAGTGTTGTATTTTGGTTGGGATAATTTAAGGAATTTCCTTTTATGCAATTTAGAAGATGACTCGACATAAAAGCATAAATTGTATGATTAAACATTCGAGTATGTGTGCTGTCTATACGTACGTACTGGCATACTAAGATAAGGGCATCCATTCGAAAAGTATAATTTGTCATAGTTTGATTTGAATTTGATATTACACATAATTGGACCTATTAAAAGTGACGTTTATCCAACATCCAGCCAAAAACACGAGGTGCTATGCATCTGGCGCAGACGTGCATAAGACTATGATAACCAGATCATTACAAATCTATTGTTCGTATTTGTCCGACTCAACTAAAGTATTTTTTAATCTTGGTGACCGACATAACTAAATACAACTGTAATATGATTTAGTCTGGTACAAACATTGGATTAATATTGGGCTGGTTATTACACATAATAAGTATTTATATCAACTTTGTACATATATAAAATTTGTACATTGACTACAATTATATCAGACGTCAAAACAAACTTATTCTCAGTGGACATTTTTCACTAGAGTATTAGTCTCGTAAACTTTGCAAAGACGAATTCACCATTCGGTGTGCATTCGACCGTGTGTTAGTTAGGTTTTTAATTTAAAAGTTGAACAGTGACGGGAGCAAGCACCGGGTTACGGTAATTCTTTCTCGGACTTTATTGAACTCTGTTATTATTTTCGTCAATTTCAAAACTTCTGGCGTCTGTTTTCTAGCTTTTGTTTTGACTAGTTTTATCTCTGTTTACGCGTTTCGTACCTTGTCTAGGTAAAAATGAAGAATGTTTTTGTTTTGTTTTATTTTTATTACCCACCGTATTTTAGCTTACTATGTTAAATATTGAATTTATAAGTATTGTTTTGATAAGTCTCTCAAAAATAACAAGATTTCCTTGACGCAATATTTCCTGATATTTTCGGAAGATAATCAAAATTGGATTTAGGTGACATTGAAAAATACGTAAAATTTTCTTATGTTATGCTTACCAAGATTACGTTAACCATATTTCACGGCCGCAGATTTATCCGAGTTTGACAAGACTCTACTTTTATCTTGATTTATGAAGGCAGTGCGCAATCTGAATCAAGGCAAGTGTATTACCAAATATAATTTCGATGTGGGTACAAGTTACTTGTTCGTGTTCATTTCTGCATATTACTTAGTTTTAAAAAACCCGTAGGTTATTTACTTTAGAACTTACTCATGGTATAATTATACGTTATAATCCTGCACGCTCTGTCTATTATTCTTTACGATTAGATTTAATAAAATATCCATTCGAAAGCAGAAATTGCGCTAAACAAGCGTTTCCTTACGGTTAGTTTAACGACAATTTCTCATTTTTCCAACCTTATGGAGCAAATAAAATCATGGTAATCGTACCGAATGTAACAATATCAAGCGAGTAAATGCCGATGCCGGTGGCCCATAATTACGGGCCCGTTAGTTTTAGATCCAGACCTAAGAATATGCACATAGCAAGTAAATAAATATATAGGTAGAGATGCACGCAAAACGCATTACTGAATTGAAAAGTTTGATTCATATCTTTCGCTCGCGAAAATATGTATCACTCTTTTCGCTCATTTCGCTCAGTAGACCTGTTCGCATATTCGCACCGTCTCACTCGTTTGACTCGGCTGGCACATTCGAATTATGAGAGGGAAAGAGCGAGCAAGTACAACTGTAAACACTGAGATTGAGATAGATGAGTTACTGAGCGAGTTAAATCTTCAGTGAATTGAAGAGTGAGTGATTTGAATCAAAATATATAAGTTCATTTAAATCACTCACTCGTGAACGACCCATGTCTATATAGTCATTTTAAAGCCAGTATCACAACATCACAATTTATTCAATGCGTAAATGATAAAATAATTAACGCGTTTTAGAAAATCTGGTTAAAACTTTACATTAAAAAATGACTTATACACGTTATTTAAATACATGTGTAATTCTAAACATACACCTGTAATTGTCAATCAATGAATTTGTTTTCAACCACATTTTTTATATTTTGTTACGATTTTTTTAATGATTATTTTTTCTTGGTAAATGTCCACACAGTTGTAATTAATCGTCACGTACTTTTTGACCATTTCGAAAGTTATATCTTCAAATTATTACTCGGACAATGCGTGTTACAAAATACCTGTTCAAATAACGTAAACACCTTTACATAAAAATGTCCTAATATTTCGAAACCGTGAAACGAGTTTTCAGAACTTTTTTGAAATTCAGAACTTCGTCTGTTATTTTATTGAATTTTTTAATTTTTTTACTTCCATTCTGGTCATATGGAATTGATACGGACCCTATTTACATTTGATATAAATGCTAATGAGTTAGCTAAAGCCTCCTGCGGTCTGGAATCGTTTTTATTTCACCATATTTTTTCTGAATTTTTATTTGGGTCGGACGCTTCAATGTTAAAGATTTATGATTTCTGTGTGCGGTTAAATAAATATCTGTATTTGAAAGCTATATTTGAAATTTATTACAACTTCAATGGCGGTTAAGTCCTGTTGGGGATAATTTATGTATTTCACAAGAAAGGAGGGCAGGAAATTTTATTCAAGCCGTCAGTTCTGAATTTTTTCTTTAAATCTATGTAAAATATGATTCATTTTTAGGGTTAGTTAGGTAACAGGAACTCTAGAGAAACTAGGGTCCAAGCACAGTTCTGCCCGTTGGATCTGTCTGGGGCGTATGCCGGACGGCCAGATCGGTCAATGTTTGTGTATGTATCCTATGCTATTCTCCTTGTCCGTTCGTAAAATAGAAATCATGATCAGGAATTTTAATGTTACACGTAACTTTTTTTTCGTACTACGAGTAACTAAAACTAGGGTATGCTAAGACAACTTGAAAACTTAAGTAATTAAAAGCGTACCTATAGTTCTACCACAGACATGAATCACCGTTAAAATAGAATTTGAATTTAGACCGTTAATTACGTAAGTTCATTAATTTCCTCAACATCGAAGATTAATAGCCCGAATTAGACCAGTTAAGCAAACGAATCTCTTCAGAAACTTCTCAAAGTTATATCAAGAGAACTGACGCAATTACGCTTCACGATGGCTGGCGAGTGTTTATTTTATTGTATTTTAAGTAATGCTTACCATGAGCTAAGACTCGTTTTATTCTTCAATTTAGGAATATTACAATGCACCTATGAAGGATAGAATAAAAACTACCAACGGCTCTAACGCTACAGTTATGACCCTAGAAAAATAATGACCGCCAAAAAAGTTCGCGGGGCTTATTTTTCCAAAACAAAACAACACCAAATTTCAAAAACTTGATAATGCGTAGTTTTACCAGAAAACATATCAAAACCGTTTAAGAGATAGACCCTGCGTGGAAACATGAGAAATGCTGTAAAATATTAGGGGAGTGATAATTCCATGACTAAATCGAATCTTATGATTTTTTTAAACAAGATTCGATCATTACTTACATGATTTTTTTGATCGATTCAGTTTGTCGAAAATTTTAAATGGAGAAGATGTGGGGTTAATAATCCACTAGCATAATTAAGAAGAACAAGTATTTGTACAGTGAGATTCAAAATTGCATAGACACATTATGACTTAATTAATTCAAAAATTATCCATGTAATTTTGAATCTGGCTGTACATGCATTCTTCATAATATATAAGCCGCAGTTGAATAATGGTCCTAAATAAATTGAAACGTCCGCGTTCGATGGATGCATCAGCGTGTGGGTTCGAGGACCTGTGACCTGACACATTACCGTTTTGTGTGTTTGATAATAAATTTTATTAGATATTTACAAGATATACGGTAAAGGAGAAAATTGTATGAAATCCTGCACAGACTATTTATCTCTAGGAATTCAAAAGTGTACTCTACGCTATTTATTATATTTTGACACTTATATTATTGGACTCAAACATAAAAAAATTACATTGACGTATCGCCGACCCGACGCAACGCCATTTTGGTTTACGTATTCGTACTTTACTCGTATAGTGATCGGATGTATTCAGTGCGTTTTCTCTCATTATTGTTGACGTTATTTGTTACGTTTGTTGATTTTAGTTATTATTTTGTTAATTTTGTTGCGTTATATTTAGTTAGGTTTACTGAAGAAACTTTACCCACTTTGGATGTCTTTAGCTCAGGTAGAATTATAGCCCTATTTATCTGTAGCTTCTTATACCAACCTTTCTTAATCTTCCATTAATCTAATTTATGATCATAGGTAACATAGAATCTTAAATTACAATCTGAGAAGTGATGTTACATTCTTTGCTTGATATATGGTTGAGCAATGATGTCGATAAACCCTTTCTTGTAAGGTACTCTACATAGTTGCGTTTTTTCTTCATCTTCTACTATGACCGTATAACTTGCGTTACTACGTGTAATCGGCATAACCGAAAATAAATGAAACAGCCGTGTAAATAGGACTTAAATAGCTTGAAAGCTCATTTAGATAGAAAAACATGTTTTAGGTAATGTTCTCACATATTTATTGTTTTTTTTTTTACTTCTATGAACATGGCGACTTTTACCACGCTTTTACTTTTTTTTTGGATACGCGCTCGTATAAAGTTGCCCTTATACATAAATGTTAAAATGGGATTGGGCAGGACACCTTTGCCGTATGCCGGATGACTTGTAGGTTAAAATAGCCACCAAGTGAGTCCCACGAAATCGAACCCGAGGTCCCGGCAAAGCTCGACTTCCTGGATAACCTCGATGCCTTTGATAGAGACTCGTGGGAGATGAGTCAGGACAGGGATACGTGGAAGGCTAGGACGGAGGCCTTTTCCCAGTAGTGGGATACTCTAAGTTCATATGACTAAATAAATATACATATTATTTTAAATCGTAACTGCGAAACTTAGTTATGTAGTTGTGTTAATGGGTTTCATTTGACAATTTGGACATAATTAAATAGTTACCTACTTATCTGGCCGATAACCTAAGGGATAGTTGAGGTTAAGTAGCCCAGTAAATATTTATTTATATTTATTAAAAATAAATTTGATCATGCCGGCCGTAAAGTTAGTAGTATTGTGTATGTTGTTAGTGTGCGGGCAGCCTTATACCTATCACTCCGAGTGATTTCCCAAATATCAAATATCAGTGATTTCTATTTTATTGGCATAAGATGAAGGCTTCTCTACTATCAGGCCGATAAGTACCTAAATTAGCCCTATAATACGAACATACTTTGTTTTACTAAGGATGTTACGCCATTTATAGCCAATCTAAAATTCAGAAAATAAGTTTTAGTAGTACACAGATCTTAAGATGTAAGATCTTGAAATAAATATGCGAACACTGGACAACACTTAGATAAAATGTAGGTAATTTACTTATGAGGTAGGGGTTCAATTTTTCTATTCATGCATAATCAAACATTTACTTAACACACTTTCTAATACGCGGAGGATTTAACCTATGACAAGTTTTTAACGATACAAAGTGGCGACTTAAAATAATCAGATCATTTTACATAAAATCGATAAGTTCCAATCTTCGGACGTAGTTTGATAGTCTGATCCTCCTAGATACGCTTAACCTCGATATTAAGTCAAGTAATATACTAGAACTAGGTCACCCAGCCGGCATTTATTTACTACACGTATCTTAATTTCATGTAAATTAATCAACTATGGGACAAGGACCGTATAATTCATGGACTAACATTGTCTACAAAAAATCGCGTTCCTACTTCCTACAAGATTTTAGCTATACGTTTGTCTTCGAGTTTAAATGCCGCAGCGACATGGTGACATATTCTAATTTTAACATACATAAACAAAGCATTAAAAACACAATCTATGTCAAACCATAAAGTGTGGTCATACATAACTTCAACACACAACAAATAATCAACCAATATTGAAGTTGTATTGGAGTTGCATAGGAATACTATACGCGCGATAGGTGACGTCAATGGTTTACCTTAATTCTGATACGTAATTTTATATAGATATTCAATTATTCAGTCAAGGTATAATAAGGTCCTTTTGGAGTGGGATGAAACAGTAATCTCCTATAAGGAACGCGCTGCTTGAGCCATTTGTATGCTAACCATATTATACTGAGACACGCTATAGCTCCCTCTTTTTCTATTGTTAGGTGTTCAAATCGGTTTAATCAAGAGTATGGGGTATAATTGCGTATATTTTTGTATTAGAAGATATTTGATATTCATCAATTTCTTTTTGTTAATCGTCAACTTCTAAAATAACAGTCTCTTATTGAAAGAGCTATTTCAGAAAAGCCTAATTCCAGAAATTAAACATTTCTTGTAGGTATAAATAGCGTAAACGAAACAAACACATATTTTATAGGATATTTTGTGAGGTAGCTGTTTGTTATGAACAAGTTATCTTACTTTTAGATTTAAGACCAACCTTTCTCTAAAAGAGCTATGACGATCGTTATTACAATGAAATAAGTTTAAACGTCTTTATCATGTGACCAGCAATGAGACGTACTTATGTGGGTTTATAAAATTAAGATAAGTTTAATCTAATCTTTTTATTTTAATTTACGTTAACATTACGTAAGTAACGAATCTGAGTCAATTAAGAAAATATTTGATAAAGGTATAAAAATTGCGATCCATCAATCTCCGAATCAAGTAAGTCAATCCATTTTCAATTTATTGCCATAACTTACATATGTACCCACCTACACATAACCACATGTAAATTAATCGACACTCGGGAAAATCGTTAATCTTCGCCAGCTTCAACGCTGCTGAGCAATTTGTATGCTAACAAAATTATGCTATGACACGCTAAGGTAAATTTACGTCGCATTGTTTTCCTTCGGCAGTATGATTGAATAGTATCTTTTGAAGACGTATGTGCTCATTTTTTTTATGTATATGCTCGGAATAAATATTTATGTTTTCAATTATAACAGCAGTCGTATCATGACATTCATGACCTGAAGCTTCGCTTTTGCGTTTGAAAAAACATTTTAAAAATTAAGCTCATTGTATAAATATTGCGAACGAGATTTTTCAATATTATTACCTAGTTTACCTACCCTCCGAATTATACACAATGTTGAGAAGTAAAAATAAAAATGTTGAACAAAAAATAAATAAATAAGGTAATAAAAAGCCTATAACTTCCGCTGCACCTGTGTGTAATTGAACTTTTTATGAGCAAGTGTGATGAAAAATATGTTATTGATTAGTATCACATCATATTACCTGCCATACCGAAACCGCAAGACTACTTCAAACAGACTTAAACCAAGATTGGTAGTTTTTGCCAAGACCTTAACTCGGTTTCTATCATTCAACGCTCAGTAAAATCAAGTGAAGCGAGCTCAATGCACTCGAGGCCAGACAGGTGCATTTCCTTTTCTTAAATGAAGTTCCGTGATAAAAAGTTAGTATAAAAAAGTAAGGGCCTTTAGGGCCAGTAAAAAACTAAATAATCTCTGGGAATTTAATTTATTGAATCTGATTCAATTTGATACTATACAGACAAAATATTTTTTTTTCTGCAGGAAAATTACATCTGAGTTTATATGGTCAGTATTTTTTGCTATGAGCTAATACATTTTCATCTTCAATATTCGGAAATCTGTAAACAAATGCGTCATGTTTTATAAGTGAGAACCTGTAATTTGGGTTTGTAATTCTACTCTGGATTATTGTAATGTATTATGCTGTTGGTTTTCCATGTATGTAAAATAATAAAAAAAAAATAATATATATATTATTTTTTTAGTGCATATGTTTTTTATAATCGATTTATTTAAATTTTCATACAGTCATATAAGTTTATAGCATTGTGTTATGCAGTTGCGCTTTGTATATTTTTGCTATTCTTCTTTGTCTAATACCTTTACTTTTAAGTTACTTTAATAAAATAAAAAAATATACCGCCGTGGTAGGTACAGAGCGAAGCTACTTTGAAAACATTTAACTAACTGAATTAAAAATCCAATTTTGAGCGTCAAAAACTTATTTCGTGAAGCCGCTGGGTATAAATTAGTATTTTTTAAACAATGATTCAACGACATCATATTAAAGAAGTTAGGTAAATACCTAACTAAGTACCTGGTTAAAAGCATATTTTTAAAGTTTTTAATTGGATCTAGGTATTATGAGTAACGACCATCGTTTGAACTGTCAGCTTAAACAGTCACTGAGAACTTGGATGTACGACTTCATTTTTATAAACTGGTTATATGAGCTGTTCGTTAAAAATGTAAAGGTACATTTAATTGAAGACGCATTCTGACAAAATGGTATTTTATAGCATTATGGTGGTTATTTTGACATTTGTGTTTTGACATAAGATTATATTTAATTTAATATACGTTTAATGTGTATTTGTTTTTTTTTTCGTGTATTTTTTTATATAATTTTTGATTGAATTGAAGATTTTTAATTGAAATGAATTAAGTTTTAATCAAGTTTATACTATTGATTTAAGTATATAACGTACAGTCAACTGCAGACAAAAATACCCCCCCCCCCCTGCATACAAACTTTGTATGCAACGTGGGTCTTTTTCTCTGCAGCTGACCGTACAAATATTAATGTGATGAAACAAAATTAACTAGGCACATACAATACATTTCACGAGATGAGACGATTAAATGTTGCGTAGTTATTATTATCACTATCAGCTCCAGTTATTTTAATCTAACATGTGCGTGATAACGATAAACTCAGATAGCGATAAATTGAGATGCTGATAAAGAATGTCGCTGCAGCGCTGGAGTAAATGTATCTCGCAACTAGCCGGATGACCGGCTTAAGATTTCATTTAGCTAGTAGATTGGAACAGTGATGATTTTCTGATGAATATAAATTTATATTTATTGCTGCAATAAATATAAATTTGGCTTATAAGGTAAATGTCCCAATAAGAAAATCATCACTCTTCTAATCTACTGGCTAAATGAAATCTTAAGTGATTCAAAATAAAAGTTATACCAAGGTGTCAAATATCAGTCCTAGTGCTCAACACGCTAATACCCTATAGCTGACACTCTGCTTGCGAATGACTCTGTTTGAGATGACATTTAATAGGACAGTAACAAACACTCGAGCGTTTACCTTACTTAATTTACAGTTATGAAGTAAAAAAACAGGTCAACAAAAATTTCCGGTTTTTAAGGCCACCAAATTCAAATACCCAACTATAAAAACAAACAAATATAAAAAATAAGGAAAACACGATCACGACGCAATTCTTAATTAATCCTGTTGTGCGGTTAGCTCCAGCCTAATCAGAAAAACAAAGCAAACAAAGATCTAACCGAAATCTCTAAGGAAGTATTTTCCAGATAAGAAAAACAAGGAAATGCAACGACGTTTGGAGCCTTCGTTCGCGCTTCAATGGCATCCTTGATTGCTGGTAAATAACATCTTGATGCAGCGGCGGCAAACAGGCGTGTCACATTTGTGAAATATGACATCAATTTCATTTAAATATCAGAGAGTTTGTACAAAAGACACACAACACCCACAGTTGACAATTGGCCGTATTAAAACTTTAAAACATGTCAAGACACGATGCAACTCCAGTGCATTAACTATGCAATACAGTTATCGCTTAAACGTATGACTCAGAATTAGCTTGAATTTTTTTCCGATGCATCTCCAAGTTGATTATTTGTTTTGTTAGTTTGTGTTGGAAGTAAGTTGTGTTTTTAATCTATGATATATAATAATGACAGATGGGTTACGCACGCTCCAAAAGTGAAGCACTTAAAATGAGTGATTTCAAACAATTGTCGCTAGTCGCGCATCGGCCAGCGTGAGATGGGGACGTGCCAATGAGCTCCCGTCACCAGCGTGAGAAAGAGACAAACTGTAATTTTCTAACAATGAAAGTGACAAAGATGTAATGATTGTCAAAATAGATAAACATAACAGAATCGTTGCTAGGTTATTAAATAACCCTGGAAGTATTTTTTTTGCTCATTTTGTTAGAGCATAACCCATCCATAGTAAATATCATTGTTTTTAATGTATTGTTTATGTATTTTAAAGTTAGAACACCGCACAAAATCTATACGAAATAGAGTTGCTCCGAAATTCAGGCTAGGTTTTAGGTTATAGGTGCCACAGCGCCATCTGTTGAAATCGCCCAACAAATTGGAACTATGTCCTGCTGCGGTTGTGACGCAATAGATGGAACTAGTGCACAACAGAACAGAAACACAATTTTGTGTGAACATTATATACTGGTCTGAACCTCCGGAGCGGCATTCGAATTTAAAAATCCGATAGACCTATCTTTAAAACTATTTTTTTTTCCAAAATCTTAACAATGTACAGCTACCTACTTTCACCCTATTACCCATCCATCAGCTGTTTTTTCCCTAAATAGAAACATCTGAGAACGTCAGAAACACACGTGAAAACGTGCCATGTACCGTAACGACCGTTGTTTACAGCTTCTTATCGGCATTGCACAACGCCTGTTGATATTAACGCTGTTACAGTCTCTTACGTAACCGCCGTACCGTACTCTGGATGTTACTACAGTCATTGTTGCGTACGATTGGTTGTTTTTGAAAATACAAAATACAGATTAATTTTAGGGACCTTATATGTATTGAGTTTTTTGCATTATTTTCCTTGCAAATTTTTTAGGGTTCCGTATTCAACTAGGAACCCTTATAGTTTCGCCATGTCCGTCTGTCCCTTCCCGGCTTTGATTATTCGCGGTTACATGTGGAGAGTCACTCAATAGGTCTTTCAATAATTTTTAAGAAAAAAAAACCGACCTCCATGGGGGTAGCCGGTGAAGCATTATTGTAGATGGTGCACTTAGATTCCATACAATGAAATAACTTGCTTAACAAACGCAGCGGAGAGGACAAATCGCCAAACTTGAACTATGCGTCGTTGAAGAGTTCCGTTCTGATCATCATCAGCAGTTCCACTTCATCAAATGTCACTCTTTTGAATGAAAATGCTTGATTTGTTGATAAAAATACAAAAGTCACTTTATGTATGCCTTTAAGATTTGAGGAATTCCCTCGATTCCTCATGGAACTCATCATCAGAACTTGAGCTTGACGAAAATTGGTCCTGACAATCTAACTTGCTTAACAAACACAGCGAAGGGGACGAATCGCCAAACATGAACTATGCGTCGTTGAAGAGTTCCGTTCTGATCATCATCAGCAGTTCCACTTCATCAAATGTCACTCTTTTGAATGAAAATACTTGACTTGTTGATAAAAATACAAAAATCACTATGTGTAAGCCCTTAAGATTTGAGGAGTTCCCTCGATTCTTCATGGATCCCATCATCAGAACTTGAGCTTGACGAAAATTTGTCCTGACAATTAAACTTGCTAAACAAACACAGCGAAGAGGACAAATCGCCAAACGTGAACTATGCGTCGTTGAAGAGTTCCGTTCTGATCATCATCAGCAGTTCTACTTCATCAAATGTCACTGTTTTGAATGAAAATGATGGATTTGTTGATAAAAATATAAAAAGCACTATATGTATGCCTTTAAGATTTGAGGAGTTCCCTCGATTCCTCATGGATCCCATCATCAGAACTGCGTTTTGACAAAAACGGGACCAATCTGTATATATATACTTACAATCAAAAAAAGAATTTTCAAAATCGGTTCAGACATGACGGAGTTATGGAGTAACAAACATAAAAAAAAAAAACAAAAAAAAAAAAAGAAACACACGCCGAATTGAGAACCTCCTCTTTTCAAATCTTGAAGTCGGTTAAAAAGAATAAGGGTCTTCTAAAACATTTTTTGGACAAAACTATTACTTCGTAAATAATATAGCTCCGTAAAATATAAAGTGCGTCCCCCATTCTCGAAATTTTGAAATTTGGAAAAAATCTTGAAAGTGAGGCCTCACTTTCGTACTCAACTAGGAACCCTTATAGTTTCGCCATGTCCGTGTGTCCCTTCCCGGCTTTGATTATTCGCGGTTACATGTGGAGAGTCACTCAATAGGTCTTTCTAAAAGAATAAGGGTCTTCTAAAACATTTTTTGGACAAAACTATTACTTCCTAAATAATATAGCTCCGTAAAATAAAAAAGTGCGTCCCCCATTCTCGAATTTTTGAAATTTGGAAAAATTCTTGAAAGTGAGGCCTCACTTTCGTACTCAACTAGGAAGCCTTATAGTTTCGTCATGTCTGTCTGTCCGTCCGTCCGCGGCTTAGTTCAGTGATTGTTAGCGCTAGAAAGCTGAAATTTGGTATGAGTAACTATGTGCATGAATCACGCCGTCAAAGTGGTAGAATAAAAATTGAATTTATTTTTATTTTATTACGGTACCTACATCCCGTACCTACGAGTACACATGAAGTGGGGGAAGAATTTATTTCGCTTCAACCCGCTATCGTATGGGGTACCGTTCGATAGAATAGAATAGAGTTATTTAAAAACATTTGGATAGTTCAAGTTCAAGTTCATTTATTTGGCCAAGTAACAAAGTACGTTACATTTAGCAAGTCATAACATAATACATGCAATATCTATTGATACGATTATATAATAACATAAATAGACGTTAATAATTTATATGGTATACAAATATTTCATTAATATGAGAAAATCCTTTTGTTTAATTTTTTCTGTAAATTCATTAATTGAGTAAAATGGGTTACATTAGAACAATCTTTTAAATTTACTTTTAAATTCTAAATATTTTAAATTTCTGATGTGGGACGGTAGTAGGTTGTACAACGTGATTTTTAGAGAGATGCCTTGCTTAAATGTTTTGACTAGATTTGTATCAGGAACTATGAGCTTATCCTTATTGCGTGTGTTGTAATTATGAATGTCTTTCCTTGCTTTAAAATTATTTTTACTATTATGGATTTCTAATAAACTTAAATATATATAACGATACAACCGTCATAATTTGACCTTTAATAAAGTATTCTCCGACTGAAGTGCCTTTACGTCGACTGTATATGGTTCTAATAACATCTTTTTGGGATACAAGTATTCTTTTTATGCCAACAGCATTGCCCCAAGTAGAAAGTGCATAATTAAGATGAGCATGTACAAGCGCGAATAAGCCATAATAAGTGTTTTTCTGTCAATTAAGGGTCTCAATTTTAGGAGCGCGTAGTTACCAGAAGCTTTTTTTTTACAAATTTTGTCAGTGTGAAATGAGTGGGTTATTTTATTGTCAATGTGATATCCTAGAAATACTGTGTCAGTTGCCTTAATTAATCCTATGTCACAATTGTTCATAATGTCAATTTTATTTCTATAATAGTATATTAAAAGTGTACTCTTGTTAGTGTTCAACACAATTCCGTTAGCATTAAACCATTGTTCTAGCATCAACATGACACTACTTATTTTTTTCTCCAGTTTAGTTAGATTTGCATCTTTCAAGCCTACATGTGTATCGTCTGCAAATAGTGTAATCATAGCGTATTTTGGTATGCACTGGGGTAGATCATTCACATAAATTAGGAATAAAATAGGGCCCAAAATATACCCTTGGGGTATGCCAACATTAACGTTAATTTCCTGCGAACCCTGCGAATTTACATGTACTATTTGGCTTCTGTTATTGAGGTAGCTTTTAATAATATTGAGTTCTTGATCTTTAAATCCATAATATTGCAATTTAGATAGGAGTACATCATGGCGAATACAGTCAAACGCTTTTGACAGATCACAAAAAATACTTGAGCATTTCTGTGATCTGTCTAAGGCTGTAAGCACAAAATCGATAACTTTACGTAATACCATTCCAGTTGACTTACCCGTCTGAAAGCCAAATTGGTTCGCATTAAATAAGTTATTTTGCTCAAAATAGTTTGTTATTTTATTTTTAATAAAACGAATAGTTTCGTAAATAATAGCTCTAATCTAACTTTTGAACCGTGGGTCCAAAAATTTGGGAAAATTCTTGAAAGTGAAGCCTAATAAGTACTTTCAATGAAAACTAAATTGGATAAAATTGATTAAGCCGTTTTTAGGTTATCACAAAACAATAGTCATTTCATAGTAAAAGGGCGTAAGTGCCGCAATGTAATATAACCTATAGAAAATATCCTTTTGAGCGGATTTATTGTGACGTGCCGGCAACTACGGAATCCTACACGGAGCATGGCCCGACATGCTCTTCGCCGGTTTTAATTTTAATACATAAAATCAAAGATCTGCGTGAGCTCAGTAATGCTACCTACTTACAGTACCTACCACTGCCCGATATTTTGCATATATATCAATAAACCACGAAAATAACCATGTTCGCACCAAGTTATCTAGAAAAAATATATATGTATGCGCTTCAACGCTTGATAAAAGAAGCGATAAGCTGTATTGTTAACGATACCGATACACGAGAGCGATAGGGCATGCTAGCTTGTGCAATATAAATCTTTAGTATTAGCTGGCTCGTGGATGATTTAGGCTCAGATTTTAGATTGACTAGATCTAGATGCCTATAATTTATATTCACTAGATGGCCTTAGGTGATAAGTATGGGAGTATACGTTGTTAGACCTAAAACAAGAGCAAATATTTAAATATAATAATAATATATGTAGATTAGTTAATTTACAATCTTTAATGTAGTAACACTAGTAACTGACGATTCAAAAGTGCTTTTTGCTCGGCCTATTAGTGATTTTTACTTTGACTTTGAAATCTTAATATTAAATATCGTAACTTGTTAATTATTAAATTGTCTCATTTTTGATTCGTCTGATAACAGGGTTTACTAAACACATGAGTAACAATTATTTATTCAGAGCTCGTTATTTTCTTATTTAACAAAGCGCCTATACTTATTTATGTACGACAATGATCAGGTACACAACTTCGTACGTGAAAACTTGACAGCTTTTAGGCACAGTCCACAGAACATATTTTTTCAAATATTTCATTGTACAGTCTACAGTTCTTCAACAGCAGAGCGGTGGAGCTGTTTAAATGAAAATGGCACGACTTTATTGTTAAGAGAATAAGTGCGTTTATTGAACATCTGTGACATTGTCATATATCTCCTTATAGTTCAAAACATTCTTCTTGATATGCAAAAATAATGAGATCGCTATGTTGAGTATTTTTATCTATCTATACATATAATAAAGCTGAAGAGGGTCGAAAGTCTGTACATGGAAGATAATCGAAAAAAAGTTGGCTGGGGATACTTAGAATCGATAACAGAACACGTTCCAACAATTTTTAGAATTTTTGTCTGTTTATCTGTTTATCTGTTTGTCTGTTTATTTGACCGCGCATCACGTGAAAACGGCTGAACGGATTTTGATGAAATTTTGTATAGAGATAGGTTGAGTCCCGGGAAAGGATAATATATAGTTATAATCCCGAAAATCAACCCTGGTGGGGGTGAAAATGGGGTTGAAAGTTTGTACGGATAATTTTTAACCGCTGAAACGATTTAGATAGAAATGAGTATGGAGACAATTTGAGTCTCGAGATACGTCATAGGATAGTTTTTAAACCCTTGTGGGGGTGAAAAGGGGGTTGAAAGTTTGTATGGAGAATTTTTAATATAAATTAGTATGGAGATATTTGAGTCCCGAGAAACGACCAAATAGTTTTCATCCCGAAAATAAACCCTTGTGGGGGTGAAAAGGGGGTTAGAAGTTGGTTGGAAGTTGGTATCAGGATTATTTTACCGCTGAACTGATAAAGATGAAATTTGGTATAGAGATAGTATGGGTCTCAAGAAAGGACAAAGGATAGTTTTCAACCCGAAAATCAACTCTAAAGGGGTGAAAAGGGAGTGGGAAATTTGTATAGGGAATTATTAACCGCAGAATCGATTTAGATATAATTTGGTATGGAGATAATTTGAGCTCTGGAAAAGGAAATAAAATAGTTTTATCTCAGAAATTATCCCTTAAGCGGATGCAAAAGGGGTGAAAGTTAACATGGGGAAGAAACAACCAATAACCGCTGTACGTATTTAGATGAGATTTGGTATTGAAATAGTTTGTAATTTTTTGGTCAAGGTGTTCATATTTATAACAAGTTACCCGTCGATGGTTTAAATTTACCTTTACCCGCTCCTAAGAAATATTTGAAAATGTCATTAATGTCAAAGGGTTATTGCAGGTTCGAGGACTATAGGATATGACGGACAAAAATGCATGGCCCAAACCAGAAATTAGTACAAAATCATCTAACATTTATAGGACACCGTTTAGGTAGGAAAACATATCAAACGTTTTGTGAAGCAGTCAGATTAGGATTTATTTTTCTTTATAATAAAACAGTAGGTACATTATCTGTTATTTAAAAAAAAATCAAAAAATTCAAAAATTTCAAAAATTTCATTGATTTCAAAAAAATGCGCCCTTCTCCCCGACCGATGCTTCTGTGGTCCGAGTATTTTTTGGATGAAACTGATAGTTTCGTAAATATTAGATCTGAAAGTTCAAAAAAAGGTTTCTTCTCCATCTAACTTTTGAACCGTGGGCCCAAAAAAATAGAAAAATAATAAAGGCCTGATAAGTACTTTCAATAAAAAAACTATATTGAATAAAATCGATTCAGCCGTTTTTGAATTATCAGTCAAAAACGCATAGTGAAAGGAAGCGCCGGATAGTAAAATGACGTAAGCGCCGACAAATATCCCTTAATAAATGACGGACGGACCTTTTGAACGCATGTTTTGTAATCACCCCTTAATGATTTGACGGGAGGATCGATTTGGATGATATTTGCCGTGGACATGAACGTATAAATACAAAAGTGGTACTGTATCGTCCGATATATACCTACTACTCTATGTTGTTTATATCATGCCAAAAAAAATTATAAGGACAAAAAAAGGATTGATTTTTGAGTGTACTTTTATTTAGTAGTAATTGTAAAATATTTTATCAGGACTACTGTCCTCTAGCGTATCCATCTGTGAAAATGGGGTTGAAAGTTTGTATGGAGAATTTTTAACCGCTGAAACGATTTAGATAGAAATGAGTATGGAGATAATTTGAGTCTCGAGAAACGTCATAGGATAGTTTTTTAACCCTTATGGGGGTGAAAAGAGAGTTGGAAGTTGGTATGAGGAATTTTTTACCGCTGAACTGATTTAGATGAAAATTGGTATAGAGATAATATGGGTCTCGAGAAAGGACACAGGATAGTTTCATCTTCAAAAAAGCCCCCCCCCCCCCATCTTACTTTCGAACCGTAGGTCCAAAAAATTTGAAAAAAATAATGGAAGTGAAGCTTGAACGGTACTTTCAATAAAAACTATCTATACATATAATAAAGCTGAAGAGGGTCGAAAGTCTGTTCATGAAATATATTCGAAAAAAAGTTGGCTGGGGAACTTAGAATCGATAACAGAACACGTTCCAACAATTTTTAGAATTTTTGTCTGTTTATCTCGGAAATTATCCCTTAAGCGGATGCAAAAGGGGTGGAAGTTTACATGGGGAAGAAAAAAACAATAACCGCTGTACGTATTTAGATGAAATTTGGTATTGAAATAATTTGTAATTTTTTGGTCAAGGTGTTCATATTTATAACATGTTACCCGTCGATGCTTTAAATTTACCTTTACCCGGTCTTAAGAAATATTTGAAAATGTCATGAATGTCAAAGGGTTATTGCGGGTTCGAGGACTATATATGACGGACAAAGATGCATGGCCCAAACCAAAAAACTACTACAAAATCATCTAACATTTATAGGACAACGTTTATGTAGGAAAACATATCAAACGTTTTGTGAAGCAGTCAGATTAGGGTTTATTTTTCTTTATAATTAAACAATAGGTACATTATCTGTCTCTCAACTGTTTTGATATGTCTTCTTGAAGAACTACGCATTATTTTGTATCTTTAAGATCTAATAAATAATGTATTACTGTTTTGAAAAAAATAAGTCCCGTCGAGTTTCTTTTCGGTCATAATACTTCTTGGGCCAGAGTGGGTTATTAGAACTGGTGGTAGTTTTGTAACGAAGTTCCTTCTCGGACGGTTCGCGGATGGGGGGCTAGGCAAAAAAGAGTCACGTGACCGTCACGAAAATGCGTAAGGCACGAAAACGCGACACACATACGATTGAGAAACATGTAAAATGAAATGAAATAAAAAATATATAAATTAGAATAAAGTGAAGTGTAGTGAAAAGTGAAAGTGAGAAGTGACAAAGTGATAAAAGTGAAAAAAGTTGAGAACCTAAAAGTAAAAAAAAGTCAAAAATGTCGAAAATGTCAAAAATGACTAAATTTCAAAATTTCAAAAATTTCAAAAACTTCAAAAATTTCCAAAATTTCCAAAATATCCAAAATTTCCAAAATTTCCAAAATTTCCAAAATTTCCGAAATTTCCAAAATTACCAAAGTTACCAAAATTTAAAAAAAAAAAACAAAAAAAGTAAAATCACAAAATTTACGAAAAAGTCAAAAATAAAATAAAATTAAAGAACATAACTTTGTTCCAATCGAGTGTTCCACGACACTCACGTATTTTTAGGGTTCCGTAGCCAAATGGCAAAAAACGGAACCCTTATGGATTCGTCATGTCTGTCTGTCTGTCTGTCCGTCCGTATGTCACAGGCAGTTTACTCGGAAACTATACGATGTATCTGAATAAAATTTACACATAAGGTGCATTTTGTATGCAGCTACTTATTTATGTGGTTAAATTTGAAAAAAAAAAATATTTTTAGGGGGGCGCTCCATACAGGTAACTAAAAAAAAAAAGTTTAACCAAATATCAACATGTGACACATCAAAATAACATTCAAGTTTCTTTGACTATTTTGTGATTAAGTGAATATTTTCTGAAATAATCGCTTCGAAATTCAGAAAAGTTGTGTAGAAGGGGGGCCCCCGTAACTTTTGAACTGTAAGTTCAAAAAATTTGAAGAGATGCGCCTTATCTTCTTCTCTTCTTTCTACGAAAATTGTTTTGAACATTATCGAATCAGCCATTTTTGAGTTATCTCCAAAAAACTTCTTCCATAGGCATCAGATACGACCTTTTGGTATTAGTTTGGTTCTTATTCCATTGAAGGTACGGAACCCTCCTACGCGTGGTCCGACACGCACTTGGCCGGTTTTTTTTTCTGACGTTCATTAGTGCATTGTAATGTGCTTACATTGAAGAATAAATATCTTGATCTACACCAATATCATAAATCCTCTATTCCGCGTTCGGAACCGTATGTTATTACCACCATTATTACAACCAGTAACGTAACATCAGTGTATTATCTGTGACAGTGTGGTAAAAACGTATGAAAATTCATTACCTACGGAAACGTAATGAACATCCCCCCCGACCGCAATAAGGTTGGTCATGGCGGTGTAATGGCGGTCATTCTAATGGTTTCAGTGGATTTTTAATATGTGTGTAGGTAAAGCAGTGTATGCTTCTGTACATAATTAGGCATTATTACGTAACAGTTACATTAACTACTATTTATCTCTTTTTAGGGTTCCGTAGTCAACTAGGAACCCTTATAGTTTCGCCATGTCCGTCCGTCTGTCCACGGTCTTGCTCAGTTACCGTTCGCACTAGAAAGATGAAATTTGGTGAGGCCTCATAAGAACTTTCAATAAAAACTATATTGAATAAAATCGGTTCAGCCGTTTTTGAATTATCAATCAAAAACGCATAGTGAAAGGAAGTGTTGAATAGTAAAATGACGTAAGCGCCGCCAAATATCCCTTAATAAACGACCTTTTGAACGGATGTTTTGTAACAGGGCGGCATCTACGAAACTCTACACTAAGCATCGCCCGACATGCTCTTGGCCGGTTTTTTTTTGCATTGTTATCCCGGAAATCACCCCTTAAGGATTACTATTTCCAATTCAAGAAAATCCCCAAAAATTCAACGTCTAAAAGGAGGGGGGGGGGGGGTAACCACTACACTCGATTGAGTTAAATTTGCATGGGTCATGGACTCCCCCCCCCCCTCCAAGTGCACCTCAAATAGAAATAAAATCATTTCTACATTTGTGACCCCCCCCCCCCCCCCCAATTTCAACCACGCCTGTTCTCACCTTTCATTCTGAGACTGATTTGATGAGAGGATCGATTTGGATGATATTTGCCGTGGACATGAACGTATAAATACAAAAGTGGTCCTGTATCGTCCAATATGCACCTACTACTCTCTATGTCATTTAAATCATGCAAAAACATAATATGATAAAAAAAAGTATTCATTTTTTAATGTAGTTTCATTTAGTGGTAATTGTAAAATATTCTATTAGGACTACTGTCCTCTAGCGTATCCATCTGTCAACTTTACTTCAAGTTCCGCCTCCAGGGTAGCGGGAGAGAAATTAGGGGTGAATTAGCCGCTTACTGACACAGACCGAATTCCACGCGGGCGGAGCCGCGGGCACAGCTAGTTTTTAATAAATTTTTGAAGTTTCAACATATCTTTGTACTGTTTTGAAATATTCGAGTTTAAAGTTTGAAAGCCTAAAAAACATAGTTATAGGTTGAAGTTATAGCGGTTTTAAAATGTTCCACATACATTATATTACTCGACAAATCATATGTTGTCTCTAACATTTTACACTTTATAGAAATAATACAATAATAATGCACGTAGGGTGTACAGTCAAGAATCAAAAAAAAAATTTTATATAACTCAAAATCGACTGATTTTCAGCTGGCTTATGGTGATTTCTGAATATGATGTAGGTAAGGTTTATAATAAAAATAATGAAACAACCATATCTCAAGGCATAATTTTTTGAAATAATAAAATTAAAAAAATCAACACTTACATAAAAAATATACAAAATCAACATTATAATTTTTAATTCTCATAGTTTACGTTAATTTAGGAACAAAACTAACGATCAAGTGTAATTAAACACAAAAGCAATGTAGTTTTCTATCAAAAAAGTGACTTTAGTGACTGAAGTTTAGACTTTTAACATGATTTTTTGTATGTAAAGTGATCTAGGGTACCACATTGTCGCTATTCATAAGTTTAGAGAAATAAGAATTCTACTTCCATTATTTAACATAGTGTCCGCACTACAAGTGCATATATCTAATACAAATAATATTATGAATCAACAACATAACTTATTTTATAAAAAATAACGGTATTTTCGTCAGCTTTACTAATTTAGATCAAGTTTGTTAGTTTAACATTCCTTAGGGTCCCACATTGTCGCCTTATGACTTATGAGATCAAACTTATTATTAAGACTTATTATAATAAAATTATTACTTACAAAAGTAATAATTTGCATTTAACATCATTATGAAAATGATTTACACTACTCAACCTCGCACCTAGGGGTACGTAAGTGCTGACGCCAAGTCATTTAAATTCTTACGTCTGATTGAGAGATTGGTGACTTTGTACGAGTATTCACTGATTATCTATACGGTTGTCCCTCAGAAGCTTGTTAAATATAAGTCAACTATATTTTCTGTTAAAAAGTTTTGATTTGTCACTAACTTATATCCCTCCCCTTATTTATATTTAAGTTTTTGTTATGTAATTAATCAGTATTCGAAGCATCTGCCAGGCACCCGGATTATTAAAATGGATAGTATGGCACACTAACTAGAGAAATTTTCATTTCTCTATATAATAGCAAACCTATTTCCGTTGCTAGCTCTCCGGCTAGAGCAACGCGTGCGCAGCGTACGAGCAGCATATTCGTGGCGTATTAAGACGGTACGCACTTTAAAATTGTAAATAATTTTATTATCCTATGTGATCTATTTATTTATTTTTAACAATCCAATTGAATAAGCTAACATAATATGAATTTTGATTAATATACATACATATAATATATATTTTGTATCTAGTTTATTGATTTAGTCCAGATTAAAATAGAGAATTTTGCTTTGTCTTAATAATTATTGCTTATTGACCACTATTGTTAAAAGGGTAACATAACATAAAGCTAAGTGAACGTAACGGGCAGCTGAGTTCCGAACTGTCAAGCAAATGGATGGGAGTAAACTGAGATTTAGACAACGCGTGTTACTACATTTTCCAATGGCCCCGATATTACTTCAAGCTTATGAGCGACAATGTGGTACTCTAGTCGGTAAACTTTGACTGTGTTTTTTTCCTACTTTTAGTTGAAACGTTTAACTTTTTATCAATACACCGTATTATTTTAAGTGTGTAGAAGCTATTTTTAATCAAAACCAATTTTCACTATTTTCGAGTTGATTAACAAAATCAGTGATATCTCGGAATCCATAAGCGACAAAGTGGTACCCTAACCATGATAACGTCACATCTGAGCATAGTTTTGAACCACAGGCGTGCCACATCAACGGAAGACGAGTGTCGATTTTGAGGTATCGGAGATATCATCATGGCGGTTATAGTGTATAGATTTTGACGTCCGCGTCCTGAGATTTCAATATGGCGGATTTTTCAGCCCCATTGGATTTTTACGTATATACTCGTCATCTCTTTTTGCTTATGAATATGGCGCTGAGTTAAAACGAGGCGAATATATTTTTATGTGTTTTGATTTACATATGTCGGATCCCCTACATATAGATCAGTGTTTTGATCACCTCACCCAATAATTCTGCTACTATTCCTATCTTCTTGTCCCTGATTCAAGTGCTAACCAGATATAAATTTCGTCCAGGATCAGAAAGTTGAATTCCTAAAATGTTGGATTTGCAAAAAGTTGAATTTGCAGCATGTTGAATGTTAAAATGTTGAATTTCCATAAAGTTGAATTCTCTAAAAGTCCAAATTGCATAAAGTTGAATTTCCAGCATGTTGAATTTGAATAAAGTTGATTTTGCTCATAGGTAGGTTAGGTTCGTTAGTTATCTTCTAATGGCCGAAGGCCAAACTGCACAGAAATAGGAGCCCCGCTAACGTAACACGAACGAACATCGCTAACGTAAAGGTAAACCCATTTTGGTGCAGTGGGTCTACGGGGAAAAAAAATTACCCGTGGTCCCTTGTGGTACAAAAGCCGTGGTACCACGGTTAAAACACGAAGAATTCAACATATTGCGAAACTAAAAGAAATCAGCTTTACGGGAAAGTATACATTTTGAGAAATCAACTTTTTAATATTTCAACATTATAAGAATTCAACATTTTGCGAAACTAAAAAAATCAACATTCTGGGAAAGTCAACATTTCGGGATTTCAACATTTTAGGAATTCAACTTTCTGTTCCTGGACGAAATTTCGTCCAGGAACAGAAAGTTGAATTCCTAAAATGTTGGATTTGCAAAAAGTTGAATTTGAAGCATGTTGAATGTTAAAATGTTGAATTTGCATAAAGTTGAATTCTCTAAAAGTCCAAATTGCATAAAGTTGAATTTGCAGCATGTTGAATGTTAAAATGTTGAATTTGCATAAAGTTGATTTTGCTCATAGGTAGGTTAGGTTCGTTAGTTATCTTCTAATGGCCGAAGGCCAAACTGCACAGAAATAGGAGCCTCGCTAACGTAACACGAACGAACATCGCTAACGTAAAGATAAACCCATTTTGGTGCAGTGGGTCTACGGGGAAAAAAAATTACCCGTGGTCCCCTGTTTTACAAAAGCCGTGGTACCACGGTTAAAACACGAAGAATTCAACATATTGCGAAACTAAAAGAAATCAGCTTTGCGGGAAAGAATACATTTTGAGAAATCAACTTTTTAATATTTCAACATTATAAGAATTCAACATTTTGCGAAACTAAAAAAAATCAACGTTCTGGGAAAGTCAACATTTCGGGATTTCATCATTTTAGGAATTCAACTTTCTGTTCCTGGACGAAATTTCGTCCAGGATCAGAAAGTTGAATTCCTAAAATGTTGGATTTGCATAAAGTTGAATTTGCAGCATGTTGAATGTTAAAATGTTGAATTTGCATAAAGTTGAATTCTCTAAAAGTCCAAATTGCATAAAGTTGAATTTCCAGCATGTTGAATTTGAATAAAGTTGATTTTGCTCATAGGTAGGTTAGGTTCGTTAGTTATCTTCTAATGGCCGAAGGCCAAACTGCACAGAAATAGGAGCCCCGCTAACGTAACACGAACGAACATCGCTAACGTAAAGATAAACCCATTTTGGTGCAGTGGGTCTACGGGGAATAAAAATTACCCGTGGTCCCCTGTGGTACAAAAGCCGTGGTACCACGGTTAAAACACGAAGAATTCAACATATTGCGAAACTAAAAGAAATCAGCTTTGCGGGAAAGTATACATTTTGAGAAATCAACTTTTTAATATTTCAACATTATAAGAATTCAACATTTTGCGAAACTAAAAAAAATCAACATTCTGGGAAAGTCAACATTTCGGGATTTCAACATTTAAGGAATTCAACTTTCTGTTCCTGGACGAAATTTCGTCCAGGAACAGAAAAATGAATTCCTAAAATGTTGGATTTGCAAAAAGTTGAATTTGCAGCATGTTGAATGTTAAAATGTTGAATTTGCATAAAGTTGAATTCTCTAAAAGTCCAAATTGCATAAAGTTGAATTTGCAGCATGTTGAATATTAAAATGTTGAATTTGCATAAAGTTGATTTTGCTCATAGGTAGGTTAGGTTCGTTAGTTATCTTCTAATGGCCGAAGGCCAAACTGCACAGAAATAGGAGCCTCGCTAACGTAACACGAACGAACATCGCTAACGTAAAGATAAACCCATTTTGGTGCAGTGGGTCTACGGGGGAAAAAAATTACCCGTGGTCCCTTGTGGTACAAAAGCCGTGGTACCACGGTTAAAACACGAAGAATTCAACATATTGCGAAACTAAAAGAAATCAGCTTTACGGGAAAGTATACATTTTGAGAAATCAACTTTTTAATATTTCAACATTATAAGAATTCAACATTTTGCGAAACTAAAAAAAATCAACATTCTGGGAAAGTCAACATTTCGGGATTTCAACATTTTAGGAATTCAACTTTCTGTTCCTGGACGAAATTTCGTCCAGGAACAGAAAGTTGAATTCCTAAAATGTTGGATTTGCAAAAAGTTGAATTTGAAGCATGTTGAATGTTAAAATGTTGAATTTGCATAAAGTTGAATTCTCTAAAAGTCCAAATTGCATAAAGTTGAATTTGCAGCATGTTGAATGTTAAAATGTTGAATTTGCATAAAGTTGATTTTGCTCATAGGTAGGTTAGGTTCGTTAGTTATCTTCTAATGGCCGAAGGCCAAACTGCACAGAAATAGGAGCCTCGCTAACGTAACACGAACGAACATCGCTAACGTAAAGATAAACCCATTTTGGTGCAGTGGGTCTACGGGGAAAAAAAATTACCCGTGGTCCCCTGTGGTACAAAAGCCGTGGTACCACGGTTAAAACACGAAGAATTCAACATATTGCGAAACTAAAAGAAATCAGCTTTGCGGGAAAGAATACATTTTGAGAAATCAACTTTTTAATATTTCAACATTATAAGAATTCAACATTTTGCGAAACTAAAAAAAATCAACGTTCTGGGAAAGTCAACATTTCGGGATTTCAACATTTTAGGAATTCAACTTTCTGTTCCTGGACGATAAATTTATATTGCGTACTTTAATAACATGCTATTTGCTTCGTTCAGAAATATGTTGGGCCGCAATATTGGAGCAGAATATAATTCCGAAAGCCCAAATATAAATAAATATCAGACCGAACAGATATTTGTACCTTGATATTAAGGCGAATGAACTCAGTCTGCTACGGTATTGCTTACATTGTGTAACCTAAAAATGTAATTAAATCGTAATGAAAGAAATTATGGATTGCCATTTTAGAAGTAGGTAACAAACTGGTACATCATTCACTAATTATAATAAGTGAAGATAAAAAAAAAACAATATTTATTTCTAAGCTATTTTGTTAACTTAGGCATGAGGTTTATGCATAACCGCAGTGAAAGATAATCTTTAAAAAAAATGTACTGCTTTAAATATATGAGTAGGTAGGTAGTATTATAGTTTACTACCTATATCTGTGAACGTATGTATGGTTTCCAAATTCCAAACTAAAGTTATTTGGAACAAATTGTATTCTATGGGTTTTATAACCTATGAGACCGAATCTCTATAGAATAGATAAATAAACAGACCAAATAATTTGGGCAACTCTGTAATTAAGAAACTGTTGTTCTATCGCAATTACACCAATAGTATAGTCACCATCAGATATATCGGAGCGGCCAAAGTGGTCACAACACAAATATCCGAACAACGCCTCTATTGTCAAGGCGATAAAGTGCACGGTCAGATCTTTTTGAGTACCTTGGTCGCTCCGATATATTTGATGGCGACTGTATGTATTTCGGGCACTACACAGCGCACCATATTGGTTACTTAATGCATAAGTCTAAACTACGATACAGAGCACTACTTTATTTTAACTGCAAACTAAATGACGGAATCTGTGTTATCTATTTGATTAGCATTTTTTTACAAGAATAAAATTGTAAGCAAATATTGTACTAGAGTCGTACTTTAGTAGGTACTACACTCTATTGGATTATTTCAATTGACTTGACGTGCAATTTCACCGTCAATGTCCCGAGCACTCGGCGGACCTTTGGTTATCACGCCTTGGCGATCAAAGACGTTGGAACTACGTACATACTACATAGATACGTAGATGTACTCACTTAGTTTTGGTGTAATATAAATAGTATAAAATAAAATAAATAATTCTAAATTGAGTAGGTATGATTTTTTTATATTTCAAGTCTGTTAATAAGGAAAAACTATGACGACAGTTCATATGAAACATTTTACTGTATATATTATAGTTCCCACGCGTGACGGTACGGATTGGGGTATTTACATAGTACATTAGGATTTCTTCGTAGAATAATATGTATGGTCAGATGCAGAGAAAAAGGCCAACGCTGCATATGAGTAGGTACAATGTTTGTATGCAGGGGGGGTCCTTTTCTCTGCGGCTGACTGTACATATGTATGTTTTCTTTTTTAAACGAAATACTGATCTGCAAGGACCTACTATTTATTCTGAATGTCTATTACTGACATACAAAATCTTTCTATTAATCCGTATTTAAATTTTGCGTACCTGACTTATTTTGATTGCTAATATTGTTAATTTAAATTAAAAACAAACAAAGTATTTTATGTAAGCAATTACCTAGCGAGATTAATTCATACATCCGTTTTGATGTTTAACGTCAACAAATTCGAAGCGGAAATTAAAGGCAAAGTAATTAATAAACAAATCAAACAAAGACAATTACGATTCCAATTTAACCCCTGTAACAGGAACCCAATCAAGGGAACTTCGGCAGACTCAATTATCACGAGGAACAGGAACACAGTTATACATTTTTTATATATTCTATACAAATTATTAAATAGCTTTCGTCAGTTTGAATAGGCCGTATTGCATTTTCGCAAAGTTGCAACTGTTGAAAAGGTAATTTATATTCTTAAAATCTGTAGCAGCAACCATAGACATATTAAATAAGAAGACGCGGTGCCGTGAAGACCATAGTGAAGACCAAAATGGTGATTCCATAATAAGCCGATTTCCTCGTGTTTACGCGCGACACGCATTATACAACTCGTGGACGAGCGGTGATTGGTTCAAACGTCAAAAGTGAGTGTGTGTGCACGAGACCGCGGCTTATTGTGGAATCACAGTTCTATCTTCGTGGGACCACGTCTTCCTATTTTATATGTATATGCTTAAAACATGTCTAAGAATCGTCCACCAACCAACCGTTAAACCGACTGAGACAAAAAGGACATCGACTTTTAAGTTGGACTCAGGGTTGTACCTAGTTTGCATTGCAGATTTGGTATAATCTAGATTAAGTTGGTACTTGATACTGACTTAGGTACTAACCGTTGCTTCATAATTAGATTTTTAAGCTCAGATGGCAGTAAGCAATACAGTTATTTAGTCAAACAAATGAAATACCTAAGGTACATGATTTAAATTTTTAATTAAACTAAAACATGGGAAACATTTATTACATTGCGTTAATACTTACATAAAAACAATAGAAAAAAAGAAAAAATACAACAAATTAAAAAATTAAAATAATTAAATATAATTGGTACCCATTAAATATATATTCATCCTGTTTAAAATAGTTACTCACATAATTAATACAAAAAAAAACTTATTTTATTACAATTTGGAGCTAAATTGAGATGACCGCGCTTGCTAGACTTAGCAAAAATTCGTTCTCCTTATACTTTCATAGATAATAACATTACATCTAGGTCAAGAATAAAGAACAGACCCCAAAGTACTGGCTTAAATTCAAATGACTTTCGTTAATTATTTACATCTTCGTGTATTGTTTGTATGTTGCTAGGTTTATATTCTAATATCATCCATGTTCTCAATGAGATTATGTCTAATAGTCGGTGGTGCACACGACAACAAAGGGCATTATACGGATTTTAGTGATGATGGGATCACCTTTTGCACAGTGAGACTTTAGGACCCATAGGCCATTTAAGGAAGCAGAGCCACCTAAATTTATGGTGCGGTGGGGGTAAAAAGGGGGGGTTAAAATTTTCGCGACACATACATTGAAAACTATAGGTCTTAGCAACATACTTCAAAGGCAAGAATTGTAGAGAATTTTATGAAGAATATTTCCTTTATTGAAAGTTTTGTGGTAACTTCAACCGTTTTTGCAAAATATAATAGGTCATAACAAATACAAAACACTATTTTTCCAAAAAAAAAAGTATGTCAGTTTTGGTATTTTTACAAAAATGTACAAAAAGCTTAATACTTTGTATTGGAATTTTTCTCAGGGTATATTTTTTTCACTAAACAAATTATTTTGATTACTGACAGATACTGTCAAACGTTCAACAAAAAAAATCAAATAAAACTGTCACTTTTATTCAAAAGTAATTGGTAACACTCGTCATTTTGTTTGGAAAATTTCTCAGTCAGGTTTGTAACAGTGGGTGTTACGTTAATCTTATTTTAGCATAATATTTACGAATATCCAAAAAAAAATTCTAAGAATAAAATTGTTATTACAGTATATTTCATAAACATTATGGAAAATTCCTCAGCCTGGTTTCGTTTTTTATTCAAGTAAGGTAGTCAATTCAACAGCCACAACCGAAATTTCCAAAAAATATTCCACATACAATACGTCAAATCCTGAAATGAAAAATTTGTCTAGCCTTTTAAATCGAGTGAGCACGCAATAATATGTCGTCGTGCTTCAGCTATTGAGTCCAGTTTAGCATGCGCGGCTACGACTCAGCTATGCTTGCATCATAGTGAAAGAAGTGGAGTAAGTTACTTCAATTATATAATTGTCTAATTTCATATTTGTACTTAACTCGTATCATTATAATTTTAATAAATATTTTGATGGCGTATTATTAATTAAACAATTTAGTATTTCATTGAAGCATCACAGTATCATTGCTAAATAGAACACCATCACCACTACTCGCCAACAGATGACGATTGTAGTGTCATAATGCACACAATGCAGCTGCATGCACCGATACAACTACGCTTCGACACTAGTCACGCCACCTACCAACAGATGGTACATTGATCGAGTTATATAGATGCCGCTAACGTTTGTTCAACGCAGAAACATGACCCTCGACGCATTGCCGAGGACTTTTTGAGAAATGCCCTACCGGTCTCAAGGTACGCATGCTATATGCCTCAACCAAGTTTGAGCATTTTAGTGTTGTGACACTAAGCCACTAGGCCAGTAATTTGTCCTAAGGGCACACCCATAGGACAAATTACTGGCCTGGTACACATCTACCTAGCTGGGTAGTACTCGGCAAGTAATCACTAGAGAGAAGAGAGTACATGTAAATTTCTAAAGCAATAAATTGTATCCCATCAAAAACATTACATGTACAATAATGCCAGCCTCGCAACGCAGTTCTCCTACTTCATAAAGTAATGAGGTCTAATGCAAAACCAAGCCGGTGTGCCGGAGTTTACTAACAACATGTCATTGTGATCTTTTGAATATTAGATGTTTATATTTTTATAATAACAAGAAACAGAAAAAATAACTTTGTTTCTGCATATATTTATATGGGATTACAATGTTAACTGTGCGGTTTGTAAAACTAGAGAACCCGGGATATTGCGGCATGTTTTAATTTTCAGTGGCTTTATAGTCGAAGAGTTAACCCTAGAAGTGTTCAAAATTTGGAGCTTGTGGGACTGCTAGAAGTATTTTAGATATACGATGATCGTAATCAGTGAGTCAGTGACAAAATTAAGGAATTTTGACTTGCAATAGTTCTTAAAGTATATAGTGAAATTCAATGATATTGGGATCTTCCTTGTGTTATGGCCTCTTTGTCACAGAAATTTCAGCCTTCTAGCTTTATCGATAACAGAATTGGAGGGGAGTCGAAAATGGCCTAAATGGCTTCGGAAAAAGGATGGTTCGGCTGTGCCTTTGTTTTGCTCGACTTGGCAGGGAAACTGCCGTGCCCACGGATCTGGTACGCGCGACTTTTTGTCGTCGCCCCCCGCCTCCCCGCTAGAGCGATAACCATAGATTTGTTCATAACGGGTATATCAAGACATGCAAAACAGCGCATTTGCCAGATGACTTAAACTTTTTATTTTACCCAAATTTAAACATAAGTTGTACTTATAAATGACGCTTAAATAAGATTTATGTCTGTTGTGTAATTCACCTGTGACAACTGTTTTTTTTTCTCTGTGTGTAATATTTAATTATTTATTTTGTGATAAGTCGAAATACGAGTAGATGTCATATGCTTTAGAAAAAGTGACCAAGTCCTCCGGTATCCGAGGCAAGGCCAGCAGGCAGCATCTTTTTTTTTGGCATTTACCTATGGTTGATATAACTATAAACATTATTAGACATTCAATGACATAACATGCAATAGAATCAACATTATTGTACGCCAAACACTGGCCATTGTCATGTGTTGTTTCGTAGGTACAGTCAAGTGCAAAAATACGTATCGAAAAAATCGTTTCATAAATATGGTACTACGCACTTATTACAACGGAATAAGATACTATGGGACATATTTTTGAGTAAGATGAGTACACCCATATTTTAACACTTGACTGTACAATAAATTATTTGTATCTGTATGGATCGAAGCGAATACTTACTCCGAAGACCGGATAACCACATACGAAGAGGCGATAAGTTGAGACAGATGTAGCCTAAGCCGGTCAGTGGTGAAATTTCAATGAAAATGCTACGGTTGGCATAGCACATTTTAATATTCTTAATATGGCGTATATATATTTTGATGTAAGCCATATACTTATTTTATTTATACAGGGTGGAAAGATAAGTCGGGCCCTGGAGGGAAACTACCTTAAAACCTTGAGATAGCTCAATTCGCTCAAAGGAAACATTCTTTTATTTTTCCTAAAAACTAAAACTGCATTCACAGATTTTTTCTTAATTTTCACTTTATTCCATACTAATTGTATGAAAAATATTATTATTACCACCCAGGGATCACGTGTAGGGTTGTCTAAGGTGTTTCCTACGGACGCAGAGTAACAATGATTAACAAACTTGGCAGCTGTAATGTCTGTAAATTTATGCGTCTACACGCGACGATGAACCAAATATTAAAAGTAATAATACAAAATGAACTACCCCTTTTGTTAAATACCAACTCATAGAGCAATCCAGTTTTTGTCCTACTGAAGTCACATCCCTGAAGAAAGTAGTTAACGAAGTCGATTCGCCTATATAGGTACCTAGTTAAGCCCGGGCACCGGTTATCAGCCTTATTAAACCGTACTGCAGGAACTTTGAGGTAAAGGTTCGAAGTTTCGTAATCATTCGAGGTAGGAAGACATGATGGATGGATAAGACGAAGAAATACTTATGTAATGTGTTTAAAGGCGTTCTTGTTTGATCTGTATCAAAATTATACTGATATAATTGTAATTAATGTATGTAGGAACTCTAAGAACAAAAAATTTGATTTTGTACAGAAAGAATGGATTGCCAAAACATACAACCATATATATTACATACTTACCATAAATGGGTTCCTTTAGTTTTTTAAAGTGGCTGATCATATTTTTTATATTGATTAAATTCAAACCTTCAAACTGTAGTAAGATTTTTTATTACAGACAGATTTTTTCACACAGTTTGACAGCCGTATAAGTTTGCGCTTTTGCCTCTAGATAAATGACGTTGTGGCAAAAAATTACAAAGCTGTCAAGTGTCATCTTTAGGCAAAGGCGCAAACTTATACATTATACAGCTGAAATGTCACATTGATACGCGAAATGCGTGAAATGTCACATTGATAATTATAAAAAAACGGTAATTATTAAAAAAAATCCAATTACCATTTTCGGATTGAAATTAAATCTACTAATGATAAAATATTTAATATCAGCCAGTTCAATAAACAATTCTCTTTAATGCTGCCAAAAGATTATTTCGTCAAAATAAAACTAGTTCAATATAACTGCAGAAAAGACACATAAATACTTATACGATATATTGTGTGTTCTGGAATCGTAATACAAAACAAGACAGCAGAACACCAACAAGACTTGATGAAACAAATACGTTCGGCCAATAACCAGACAAAGCTCATTATTCTATTAAGTTATGCTCGTTATAGTTTGCAAAAGCTTCATTCTCAAATAAATATGACATATCAAAATTATATCAATATCATATTGGCTGCTTGCGCTTATTCTAGAGCAGTGGTTCCTATCAAACTGACGTGAAAGTTAACTCCACAATTCAGTATTACTTGTTCAGTTTTAAATCCGTTATCGTTACCCGCACGTAAAAGTTGTTTTACCCCTTTAATTAGAGGTAGCTAACATGTATGCTAGCAGAACAAAGTAATCTTCTGTACATACGCAGACATTGTTCTTATTTGTTGTTGTTACATCGCCCAAAGAAGTTTCGATATAATTTTCGGGACTGTCCAAATTGTGAACAATAGTATAAATAAATTCCCTAACTTTTAGATACAGAAAAGACAAATGTAAACGCCTAAGGTCATCGGTTGCACCAAACCGTATGTTAACATCATCATCATAGTTAAAATTTACTTATATGAAAAGTTTGACAGATCTGTATGGGATGATAGGTGCGTTACCATATTAACGTTGATCAATTCGGTCATTGTCCGTGGTCCAATCCGTTTTTTAGTAATATTTATAATCTTCTCTCAATTCTAATATGGCGTTGATAAATGTTTCCTGTCCCTTTCCGTTATTTTAACATTTTTGTGTGTAAGAAAGAGACATCTATCAGATGTTTACTAAGTTTATGAATAAGGGGAATCTAGTTATGTATGATCGATGAATTGATGTTACATTGTTGTTCGTGAATGCGGGCTTTAGTACTACTAAGTGGATTAAATCTTCAACTTAGAGAGCTTTGTTGTTTTGAAGGTGAAATGTCCATAATTTTAGAGTATATAACGATAATACCTACAGGGAGTACCCGACTTTTGTAATTGGAGCTTTAGTTAATAATGAGCTAATGTATGTTTCGAAAGGCTCTAAATTTTACCATATTATGTGTTTGCAGTTCAATTTTACACCCGGATTATGACTATAGTCATATAATAGGGTTAAGACCAAGTTATTAAATTGGTTTCACTCCTTTTCTGTTTTCGAACTATATTTACACAAGTTACAAGATTTTTTTGTGAATTAATTTAACATTTCCAAAACGATTTTTTATCAACGATTACAGCGCCTTTACTTTGCACGTTTATTCTTATTGCACTGAAAGGAAACTAAAATTTCGTCTGTTAACGTCGTAATCTAGTTTATCAGCGCGTAAGAATTGTGCATTCTTGCTCAGTTATTCACTTTTAGCAATGAGTTTTAGCAGAGTGATCCACATTTGCGAACGGGCTATTTTATTTTTATTACCTATCTCTTACTTAGACGAACCTATATAATTATGATTGTTTAATAAATGATGTTATTGATTTGATATCATCTATACATATAATAAAGCTGAAGAGGGTCGAAAGTCTGTACATGGAAGATAATCGAAAAAAAGTTGGCTGGGGATACTTAGAATCGATAACAGAACACGTTCCAACAATTTTTAGAATTTTTGTCTGTTTATCTGTTTGTCTGTTTATCTGTTTGTCTGTTTATTTGACCGCGCATCACGTGAAAACGGCTGAACGGATTTTGATGAAATTTTGTATGGAGATAGTTTGAGTCCCGGGAAAGGATAATATATAGTTTTAATCCCGAAGATCAACCCTGGTGGGGGTGAAAATGGGGTTGAAAGTTTGTATGGAGAATTTTTAACCGCTGATACGATTTAGATAGAAATGAGTATGGAGATAATTTGAGTCTCGAGAAACGTCATAGGATAGTTTTCAAACCCTTGTGGGGGTGAAAAGGGGGTTGGAAGTTGGTATGAGGAATTTTTTACCGCTGAACTGATTTTGATGAAAATTGGTATAGAGATAGTATGGGTCTCGAGAAAGGACAAAGGATAGTTTCATCTTCAAAAAAGCCCCCCCCCCCCATTTTACTTTATAATCTTAGGTCCAAAATCTATCTTATACATATAATAAAGCTGAAGAGGGTCGAAAGTCTGTACATGGAATATATTCGAAAAAAAGTTGGCTGGGGATACTTAGGGGAGTCGATAACAGAACACGTTCCAACAATTTTTAGAATTTTTGTCTGTTTATCTGTTTGTCTGTTTATTTGACCGCACATCACGTGAAAACAGCTGAACGGATTTTAATGAAATTTTGTATAGAGATGTGAGAATGAGTGTATATTAGTGACAGTGAGAAGTGACAAAGTGAAAAAAGTAAAAAAAGTCGAGAACCTGAAAGTAAAAAATGACGAAAATGTCAATAATGTCAAAATTTCAAAACATTCAAAAAATTTCCAAAATTTCAAAAATTTCGAAAATTTCAAAAATTTCAAAAACATCAATAAAATCTACAAAAATTAGGAAAAAGTCAAAAATTAAATAAAATTAAATAACCTAACTTCGTTCCAACCGAAACGCACACTACGAATAAATATCTTACACGAAGAATAAATATCTTGATCTACAACAATATCATAAATCCTCTATTCCGCGTTCAGAAACCGTATGTAATTACCACCATTATTGCAATCAGTAACGTAACATCAGTGTATTATCTGTGACAGTGTGGTAAAAACGTATGAAAATTCATTACCTACGGTAACGGGTTCTAATGGTTTCCGAACACGTCACTTAGGATTTTTTTAATATGTGTGTAGATAAAGCAGTGTATGCTTCTATTAGGGTACACATAAAATGGGGGGTGAATTTTTTTTCGCTCCAACTCTATCGTGATGGGTATTATTGAATAGGTCTTTCAAAAAGAATAGAGGTATTGTAATACATTTTTTGGATGAAGCTGATAGTTTCGTAAATATTAGATTTGAAAGTTCAAAAAAGGGCGTCTCTTCCATCTAACTTTTGAACCGTGGGTCCAAACAGGGCGGCAACTACGAAACTCTACACTGAGCATCGCCCGACATGCTCTTGGCCGGTTTTTTTTGCATTGTTATCCCAGAAATCACCCCTTAAAGATTACTAATTCCAATTCAAGAAAATCCCCAGCCAGCTTATACGTAGCCTATAAAAATTAAACGTTTAAAGGGGGGGGGGGCAGCCACTACACTCACTACAGATTGAGTTAAATTTGCATGGGTCACCCCCCCCCCCCCAAGTACACCTCAAATAGAAAATAACGTTACTGACCCCCTCAAAAAATCATTTCTGCATTTGTGACCCCCCCCCCCCAAATTTCAACCGCACCTGTTCTTACCTTTCATGCTTAGACTGATTTGACGGGAGAATCGATTTGAAAAAGTGGTACTGTATCCGATATACACCTACTACTCTATGTCGTTTAAATCATGCCAAAAAAAGTATTGATTTTTGAGTGTAGTTTCATTTAATGGTAATTGTAAAATATTTTATCAGGACTACTGTCCTCTAGCGTATCCATCTGTCAACTTTACTTCAAGTTCCGCGTCCAGGGTAGCGGGAGAGAAATTAGGGGCAAATTAGCCACTTACACAGACCGAATTCCACGCGGGCGGAGCCGCGGGCACAGCTAGTATTGTATAAATCAGAATCCGCATCAAAGACCAATCGTAGGGTTCTTCTCGGAAGATTCATCAGGCGTTCCATCACTGTCGCCACTCAATAGCTCTGAGTATCCTTGTAGCGTAGATTTTTGATTTAAGCCACTTGAGCACACTTCCCTCGGAGCTGTATTGGATCTTGGTGCCTACGCTAGCGAGAGGATTTTTAATTTTAAACTGCTCGAGACTTTGAAGAGAAGTAATCTTGGATTCTAGAATCGCTTCACGTTCACCAATGTGCACAGATTAATTTTTAAATGTTTTATGGTAATGCTTATTATTACTTGTACCTTCTTGAATTATTAAAGTGCCCTTGTGACCTGTTTCTTTTATTTGGAGGTTAAAATACACGAGTTTTAACACGACACGTTTACCTACTTATACATCATTTAAATCCATCTATTTATTCAACTTAAAGGAAAATAATAAAACAATAGATCAATATCGATAAATTGTTTAATGTATATTACTAATAGTTGTTTATATTGCAAATACTGTGATATTTGTAGTAAAATATCTTTATTATCACACGCGAGCAATATTCAGTAAGTAATTTTAAAAGAATTCAAATTTTGATCAGTTTTCATACTTCGAATACCAGCTATGTACAAAATTGAATACGAATATAACCCCAGTCAGTCGCTGTGTTGATCTAAATTAAATTAAAATATTTTTGGAAAATATTCGTAATTCTAGGAACAAGGTTTTCATTATGGCACCATTTTCGTATTTTTCTAAACCTTTACAAAAATACGAAAGTGAAGGATAAATGATGAAAGATGATCACAGCTTGTTTATCTTATCAAAGGAACTGTGTCATGATTGCGGGGAGATTGATGCGATCTCAGCCATTAGGTACTTTCCATTACGGAGAAATTTTTTGTCGCGAAAATATTTTCAATGTTGTCTTACTTGTGACATAAAAAAATACAGTAATTACAGTACGATATTGCAAATCATAATTTTAAGTTTAGAAATTATACTATCTTTTGAACCTAATAATACAGAATTAAGTATTTCGTTTCGTATTTCAAATGGTTGTTTTTTTGTTTTTACCAGACTAATGAGGGTTTCCGTGATCGCATTTTGCACTAGATGGCACCACCAACAGATAGTTATAATCCACCAATCATGTTTAATCATATTTTTTTATAATTGATGGATTTTGACACCTGCTGTCAAAAATACCTCTGGCCACTGTGCAGCCATCTAGTCAAAAAGAATAAATTTTCGTATATTTTATTTCCAACTTTTTTTGTAAAATAATGCGAAATAAAGAAATTAATCTGTAAAATATAGTTATACCGTAAAGACGGGTTATTCTGCATCTAGTGGATAATTTTGGCTTTTGGGATTTACTTACTTGGTCCTGGTTTTATAAATGCATTGAAGTGATGATGAATTGCGATGAGGGGCAAAATTACTCTCCATTGGGCCAGTTATTTTAATGTTAATTAATCTGTAAAATATAATTATACCGTAGAGACGGGTTATTCTGCATCTAGTGGATAATTTTGGCTTTTGGGATTTACTTACTTGGTCCAGGTTTTATAAATGCATTGAAGTGATGATGAATTGCGATGAGGGGCAAAATTACTCTCCATTGGGCCAGTTATTTTAATGTGTTATTATTCATAATTTGAAATAAAAATAACAGCGGAAGAATAAAGAAAACATTGACATAGTTTATATCCGAAGCAAGGAAATATAAAAATAATATTTATTCAGATACGATACTATATATGTATAAATTATGATATTATCGATATTTCGAATAGTTAATGATGTTTGTTACCAAGTTGCTGAATACCTACGTCCAATTATGGCGCACATTTAAATTTAATCACAAAGACAGTTACATAACAGCTTATTATTCCCACGTCGTCTCCGATGTTAATTTTAATTGAATATACGTTTCCCTTGAAATATTATTGATCCTCACGTTCCAGGGCCCTCATTCCATTTCCTTAAGGGATATTAAAGAAAATAATTTTCCATTCCAAATCACCTCCGCTAGAGTGCTGACAATCTGCATAAATTACAAACCTACCCGGTATTCTGTTGGCGTCAACTTATTAATGTTCTCTGAGAGCTTTATTTGATTTAAACTTTATTAGTTTTCATCAATGGCAATAAATGTAGAATAAAAATGTAAAATGGCTACTTACTAAAAACGACATTTGTTGTTTGTAAGTAAACAAAATTAAGTAAGGTAAATTCTTCTACTATACAGAATGACATCGGGGTCGTGTAGCAGAAGATTAAGGTGTGATGCATAATCGAAAGATGAACGCTCTATGAGGTCTGTAGTAAACCAGGAAAGAGGCAGAGCACTCTGCAATCATATCGATTTTACAGATGTTATTACTGACTCTGATGGAAACAAGTTCAAAACAAAAAAAGCGGCAGCTGACGCTGTGAACAAACGGTTTGCAGGCGCGGCTGCGGCCTGTGGCGCGGCACCCGCCGACCTGACACGCGCGCTTGCCGATATGCAGGCCGCGCGTCCGCCCGCCGATAGCTGCATCAGACTTAAACTGTTCACATCCGATGAAGTATTTCGTATTATAACTTCCCGAGTAGCCAAGAAAACAACGAAAGACATTTTTGACTTTTCTGTAAACTTATTACACTCCGTTGCGGAAGAACTTTCACCTGTACTTGCCGAAGTTTACAATAGGTGCCTACATGACGGTGTATTTCCTGACCAACTAAAAGAAAGTCGCATAGCACCTTTATTCAAGGGAAAAGGAAATAGAGACGATATCAATGCGTATAGTTCCAGGATAACAGAATTTCTTAACTCGACCAACGCAATTTCTGAGAGGCAATATGCCTATAGAAAAGGCCGCTCAACAACCACGTTAACCAGGGCTGTGGTTCGACAGGTTGTAGAGGCCCGCGAACGCAGGAATCAAGTCGCAGTTTTTTGCTGCGACTTGTCAAAAGTATTCGACGTGGCTGATCACGAAGTCCTGACTAATAAACTTCGTCACTATGGGTTTGAAGGTTCTGCGCTGGCATTGTTATCCGATCTGCTACGGAACAGAACACAGGTAGTGGTCGCTGATGGCGGTCGGGTTCGATCAGGCGTCGAAACCACAAGTACGGGTGTCGCACAGGGTTCCTCAGTATCAAATATTCTGTTCTCTCTATTGTTAAATGATTTTCCATTATGTATGCGGATGATGTGGCTGTAGTTGTGCAAGCCCCTACATATGACGAGCTTGAGGTTAAGCTTAATGCGATTGCCCTGGCTCTGTCCAATTGGTTCAGTAGTAATGGCCTTATCTTGAACCCCAGTAAAACGCATTACATCGGCTTTGATCTCTCCGGCCGGCAGGTAAGGCAGCTGTCAGTAATGGCGAATAACATTATTATCAATCAAGTAACAAACACCACATTCCTAGGGTTTGAGCTTGACAGCTGCCTCACCTGCGCCGGTCATATAGATAATATGTGTAAGAGACTCGCATCTGCAATTTTTGCGCTAAAGCGACTGGCGCGAATACTCCCATACGAAATGGTCCGAGCTTGCTACTTCGCGACCTTCAGCGCGCAGTTGCAGTACGGAATCGAGCTCTGGGCGGGAGCTGCCGAATGGAAACGAGTCTTCCTGCTCCAAAAACGCGCTCTGCGTGCGGTAGCTCGCGTCCCTCAGAGTCACTCTGCGAGACCACTATTTAAGTCGATGGGGATACTAACGCTGCCCTCATTGCTAATAATGCAAGGGGCAGTATTTACACGCAGCGAAGTAGATACCAATCCGAGCATCGAACCTCCACGCAGATACCCGGTGCGCAGCGCGCGCGCTGGAATGTTGCCGACCGTACATTGCAGACTCGAAAAGTCCGAAAAATTGATCCATGTCATGGGCCGCAAGGTGTACAACCGCCTTCCTCGGGACATTGTTGCTGCAGAAAGTGCAGCAATATTTAAATATAAACTTAAAAAATGGCTCCTCGAGCAGACGTTCTATGACCATGAGCAGCTATTTATTAGTTTTTCTACTCCTGTGCTTTTATCTGTCATTTATACATTCGTCAACACCTTTATAAGAACATAGATAATATACTCGATGAAAAGTCTATCTAGTCTATTTCCCAAAATAACACTTGTTCTATAAAAGCGCCAAAATAGTATCGCGTAATCGCGTGCAAACACGACTATTAATATAAAATAAATTACTGCCAACCTAAGAAACCTGAATAAACGCAGCGTTTTTAGAAAAAAAAAGGAAAAAATCAAAGAACCACAGACCTACTTCGTAGTTTTTTACGTTTACCATTCGTTTGTAGGGGCAAATTGCAAACTTTGAAAGTAATTCAGGTATTTTTACTAATCTCTGTAGCTCTTTAATAATTGATCAAATAACGACGGTGTGTATTTGTGTTAGTGATGTTAGTATTCTTGAAAAATAGTGTTTTAAAACGTAAAACTTAAATGATTGTTGATTATGTTGACAAAATAACTGCGATATCCATGAAGTTTTCAATTTCGCATTTTATGTAAAAGTAAGTATAGTCGTAGAAAAAGTATTGTATGCAACGACGTATAAGTAGGTAAAAAAATGTTCGTGGCGTTTTTCTTAACAATTTTCGCCTCCGGCTGCGCCTATGGCTCAAATTGTTACCCACGCCACTCACCTTTTTTGACCCCTCTTATACAACTGTTGCATAAACTACTATAAGTGTTAAATTATATTATGTATCTACACATTATAGTACCGAATGACATGTAATTTTATATTATGAATAAATAATGATTATGATTAATGAATTAATTAATGATATTCATCATAAATCTTGAAGCAAATCAAATTATTTTGTTCAATATTTTATATTCATCATAATTTTTTTGTCACCAATATTGATCTTTTTCTATTGTTAAGCAGAAAAATATTATATTTTGGCAGAGAATTTGGTCACCCTACTCTAGGTGACGTAATTTTTCATACAGCGTATGTCAAAAGTAATAGGGTGACCATGATTAATTAGTTTAAGATTCATTTTAATGGAAAAAAAACATTATGTTTTGATCATACACTTGTTGAAGGAATATATAAGATTTGGCTGTCCAATAATGTGGCATTGGATGGGTGTAGTAACAACTACCTTGACCTATGTCAAGTAGATTGTATTTTAGTATGTAATCTTAGTCTTATAGGAATTCTAACATAGCTCTTAAGTAAAATACTGTTTCTAACAACATATGGACTATGTCTGAAATAAAACTATTTTGATTTGATTTGATATATCTCTAGTTCAGATGGTCACCCTATAAATATCCATGGGCTACGATACTGTGCGTACCCTTAAACCAACTTTCAAAGAGATATTTCAAATCATTTATTTATTTCGGATAACTTTTACACCCATAGTTTTGGTTAGTATGTACTTATAGCTATGTTAATATCTACATAAATTATTTAGGTATGATTTATTAATTTTTGTGTCATGCATGTTTCTAGAAGCACCTACGTAGTATATATGAGAGATAAGTTACATAGTCAGAAAAAGTGGTTCAGGATCACGATCCAGATTTCGGATAGTCGGATGACTGACCGTGTCACAAGGCATGTGATCCTTGACAGAAATAAATAAATAAATATTATTGGACAATCTTACACAAATCGACCTAGACCCACAGTAAGCTCAATAAGGCTTGTGTTATGGTTACTAGACGACGATATACACGGTGCTCGCGAGGAAACCGCACAATTTTAACAGCGTTATCCCGACCTTATTTAGAGACTAACATGTCAAATAAACTTTTCTGAAATTCATCTTGTTTCGGAGTTATAACCAATTAAAAAAATAAAATATTTTGATTATAACTCAGGACTGAACGCTTTCTTAACGGCAATTTTACCACTATGGAACTCATTATAGGCATCCCTGTTGACAGACATCAAAGTGATAGGAAACACTTTGCTTTAACTTTGATTTTAAGAAAAAAAAAGTAGTTTTATTTGTTTTTAGGCATAGTTTTGTCATTAACATTTATTTTTAATTTAAGAATACGTTCAGAAAAAAAGAAAAAAAAAACAAAAAAAATTTTTTTTTGGCGGAATTGTCCAAAATTCATATGATATTTTTTACTTCTTTTGGCCTCAGGAGTACGCTGTTAAAATTATGCGGTTTCCTCGCGAGCACCTTGTATATAATAGATAAATATGGATAAATACTTAAATACATAGAAAACATCCATAACTCAGGAACAAATATCTGTGATAAACACACAAATAAATGCCCTGACCAGGATTCGAACCCGGGACCTCCTGCTTCGTAGGCAGGGTCACTACCGACTGGGCTAGGAGGGCGTGTTTTTTCTTGATAGAAATCGACTGAAAAATATCATATGATAGGTAGGTATTTTCTCAGTCACGTTATAATATAACAGAAAAAAACCCGGTCAAGTGCGAGTCGGACTTGCGCACCGAGGGTTCCGTACAAACCTGTAGGTATATAGGGGTAGTAACTTTAAAATTATTAAAATTATTTTTATTATATGATGTAACTAAAAATTTACGGTTTTCGCAATTTTTACTGTATCTGTGCTATAAGACGTTGCTTCGTACTAAATTTCAAGATTCAAGAAGAGTTCACGGGAAGTACCCTGTAGTTTTTGATTCCCTTGCGAGTTTCGAAAATTTGCGGAAATTTGAGTCATAAACGGCTGTATCTTTTGATTGCGTTGGATTAGACGTTTGATTTTTTCACAGATCCAAGGGACAGTAGACTTGAGTATTTGATATAAATTTCAGCTTGATATCTCCACGCGTTCCTGAGAAAAAGGTCAAAAGAGTCTTGACAGACGGACGGAAAACAAAGTGATCCTATAAGGGTTCCGTTTTCTCCTTTCGAGGTACGGAACCCTAAAACACGATATTGCTAAAATTTATAAGGTGAAAAACATACAAAAAAAAGTTAATGGAATGAAACAAAACGTGCCTGTTAAAATGTGTCAGCCACTTACGAAACTCAAAGTTAGCCATTGTTTTACTAAACGGTAAACGTTGACAAATTAAACTTTTGTTTCCTTCTGATTGTATGTTATCAACTTTGAACGCAAAACTCCTTTTTCCTGGCTCCTTTGTCTCTTGAGATCTGAAGTAAAATAGTTATTTTCACTTTTTGGAATGAAATGGCTTTCGCCGTGCCTACGGAAAAAGTTACGAATCAGTATTAGGATCAAAAAGTTTGGAAGTGAATTCGTCTTGAGATTTTATATATTTAGTTTCAGCTTTTTGGCGCATCATGGGACTCGTGGGTCTGTCAGTTACTATCATCGATTCTCCTACATTAAAAAAAATGTGTGCTAAATCGTGAGGTGAAAAATGGGTTGATTTTTTTTCTCTATTGATTCAGCATTACTGCGGGTATAGGAAGAGTCGTTGCTCCCCTGTGCACGTGTGCAGGCTCCTCAGAATATAATTAAATGGACCCCGCGTGTTTGTTTTCTTTAAATGATGAAATTACATTAAATTCAGCAATCCATAAATGCATGTTGATGTCTGACCAAATTTAACGGCTTCTCTACATTTTTCAGTTAAATCTCATATTATGTATGTATGCTAGTTTTAAAGGTCTTCTATGGGCCCCTAGTTGCGTGAAAATAAAAATATTTGATTTTATTCAATAAGGCTTGTGTTGTGGATACTAGACGACGATATTTATATTAATAATATACCTACTTAATACATAGAAAAGATCCATAACTCAGGAATAAATATTCGTGATAAACACACAAATAAATGCCCTTACCAGAATTCGAGCCGGGACTTACTATTTACTAAGTATTACCGACTTAGCTGTTAAAGCAGTTTTTGTAATAATGACAATATTATCAATTATGGTAGATACATTATTCATTTCAATAAGGCTATGTTAATATGTTAGGTAGGAATACATATACCGTTCAAAGTAGAACATTGTATTTGCGTACTTAGCTGCAGTAGAAATTATAATGGCTTCAAAGAAATTAGCTTATATGATCAGTTGTTTTAGACAGGTTTACATGTGAGTAGTTAATAAGTAGCTCACAAAATACTCATATTAATCTCAATGAGATTACGAAGAAGCTTATTTAGGAACATCTATTCGAAAATGACTCATTTTATAAAGAAGTTATTATCAATACTTAAAAATGCTTCATGAACAAGGTCTACATTTAATGCTTCGAGCATAATTGTAATGAGCACACACACATTTATACTGAGAAGCTGAAATCTGTATTTTAAATTTAAACGTGTTATAAAATTAAAACTATGAATTATTTAATAGCAGGTATGTTTTAATATTTGTACTTATTCATGACATATATACAGTATGATTTCGGGGTCGTGGAGCCAGAGAACAAGGCATGATACAGTCGTTAATTTCATATCACCAATTATGAAAAAAATTTTTTAGAACATAAGTATAATAAACATATTTTTACATACAATTTGGTCTACTACTCTATGTAACGTCTTGTTGCTATCCATGCAGCGTATGTCAAAAGTTATACTAAGTGATCATGATTTATTTTGTTTAGGATTATTTTTAACTGAATATTAATCAAAATTTTATTCATTCTGTTTTGATCAAATATAATTTGATATATACAATTTGATAATGTTGATCTACCCCAAAAAAAGGCCATTTCATTAGGTTCACATTCGCTTTAAGTATTGACGTTGGTTATAGGGATATTTATAACCAGCTCACCTTATTAGCATATACCGGTTGTGGCCTGTAATAGGAGCAAAAAATTAAACCGTGGATTCTACTCCTCAAACTAGACAATGTTTGTTCAACGACTTTTGAAAGTTATGTTGATTTTAGATAGTCTCTTTTTCAAACAAACTAAATAGTATTTTCAATGTACATCAAAGTCCGCCTAAATGACACCGCCTGTCAGTCTTGTCACCCTACAGATATTAATCAATGTCGTAATACATTGCGTGATCGAATAAACTTTAAATTGTAATAAAATTCAAACTACAAGTTATTTTTAAAATATGTTGAACAAACGTTGTCTAGTTTGAGGAGTAGAATCTACGTTTGAGTTTTTTGCTCTTATTACAGGCCACACCCGGTATGTATTTGTGCCCTACTTGTAGTATTGGTACTACTGGGACATTCCAGCCTCTGTCAGGTTCTATCATTTATGTTCCGTTGTTTTATTTTCTTTCTCGACGCCGTATAATCAAGCAGTAGCATCAAATATTAAGGCCGGGTAGTATAGACCCCACAATTTAAAAGAGCTTATGTGCCATCTAAATCCTTTTGACTTGCGATCTTTTTCTTTACGGTGGCACAGAGTCGGGCCTTACGGGGAAACACGTTCAAATGTATTTTTAATATCACTGCGTTTATTTTTTACAGAAAAGTAGCTCAATGTTGTTAAAACACTGCAAAGTCAAGCACAATATTAAAAGCAAAGGTAAAAAGTATTTTGACGAGTTTCGAACTGAAATCATGTAGGTACTTATACCTAGCCAGCAATAATACCTTAATACCAAATTATATTGAGATCATGTGTAAATACTTAGTTTAGATAAAGGAACAATTTAATTTCCCCGGGAAGGAGAAACAGTATGGTAGTTCTTTATAATGCTTTATAATGTTTCACATGTCCCGGTGCGTCTGTTATACCATCTGACCTTATACAGAACTAGCTCTAGCTAGTCTAGCTTATACCCACGCGACATCGAACGCGCCTACGTAAAATGTAATAGCAAACATTCAATTAGAGTGCGTAACATTTCTCCTCCTTTTCACCCCTTAATTTATGTGATAAAAACTATACCATATTCAAAACAAACTGGTTCTAAACATAATTTTATTTTAAATCAGTTTAGCGGTTAACGCGTGACGAGGTAACATACAGACAGACATACTGGTTAGAGTTTCTTTTCGCATTAATAGCAAAATAATAATAATAATAATAAATATTCTTTATTGTGCACCACATGAGAAAAGAGGAAAATATACAGCGATACAGTGATAAAAACTAGGTAACAACAGTCGCAAAATGGTTTGCGACTTACAAAAAAATCAAACTATACAGGTGTAACAAAAATAGCGGTGATCCGTTTAAGGGAATAAGTGGTATCCACGATCGTTGGAAGTAAGAAAAAGTAGGAGAAACATTTTTAGGACGTAAATTTTTTTTTGTATGGGTCACGAAATCCTAGATTTTTTTTGCGAGAAATTCTTTTTCCCTTAGTTTTTCATTATAAGAATACGATACCAAAGGATCACCAGCATTTTTTTACACCACGTAGATACTGACACCATGTAGACATAATTGACTACATGCATGAATTAATTTTATTTTTTTATTTAACTGTTTACATTGTTTTAACACTAGGAAAAACAGAAATTCGTTCAAAAAGCTTTTCGTTATTTAATAAAAAAATATTGAAAATCTTAAAAAAGTTTGAGCGGTTGAAACGCTCATAATTTTTGGCGCGAAAATGACAGATTGTGATGACGTCACATCTCACAAAATTTTATAGGTTAGTATCAAGTTAGTATGAGATTAGTTCCTACTTCAGTTGGTGTTTCAAATATTTCAAAGTTATTTTCGCTTAAACCATGGATGAAACTAAAAAACCCTTATATACGGGTATTACCTAGTGCCAAAGTGCATGAACAATATAATAAGTGCACCCAATAAGGTGTTTTTTATCTGCCGAAAGACGTGAAAACTTGTAAACCATAGTGCAAAATGATGAAAAGACTATGACTTTTTATTGCTGTGAAGATCGCTTCAACGTAAGTAAATAACTGTTTATCTTGTATTCAAATATATTTATACCTAGTTAGAGTAATGTTGTGTCTACAATTACATATACATATACCTTAATAACGTTACTTGCAAGTGTAGGTGCACTGGGAACGGTGCGTACCTTAAGAAATCATTATATAATGTCTTCTGCAGGAAAAAATTGACATTTTTCCTTTGTAAATTCGCCATCAGGTATATCGGTGTGGTCAAGGTGGTCACAAATATCTGAACAACGCCTATATTGTCAAGGCGATAAAGTGTATGAAGAATGATGGCGACTGTCTTTGATAATTAAACCAACCGCGACTGTATATGACATACCTATATAAGGTTATAATTTATATTCTATGTACTGCTGCATTTTTTTTACCAACAATTTAGCCAATTTTGGAACAATGTAGGACCATATTATTACGATATTGTACCAACTACTAACATTAAGAAGGGTTTTCTTTTAAGACTTATTTTCTTGTACAGATTTGTAAAATAAAAATATGTATTCATTTCAGGTCGAAGAGGATACAGAAAATGACATTCAACATAAAATAATGAAGGAAAGTGTGGTAAAAGTTCCACTTCGATTAAAGAAAGTAGTTTTGCTATACTTAAATGCTATAGGCTAGGAGAGCTCCACATGTTGAAGCCCCACGCTACAGTAGACCATAGTTTAATATCTGTATTAGACAAGGTATTTAAGAATGGTAGGCTGTGGATACGTAAACATGCAGGTTGTGTTTAATAATAAAAAGATTTCTATTTTACATATGTTATGTCTGGACCCGGGGTATGTCCTTAAACTACGTCCGGACCTGGGTATGTCCTTAAACTACGCCAAAAAGAGAGGTATGGGCACTGCGAATGGCATCTCGCTAAGTGTGGTAGGGCACGTTCAGCGAATGTCATCGCTCAAATCTGGAGCAGAGCCCGACTGGGGAAGTACCTCCACCTTACAGAAAACCACAGTCAAATAGCACTAGACCCTACTCATAGTGTTCTGTTCCTGCTGGTGAGTAAGGTTGCCAAAGAGCTCAAAGAGGACCCAGTGTGTTGACGATGAGGGACCTTCTTGTTCCTTTAGTCGTCAACACAGTGAATCCTCCTTTTTGTAAAGGGTCGGCAACGCGCATGTGACTCCTTTGGAGTTGCAGGCGTCCATACGTTACGGTAGCTGCTTACCATCAGGCGGGCCGTATGCTTGTTTGCCACCGTCGTGGTATAAAAAAAAAAGTTTTATTTTTATTCAATAATAGGGGTAGTAGGTAGGTACTATCGAACCACTTGATTCCTGACCCACATTAGAACTTTGTCATAGTACGTGTTATACGAACTTTCCTTGTCAATGCAATGCGATGTCACTATGACATTTTCTATGAAAAGGTTCCACAGTGGGTCACGATTCATTTGGTTCGATAGTACGTGAAAGCAGCTAGAAAGATAGTGTTAGAAATAGTACTGCACATAAATTTTAATTAACATTACTTGATACTAGTAGAGACTAGTCTCTGCTAGTATCTGCAAATAATTTATCAAACTAACAATGTCCATTCAATAACTTGCTTGCTCTTGCTTCAGACTTGGCACCTTGGAGCCTCAAAATTTTCTTAGACGTTGCATCTCTATTTAATACATATACTCTGTAATAGTACTACACTTGACTTTCATCAATTTAAGGCTAGTACCAACGGATGATAGTTTGGATTTCTTGCAATAATATATGACTACACTTGACTTTAATCAATTTAAGGCTAGTACCAACGGATGATAGTTTGGATTTCTTGCAATAATATTTGATGCTAGTTGTTGGTTGGTCCGCTGCACTGGTGTAGCCATGCCATCTTCCTAAAACAATATAATAAACTAATTAATATCTTTCTGTGGGGCTAGTGTATAAAATTTCCGATAACTTAAGCTTAAGTTAAGTAGTTTATGTAACTGTTACGTAATAAGGGTCCTTAAAACATGAGTGTGGTTTTATGAAATGAGCCGCAGGCGAATTTCATAATAAGATCACACGAGTGTTTTAAGACCTAATTACGTACAGTTGCATACACTGCTTTATCTAAACTCATATTATTTATTATAAATGCCGTATTCGGAAATCATAGAATGGCCGCCATTGCACCGCCGCGGCCATCTCGATTGTGTCGGCGTGGCCAACTCGATTGTGTCGGGGCTCGCGCGGGACCAATCGAGTTGGCCATGGCGGTAACATTATGTTATCAAATTCGATGTTCCAAATTTGAAACTCAGTGCTTAACAATATTTGAGCATGCAAAGTTAAAATTACGTTACTGCCGCAGATAAGAAACTTATCATAAGGTACCGGAGGTATGTAAGGCCCACCTTATTTAAATTTTACTTATTTTCATAAAATACGTAGAGAATAAATAAACAAAATTGAATTCAGATTGTCTTTTTATTTGGTTATACAATGAGATCAACTTTTTGCACAATATTGTAATAATATTCTAGATAACATGGTCATTTTAAAGTATCAATTTTGGGCTTTATTAAAATAAGCGCTTCTATTAAGGCCCAGTAAAATAATCAACATTAACAAACATTTGAGAGATTATAAACATGTCAAACACTCGTTTCTTATTACTTATGACATTTAAGATCACAGCATCATAGAAAATACACCTTCTTTTTAAAAAAAATGGCCTTGGGCCTTATTAAACTAACGACTATGAAAAATATTAACATTTTGCTTTAAAATCAATTAAAATAAAAAACGATAACAAACTTAGACTGAGCTTTTTGGACACAAATCTTAAACTAAAAATTAGTAAAATCTAACCCTAAAATAAAAATCTCTTAATTGTCTGGGCCTTATTGCACCTTAGGTTTTCTAACTAGATATCTACTAAGTATAAAACAATCTCGCGAAACAATTGTGTTTACGTAACAGTTTTAACAGAGAAAATCGACATTATTGATAGGAACTTAATAGTTTATAATCAGCTTACTGACAATTTTTTTATTAACTTTTCTACTTTCTTCTTTCTTTCTTCTTTACTACTTTCTTTATGCTTGATGTGTCCTCCAAAGGACAATGGGCAAATTTGTATGGGCACTGTCCCCACCCACCAACAGAAACGAAACATGTCTCATTTAATAGATCTTGGCAACCTGATGATTTGTTATTATGACGAGGATTGCCCTTTGTATGGGGTTTTCTTGGAAAACCGTATTTTGTTTATATATATATACGTCACATACATATATTTAGGACAGACATCTTCAATTTTCTTTAAGAGTTTTGGCTAAAAATATTAATAATTTTAAGTTAACACTGATAATATGTATCATATGTTAAGTAGTATTGTAGATCTAATAATATATAGCTCTATAAGCGAATTTTTGTTTTCCTTTTTTTTAACCAACTTCAAAAATAAGAGGAGGTTCTCAAATCGTCTGTATTTTTTTTAAAGAAATGTTGTTGTTTATTATTGCTAGTAATATAATGTTTCTGTAACCTTCTACTTGTAACTTTCAAAGAATTTAACAAAATATATATGAAAACAAAATACGGTTTTCCAAGAAAACCCCATACATATGGTGATCCTCGTCATAGTAAAAAATCATCCGGTTGACACGATCTACTAAATGAGACATGTTTCGTTTCTGTTGGTGGGTGGGGACATTTTGCCCATGGTCCTTTAGTTTCATACGGGTATAAAGGCCACCACCCGTGCCTTAATGCCCTCAACAGCATATGACCTTATTTGCTCTAGGACAATCCTAAAGTAAAACAGCCATATTGCTCTTAAAAATAAGTAATTATGTTATCTTACCTTGTCAATAAGAGCGTAACGAGCTCCAGCACTATTATTAATAAGTAGAAAATACGTTTTCTCTGTGAAATTCTAATAAATCGACTTCAACTTTTTCGCAAAACAGTAATAGGCACACCCACGTGAAGCTTCTTCGACTATTCGGCGACTCCTGACAAAATGGCGGCGCACACGACGCGGCGTGCCGTTGCCAGCTCGCTGTATTCTTAAGGCCTTGACGTGTATAAAAGCATTTGACGAATTTGAACCTTGTATCAGTAGTTTTTTTGAAGTGGGCCTTACATACCGCTGGGCCTTATATACCTCAGGTACCTTAGTTAAATCGTTTGTTGTAATGCTTGGTTTTTGAACGCATTTTAGAGTACTTACAGTATGAGTGTAGATAAACTATATTGTTGTACAGTTATTATCTAGACACACGGCAGTTTGTCCGCCAAGTTCGAGCAAAAAAAAGCGACACACCGGCCGTGGGTTATATTACACGAACCATTTCGGGCCAATTTCGACCACCCTATAACTCAAAACATATTTTATCTACGCATATAAAATTTCGAGTGTCTGTTGACATCCCCTTAATTGTCTAGAAATTCAAAATTTCATTATTCTACCTATAGCAGTTATTGAGATATTGACGTCAGAAAATCGCTATTTTTACTATACACTCACTCACTGACTCATCAAAAACCTAGACCACTTCCAATGGTCGTACTGACTTGAAATTTGGCATGGAGATAGGTCTTAAGGTCAAAGTAAAGGGAAAAATCTGAAAACGGCCAAGTGTGAGTCAGTTTTAAAAATAGCGAAGGTGTAACTTTGTTCTACTATGAAGTCATAATGAACTAAATGGGTATATCTTCCAATGGTCGTACCGACCTGAAATTTGGCTCGAAGGTTTGTCTTTAGGTCGAAATAAAGTAAAAATCTGAAAACGGCCAAGTGTGAGTCAGTTTCGAAAACAACGAACGTGTAATTTTGTTCTACTTTAAGTAGGTATGGAGTGGAAATGAGATAAGACTTATTTAAATTTAGATACATACCAATTTAAGACAATACATGTTTGTCTTAAAGACAAGAACAATAAAATTGTTCACCACTCTGTGTGTAAGTACAAAGCAGGTCACTAGGTACACTAGGTGCGCTAAATCAGTCAAACAAAAATGAAAAGACTATTTTTTCTCGCATAGTCTAAATAATTTCTAATTTTACAACTAATAAAATCGCAGATTCGAGAACATGGAAATCCTATATACTCTAAGATGGAATTATATATACTACTGCCCATCTCACCCTCCGATACGCCACGGGATGAGATGGGATGGTGCACTTCTAGGGCTACATAATAGGCCACCAATTATAATACCTACTGGTAGGTAGGTATTACCAAGTTATTAATTATCTATGTAGGTAGCGTACTTACAAACAGAATAAAGTACGTTATTGATGTATGTAATTATATGTAAGTAGGTACATTTTATAGTTGTAGGGTGCCAGTTTATTTGTAAAAATCACTTATAAATAAATAGTAAAATAGGATTTATCATAGATTATAGGTACTCGCGCTGCCCGATCGATCCCGAAATCCCGATATATGTATGTATAGTGATACTAGATAAAAAATCCGTTCCCCGCCTCGCGCACCCTCCGTCGCTGCCTACACTCGTTCGCCGCGCTCGCGCCGTCCGCCAGCTCATGCCATCCGTTCGCCCGCTCATGCCGCCGGGGGGATGCGTACGCGCGGGAGGCGGGGAGTCGACGAACCAAAGCGTGCGGCAGCCGCGCGTCATACGCGAGACATTTCCTAAAGCAAAAGTGATAAAAAAATAATAAAGAACCTACACCTAACAAAAATAAATGAAATCCCATCAAAAACATAAATGTCAAAGGCTGCCAAGTTCGATACTATGGGAATGCTTCGCCTATAAAAGAAGTGAGATCTGAATAAGTACCAAGTTCCATAAAAATACCTCAAATCATAAATAGTTAAAAAAACAAAAAAAGCGGCAGCTGACGCTGTGAACAAACAGTTTGCAGGCGCGGCTGCGGCCTGTGGCGCGGCACCCGCCGACCTGACACGCGCGCTTGCCGCGCTGCAGGCCGCGCGTCCGCCCGCCGATAGCTGCATCAGACTTAAACTGTTCACATCCGATGAAGTATTTCGTATTATAACTTCCCGAGTAGCCAAGAAAACAACGAAAGACATTTTTGACTTTTCTGTAAACTTATTACACTCCGTTGCGGAAGAACTTTCACCTGTACTTGCCGAAGTTTACAATAGGTGCCTATATGACGGTGTATTTCCTGACCAACTAAAAGAAAGTCGCATAGCACCTTTATTCAAGGGAAAGGGAAATAGAGACGATATCAATGCGTATAGTTCCAGGATAACAGAATTTCTTAACTCGACCAATGCAATTTCTGAGAGGCAATATGCCTATAGAAAAGGCCGCTCAACAACCACGTTAACCAGGGCTGTGGTTCGACAGGTTGTAGAGGCCCGCGAACGCAGGAATCAAGTCGCAGTTTTTTGCTGCGACTTGTCAAAAGCATTCGACGTGGCTGATCACGAAGTCCTGACTAATAAACTTCGTCAGTATGGGTTTGAAGGTTCTGCGCTGGCATTGTTATCCGATCTGCTACGGAACAGAACACAGGTAGTGGTCGCTGATGGCGGTCGGGTTCGATCAGGCGTCGGATGTCGCACAGGGTTCCTGAGTATCAAATATTCTGTTCTCTCAATTGTTAAATGATTTGCCATTATGTATGCGGATGATGTGGCTGTAGTTGTGCAAGCCCCTACATATGACGAGCTTGAGGTTAAGCTTAATGCGATTGCCCTGGCTCTGTCCAATTGGTTCAGTAGTAATGGCCTTATCTTGAACCCCAGTAAAACGCATTACATCGGCTTTGATCTCTCCGGCCGGCAGGTAAGGCAGCTGTCAGTAATGGCGAATAACATTATTATCAATCAAGTAACAAACACCACATTCCTAGGGTTTGAGCTTGACAGCTGCCTCACCTGCGCCGGTCATATAGATAATATGTGTAAGAGACTCGCATCTGCAATTTTTGCGCTAAAGCGACTGGCGCGAATACTCCCATACGAAATGGTCCGAGCTTGCTACTTCGCGACCTTCAGCGCGCAGTTGCAGTACGGAATCGAGCTCTGGGCGGGAGCTGCCGAATGGAAACGAGTCTTCCTGCTCCAAAAACGCGCTCTGCGTGCGGTAGCTCGCGTCCCTCAGAGTCACTCTGCGAGACCACTATTTAAGTCGATGGGGATACTAACGCTGCCCTCATTGCTAATAATGCAAGGGGCAGTATTTACACGCAGCGAAGTAGATACCAATCCGAGCATCGAACCTCCACGCAGATACCCGGTGCGCAGCGCGCGCGCTGGAATGTTGCCGACCGTACATTGCAGACTCGAAAAGTCCGAAAAATTTATCCATGTCATGGGCCGCAAGGTGTACAACCGCCTTCCTCGGGACATTGTTGCTGCAGAAAGTGCAGCAATATTTAAATATAAACTTAAAAAATGGCTCCTCGAGCAGACGTTCTATGACCATGAGCAGCTATTTATTAGTTTTTCTACTCCTGTGCTTTTATCTGTCATTTATACATTCGTCAACACCTTTATAAGAACATAGATAATATACTCGATGAAAAGTCTATCTAGTCTATTTCCCAAAATAACACTTGTTCTATAAAAGCGCCAAAATAGTATCGCGTAATCGCGTGCAAACACGACTATTAATATAAAATAAATTACTGCCAACCTAAGAAACCTAAATAAACGCAGCGTTTTTAGAAAAAAAAAGGAAAAAATAAAAGAACCACAGACCTACTTCGTAGTTTTTTACGTTTACCGTTCGTTTGTAGGGGCAAATTGCAAACTTTGAAAGTAATTCAGGTATTTTTACTAATCTCTGTAGCTCTTTAATAATTGATCAAATAACGACGGTGTGTATTTGTGTTAGTGATGTTAGTATTCTTGAAAAATAGTGTTTTAAAACGTAAAACTTAAATGATTGTTGATTATGTTGACAAAATAACTGCGATATCCATGAAGTTTTCAATTTCGCATTTTATGTAAAAGTAAGTATAGTCGTAGAAAAAGTATTGTATGCAACGACGTATAAGTAGGTAAAAAAATGTTCGTGGCGTTTTTCTTAATAATTTTCGCCTCCGGCTGCGCCTATGGCTCAAATTGTTACCCACGCCACTCACCTTTTTTGACCCCTCTTATACAACTGTTGCATAAACTACTATAAGTGTTAAATTATATTATGTATCTACACATTATAGTACCGAATGACATGTAATTTTATATTATGAATAAATAATGATTATGATTAATGAATTAATTAATGATATTCATCATAAATCTTGAAGCAAATCAAATTATTTTGTTCAATATTTTATATTCATCATAATTTTTTTGTCACCAATATTGATCTTTTTCTATTGTTAAGCAGAAAAATATTATATTTTGGCAGAGAATTTGGTCACCCTACTCTAGGTGACGTAATTTTTCATACAGCGTATGTCAAAAGTAATAGGGTGACCATGATTAATTAGTTTAAGATTCATTTTAATGGAAAAAAAAACATTATGTTTTGATCATACACTCGTTGAAGGAATATATAAGATTTGGCTGTCCAATAATGTGGCATTGGATGGGTGTAGTAACAACTACCTTGACTTATGTCAAGTAGATTGTATTTTAGTATGTAATCTTAGTCTTATAGGAATTCTAACATAGCTCTTAAGTAAAATACTGTTTCTAACAACATATGGACTATGTCTGAAATAAAACTATTTTGATTTGATTTGATTTGATTTGATTTGATATATCTCTAGTTCAGATGGTCACCCTATAAATATCCATGGGCTACGCTACTGTGCGTACCCTTAAACCAACTTTCAAAGAGATATTTCAAATCATTTATTTATTTCGGATAACTTTTACACCCATAGTTTTGGTTAGTATGTACTTATAGCTATGTTAATATCTACATAAATTATTTAGGTATAATTTATTAATTTTTGTGTCATGCATGTTTCTAGAAGCACCTACGTAGTATATATGAGAGACAAGTTACATAGTCAGAAAAAGTGGTTCAGGATCACGATCCAGATTTCGGATAGTCGGATGACTGACCGTGTCACAAGGCATGTGATCCTTGACAGAAATAAATAAATAAATATTATTGGACAATCTTACACAAATCGACCTAGACCCACAGTAAGCTCAATAAGGTTTGTGTTATGGTTACTAGACGACGATATACACGGTGCTCGCGAGGAAACCGCACAATTTTAACAGCGTTATCCCGACCTTATTAAGAGACTAACATGTCAAATAAACTTTTCTGAAATTCATCTTGTTTCGGAGTTATAACCAATTAAAAAAATAAAATATTTTGATTATAACTCAGGACTGAACGCTTTCTTAACGGCAATTTTACCACTATGGAACTCATTATAGGCATCCCTGTTGACAGACATCAAAGTGATAGGAAACACTTTGCTTTAACTTTGATTTTAAGAAAAAAAAAGTAGTTTTATTTGTTTTTAGGCATAGTTTTGTCATTAACATTTATTTTTAATTTAAGAATACGTTCAGAAAAAAAAAACAAAAAAAAATTTTTTTTGGCGGAATTGTCCAAAATTCATATGATATTTTTTACTTCTTTTGGCCTCAGGAGTACGCTGTTAAAATTATGCGGTTTCCTCGCGAGCACCTTGTATATAATAGATAAATATGGATAAATACTTAAATACATAGAAAACATCCATAACTCAGGAACAAATATCTGTGATAAACACACAAATAAATGCCCTGACCAGGATTCGAACCCGGGACCTCCTGCTTCGTAGGCAGGGTCACTACCGACTGGGCTAGGAGGGCGTGTTTTTTCTTGATAGAAATCGACTGAAAAATATCATATGATAGGTAGGTATTTTCTCAGTCACGTTATAATATAACAGAAAAAAACCCGGTCAAGTGCGAGTCGGACTTGCGCACCGAGGGTTCCGTACAAACCTGTAGGTATATAGGGGTAGTAACTTTAAAATTATTAAAATTATTTTTATTATATGATGTAACTAAAAATTTACGGTTTTCGCAATTTTTACTGTATCTGTGCTATAAGACGTTGCTTCGTACTAAATTTCAAGATTCAAGAAGAGTTCACGGGAAGTACCCTGTAGTTTTTGATTCCCTTGCGAGTTTCGAAAATTTGCGGAAATTTGAGTCATAAACGGCTGTATCTTTTGATTGCGTTGGATTAGACGTTTGATTTTTTCACAGATCCAAGGGACAGTAGACTTGAGTATTTGATATAAATTTCAGCTTGATATCTCCACGCGTTCCTGAGAAAAAGGTCAAAAGAGTCTTGACAGACGGACGGAAAACAAAGTGATCCTATAAGGGTTCCGTTTTCTCCTTTCGAGGTACGGAACCCTAAAACACGATATTGCTAAAATTTATAAGGTGAAAAACATACAAAAAAAAGTTAATGGAATGAAACAAAACGTGCCTGTTAAAATGTGTCAGCCACTTACGAAACTCAAAGTTAGCCATTGTTTTACTAAACGGTAAACGTTGACAAATTAAACTTTTGTTTCCTTCTGATTGTATGTTATCAACTTTGAACGCAAAACTCCTTTTTCCTGGCTCCTTTGTCTCTTGAGATCTGAAGTAAAATAGTTATTTTCACTTTTTGGAATGAAATGGCTTTCGCCGTGCCTACGGAAAAAGTTACGAATCAGTATTAGGATCAAAAAGTTTGGAAGTGAATTCGTCTTGAGATTTTATATATTTAGTTTCAGCTTTTTGGCGCATCATGGGACTCGTGGGTCTGTCAGTTACTATCATCGATTCTCCTACATTAAAAAAAATGTGTGCTAAATCGTGAGGTGAAAAATGGGTTGATTTTTTTTCTCTATTGATTCAGCATTACTGCGGGTATAGGAAGAGTCGTTGCTCCCCTGTGCACGTGTGCAGGCTCCTCAGAATATAATTAAATGGACCCCGCGTGTTTGTTTTCTTTAAATGATGAAATTACATTAAATTCAGCAATCCATAAATGCATGTTGATGTCTGACCAAATTTAACGGCTTCTCTACATTTTTCAGTTAAATCTCATATTATGTATGTATGCTAGTTTTAAAGGTCTTCTATGGGCCCCTAGTTGCGTGAAAATAAAAATATTTGATTTTATTCAATAAGGCTTGTGTTGTGGATACTAGACGACGATATTTATATTAATAATATACCTACTTAATACATAGAAAAGATCCATAACTCAGGAATAAATATTCGTGATAAACACACAAATAAATGCCCTTACCAGAATTCGAGCCGGGACTTACTATTTACTAAGTATTACCGACTTAGCTGTTAAAGCAGTTTTTGTAATAATGACAATATTATCAATTATGGTAGATACATTATTCATTTCAATAAGGCTATGTTAATATGTTAGGTAGGAATACATATACCGTTCAAAGTAGAACATTGTATTTGCGTACTTAGCTGCAGTAGAAATTATAATGGCTTCAAAGAAATTAGCTTATATGATCAGTTGTTTTAGACAGGTTTACATGTGAGTAGTTAATAAGTAGCTCACAAAATACTCATATTAATCTCAATGAGATTACGAAGAAGCTTATTTAGGAACATCTATTCGAAAATGACTCATTTTATAAAGAAGTTATTATCAATTATGTACTTAAAAATGCTTCATGAACAAGGTCTACATTTAATGCTTCGAGCATAATTGTAATGAGCACACACACATTTATACTGAGAAGCTGAAATCTGTATTTTAAATTTAAACGTGTTATAAAATTAAAACTATGAATTATTTAATAGCAGGTATGTTTTAATATTTGTACTTATTCATGACATATATACAGTATGATTTCGGGGTCGTGGAGCCAGAGAACAAGGCATGATACAGTCGTTAATTTCATATCACCAATTATGAAAAAAATTTTTTAGAACATAAGTATAATAAACATATTTTTACATACAATTTGGTCTACTACTCTATGTAACGTCTTGTTGCTATCCATGCAGCGTATGTCAAAAGTTATACTAAGTGATCATGATTTATTTTGTTTAGGATTATTTTTAACTGAATATTAATCAAAATTTTATTCATTCTGTTTTGATCAAATATAATTTGATATATACAATTTGATAATGTTGATCTACCCCAAAAAAAGGCCATTTCATTAGGTTCACATTCGCTTTAAGTATTGACGTTGGTTATAGGGATATTTATAACCAGCTCACCTTATTAGCATATACCGGTTGTGGCCTGTAATAGGAGCAAAAAATTAAACCGTGGATTCTACTCCTCAAACTAGACAATGTTTGTTCAACGACTTTTGAAAGTTATGTTGATTTTAGATAGTCTCTTTTTCAAACAAACTAAATAGTATTTTCAATGTACATCAAAGTCCGCCTAAATGACACCGCCTGTCAGTCTTGTCACCCTACAGATATTAATCAATGTCGTAATACATTGCGTGATCGAATAAACTTTAAATTGTAATAAAATTCAAACTACAAGTTATTTTTAAAATATGTTGAACAAACGTTGTCTAGTTTGAGGAGTAGAATCTACGTTTGAGTTTTTTGCTCTTATTACAGGCCACACCCGGTATGTATTTGTGCCCTACTTGTAGTATTGGTACTACTGGGACATTCCAGCCTCTGTCAGGTTCTATCATTTATGTTCCGTTGTTTTATTTTCTTTCTCGACGCCGTATAATCAAGCAGTAGCATCAAATATTAAGGCCGGGTAGTATAGACCCCACAATTTAAAAGAGCTTATGTGCCATCTAAATCCTTTTGACTTGCGATCTTTTTCTTTACGGTGGCACAGAGTCGGGCCTTACGGGGAAACACGTTCAAATGTATTTTTAATATCACTGCGTTTATTTTTTACAGAAAAGTAGCTCAATGTTGTTAAAACACTGCAAAGTCAAGCACAATATTAAAAGCAAAGGTAAAAAGTATTTTGACGAGTTTCGAACTGAAATCATGTAGGTACTTATACCTAGCCAGCAATAATACCTTAATACCAAATTATATTGAGATCATGTGTAAATACTTAGTTTAGATAAAGGAACAATTTAATTTCCCCGGGAAGGAGAAACAGTATGGTAGTTCTTTATAATGCTTTATAATGTTTCACATGTCCCGGTGCGTCTGTTATACCATCTGACCTTATACAGAACTAGCTCTAGCTAGTCTAGCTTATACCCACGCGACATCGAACGCGCCTACGTAAAATGTAATAGCAAACATTCAATTAGAGTGCGTAACATTTCTCCTCCTTTTCACCCCTTAATTTATGTGATAAAAACTATACCATATTCAAAACAAACTGGTTCTAAACATAATTTTATTTTAAATCAGTTTAGCGGTTAACGCGTGACGAGGTAACATACAGACAGACAGACTGGTTAGAGTTTCTTTTCGCATTAATAGCAAAATAATAATAATAATAATAAATATTCTTTATTGTGCACCACATGAGAAAAGAGGAAAATATACAGCGATACAGTGATAAAAACTAGGTAACAACAGTCGCAAAATGGTTTGCGACTTACAAAAAAATCAAACTATACAGGTGTAACAAAAATAGCGGTGATCCGTTTAAGGGAATAAGTGGTATCCACGATCGTTGGAAGTAAGAAAAAGTAGGAGAAACATTTTTAGGACGTAAATTTTTTTTTGTATGGGTCACGAAATCCTAGATTTTTTTTGCGAGAAATTCTTTTTCCCTTAGTTTTTCATTATAAGAATACGATACCAAAGGATCACCAGCATTTTTTTACACCACGTAGATACTGACACCATGTAGACATAATTGACTACATGCATGAATTAATTTTATTTTTTTATTTAACTGTTTACATTGTTTTAACACTAGGAAAAACAGAAATTCGTTCAAAAAGCTTTTCGTTATTTAATAAAAAAATATTGAAAATCTTAAAAAAGTTTGAGCGGTTGAAACGCTCATAATTTTTGGCGCGAAAATGACAGATTGTGATGACGTCACATCTCACAAAATTTTATAGGTTAGTATCAAGTTAGTATGAGATTAGTTCCTACTTCAGTTGGTGTTTCAAATATTTCAAAGTTATTTTCGCTTAAACCATGGATGAAACTAAAAAACCCTTATATACGGGTATTACCTAGTGCCAAAGTGCATGAACAATATAATAAGTGCACCCAATAAGGTGTTTTTTATCTGCCGAAAGACGTGAAAACTTGTAAACCATAGTGCAAAATGATGAAAAGACTATGACTTTTTATTGCTGTGAAGATCGCTTCAACGTAAGTAAATAACTGTTTATCTTGTATTCAAATATATTTATACCTAGTTAGAGTAATGTTGTGTCTACAATTACATATACATATACCTTAATAACGTTACTTGCAAGTGTAGGTGCACTGGGAACGGTGCGTACCTTAAGAAATCATTATATAATGTCTTCTGCAGGAAAAATTTGACATTTTTCCTTTGTAAATTCGCCATCAGGTATATCGGTGTGGTCAAGGTGGTCACAAATATCTGAACAACGCCTATATTGTCAAGGCGATAAAGTGTATGAAGAATGATGGCGACTGTCTTTGATAATTAAACCAACCGCGACTGTATATGACATACCTATATAAGGTTATAATTTATATTCTATGTACTGCTGCATTTTTTTTACCAACAATTTAGCCAATTTTGGAACAATGTAGGACCATATTATTACGATATTGTACCAACTACTAACATTAAGAAGGGTTTTCTTTTAAGACTTATTTTCTTGTACAGATTTGTAAAATAAAAATATGTATTCATTTCAGGTCGAAGAGGATACAGAAAATGACATTCAACATAAAATAATGAAGGAAAGTGTGGTAAAAGTTCCACTTCGATTAAAGAAAGTAGTTTTGCTATACTTAAATGCTATAGGCTAGGAGAGCTCCACATGTTGAAGCCCCACGCTACAGTAGACCATAGTTTAATATCTGTATTAGACAAGGTATTTAAGAATGGTAGGCTGTGGATACGTAAACATGCAGGTTGTGTTTAATAATAAAAAGATTTCTATTTTACATATGTTATGTCTGGACCCGGGGTATGTCCTTAAACTACGTCCGGACCTGGGTATGTCCTTAAACTACGCCAAAAAGAGAGGTATGGGCACTGCGAATGGCATCTCGCTAAGTGTGGTAGGGCACGTTCAGCGAATGTCATCGCTCAAATCTGGAGCAGAGCCCGACTGGGGAAGTACCTCCACCTTACATAAAACCACAGTCAAATAGCACTAGACCCTACTCATAGTGTTCTGTTCCTGCTGGTGAGTAAGGTTGCCAAAGAGCTCAAAGAGGACCCAGTGTGTTGACGATGAGGGACCTTCTTGTTCCTTTAGTCGTCAACACAGTGAATCCTCCTTTTTGTAAAGGGTCGGCAACGCGCATGTGACTCCTTTGGAGTTGCAGGCGTCCATACGTTACGGTAGCTGCTTACCATCAGGCGGGCCGTATGCTTGTTTGCCACCGTCGTGGTATAAAAAAAAAAGTTTTATTTTTATTCAATAATAGGGGTAGTAGGTAGGTACTATCGAACCACTTGATTCCTGACCCACATTAGAACTTTGTCATAGTACGTGTTATACGAACTTTCCTTGTCAATGCAATGCGATGTCACTATGACATTTTCTATGAAAAGGTTCCACAGTGGGTCACGATTCATTTGGTTCGATAGTACGTGAAAGCAGCTAGAAAGATAGTGTTAGAAATAGTACTGCACATAAATTTTAATTAACATTACTTGATACTAGTAGAGACTAGTCTCTGCTAGTATCTGCAAATAATTTATCAAACTAACAATGTCCATTCAATAACTTGCTTGCTCTTGCTTCAGACTTGGCACCTTGGAGCCTCAAAATTTTCTTAGACGTTGCATCTCTATTTAATACATATACTCTGTAATAGTACTACACTTGACTTTCATCAATTTAAGGCTAGTACCAACGGATGATAGTTTGGATTTCTTGCAATAATATATGACTACACTTGACTTTAATCAATTTAAGGCTAGTACCAACGGATGATAGTTTGGATTTCTTGCAATAATATTTGATGCTAGTTGTTGGTTGGTCCGCTGCACTGGTGTAGCCATGCCATCTTCCTAAAACAATATAATAAACTAATTAATATCTTTCTGTGGGGCTAGTGTATAAAATTTCCGATAACTTAAGCTTAAGTTAAGTAGTTTATGTAACTGTTACGTAATAAGGGTCCTTAAAATTACGTACAGTTGCATACACTGCTTTATCTAAACTCATATTATTTATTATAAATGCCGTATTCGGAAATCATAGAATGGCCGCCATTGCACCGCCGCGGCCATCTCGATTGTGTCGGCGTGGCCAACTCGATTGTGTCGGGGCTCGCGCGGGACCAATCGAGTTGGCCATGGCGGTAACATTATGTTAACAAATTCGATGTTCCAAATTTGAAACTCAGTGCTTAACAATATTTGAGCATGCAAAGTTAAAATTACGTTACTGCCGCAGATAAGAAACTTATCATACGGTACCGGAGGTATGTAAGGCCCACCTTATTTAAATTTTACTTATTTTCATAAAATACGTAGAGAATAAATAAACAAAATTGAATTCAGATTGTCTTTTTATTTGGTTATACAATGAGATCAACTTTTTGCACAATATTGTAATAATATTCTAGATAACATGGTCATTTTAAAGTATCAATTTTGGGCTTTATTAAAATAAGCGCTTCTATTAAGGCCCAGTAAAATAATCAACATTAACAAACATTTGAGAGATTATAAACATGTCAAACACTCGTTTCTTATTACTTATGACATTTAAGATCACAGCATCATAGAAAATACACCTTCTTTTTAAAAAAAATGGCCTTGGGCCTTATTAAACTAACGACTATGAAAAATATTAACATTTTGCTTTAAAATCAATTAAAATAAAAAACGATAACAAACTTAGACTGAGCTTTTTGGACACAAATCTTAAACTAAAAATTAGTAAAATCTAACCCTAAAATAAAAATCTCTTAATTGTCTGGGCCTTATTGCACCTTAGGTTTTCTAACTAGATATCTACTAAGTATAAAACAATCTCGCGAAACAATTGTGTTTACGTAACAGTTTTAACAGAGAAAATCGACATTATTGATAGGAACTTAATAGTTTATAATCAGCTTACTGACAATTTTTTTATTAACTTTTCTACTTTCTTCTTTCTTTCTTCTTTACTACTTTCTTTATGCTTGATGTGTCCTCCAAAGGACAATGGGCAAATTTGTATGGGCACTGTCCCCACCCACCAACAGAAACGAAACATGTCTCATTTAATAGATCTTGGCAACCTGATGATTTGTTATTATGACGAGGATTGCCCTTTGTATGGGGTTTTCTTGGAAAACCGTATTTTGTTTATATATATATACGTCACATACATATATTTAGGACAGACATCTTCAATTTTCTTTAAGAGTTTTGGCTAAAAATATTAATAATTTTAAGTTAACACTGATAATATGTATCATATGTTAAGTAGTATTGTAGATCTAATAATATATAGCTCTATAAGCGAATTTTTGTTTTCCTTTTTTTTAACCAACTTCAAAAATAAGAGGAGGTTCTCAAATCGTCTGTATTTTTTTTAAAGAAATGTTGTTGTTTATTATTGCTAGTAATATAATGTTTCTGTAACCTTCTACTTGTAACTTTCAAAGAATTTAACAAAATATATATGAAAACAAAATACGGTTTTCCAAGAAAACCCCATACATATGGTGATCCTCGTCATAGTAAAAAATCATCCGGTTGACACGATCTACTAAATGAGACATGTTTCGTTTCTGTTGGTGGGTGGGGACATTTTGCCCATGGTCCTTTAGTTTCATACGGGTATAAAGGCCACCACCCGTGCCTTAATGCCCTCAACAGCATATGGCCTTATTTGCTCTAGGACAATCCTAAAGTAAAACAGCCATATTGCTCTTAAAAATAAGTAATTATGTTATCTTACCTTGTCAATAAGAGCGTAACGAGCTCCAGCACTATTATTAATAAGTAGAAAATACGTTTTCTCTGTGAAATTCTAATAAATCGACTTCAACTTTTTCGCAAAACAGTAATAGGCACACCCACGTGAAGCTTCTCCGACTATTCGGCGACTCCTGACAAAATGGCGGCGCACACGACGCGGCGTGCCGTTGCCAGCTCGCTGTATTCTTAAGGCCTTGACGTGTATAAAAGCATTTGACGAATTTGAACCTTGTATCAGTAGTTTTTTTGAAGTGGGCCTTACATACCGCTGGGCCTTATATACCTCAGGTACCTTAGTTAAATCGTTTGTTGTAATGCTTGGTTTTTGAACGCATTTTAGAGTACTTACAGTATGAGTGTAGATAAACTATATTGTTGTACAGTTATTATCTAGACACACGGCAGTTTGTCCGCCAAGTTCGAGCAAAAAAAAGCGACACACCGGCCGTGGGTTATATTACACGAACCATTTCGGGCCAATTTCGACCACCCTATAACTCAAAACATATTTTATCTACGCATATAAAATTTCGAGTGTCTGTTGACATCCCCTTAATTGTCTAGAAATTCAAAATTTCATTATTCTACCTATAGCAGTTCTTGAGATATTGACGTCAGAAAATCGCTATTTTTACTATACACTCACTCACTGACTCATCAAAAACCTAGACCACTTCCAATGGTCGTACTGACTTGAAATTTGGCATGGAGATAGGTCTTAAGGTCAAAGTAAAGGGAAAAATCTGAAAACGGCCAAGTGTGAGTCAGTTTTAAAAATAGCGAAGGTGTAACTTTGTTCTACTATGAAGTCATAATGAACTAAATGGGTATATCTTCCAATGGTCGTACCGACCTGAAATTTGGCTCGAAGGTTTGTCTTTAGGTCGAAATAAAGTAAAAATCTGAAAACGGCCAAGTGTGAGTCAGTTTCGAAAACAACGAACGTGTAATTTTGTTCTACTTTAAGTAGGTATGGAGTGGAAATGAGATAAGACTTATTTAAATTTAGATACATACCAATTTAAGACAATACATGTTTGTCTTAAAGACAAGAACAATAAAATTGTTCACCACTCTGTGTGTAAGTACAAAGCAGGTCACTAGGTACACTAGGTGCGCTAAATCAGTCAAACAAAAATGAAAAGACTATTTTTTCTCGCATAGTCTAAATAATTTCTAATTTTACAACTAATAAAATCGCAGATTCGAGAACATGGAAATCCTATATACTCTAAGATGGAATTATATATACTACTGCCCATCTCACCCTCCGATACGCCACGGGATGAGATGGGATGGTGCACTTCTAGGGCTACATAATAGGCCACCAATTATAATACCTACTGGTAGGTAGGTATTACCAAGTTATTAATTATCTATGTAGGTAGCGTACTTACAAACAAAATAAAGTACGTTATTGATGTATGTAATTATATGTAAGTAGGTACATTTTATAGTTGTAGGGTGCCAGTTTATTTGTAAAAATCACTTATAAATAAATAGTAAAATAGGATTTATCATAGATTATAGGTACTCGCGCTGTACCTCTCCCCCCCCTAAAATATGACGTTTAATTAACTAACAATATGTAACTAAAACTTAAACTAAAATAAATATATAACTAATTAAACTAATTAACGTGAAAGTAAACTTAAACTAATGGCCAAACGCGTGATCAGTCTAGTGAAAAGGATACCTATGTTGCACCGCAGTAACCCATTTTCTTTTAACGTGAGATCAGTTATTCTTCAGACTCCGGAGGAAATAGCAACCTAACCCCTTGTAACCCCTAGGAGGATAATAAAACGCATAGAATGTACCTGAATTACTTAATGATTAAATAATAGAATGATAACACAAGAAACAGAGTCACTTGGTATAAAAATTTCAGAATGATAAATTTTCATTGTAAAATGTAAGGTAAAATGCTTAAAAATAAATAAATTTTTTTGGTAATGATCCCCAACGGCCTATTAGTCCTTAGGATAACAAGGATGTAGCAAACTTCCTGGAATAAGTCCAATTTAAAACCTACATATATTATAGAATTTACTCCTATCAACATCTGAGTGCTAAAATAAGCGTGAATATCACACTAAGGTACTACATCCTTGCCCGATGAGGTATTAAGGCTCCTGCAAAACTCATCAGTCCAATTCAATGAGGCTTCCTAGTCCTACCTGCCTAACCCTAGGAGTGTAAGACCCTTCGAGCGACTCTACTAACGGTTTGGAAGCTTAGGTGACGTTGTGATGAAGAAAACCGCCAAAATATTCATCGTCAACCTTTTAATCTCATTTAACAACATGAGAGCAAATCTAAATGCCAATAACCCTTGTCCATCCCATAAACTGTAAACTGAGTCATTATTTCTGAGTTTTCTAACATGTAGAACCAAGAACCAACCTTAGTTGTTGACCACAAATTTTATGAAGTCAATCTAACCAATTTAAGCATTATGTAACTTTGAAATAATACAATGGACTGCTCTGCTTGCCACTGACCAAATCAGACTACTGTTTCAGAATGATTTGTTATTCAGAGTTATATGAATACTATAAAACCATTGAAATGTATATTTATACCTTTTTTTTATACCAGAAAACTCAAAAATAGACTTGAAAATATCACAAAAGATTTGAATACTGCTGTCAAAACGTTAAAATCAGAATATTATCCGAAAACCGTTATTTATAAAGAATGATGCTTTCAAAAACATGAAAGGCTTTAAGAAAATGCCTACTTCCCCATTGTGTATGAATTTAATCTATCACTAACCCCATCTGCTAGTATTTCTGGAATATCTGTCGTACTTACCATAGCCCAAATATTCCAGACAATACTCAAGTGTATCCCTAAACCTAAGCTGTAAAAGTTCGGCCAATGAATCCGAGATTGCAAAGCTATCAATATGGTGTTGTGCAGATCTCCCCCTCCACGACTAGAACGTCAGGGCGGTGGAAGTAAGATCGGTCCCTATCTGGTGTATATAAAGAATATTTACATATATTTAACAAGACCCAAACACGATCTCTGTAAGGCTTCGACAAGTCTTGTCACAAGCTGGCCAGCAACTTAACATCGAATCGAGGCCCTTATCTAACCTTACAGCTGGCCTCTCGTGTTCAGTGTGGCACCACATGGTGATGTAACGTTACTGTGTTGGTAAAAAGCAACGCCGAGCTTCCACATGCTCGTCACAAAACTAGAACTCCAGCTCTATCTCTGTTGACACCAGTTAGGTTGAAATAGAGCTGAATAACCACACTTTTAGGTTTAGACAGTAACTGGTTCTATTATTTAAATAAACACTCAAGAATATTTACATGAAAACTCCCATTAACATAAGTTAAAAACAATTAAAAACCACAAGAAATAGTAAATGAAACTTTCACCGCCGCAAAATATCTAGATCTACATTTCCGAGGTACTTTCAAAGTTTCCCGGATCCGCAAAGTCTAGATTTAACTCTGAACCAAAACAAAATCATATAGATTTTAATTCTAGCCCGAAGCTTCGCGACACTGAAAATTTCACTCACACGTACCAATAATAACGATTTCCAAAACCAGTCACTTATCCGTTCGACAATTAAGAATTGAATGTCCCAGCGCGTCCCTTGCACCCCTATTTATAACTTTTTATGCCGACATAATGCCGACCTAATGCGGACGTATTGCGGACAGCCTGCTCAAGTCAAAAAGGTCTTATATCCTCTTGCCCTTTTTAGTTCATTTTAAATCTTATTCCTTCCGTTTAAGGTTCGGGCTCATTTAAATTCCATTCTTTTCCAAAATTTATATTAAATTAATTTAAATATCAATTTGACTCAAGTCAACTTGATCACAACTCTCTTTTGCCTTCTATTTATTATATGTCTTCTGCTATTGACATAAGGTTCAATTTTATTTGTTACCCCGTCAAAATTAATAACTTAAATCTATGTTCCCATGCAAAACTTTTGACGGAGAGCCAACCACAAAAATAACGACCTGACAATGAAATCAATGAAGTCTCCCAATAAGTCCTCCACACTATGCCCACTTTTACATCCGAAATATCTGGCAACTGTAAAGTAGTGGAGGCCAAAGAATGCAATCCACTTTAGTAAAACAATCCCTGGAATTCCGGGTTTGATGTTCTATTATAGTTACATTAGTTTTCTAAGTAACATGTAAAACCTTGCCTTATGTAAGACCTTATGTAACACATTATTATGAAGCAATTAATGAATGAATGTAATAATTACAAATTATTATGAGAATTTATATATAATAACTACATTATCCGATATACCTTGGTGGTCCTTTACCTATTTTGGTATTAATATTTTCCAAATCAATAATTTCGATAGTCTGTCACTTCGACCTCCACCCATCAAAAACCGCCAGGTGCCCAGACCCAGTATCAAGGATAATATAGCAATTAAACCAGACGGGCCCTGAACGCTTCCTCCACCATGCCACTTCCAATCCCGGGACAGCTCCTAGTCTATCAGAATCAAAACAAATCAATTCCTGGTAATTTAAATTAGTTCCCAAATTTATTAAATAGCTATTTATTGATTTTCTAGGAAAAGATGGATCTTGACGCATGAAAAGGGTCGTAACTCTCTTGCCTTTCTGTCCTTTATTTATCTTATGCCATTTCCATAAGGTTCAATTTTATTTGACCTCCATTCATGGGAATCAAATCAATAAAAATATCCTTGACTCAAATGAAAAGGATCGTAATTATCTTTGGACTTCTGGTTACTTTATGTTTTCTGCCATTGTATTAAGGTGTAAATTTATTTACCAGCGTCTCACTGTCCTGCATTTTAATAATATGAATTGTATTGTTTGTCAACTTTCTTCTCCGTAGTTGCTATGAGAACGAGATGAGGACCATCCAAAGTTATGTACATGGTAATAATAGTACATAATATATCTATTTTTGATATACGAAATGTTGCCGCTTGATGTTTCTTTGGATTAATTGGTTATTGTATTGAAGTAATAATTTGTCACGCCCGGCCCATTACTAAGCACTTTTCGTGATTCTTAACCTTTATCTTTGAATGAAAAAATGATAATAAAGATCCTTAATGTTCATATTTTAATAGACAACCATGTCCACAATACATATTACAGTAGATAGTACCTGAATGAGGTATGTATTTAGTTACAGTCGCCCCCCATTTAAATTTGTAATACATCACTTTAGCAATTACAGTGATTTATGAAAAGTTTCAATGTAACTCTAGATTAATCGGTAATTTCCCTCCCTGATTTAATCGTGTGGTGTGGGTGTGTTCTCCAATACTGGATGACAACAAATTGCACAGCTTTGAATTCCGCTCCTTTGATTTCTGACAAAAGCACTTGACAACCTTTTCCCCAAGAATATTCATCTTGCCAGAGATACCAGATTGTGAGTTTGGTAGGTCCTATTAACCCGTTTTTGTGCCTTAACCACGATTGTGTCGGGTATTATTTCGCCCTATTAACCGATAGACTCTTTTTAGTCAACTAGTGAACTCACAAAAACTTCCCACGCAAGACAATAAAAACTCTTTTTATAAGTACGAAGCGTTCAAATTCCGTTGTCAAAAATCGAACCAGATTTCTCAGCCTTGCCACTCGCAATCATGTTTCTTGGCGCGTGTCACATGCTGGAATGAAGTAATTAGACCTTCAAGATTACTTTATGCGTTTTTTTTTTTTTATCACAAAACAACCTCAAAGTTTCCACATTTTTTTTATAATGAATAACTTGTGACGTGAAAATTCCTTTATAGAAGTTCATTATGTAGGGTCCCAACCACTAAATGATCACGGCCCAAATTTATTGAAATAGAATAATTAAAATTTATTTTGCAAAAAAAAAAAAAAATCTATCAAAACAAGAACAGCCATGTAAATATTTTATTTTATTTTGTCATGACTCACCATCATTTTTAATGTGGAATTGTCGAATATACCTTATGCCAGATGAGGTGTGTGCTTTCATGATAATTCGTACCTTGTATAGTATTTAGTCAGCAAAAACTATCCTTATAAATGGATCGAATCGTAAAACGATTTTAACCTACCAAATAAGAATTTGCCAACTAGCTTGTCCCAGTTCCCCCCCATTCATTTCCCCTGCAAATACCGACTATTCTAGGTTTGATCGCACTCCAGACAATGTCTATCTGTATCAATCCTTTCTCTCGTGATGCAAAAGTTCACCCTCCTTCATTATCCTACTTTCATCTCTTACTTCAATCCACATAACGATAAGCTTAATGTTTAATTATTCATAACATCCTTTTTCCCTTCCTCATGCGCCTTTTCGCTACGATCTCTACGAACAGCCAAAGCTATGATGTGCAATCAGCATTAAACATGAATTATTATGTTAAAATAAACACTTATAATATAATAAACATTGCTTTTAATATATTTTGTTCTAATTTGTTATTAAAATATTTATGTAAAAGAAATATATTCTAACTTGAAAGTTATTAATGTTTATGACAACCATCTCCCCATCATGTTAAATGTCAACAATCAAATTTTATGCTGAATCTTTACTATTATTTCAACACATGTTACCAGATTGCCCAAATCGCAACAATTTTATTTTTATTTTTTTTCATTTTGACCAAAACTCCCAACCCTTACTTTTCATTTCACTTCCTTCAGTTCTAGGGAAAACCCAGGTTTTTTTTTTTTGAAAATTTGGTAAAAAAAAAAAAACCCAGAAATAAGAAAAGTAAATATAAAAAATAATAATATATATATATATATCGATGATTATGAACAGCCTGTATGATAATCAAATTATTCCAACTGAAATAAAAACTAAAGCAGGGAAAACTAATTTGATATTTTAGAAAAAGTAACTATGATTTTATTTTATTTTCCCACGTATATTACAATTTTTTTATCACGTATTTCCTTCTCTTAAATACATTTAGTGCTAAATACACCAAGCCCCCGTCACGTCTCAACGAAAAATCCCGGTAATATAGCGGAAAATCCGACAGAGTGGGGCCACGCCCCCAATACCCTTCTCCCTTATGGAACAATTTTGATAATAAAAAAAATGCTTTACTGTAATTATATTATTTACAGTATTATGCTCCAAAACAAAATCCGCAACTGAATCCAGCACAACAAGACTCCAGAATTCTTTGATAAATGCAATAAACTTAATTAACAACTGGATGATGTATCAAAATAATAACATTTCACAGATAAATTCATTCAGACATTTGAAGGAACTTGATTGAGCTAAATGTACTTACCAATAGCCTTATTTCAGTATATTAGCTTCATTGGTACCATGGAACAACACAAGAAGCCCTTGACAACACTGGTGTAGACATGTTAAGTTCTCACTCTGCATTCCATGGATGTAGTCAAACTGGAGATAATGTGATGTGGCTTTGGATCAAACCCTCTATTACTGTATGGCACCTCCGAATCCGCAGGTCGAACCACTTTAAGTGCAGGCAGAAAACTCTGCTTCACTTCTTGTTGACTTGTATAGAGCGACCTGTTTATCCACAGCACAGACTGGCACTATCTCATGAGCCATTCTTGAAGAATTGATGGGATCATTTTCATGTTTTCGATGTAATATTCGACCAGCGTCAAAATATATTGACCCTAAAATCAACACGCTAATCACCTACTAAATTTAAACTTTTTAATCACACATCTTTTACAACTATACTCGCGCACTTTGATAAATCTTTTACGAGATCTAAGCCACAAAAAGGTCTCTGTACTACAATTAAACATCACTTTAATGCAATCTAAATCATCAAAACGCATTTTTAGATGAAAAACAAGAGTTCGGGGCACGCCGTCCTTGTTGAAATACACACAAAACACAATCACCAAACCTAAATGCACAATCGACTGCTAATGATGTAAATTAAGACGTAAAATTCTGCATTAAGGTAGTTTAAAAGTTATTTTCAACAACAGTTCGAACTTTTACAAGCTAGCATTTCGCCGGCCTCTCTGAACTGTCAATTGTCATTCTGTTGATCTGTTCGGATATATGATTTTTCCCAAAGGAAAATAAATCAACTCGTACTTTAATATTTTCTCCTTACGGATTTAAATCTTTATATTTAAACTCGATTGCAATTTTATTTGCTTATAATAAATATTATGTAAACAATAAAACAAAAATAAACACAGCTATTTTAAAACACTTTCAGTACATAACTACATTTCTGAACGATCGCTGACATGCATAAGTATTGCCAGTCCTATAAATTATGCTAAAACCGTCTAAGTACTAAAGTCTTGAGAAATGTTATCTCTTCTTATTTATTTTCCGTTCACTGTTATTAAAACCGCAACTTATTTTAAGAAAAATAAATTAAATTTTAAAATTAATTCTATGCATTGTTAAATCAAATGTGTTGAGATATGTAATCGGGTCTACTGACGTAAACAATCAGTCAACCGACAAAAGTGAGAAGAAACGATAGTTAGAATGAGACAAATATTCGGGATGGCATAAAAGGTATCTACAGTACTCATGTAAGCGACCAGAATGAGAGGGAATGACAGCCAGAACGAGACAAAAATTTTCAAAATCGTGTCATGTTCTGTAATAATTATCACCATCTTACATGATGCGCAATATAAACCGTTTCTATTATCAAGTATAAAACCTTTTGCTATTACCTTATAAATAAATAATTATGTCAAACTGCACATTATGTTACAAAAGCATGGTTCCGTTTAAAATGTTTTCTTCTTAAACGATTATTCCTGTTTAAATATTTGGAAAATATATTATGCAGTGATGCTAAAATAACGAAATAATAAAGGAAATAAAATGCAATATAATAACAAAATTGCTGTTTGCACACTACAATCACGGAGAAAAGTTTTCAACATAACAAAAACCAGCTTGCTTTTAATTAATAAATAAACAAAATTTGCCGTCAGGCTAGTAAAACTATTACAAAATCCATCATATCTCTCATCATGTGCGAACAGAAGAATTCGTCACAACCCAGAATTATATTGACGCAACATCGCGACATGCGTAGACCGCTTAAATGAAGTTTGGCTTTTAAACGTTGACAAATGTCATAGAGATCTCTGCACCGCTTCCCTGTCAAAATTTAACGGAACCGGTGTTTCTAATTTATATTACTAATCTCGATTTCGCGAAGTGATTTGATGGTTCGTCTTCTTAAAATACATTAAAAGGTGTCCACATATTTCTACTGATATACATGAAACTAACCTTTGCGACGACAAACTGTATCAGAAGCTCGCCAAAACCAACAACAACAAGTGTCTATTTTGTTTTCGTCAAAACACCGCAATAATGCAAGTCCGCAGTGAATTGAAGACTATTAAGTTAAAATCTAGAATGTTTTACCGATTTTGCCTTCCGAACACGTGGCTTTATCAGTCCGAAGTACAGATATTTCAAGATCTCCAAGATAAAAACAACTCTCGACACAATTTGGTAAGTTTGCAGTCTCTATTCCTTAAAAATAACCCTTATTGCTAATGTTTCAATATATTTCCAAGCTAAGCTGACTTTTGTTTGGATAATTTTCAACAATATTAATCTATAACAAACTTATTTTCAAATTTTCTTCTGTTGCATAGTTGTTCCAAGACAATAATGAAAACACAGATCCAAAAAATGTTTGATGTCAAGTATAACTAATTTTCCTTCTGAAAATTTTGTCAGCTTTACACATTAATGTGTTATTTTTCCAGCAAATGGATGCCTGATTGACGTTTCCAGTTGATACCAAACAAAATCTGCCCACAAAACCAGACAACACGCCCCCGGAGACGAAAACATGATGCCGCAACCCCCGAAAATATCAGTCTGTGTTTGAAGACAAACTGCATTTTCCAAGTAAGTTCAATGATTCTATTATTTATAGTCTAAAAATTACCTGACAGTACCTAGTAACAAAAATTAAAAAAATCTCCATTGCTCTCAGTCAAAAAATAATAATCTTCAATCTTGATTAATTTGTTCAGTAATTAGTATCATTCTTTCAAAAGGTATTTCTAATGTCATTCTTGGTTATCACTGTATATTTGAAAACTACTTTTACTGAGTTTTTGTAATTTTCCGCTTCCAGACTGCCTAACGACGAGTCATCTTGCTAAAAACTGCCATGTCCAAAGGGCCAAAACGACCTCAACGTTACTGCTCATGATCAAAAATAAAAGGTAATTTATTACATTTACTAATAATTAGTAGTCAGGGATGCTGTTGAACTAATGTCCTTGATCCTAATGACCCATTTCTATGGAATAAATAGACTCAATTTTTCCTACTCAAAATACACTTCAAAATATTTACTTACTGACAGCTTTCCCATACCTGGTCTAAGGACGCCCCCGCAAATAAATAACTTGAAGTCCTCTTCGGAATAATTAGACTTCATTTAGCTTACTCAAAGTATACCTAAACGTATTTACTTTGTGGCAGATATCCCATTCCTATAAACTAGATTTTCTAAGGACACCCCTATAAATAAATAACTTGAAAGAGCCCTTTTTACACAGTCGTACACAATACTAGCTCTGAAAACATAGGTATGAAAACACTATTTCCTGTTTATATCTTAATTATTATATCAGCCTATTTTTAAATACTATGAACCTCTCCTTACAGATTGCAGGACTGCTGTGGGTATCTCCCATCTCTGGTACATGACAACACAAAGGAAACTTAAATCTGACAGTTCTGTCCATCTTGGTTCAGATTTCTGCTTAGATTCCATATCTAAATTACTTACGCTGTAGAAAAATAAGGTATGCATGGAGTTCTGTACTGCTCTTCCAATAATAATTTCCAGTCCTAATGAAAATTAATTCTCTTCGTCCTAAATAACTCAAAGACTAACGCTAGTTCTAAAATAAAAATGTTAATTTCTACTACTTTCCTATTTCTGCTAATTTGTATGAGAGTTTGTAGATTTGACTTCGTTCATCATCGCCAGTTTGTACATACTACTGGAAAAAAAAAATCCGTGGCTATTTTCCTTAAATAGTTATTTCCCTCACTGTCAAGACAAACTTTATTATGCTATGTCTTATCCTACCATATCTTATCTAAGAAACGCGAGATAATCTAGGAGTATCCTTCATACGTACTTACATACAAACACACGGAACAAACTGAGAAATTCTTCCATTACCACCGCTAGTACGCGGCGAAGTAGCGAACAAAACTAATATAAAGTATATGCAGACTTAATTTGATATTCATGTACCAGTAACTATTTATTTCCTTGTTTTCAGGGTTCAAACCTAGCTGACTACCTACTCCGAAGTTACCTTAAACCACATGAGAAAAGATATGGATCCCTTAGGAGACAGCAGCACCAAGAGAACCGTCTTAAAATAGAATAGATTGATATGATGAACCTATGTAACTCCGAATCCTTGATGTTAGAAAATAAAATCATCTTTTGTTTTGTTTCATTCAAATAAGTACATAAATATCAAATGTGGTGGGTTTACGTGTCCCGTTTCCTATCAACATAACTAGGTATTAAGAACAATAAAGTAAAACTCTCCCGGATTATTTTATTTACGCGCCATCTATCGTCAATACTACGTCCTACGTACTGTGCTCCTATACAATAGTCGATATAGTATGTCATTTACTTTAGAACCATGGTAGAGACAAAATGGCTGACATCTGCAGACTCCTTTGACACGTCAAATGTCATGTCATTCTTAAAAACATATACCTTGCGTAGCAGTAAATTTCAATGAGGGCTATCACGTATGAAAACCTCCGTTAGGGACGCTAGTGTATACCGAGGTCTTTGAAATGTCAAATTCCATAGTAATTAAATGGGATTAGCAGAATCATTTCCAATTTAACAATGTTGTGAACACTGCCATTCCAGGACATTTATTATGGCAAATACGAGCCACGAGACATTAAATGAGAATATTTTAAAATTGAACCAAGAAAATCCTATTCTTACAAACAAGGCAGACCTGTGCAACACCGCGGCCCCGTTGACATCCTTACAGCGCGGTCCATTGTATTAAATATTATTCAAGCTCGAATTTGGCTCTCACAAACGTACTTAATAAAAATTACAGCTATATTTCAATACCTCAGTCAACAGTGGCGCCAACTGGTGAGTAAAAGGAACGGTAACCCTTATTCAATTAAAATCCAAAACATCAAATGAATATATATTGTTACTGGCATTGATTTAAAAGGTAGGTATCTATTGAAAGTAAATTCATAGGTAAAAGAAACGATTAATATATGAACACTTATTTCATCGCATTCCGAATGTAAAATTCCGAACTTATAACCTTGAGATAGTGTTATCAACTAGGGATGCGACACAATTAACTTGACAGCGTTGGCGTTATATTTGGGCGAATCGACACAAATATGTCTTCAACTTTTAAATTTCGTTGTACAATTAAGGTTTTCCCCTACGTTTTCATTCATTTTATCTAACTTAGATATAAATCTAAGTCCCGAAATTAATAAATAATGATCCCCCACTTCGCATTTGAAATTGGTAAAATAAATCGCATATTGAATGATAATTATATTATGTGCCTGCTAGTATCCCGCCTTGACGCGAAGAACTCGCGTTCTCCCTTCTAATGAGCTGATCAATTCAACACGACTCTCATGATGACTGCTCTGCGCCACCATGCTCATCTCTGCTAGTACCCCAACAAATTCCATAAAAGAAAAACAAACACTAAAGTTATCGCGGAACAACTAATCAAAAACCATCGCTAAGCAGACTTCCAGGAAAACAGCTGACAGTTACGCCGTGTCCGAAATCGCCTGCAAGATCCTCGCCTCGCCCACAGTCCGCTCGTTCGATAATGTTCGCCTCTCATGTTTATCTAGAGGCAATCAAAACAAAAAGGTGCTACAATGATTCCACATTGCAGGTCACGAACGCCGAAAATCGAAACTCAATATTCCCCTCTCTATGACTCACGTACTCGAAAGAACACGGCGCAGACAAATGAGCGATATATTCTACAGGCATCAGCTAAATCTCCCGGCGGCGCAATGGATAATGTTGTCGACAACGGCGTCATGAGCACATCCCTAGTTTCTGACAGTTACAAAATGTTGATAAACATCATTCAACCGGCTTTTTATGTTTTATTTTACCAATATTGAAGTTAAAAGTGCGATAAATAATTAAATACCCATAAGACAAAGTGCCTCGGTCATTTATTTATTGTGTGAAACTAAAATTTGCGAATGAAAAACTCCAGAAAACCATGTTAATTTCAAAGTGAACTATCAAGTGAGTTGTGTTATTATTATGGTTGAAAATACGCCTGCGCGAATTCAAATCATCCTATTGGTGGAATAATCTAACATAAGGTAAGCCGTAATGGACTCAAAGTTGGTTTCAAAGTAATACCAGCCCATATTTTGTTGTTACCACTAAAGTTATTTGAACAAAAATATGAATTAACACTTGCAGTATGTAACTATATTACGAATAGTTATGTATTTTTACCTCTTCCTAATGCAAATACGTAACTGCATTATTGAAAATAATGTCAAATAGGAAACCCATGAAATAAAAAATTGCCATAACCTCCAAAACCCAAAGACAACTGATTCACGTCTCTATTTCACAGCAACAAAATGCCTAAAAGGCTTCTTAAATAAAACCTACCCTAATAACATATCCACTGGTCACGGCACCAAAATGTACCTCCCCCCCCCTAAAATATGACGTTTAATTAACTAACAATATGTAACTAAAACTTAAACTAAAATAAATATATAACTAATTAAACTAATTAACGTGAAAGTAAACTTAAACTAATGGCCAAACGCGTGATCAGTCTAGTGAAAAGGATACCTATGTTGCACCGCAGTAACCCATTTTCTTTTAACGTGAGATCAGTTATTCTTCAGACTCCGGAGGAAATAGCAACCTAACCCCTTGTAACCCCTAGGAGGATAATAAAACGCATAGAATGTACCTGAATTACTTAATGATTAAATAATAGAATGATAACACAAGAAACAGAGTCACTTGGTATAAAAATTTCAGAATGATAAATTTTCATTGTAAAATGTAAGGTAAAATGCTTAAAAATAAATAAATTTTTTTGGTAATGATCCCCAACGGCCTATTAGTCCTTAGGATAACAAGGATGTAGCAAACTTCCTGGAATAAGTCCAATTTAAAACCTACATATATTATAGAATTTACTCCTATCAACATCTGAGTGCTAAAATAAGCGTGAATATCACACTAAGGTACTACATCCTTGCCCGATGAGGTATTAAGGCTCCTGCAAAACTCATCAGTCCAATTCAATGAGGCTTCCTAGTCCTACCTGCCTAACCCTAGGAGTGTAAGACCCTTCGAGCGACTCTACTAACGGTTTGGAAGCTTAGGTGACGTTGTGATGAAGAAAACCGCCAAAATATTCATCGTCAACCTTTTAATCTCATTTAACAACATGAGAGCAAATCTAAATGCCAATAACCCTTGTCCATCCCATAAACTGTAAACTGAGTCATTATTTCTGAGTTTTCTAACATGTAGAACCAAGAACCAACCTTAGTTGTTGACCACAAATTTTATGAAGTCAATCTAACCAATTTAAGCATTATGTAACTTTGAAATAATACAATGGACTGCTCTGCTTGCCACTGACCAAATCAGACTACTGTTTCAGAATGATTTGTTATTCAGAGTTATATGAATACTATAAAACCATTGAAATGTATATTTATACCTTTTTTTTATACCAGAAAACTCAAAAATAGACTTGAAAATATCACAAAAGATTTGAATACTGCTGTCAAAACGTTAAAATCAGAATATTATCCGAAAACCGTTATTTATAAAGAATGATGCTTTCAAAAACATGAAAGGCTTTAAGAAAATGCCTACTTCCCCATTGTGTATGAATTTAATCTATCACTAACCCCATCTGCTAGTATTTCTGGAATATCTGTCGTACTTACCATAGCCCAAATATTCCAGACAATACTCAAGTGTATCCCTAAACCTAAGCTGTAAAAGTTCGGCCAATGAATCCGAGATTGCAAAGCTATCAATATGGTGTTGTGCAGATCTCCCCCTCCACGACTAGAACGTCAGGGCGGTGGAAGTAAGATCGGTCCCTATCTGGTGTATATAAAGAATATTTACATATATTTAACAAGACCCAAACACGATCTCTGTAAGGCTTCGACAAGTCTTGTCACAAGCTGGCCAGCAACTTAACATCGAATCGAGGCCCTTATCTAACCTTACAGCTGGCCTCTCGTGTTCAGTGTGGCACCACATGGTGATGTAACGTTACTGTGTTGGTAAAAAGCAACGCCGAGCTTCCACATGCTCGTCACAAAACTAGAACTCCAGCTCTATCTCTGTTGACACCAGTTAGGTTGAAATAGAGCTGAATAACCACACTTTTAGGTTTAGACAGTAACTGGTTCTATTATTTAAATAAACACTCAAGAATATTTACATGAAAACTCCCATTAACATAAGTTAAAAACAATTAAAAACCACAAGAAATAGTAAATGAAACTTTCACCGCCGCAAAATATCTAGATCTACATTTCCGAGGTACTTTCAAAGTTTCCCGGATCCGCAAAGTCTAGATTTAACTCTGAACCAAAACAAAATCATATAGATTTTAATTCTAGCCCGAAGCTTCGCGACACTGAAAATTTCACTCACACGTACCAATAATAACGATTTCCAAAACCAGTCACTTATCCGTTCGACAATTAAGAATTGAATGTCCCAGCGCGTCCCTTGCACCCCTATTTATAACTTTTTATGCCGACATAATGCCGACCTAATGCGGACGTATTGCGGACAGCCTGCTCAAGTCAAAAAGGTCTTATATCCTCTTGCCCTTTTTAGTTCATTTTAAATCTTATTCCTTCCGTTTAAGGTTCGGGCTCATTTAAATTCCATTCTTTTCCAAAATTTATATTAAATTAATTTAAATATCAATTTGACTCAAGTCAACTTGATCACAACTCTCTTTTGCCTTCTATTTATTATATGTCTTCTGCTATTGACATAAGGTTCAATTTTATTTGTTACCCCGTCAAAATTAATAACTTAAATCTATGTTCCCATGCAAAACTTTTGACGGAGAGCCAACCACAAAAATAACGACCTGACAATGAAATCAATGAAGTCTCCCAATAAGTCCTCCACACTATGCCCACTTTTACATCCGAAATATCTGGCAACTGTAAAGTAGTGGAGGCCAAAGAATGCAATCCACTTTAGTAAAACAATCCCTGGAATTCCGGGTTTGATGTTCTATTATAGTTACATTAGTTTTCTAAGTAACATGTAAAACCTTGCCTTATGTAAGACCTTATGTAACACATTATTATGAAGCAATTAATGAATGAATGTAATAATTACAAATTATTATGAGAATTTATATATAATAACTACATTATCCGATATACCTTGGTGGTCCTTTACCTATTTTGGTATTAATATTTTCCAAATCAATAATTTCGATAGTCTGTCACTTCGACCTCCACCCATCAAAAACCGCCAGGTGCCCAGACCCAGTATCAAGGATAATATAGCAATTAAACCAGACGGGCCCTGAACGCTTCCTCCACCATGCCACTTCCAATCCCGGGACAGCTCCTAGTCTATCAGAATCAAAACAAATCAATTCCTGGTAATTTAAATTAGTTCCCAAATTTATTAAATAGCTATTTATTGATTTTCTAGGAAAAGATGGATCTTGACGCATGAAAAGGGTCGTAACTCTCTTGCCTTTCTGTCCTTTATTTATCTTATGCCATTTCCATAAGGTTCAATTTTATTTGACCTCCATTCATGGGAATCAAATCAATAAAAATATCCTTGACTCAAATGAAAAGGATCGTAATTATCTTTGGACTTCTGGTTACTTTATGTTTTCTGCCATTGTATTAAGGTGTAAATTTATTTACCAGCGTCTCACTGTCCTGCATTTTAATAATATGAATTGTATTGTTTGTCAACTTTCTTCTCCGTAGTTGCTATGAGAACGAGATGAGGACCATCCAAAGTTATGTACATGGTAATAATAGTACATAATATATCTATTTTTGATATACGAAATGTTGCCGCTTGATGTTTCTTTGGATTAATTGGTTATTGTATTGAAGTAATAATTTGTCACGCCCGGCCCATTACTAAGCACTTTTCGTGATTCTTAACCTTTATCTTTGAATGAAAAAATGATAATAAAGATCCTTAATGTTCATATTTTAATAGACAACCATGTCCACAATACATATTACAGTAGATAGTACCTGAATGAGGTATGTATTTAGTTACAGTGCTGCCCGATCGATCCCGAAATCCCGATATATGTATGTATAGTGATACTAGATAAAAAATCCGTTCCCCGCCTCGCGCACCCTCCGTCGCTGCCTACACTCGTTCGCCGCGCTCGCGCCGTCCGCCAGCTCATGCCATCCGTTCGCCCGCTCATGCCGCCGGGGGGATGCGTACGCGCGGGAGGCGGGGAGTCGACGAACCAAAGCGTGCGGCAGCCGCGCGTCATACGCGAGACATTTCCTAAAGCAAAAGTGATAAAAAAATAATAAAGAACCTACACCTAACAAAAATAAATGAAATCCCATCAAAAACATAAATGTCAAAGGCTGCCAAGTTCGATACTATGGGAATGCTTCGCCTATAAAAGAAGTGAGATCTGAATAAGTACCAAGTTCCATAAAAATACCTCAAATCATAAATAGTTATAGGAATGCACACTTGATTTCCAGCAGTTTTTAAGGTACATTTTGAATAAGTATCACGTTACATAGAAATACCTAAAATTATAATAGTCAGAGAAACGCACACCGGTTTTTTTAGCAGTTTCCTGATAACATTTATTATTTTCAGTACTTTTTAATGATGTAACTTGGCAAGTTTTAATAGAAAATTATATACTTGACACATTGCAGTCCAAAGGTGTCGATTCATTGCATTGAAAAGGTGTGTGGTGTGTGAAAACTTGCCAAGTAACATCATTAAAAAGTACTGAAAATAATAAATGTTATCAGGAAACTGCTAAAAAAACCGGTGTGCGTTTCTCTGACTATTATAATTTTAGGTATTTCTATGTAACGTGATACTTATTCAAAATGTACCTTAAAAACTGCTGGAAATCAAGTGTGCATTCCTATAACTATTTATGATTTGAGGTATTTTTATGGAACTTGGTACTTATTCAGATCTCACTTCTTTTATAGGCGAAGCATTCCCATAGTATCGAACTTGGCAGCCTTTCACATTTATGTTTTTGATGGGATCAAATATACCAGAGCGACCAAGGTACTTAAAAATATCTTATCATGGACTTTATCACCGTGACAGGCGTTGTTTAGATATTTGTGACCATCTTGGGTGCTCCAATAAATCTGATACTGTACTAGAGTCATAGATTTATTATAAACACTGCCATATGTATGTATATAGCATCAGTAATGCAGACATAAATGGGATTGGACATTTGGCATGTTTAAAACAAAAAAATCAACTATGCCCTGGCAAATCAGTTCACATGACAATTATATAATAGCTCTAATAATTAGACCATTCATATATCATTGTTATGTCTGAGGCTGGAATGGACACAAGCGCATAAGCAGCAGCGGTGGGTGACTCCAACAAAATTTTGATTTTAATTAATCTATCTCGGGTAACCTAACCACATTTGCTCACAACACTAAGCTGAACTGCTACTATGTATAAGATGGCTCTAGACAGTCAGTTACTCTCCTTACAAAAATGAAAATCAAATATGTATCCTTACCCAAGTGTGCTGCACAATGTTTTCACTGTTAACAGATTTAACTTTTCCTTCTGTGTTGTTACAGTACAATTTTTGATTTGGTAGCTCCGGGGTGATTCTAGCTTTTACATATCACCATCTCAGCATACTTGCACATAGCCAATGGTCATGTTATGTCTATTGTAACATCATTTCAAGTACCTGTGATTCACAAAGAAAATAATGATTATAATTATGCAATAACTCTTCACATCTAAGATCACATCACATTCCTGTTACGGTTTTTGGAGTAGGTAGATAAGTAATTTATAGGTTATTGTTTTTGATTTCCAGTTTAAATCATTACATATAAGTAAGAAATAGATTAAAAAAGTTATAATTACCTTGCAGTTTTCGCTCCTTTCATCTTGGCAGGCATTAACATTGTTATTATTGGTGAAATACGATGACATCATAAATGCATTATATTCGGCAAATTGTTCAGTTGCGACTTTACAAATCCGCTATCCGTCATTGTACCTGTGTTGTTGTATATTATATTATTATAAATGAGAAGTGGCAGTGCTGCAGTATCTAGGTGACATAGTTGAGTTGAGGATAATGACATTGACTTGACATCAGCTCAGCACAACTGAAACTGACTAGAGCGAGCGAGCGTTCGTTCAGATACTAAGCTTTAACCTACTTATTACAGTGTATAATGCATATTCTAATCATCGGATTACATAATCTACCATTTACCAAACACATTAAAAAGTATAGTATCATCTTACTTATGCAAACTAGGTTAGTTCTAAATAAAACTAGCTTGACGCATTTGTAAGGAACCAATGGAGGACATTTATTTAAGAGCAAACTAACCCAATGGAAACCCAGCATAATGCTTACCTCAAATTCGTCTTTAAGTGCCGATATTTGAATTATAACCGCAAAAAGCTGCTAAATCACCACAGAAACAATTTTTAATCAGTTTTCGTCTAAATTCAGTGTCTGCCACGAACAAAATAACAAATCTGTCAAGTATGTGACGTCACGAGTACGTTCGACCGATAGCGTTGCGTTTAGATTATTAGGTTTTTGCGCGAAATTTTTACACTTTTTAAGTATTATTTAAGCAAATAAATGTTAACTAAATTCAAAAAATGTGTTTGTAGCATAATATTATGGCAATAACCATCGTAATAAAAAATATTTCGTTAACATTTAAACTTCATGCATGTACCTAATTGTCGTACCATATCAGAACAAAGTGCCTTATAATTAAGTATATTATTATAAGTTGTAGTATATACGATGTGAACGTGCTTCAATAAATAAAAGAAAATATTGATTCTGTACATTTTTAAAGTCCGCATACGTAATAATCCCGTCCGGCCATGGCCTAATGCGTGCCATAAATCGGCAGATATCGCGGATGTGACAAAAGTTACGGGTGCCAATAAATTGTGTATTGACGTTACGGCAGTTATCGGCGTCGGGTTGCTATTGAGGCGAACTGAATGTGAACAGAAAACAACGCCTGGCTGCAAATGGGTTACTAGGACGGTAATACACTATATACACGTGATTTTTTTGGGAATGGTGAATTATGGGAACGAGTTTTTTTTAAGGAGAAACCCGTCAATTTATAAAAAATGTTTCACTAGCTGCTAATTTTTTATAAAATCACTCATAACTTAATAGAAATTATCTGCATATTCAAAATATAGTCTGGGATACCTTGTCGTATCAGTTGAAGAAAAAAACTATACCCATGCATTGTATAGGGTGATGGTACCTACTATTGGAAGAAAATAAATAAATACTTGGGGACAATCTTACACATTTCAACCTAGTCCCAAACGAAGAGAAACTTGTACTATGGGTATGGGCGACGATACTTATATAGATAAATATATACTTAGATACATAGAAAACACCCATAACTTTAACGGCCTCCTAGCCTAGTCGGTAGTGACTCTGCCTACGAAGCAGGAGGTCCCGGGTTCGAATCCTGGTCAGGGCATTTATTTGTGTGTTTATCACAGATATTTGTTCCTGAGTTATGGATGTTTCCTATGTATTTAAGTATTTATTCATATTTATCTATTATATATATCGTCGTCTAGTACCCATAACACAAGCCTTATTGAGCTTACCGTGAGCCTAGGTCGATTTGTGTAAGATTGTCCTATAATATTTATTTATTATTTATTTATTTATAATATTCGTGAACAAATATTCGTGATAATCACACAAATAAATGCCCTTACCAGGATTTTGAACCCGGGACCTCCTGCTTCGTAGGCAGGGTCACTACCGACGTACCGACTGGGCTAGGAGGCCGTTAAATACAGCATGATTCTATCTGTTGACGCTCCGTCGCCAAACAGTTCCCGATTCCTACTAACTTATGTGTAATAAGTAATAACAGGTATCATTTGCATGTATAATTTTAAATTTCATCTAATGAAAGTACATGTTATAAAGCACGGAAAAGCACAGCTGAATATTTATTTTAATTTATTTCGATAAGTTATCTCTGCTTTATCTAACCTAAACGTTTACGGTTGATATCCTTGGCCACCGTGAGTAAATAGACAACGTGAAGCAACTAAATTCTCTGCGGAAGCCCGTGAAAAGATCACAGAAGCCCTTTTCACTAGCTTGACAGTTTAATGTCAAACTTAAATAGTAAACAAGAAATATATATTGTTGCGAAAAACAATATGGATTGCGAAAAACACTATTCTCGATTGTGATAGTTTCCCGCTAGTGCTAGTGCTTCGCACATCTCATCATTACATCCCGCCGTCTTCTGCGAAACAGCGATAGCGGCGCTCCCCGTGTTGTCGCTCGAACGCTGCACTAGTTATATGCATCAGACCGGGTCTTCAGTTTCCTGCAGCAATCAGCCGGTTCACCAAAGGACTTCGCCCTGTGGACTGCGCCTATACAATCGTTTCTTTTTTCTTTTGTATTTGCTATTATTTTTAATTTTTTTTTACTAAGCTAAGCCTTTAGTTTTAGTTACTCGTAGTTTTTTATTTAGTTTAATTTGAATTTAGACATATTTAATTTATAACTTTCAGGCATTGTTGATGCCCCTTTCAAGCCTTTCTTGCCCTACCCCAGCTTCTGCATCGCCGGAAAATCGAGTGCGCTGTCCTCAATGTCCAGAACCGCTCTTTTTCAAAGGCTCCCGGGGACTGAAAATTCACATCGCTAAGAAACACCGGATTTTTCCTAGCCAACCCACACAATCTGCGCAGCCTCAGTCTACCGCCTCAGCGCTTCCCCTTTCGCAAGTACCGCCTAACCCAGGCGTACCATTTTGGCAAACCCTAAGCGACCTTAAAAATACACGCCCGGTTCTAAAACGGATACCGCGAGGCGCCCGCGTTTCCGTTGCCAAATTCCTATCAGGTACCATTAAAACATTAGTTTCTTCTAAATCAAGCGATAGCTGGGAAAAGTTGCTAACTTTTACATTTAAAGTTCTACATATTGTACCAAACCAAAATTCTAAGTCATTAACAAAAATAGTCAAAGACAACTGCAATGCCGATATTTCACATTTTCCAATTGCAGTTGGATCTGGAAATCTAAAAAACAATCTGTTCAAAAAAGTCGAAAGTAAGGTCTCAGAGGGCGACATCAAAGGTGCAGCCCGTCTTCTTTTTTCCGACGATGCAGTGGCCCCCGACAATACAAACACACTTACAGCCCTCCTAGCTAAACATCCACCTCCAGACACGAACTTCAGTCTCCCCGACCCCCCACGGCCTAACGACCCCACCCTCATTGCTACCCCTGAGGATGTTTTCGGAGCAATAATGTCATTCCCTAATGGCTCCGCAGCCGGACTTGACGGTCTTTCACCACAGCATTTGAAGGACCTGCTGTTCTGCGGCTGCGGAGACACTAAGGAAATGCTTCTAAAAGATTTAACGACGCTAGTAAATATTATGTTGACTGGCGAAGTTCCGGGTGAAATTACAGGCATCCTCTACGGAGCCAATCTGTGCGCCCTAACCAAAAAAGATGGTGGAATTCGTCCAATTGCAGTTGGTTCTACCCTACGCCGTCTTACAGCGAAAATTGCTTGCCGCTCCATTCTTAAGGAAGTAAGTAATTTCCTCCAGCCTGTGCAACTAGGTTTTGGGTCCAAGAGCGGGAGCGAAGCCGCTGTTCACGCCGTCCGAACCTACATAGAGCACCAGGCAGGAGAGGTTCTGCTGAAGGTGGATGTTTCCAATGCCTTCAACTCCCTAGAGAGGATCGCCTTGTTGACGCAAATTAAAGATAAAATTCCCACAACCTATAAATTTCTTTGGCAATGTTACAGTTCTCCATCTAATTTATTATATAAATCCAACGTTTTGGCTTCTTCCGTTGGTTGTCAACAAGGCGACCCACTTGGTCCAGCAATTTTTAGCCTCGCCATCCATCCCATTATCAAAGAACTAAATTCTAAATTAAACGTATGGTACCTAGATGACGGTACCCTGGGCGGAGAAGCGACTTCAGTTCTCAGTGACCTAGAAAAACTAATAACAGACTTTAAGTCAATCGGCCTTACCCTCAACTTTTCGAAATGTGAGCTTTTTGTTACTGAGTCCTGTGCTAACAAGGAACACACAATAGCACAGTTTGAACAGTTAGCCCCAGGCATCAAAATTATTAAAAAAGAATCTCTCCACCTCCTGGGTTGTCCTATTCTAGACCAATCTTTCGAAAATTTCATAAACACAAAAATTCTAAATTTCAAGGCATCTTCACATCGCTTGTCCAAAATAAACATTCATTCGGCCTATTGTATCATTAAACATTGTCTATTCGTGCCAAAATTCACATATATTCTTCGCGGTGCACACTTTTGGAAACACCCCACTTTGATTTCAACTTTGGACACATTAGTTTTAGAAACTCTCACCTCCATTCTTAATATACCCTTTGGCGAAAGAACATGGACCCAGGCTAGCTTACCCACTAGGTTTGGCGGCCTGGGCATCCGCAAAATCTCCAGCGTGGCGCTACCTGCTTTCTTGGCTTCGGTACACTGTGCTCAAAGTCTCATTGGAAAAATTTTAGCCCCTTCAATTGGGGTCCAGGAGGCTGCACACTGTACCGAAGCTAAGAACGTATGGTCTTTAACATGCCCTAACACGAACCCGCCTTCCAACCCTTGTTCGCAAAGACAATGGGACGAGCCCCTATGTGATCTTACAAGGAAAAACCTCTTAGACACGGCACTTAATCCAACTGATCGGGCTCGTCTCATTGCCACCGCGGAGTGGGAGTCGGGTCTGTGGTTACAGACACTTCCATCTTCCACAGTAGGCACATTGCTGGACAATACCACTTTTCGGTTAGCCACATCTCTTAGAATAGGGGCACCAACTAATGTACCCCATCGCTGCCAATGCGGAGTCACGGTGGACGGTCTTGGTCACCATGGCCTCTCATGCAGTCGTAGTGCTGGGAGAATCCTTCGGCACGCCAGCATCAACGACGTCATCCGTCGGGCCCTTGTTTCCGCTAAAGTGCCCGCAGTTCTTGAGCCAAATGGTTTGACTAGGGACGACGGCAAGAGGCCTGATGGCATGACTTTGGTGCCGTGGAGTATGGGTCGGCCCCTTGTCTGGGATGCTACATGTGTAGACACCCTGGCGCCGTCCCATATTCCGGGCACCAAAGTTGATGCTGGTGCGGCAGCATCCTCAGCCGAGAACCTCAAGCGTCGCAAGTATGCTGCCCTTGGCAGTAGTTACATGTTTGCGGCGTTTGGGGTCGAAACCCTGGGTCCATGGGGACCAAATGCACGTCGCCTCTATAAAGAGATCTCGGCGCGCCTTATTGAGGCCTCTGGTGACCAGAGGGCTGGCCACTATTTTGGGCAACGGATCAGCATAGCTATCCAGCGCGGAAATGCGGCCAGCCTTCTGGGCACTCTACCTCATGACATGGACCTGGGGCAGATTTTTTATTTATAAGTTTTTAGTTAGGTTTATGTTTTTATAGATATTCTAGTTTTGTTTAATAAATGTTTAATATTGTTATAAATAAAAATATAAACACAGATTTGTGACATGAAATCAGAGACATTCAGTAAAGTATCGCCAATCAAACACAAGTACAAAAATACCGTATAAATCTAATCCAGTGAGCTATGAGAGGAAACGAAAAAGTACCACCCCCTCGTTATGACTGTAAATTATACAAAATATATATTTTGGATGAGTAGGCAGCATTCGATTTCCTGGAAAACGACGAGATAGCAATACACGCAGAAGCCTACGACATTTATATTTCCCCTAGCAACTCGCAATTTTATTTACACGCCATTTATCTTAAAAGCCTACTTTATTTCGGAATCTGACGCCTCCATTGATATCGTGAATGGTCAATCAAATTCCTTTCACAGTAGAAATTTTGTCACCCTTCTTGTAGAAGGAGGTTCTTTTGGAAATTCTACGTCATTGAATCAACCATGAATATATACATACATTACATATTTGTAATATATTTTAAAACCATTGTGCATACTAATGTTATGTACTTTATCATTCTCAAGTGGTTAGTGTAATTTTTAAACATATTTTTAGAATTTAATAGATACTGCTTTTTAGGTGCCATATATTTTTGGGAGATTGGTTCTTATTATTGAGTTTTTGGATTGTGACTCAAATACATACGGGCAGATAGTTTTTTATTTTGTCATTGTTAAAAGAAGATGGTTTTAGTTTAGTCTGGCAAAATACACCAATTATATTCATAAACCCGATGACTATTTTGTATTCACAAGTACCTCCGGGCCTAAAAATTGTACAGGAAACAAGGTCACATATTTTACGATGAAGGAAGAAAATGTATCTGCTTAAATATTCCGTCCGTTGAACTGTTCGCATGAGCACCAGCAGTTTATAGCCAGCCGATATAACTTTATCAAGAACAAAAACTTCTGACATGATACCAGAATAACTTGGCACGGCTTATCCTTAAAGCGTATTGTTGGGATGCCTTTGTTATGAAATTAGGGAAGGGAGTAAGGTCAAAAGGGTCAGATTTCTTCCAGAGAATATGTTTAATGATTTTGTGCGCAATTCTGACCCAAAAGGTTTTCTTGTTCGTGTGTGGTGTAGGTACATATGCTGGTAGCAAAATGTAAAAAAAAATTGTTGGCAAGCCTTAGTTAAATTAGCCTTTTTAGTGGGGAAAGCGTCCAAAAGTTTGGCAAGCCGATGGGAATCGAGTTTTATTTACGCTCCGCCTGCTTCGCTATTGCTCAACCATTCCTAAATTACAAAACTTTAATAGTCGTTATGTTGATTTTTAAAACGAGAATTACTAATAATTTCCCGCACCTATTACCTTTTATTAATCTCTGTTTGGCCCAATGGTTAACTGGTAGAGAATGCCTTTTGGCATTAAGTTCGCCTTTTGTACTCTTATTTCATCGTGCAATAAAGTTTAAATAAATAAATAAATTTATGTTTTATATAAATAAATAAATTGATGTTATTTTATATTTATGATTTGGAGACAAATAAACTGGAACTCTGCATTGGATCTTAAATCCCAAAAAACATACACAAGGTACATACTCCTAATAGCCAATTTATTCTTTGTTAGTACACTTGAAAACTCAAAAGGTTTAGTCAAACGAACATGTGAGCGAAGTTTGTGTAGTTCTTTCAATTTGCTTTGCAAATATCACCAAATAGTAAGCACATTGGGCCTCGTACCCAACACGTATACAAATTCCTATTCGATTGACGTATGCAATCAAAGGACAAAAAAACTCCACTGGCCGGTTGGGCCAACGGCCAACTAACTATTCGTATTTGCTATGCTGAAGCAGTATTTGGCTAGCTTCGTTTGTATACAAATCGCTCTTTTCATGGAAAATTCTCTCATAGAAAAATCTAAGTACATACTTTAATATGTTTAGGAACACAATTCGGAGATACTTACTGCATAGTTTATGCAATCCGCGTTCCCTGTTTAGGAAATCCGCAAATTTTACTAATTATTATTTAAGTCTAAGAACATAGTACCTACAGTGTTTCTCATTAGATCAATATTATCTAAACCTAGCGATATTTTTCTAACTGCAACAAGATGTTACGCTATTAAAATGATGTTATGTTTTAAAAGATGAGGTGCTATGTTTTGGCATACATCTACAAACTTTTGACGCTGCTGCCATTGATAAGACCGGGCACGGGGGCTTGCAGAACCGCATTATCGTGTATCCCTACCTTTTCCCTTGCTTCGAGGAACAAAGGAAATTTAGGAGACTAGAAACCGGTTTTTATTTTATTTTGAAATACGCTTCCACTTTTATTCCTTGCAGCATATGCATCCTCCTTTTGACATTTTTTTTATTAAAAAAAATTGTGATATTTATTACTTATACAACGTTCTAAAAAAAAATATTTTATTGAGTGTTTTTCCTCTCCACAGAGTTTTTTTTTAGTTTCGATTTTTACTTTTTTATTATCAAAAATGAATTCTGTATGTCTGTTTTATACGGAAATGATACCACACAACCCCAGGCACCCTTAACCAGAGAGTAATAACATATTGCACGGAACCCCTGATTTTGACGTGAAGGTCCAAAAATTGTACAGACCTCCAATACTAAAAAATATTCATAGTGGGGCACTCTATCCATGGTCAAAAATTCACAATTTTTCTCGATGCGCACAATTTTTTCAATTTCTAGCTCTGCATAAATAAGATGCAAAATGGCGAATTATAAAATCGTTTCCCCAAAAATCGCACGTCTACAATCGCACAATTTTTCAAATCTGAAAAAAAAAACGAAGTATAGGTAGGTACATAATTTAAAAGGGATCGTTACTGGTATTACGAATTAAAAGAAAATACATTAGGTATCTAATTTTGAGAATTAAAAAAAAACCTATAATACATTAGGTATCTAATTTTGAGAATTGCTAGGAAATACTGAAAGTCTTCCCTTTACTTTAGCGTACAAACCTAGACAATAACTTCGCATGTTGTATTTTGCCAGTAATTGGTTATTTTAAGCTTAAGTTCTTGAATGCACCCGCTTACAAATGTTATGATGTAACAACTGTTGGTGAACCTTATAATAAAATAAAAATCGAAATAGCCCCCGACTTTCGCAATATTTAAGTGATATTCTGAAATATAATTGTAATTTACAACCGAGATACCGAAATTGAAAATACCGGTTAATTTATATGAAAATAATACCGGTATAGCCATCGCAGTCGATGTAGGCTGTAGACTAACCCCTCAAAATACCTCCTAGACGCTGCAACTATCATCTGCAAAGATGCTGTGGCCAATGATGAAATACCGGTTTTCGATCCCTAATTTCAATAGGTACCTATTTATTTATTCCCCGAATAAGTTAGGTGTTATTCAATTAGCCATGGAGATGTAGGCTATTTATATTCAGTCTTTTAATAACTTTAATTTTTTTTCTTAGATAATACGTTTAAAAAGTAGCTCTAGGAGTTCAGCAGGAAATCACTAATTGGATTCTAAGAAAATGTAACAAAAAACTTATTTCTGTTTGCGTTATTTACTTGAAATTTTGTTGATGAGATCCACTCACTTATTCCATGAAATATATCATACGAAGTACATAAAAGCATCGTTCATACCAGTCTAAATGAGCGCGAGGTCGATTCTCAAATAAAAATTAAAGTCGAATTGTATTTCTCTGTGAACACTCTTTCCCGTTAACGTAGAAACAAAGTGTCTGTGAGTGATACGAAATGATAATAACTTGGTTATCAATATCATATCCTAGACGTATGAACATTACAAATAGATAGTTTTGTGTGGAAAAGAGTCCTGACAGAAGAGAAAGAAGACTGAAGAGTGCTGACATGAGGCCATTTCGTTGCACTTTCACGTTTTCTGTTTTCAATGTAGGTATTTCGTCTGTATATGGTATATGGTCTAATGCACTAATATAAAAAACTACAAGCAAAGAATGATATCCAATCGTAACAAGTCATAATTTATGTATAGTTAGAATGCAGCTTAAATCTGTAAATCATCATTCTTCTAGCGTTTGTCCCGGCTTTTGCCGCGCTCAATTGAGCCTGGGGTCCGTTTGGCAATATAATCCCATGAATTGGCGGAGGCACTAGTTTTTACGAAAGCGACTGCCATCTGAATCTGACCTTCCAACCCAGAAGGGAAACTAGGCCTTATAGGGATTAGGTCTGGTTTCTTCACGATGTTTTTCTTCACCGAAAAGCGAAATATCAAATGATATTTCGTACATAAGCAGGGGGTGTCACTACGCAGTTTAGGTACATTTGGCCGGCGCGCCTCCCGGGCAGGCGTATGGCTGTGGGCTGCCGCTCGGCTCGCACGATACTCGTGTCACGTGGCGCTCGCGCAAAATTGAAAATACACAATAGCTTCGAAATCTAAACCTTGATTATAATCCGTATAAAAGATATAATATATAATATTGGTTGCCCAAAACACTATAAGGAACTGACCGATATAATTATTTTCAAAGGAATACGGCTGTGGCATACCTATTTCCGTGAGAATCAAACATACTATCTCCTGATGAAAAAAAAAAATTTACAGAATCAACGTTTGTAATTCCTACATATTTATCTTATCTAATCTTATCAGTTCCAGCAGGTATAGGTACAAAAACTTGTCAAGTGACAACCCCGACAGCTCGGTCATAAAACTGCGGCGCGCAAAGAAGATTCACGGTTCGTGCGCGGTTATAAGTTTCAATTTTGCTTACAGGCGGCGAGTATAGGTATAATTTTATACCTAAATCTGACTTTTGTGAAGGAGTGAATTTTCTGTACGGTAGTACTATTAGGTATTCTGTGACATAAGTTACGAAAAACTCAGTGGTGCGAGCCGGAGTTTGAACCCTAGGTTGAGACTAGGTTGAATTAAAAACCTCCTCCTTTTGAAATTTTGAAATCGGTTAAAAATTGGAATTACCTACATTTGTATAACATTAAAGCAAGCAGAATGCAGTGGTTGACTTGAGCAGGAATAATGTGATGCCATTAAACGGCGACTGCCACACGCGGCTAACTGCTGAAACTAATTACTCAGTTCCTCGGGGACTGTCGAGTCGATCCTGTTAAAACGGCACTTTATTTTGCACTGTACTCGTCATTTTGTTATGTATTTACTGAACAGCTGCTGCAAAACTTAACTTCATTAAAATGGTGATACGCTTAGATTTTTTATTTATGTTTACTATTTTTTAATATATGACTTAACAATCTTCATCTATTTTCGACTACAAAAAATATTTTTATTACAGAATGTAAATATATCTCAGATTATTCCCGCTACGGCACGATCACCGAAGCATGTAAGTTAATTAAATGAAAATTGTTCGGATTTATCATATTTATGTTTATAAAGGGGCTGAAAATATTATAACCTTTCGCAGTATTTGCATAATGGACTCACATAATTGTAATAAGGATAATGGTTAATATCAAGTTTTCGTTTAGGTAATTATAATATCTTGCCATGTAAATTGGTAATTTTTATAAAAATCTAATCCATACTAATATTATAAATGGGAAAGTGTATGTGTGTGTTTGTTTGTTTGTCCGTCTTTCACGGCAAAACGGGGCGACGAATTGACGTGATTTTTTAAGTGGAGATAGTTGAAGGGACTACACTCGAAAAGAGGTCCTTAGATCTAAGCAATAATTAATAATATATTTATATAATGATAAATTAAAATAATAAATTTATTATTATTATTATGAAAGTAATGCATCTAAAAAAATGTTATATAATTGTTCTTTTTTTGTAATTACGATTAATTAAATTTGAAAATGTAATGCATGCAATTATTTAATCTTAATCTAAATGATATTAAGGAATAAATGGCTTTATTATTTATATTAGTAGAAGGGATGGAGGGTGACATAGGCTAATTTTTGTCTCTTGCTAACCCCCCACTTCCCTAAAATGGGGGGTGGAAGTTTGTATGGTTTGTTACCCCGAATTCAACGCGAGCGAAGCCGCGGGCAAAAGCTAGTTATTAATATGAGTGTGTTTGTCTCACTTGCAATTGCCTCTTGTTTTTTTAATACCACTTAATACCACGACGGTGGCAAATAAGCATACAACCCACCTGCTGCTGCAGTGAATGGTCACCTGCAACTGCAGATGCTTCACAATGTTCACATGCGCGTTGCCGACCCTTTAAGAACCTAATACACTCCTTTTTTGAAGAACCTCATACTGTAGCCCCTTGGAAAAACCTCGGCAGGTAAGGACTGTAAAATGTATTTGTATAATCAGATCTATCAAGTATAAGGTTAAACGGAGTAAAAACGTACTTGCAATAGAAAATACTAGTTATATAACATTAGCAGCTCGCCTAGTTATCACTCAGGATGATATAAGAACGTGAGCTATCCTTTAAGCTTCCACAAAAACGTGTCAAATGTCCTCATAAGATTTATATAATTCTAACAAAAAACATCGTTAGGCTGAACGCCAATCAATAAAAGCCAGTTTCGCGAACGATAGTCCTCGTGTGTTATTTGCCTCGTTGGATTTTCCATTCATTGCGTCCAGTCGATTTTCTCGGCGTATATACGAGATAGATAAGAGCAATAAGTCTTGGAGTCGTATATATATATTTTTAAACGACGATATCTGTTTGATTTTCTTATTTAAAGGCACAAAAAATTTCATTAGCTAACTATTATACTGACTTGCACAGCAAAAACATCTGAATTCACATCAAACATTGATGTGCATTTAGATTTATTATTTTTGCGAGTCAGTATTTTCAACCGACTTCAAGATTTCGAAGGAGGAGATTCTCAATTCGTCGGGATCTTTGTTGTTTTTTTTTATGTAGGTATGTTCACCGATTATTCAGAGACGGCTGCACCGATTTTGGAATATGCTTTTTTCTTTGGAAGATTATGCTTTACAGTTGGTCCTATTGTCATCAGGACAGGATCTGATCGGAGAAAAAGGAACTATACAAATATTTTAGGCACACCTACATAAGTGATTTGAGTATTTTTTACAGTAGCTCGGGCATTTCCTTTGGAAAGGTGGAGGGTAAGTGAAGTCGGTTCTTTTTTGTTTAAAATTATTTGTTATGCATATGCAATAATATTTACCTTTGCTGATTAGAGTACCATACTTGCTTTTTTAAATTGCGCTGTTGTGAATGAAAATCAATTCATATCTCACAGACGAACCAGAAGTATGAACATTCGCCATGGTGGTCACAAATATCTGAACAACGCCTCTACTGTCGAGGCGATAAAGTTCATGTTCAGATATTTTTGAGTACCTTGGCCGCTCCGATATATTTAATGGCGACTGTACCTACGACGGCCAGGCGGCGCTCACTTCATGATTTTGACGTGCATTCGCAATCCATCCCTATGCCAGCAGCCCGTAACTACGAGTACATGCATGGGCATGGAACTTTACTTACGATCAAGAGCTGGCCACGTCAGATATGACACAATAATGAGAGCAATTAAACCTGTCTAGTTAGACTGCTTTACCATCCTTATTGCTAGATTCGGGCATCTGGCAGCTTTTAATGGGTGGAGGTCAGAGTGTCAGACCAACAAAGTTTTAATGTTGGAAAAAAGTAATACCAAAATAGGTAAAAACTGCCAAAGTTGTGTTATTTATAGAGGACAGTACCTATATTTTAACATTAGATTAAAAACAATTGTCTATTATTGCGGAAACAAAAACAGTAGGCGACTAACTAAAAATTGCATTATACATCATTTGGCACTACTTTCCCCCAACTATTATATGGCCTGTGGTGTGGTGCTGCTTTAGTTCCCTGCGATGACTCACACGTGCAGATTTCACAGCACAGTAGTACCTACTGGAGCGGTTTAATTATTTCAACATAAAATATCTACACAAGTAAAATATTTTAATTCAAGTTATATTTTTTCTCTACAACCCTTATATTATAGGCATCCAATCAATAGAACAAAATGGGTAAGACATTTATTTAATGCTGACTTAAAAATATAAAAAATGAAACCAACTAAAACTAAAATAAATCTGAATAATTCACTCTAAGAATAAAAATTAAACTAAAACAAAAATATTCGGCGTCGAGACCCTTGGTCCGTGGGGCCCTAGCGCTCTGAGTCTCTTCAAATACCTATGGAAGAGACTCAGATATGCCACAGGAGACCGAAGAGCTGGCAGCTATCTTGCTCAACGAATAATTTTAGCAATTCTGAGAGGAAATGCTGCCAGCATCTTCGGTACATGGTACCGAGGCATGCCTCAGGAGCCTCTTTTAGATATATTTTAGTTTTAGTTTAATTTTTAGTGTTAATTCTTTTGACCACAGTTCATGTTTAATTCCTATTTCTGTGCGTGAATTACCGATTGGAAAGGACTTTCATCCTATCTCAAAACACAATCCATTATAATTTAGAATGGTTACGTTTGAACATTACACGAACAACCGCGCTATTTCAACATTGAAGCAATCCGAACACAAAGCTAATGACAACATACATCCCCGAAACGAGCAACGAATCCTACGTCATTATTATTTCATGCTCCCTGCAAATCCGCGAGAGCTACGGCCCTCCCGAGACCTCATCTACTCTCAAACTTATCTATTATTTAATCTTTTCTCAGGTATGAATGTTCATTAGTCCGAAAATAACCGCTTTTATGTTCAGCGACCTTTGGAAAAACCGCTTATAGGTACGTATAAAATTATACGGAAAATACGAGGACTAGCGGACCGGACAAATTAAATAGGCAGCAGCATTTTCTACGTTTTGGAAGAAAACGAAGAAATTTCGTTCCATTCAGAAGGCTTATTTATTACGGATACGGTATATATTTCTTTTCCGACGTGTTTTGGCAATAAAAATGTAATGTAAAAATAATTGCACGAATTATTATTATGTCGGTACCTACATATATTCAAAGTCTTATATATATAGTATTTTATACAATCGTGACGTAATAAAGAGCTTTTCAGTGGTACCGTGTTTAGGCCGCGAAGCTTGCTGAGTGGCCTAAGTAAGGTACGAGATTGAAAAGCTTAATTATGTCACTATTGTATACAATACTTTTTCTAAGAGTGCTCAAAATAGGCAAGCCGGTAAGAATTAGTTCGACGAATTCCTTTCAATACAACCTGTTCCCTCTTTACAATCTAGTAACTTCGATCTCCCGTTGGATCGTACCGGCGGTCGAGGAGCAGGACGCCGGTCCTCCTCCTCGACCATTTTATAATATTGTATGAAATTCCGCCCGTTGTTTACCGTTTTTAAGGTTCTCATGTTATATTTGTTTTGATGAACAATGAAGAAGTCTTCTCTATTTCTGATGAAGTTATATATATATATACTCGTATACCTACTTACTCGTAATACTCGTCTCAATATATGCTCTAATAGACATTATCACTGTCTACTTTAAACGGTCATGTGCAGGTAACTACCATACCTTGTGTTATTTTCTGCAAATTTAATGTTTATTTATTTGTTTAAGGTCGCTTAAACCTATCTAAGGTCATTAGCGACCACTATAAGTATACAATATCAAATCCAGACATAGTAGTTAACCAGTTTAAGAAATTTTATAGTACCTTCTGAGTCATTTAAGCAATATTTTAAACATTTGAGAAGGCTAACAGTTTAATCTTTCAGTATTTACAGCGGACAACAATCAATAAACAAAATGTTTGATAGATAGATCACTGTTACACCTTTAGCATTTCTTCTTATTAGTTTCCTTAGTTTTTCTTCTACTTAGAATCACGGGTTCTTCAGATAATAATAGGATAAAAAAATGTACCAAAGTTTTTTCCTTATTGTGTTACCATTGCCCGTTTAATTTGTATAGCAATATACACAAAGGAAATTCTCAAAAATATACATTGTGACACTTTTTTTCCTCTTGCAATGGAACGATCTCGTGATTATGTGGAAAATAATATCACATTTGGAGAAAATTACACAATTTTCCAACAGCATTTTTTTTAAAGGGTCAGTTATCAGGTTTAACTTTAGACCGGTTCACCTCTGTATTGGCTTCATAGTTACGAATTATTCTCAGATGAAATAACAGAGTACTTTATTTTTGTTGAAACCCATTCTATATTATTTTAGGATATGTTTTGTTATTGTAGGATGGGTAGATTTTACTCGCGGCGTTTCTCACTAGTAAATAATTGAATTGTTACATGTAATTGTTACTGTTATAGAATATAATGTTGATTTAGCTACCGACGTGTTTCAATTCAACAGAAATATTCTACGTTATTCTTAACATAAAAAATAAGTATCTGAATGGAAAAGCCAGATTCGATCACGCATTCTAAGAAAATTACTTCAATTTATATGCTTATGCAAATTATATAGAGGTACTCATACTTTCCCTACACTCCCTAGTAGTAGTAGGTACCTCTCCATATTTTTTTCAGTTAGTTACTACACAATATAACAAGTACATTTACTTTTTTTCTTTTTAAGTGTTCCCTACATAATAGATAGGAAAAAATACCTTGGAAATAAGTACCATGAATACCACATGCTATTAGTACGAATGGTAACATAGAAAACTATTTGAAGTACAGTTTATAGTGTCAATATTTAGATAAAAACATCACAAATCAAAACATTTAATAGAAATACTAGTTCCGTAGTTTTCAATAACTGGTTCTTTTGTACACACTTATAGACTAACACGTATTTACCTACCAACCCAGCTAATCTATCTTTCGAGAATAGAAAGCATGAAATTAAAAGGATACATCAACCACCTCAAACAATAATTAAAACTGTAACCTCAGAACAAACCGTCATTAGCGGTACGAGTATAATAGTTGAATGCACTTGCTAGAGAAGTGCATAGGTTCACTGGCTGCCCCACGATGCACCGGGAGTCGTTAACCCTGAACTTGCGTCATGCACAACCCTGGAGGTAAGAGTATTCTATTACTTTGCAGGATCACGTAATCCTTATGTTTATAAAAAGACTGCTTAGGGTTGGCGCTTAGGTAAATATGCGGTATTTTTAGTAACTATGTTAAAAATTGCTTTTTATTCAACTACGTTTTACAAACTACACCATGTTTCAGAATTTGGGGGACCATACAATACAAACATAATCTGGTGAGAGACTACTTAAATCATAACTTTTACGTATTTACACCTAACTTTCCCATAGTTGGGTAAAAACGTTACTAACTCATTAACTCTTCGACATCACTATTTGACTTTTCTCTAAATTTCTCAAAATGACAATGGAAATGATACTGAACATCACCATTTTTACTTAAAAAGCATCTAAATACTCCCTAGCTCTAGTTATAATTGAAAACCTAATGGAATAGTGGACTGCATCCCAGAAGCGTAGTTCTCATCATCATAACAGCGGAATTACCATGCTCAACTCTTTTGTGGTTTTTCCTGAAATGTCTTTTCTTTGCGAACAATAGATAATACTGTTAAAACGTAGATTTGTATTAGGTACTTGAACATGAAGTAGCTTATATTTTCGCTGAATATTATTTTTTCAGAGCGTATGAAATGTTGTAAGCGTGAGATAGACTAATGAGTAATAATTACAAGTCAAATAAATAACGTAGAGTGAAAAACCCATGAAACAGTTTTTTTTCTAGTTTAATCCATAATTACAAGTCAAATAAATAACTTAGAGTGAATAACCTATGAAACAGTATAGATATTTTTTTCCCAATACCGATACAGTAGCATTATTATTTCGTAACAAAACACCGATTTAAACTTTCACGGTTTTTACACATAGGTATCTATTTGTAATAACGGGACTTAACCGCGTATATATTTCTAAAAATTACCTTCGACATTTCGAGGACGACATTGTCCCCGTGGTCCTGTGGTGAGGTATTTTTTTGAAATATATACGCGGTTAAGTCCCGTTATTACAAATAGATTTCGTAAGAAGTCAGGATGAGAGAGTCGACTAATTATTAAGAGCTAAACTATTGCTAAGGCAAATTAAAGCGATAGTTAAATTACCGCCCCTAGTCATAAATCTACTAATATGTAAGTATTATTTATAAATGCGAATATTTCTTGATGATGGAGGATGATTCTTCCTCCTTCAGAAAAATTGCTGAATGATTTTAAAAACGAATCCAGAAAATGTGACACAATGGTACATAATAAAATAACCTAGAAAGTGAAACAGGATACTTTTTAACTCGAAATTCATTCTCTTTGGAGTACATACCATTTTTCGACGTTTACGCAAAGTCACAAGCGAAAGCTCGTAGCACATATAAGGTATCTACAATGTGTTACTCGAACAATTTAATTTTTCTTAAGTACGGTTCCTGAATTCAGAATCAGAATCAGAATAGCCATTTATTATTGTTTTTACATTTGAAAATATTGTTTACATTTTTAGATATTCATAAGTTCACTTCAATTTTACATACTTTTATATTTATTTTCTATTAATGGCCTCTCGTTCAGTAAGGTTCCTGAATTAGTCTATATAATCAAGCCGTGAATGGGAACGTGTGAGCTGCAGAGTTGTCGTGTGTTGACAGCCAGTCAAGTCAGTCCCGGGTTCCAGCCGTAAATTAATTAACCCTTAGAAGCAGTTCCTTTGTTGGCCACGTCTTGACCTTCGGTCAGCGTTCAACTCTGTGCAAATGCCACACAGGGATTTCCGATAGCTGAATTGGTGCGGATTATTTAATTTAAATAATAGGAACACATTGTTATCGAGTTTGAACTATTAGGTTCTTTCAATTCTTTACTTTGCAGTCTCAATCTTCGTCAACTTATATTATGTCCTCAATTTTTCGGTCATGGGGTGTATTCTAACTTTAAAACACGTTGATTGAACTCCAACTCCAATACAATACCCATGCACAAAACAGTACAGTTAACGCCTAAACGTCTGAATCGGAATTTCCTTGGAAATTATTCCGATGTAATTTCAATATAACTCCAATATTGTTTGATTATTTGTTGTGTGTTCGAGTTGTGTCGGAAATAGATTTTATTTTTAATGTATTGTTTATGTATTTTAAAGTAAGATTACGGCAGCTTGGATCATGATACGGTCACGGTGTAATATATGAAACAGAACGCGCCATGCGTTAGGTAGGGACAACGTGATTCGTGGGCTTCGTGGCAATCGTGGCCTATCACATTCAAACTTCGTCTTTGTGATAACACTGATAACTGTACATAGATATTTAGTATCTAGAACTAAGGATATCAGGTCTAGAACCATATCTTAATACTCAACGGCCTCATAGCCAAGTCGGTAGTGACCCTGCCTACGAAGCAGGAGGTCCCGGGTTCGAATCCTGGTCAGGGAATTTATTTGTGTGTTTATCACAGATATTTGTTCGTGAGTTATGGGTGTTTTCTGTGTATTTAAGTATTTATCCGTATTTACCTATTATATTTATCGTCGTCTAGTACCCATAACACAAGCCTTATTGAGCTTACTGTGGGCCTAGGTCGATTTGTGTAAGATTGTCCAATAATATTTATTTTTTATTTTATTTATCTAAAGCATATAACCATGTCTGAAGCATAGTATCTTTTAAATCATAATTATCAATGATGCCTTTTTAAGTTTGCTTGGGAATATTTGTTAGTTTGTCCTATAATATTTATTTATATTTTAATGGATAGTTGTCTATTAACCAGTGTATTTTACAAACCATCCAACCATATGTAACCATCATACGATTAATGAATAAATATAAGTTCTAATAGCATTTTTATTTTGTAATTTGGTTTATCAACTGACAAAATAAAAGTTTATGTTTATGTTTCGGTAGTGACCCTGCCTACAAAGCAGGAGGTCCCGGGTTTGAATCCTAGTAAGGGCATTTATTTGTGTGTTTATCACAGATATTTGTACCAAAGTTATGGATGTTTTCTATGTTTAAGTATTTATTCATATAGTTACATATATATCGTCGTCTAAATAGTACCACAATACAAGCCTTATTGAGCTTACTGTGGGACTAGGTTCGGTTTGTGTAAGATTGTCCTATAATATATATTTATTTAATTTTATTTATTTTTATAAATATGGCGTGTCTTGAAGATCAAAATGTTTTGTAACTAAACAGCGTGCTTACTCCAAATATGACGTGGTCTTACATAAGCGAGCATCGACGTGTAGGTTGAGTTGAACTCGTGTCGGCGACCCTGGGCGGGCGAAGCCCTTTGTGCATCTAGTTGTACTACTATTGTAAGTTATGTCATGATTGCGAATGTTTTGTCTTATTTAGCATAACTGTCTTGCATATTTAAAGAGTTGCTGGTTTATATACGTCGGAAAAATAATTGTACATTTGAACAGTCGGGCTGCTTAGCAGCTACTATGAACATTAGAAATGTTGAGGGTGTCACATACGCATTGTGTTGGAGGCACCTCTGGAGTTGCAGGCGTCCATAGGCTACGGTAGCAGCTTACTATCAGGCGGGCCGTATGCTTGTTTGCCACCGTCGTGGTATTAAAAAAAACTCTTGGGGAGCGAAGCTCTTTGTGCATCTAGTTGTACCACAATTGTAATTTATGTCAAGATCAGGGATCTTAACCAGTATTTTCAAGAAACTCCTAAATAATGTAATATATGTATTTAATTAGGTATCTTATGGGCTTCATGTAGAACCCAATATTGTATTTAGGTATTGCTTAGGTGTTATTCGATTGCCTCGTTAAAATGAAATAGGAAACAAAAGAACGAAATTAACCGAAATTTTTGTATGGAGCAAAGAACGGTCGCCGATCCCTGGTCAGGATTGCGAGGATATTTTTAGCATATTTGTCTTGTTTAGCATAACTGTCTTGATTATTTAAAGTCACTGGTTTGTACACGTTGGTAAAAAATAAGTTGGTAAGAAAAACAGTCTTTCCTGATAAACAATAGTCTTGGTATAGAAAGCAAATTGTGAAATAAGTTTCTTATTGACAAACGGGACAGGTGTCGATATATGATTATTCACTTCAGTAGGCGCCTTGAGTACGGGCTCATTTTCCAATGACAGATCTGTCAACATAATATGACGCGAGATTTGTTTTCAACCGACTTCAAGATAGGAGGAGGTTATCAATTCGTCGGGATCTTTGTTTTTTTTAGTATTTTTTTTTATGTATGTTCACCGATTGTTCGAAGACGGCTGGATCGATTTGGAAAATTCTTTTTTTGTTTGAAAGAGTATACTCACAGTTGGTCCCATTGTAACCGAGTCAGGACCTGATGATGGGATCCTGGAGAAATCGAGGGCACACTTCAACTATTATAGGCACACCTATAGTGATTTGAGTATTTTTTTTTACAGCATCACGAGCATTTGGTTTTGGAAAGGAGGAATTATCATAGTAAGCGTATGCATAGCAATATTATATACTAGATTGTGTTACAAGGGAGCAAAATGACATATTTAGGGTGACGACATACTTGCATTGGAAAAATTCTAAAATATAATTTTAACCATAAAATAATTTTTAACAAAAAAGAACCGACTTCACTTAGCCTCCACCTTTCCAAAAGCAAATTGTCGAGCTGCTGTAAAAAATACTCAAATCACTATAGGTATGCCTATAACAGTTGAAGAATTCCCTCGATTTCTCCAGGATCCCATCATCAGATCCTGGCCTGGTTACAATGGGACCAACTGTGAAGTATTCTCTTTCAAACAAAAAAGAATTTTCCAAAGCGGTCCAGCCGTCTTCGAATAATCGGTGAACATACATAAAAAAAGCCGGCCATGAGCGTGTCGGGCCACGCTCAGTGTAGGGTTCCGTAGTTTTCCGTCCGTCAGAGTAAGTGTCCCCACTTAAGAGTTAAAATAACACCGCCATGTAGGATATGATATGAGCGTTCCACGTACAGCGACATCTATCGGCAAATTAAGTAAACTATTGCGCGCGAGCTTAAAGTATGGAAGATGATTTTTATGGGATAATTCTTTATTGCGTGACCCGATTTTCACCGTTTTTACTTTATTTGATAGCACGTCATTTCATTGTGGTTGTAGAAATTACAGGTACAATAAACACCTGCTTATACGGTTAAATTACAAACTTAATTCAGAAATTATTTTGTATTTTTTTTTCAAAAATTATTCAACCTATCAAGTTCAAAATAATTTTCCTAGAAAGTTTTTATAAAGTTCTACTTTTGAGATTTTTTTCATATTTTTAAAACGTATGGTTCAAAAGTTAGAGGGGGGGACACATTTTTTTTTTACTTCTAGAGCGATTATTTCCGAAAATATTGACATTATCAAAAAATGATTTTAGTAAACCCGTATTCATTTTTAAATACCTATCCAACAATATATCACACGTTAGGGTTGAAATGAAAAAAAAAAAATCACTCTCCACTTTACGTATAGGGGAGGTACCCTAATGAAACATTTTTTTCCACTTTTTATTTTACCACTTTGTCGGCGTCATTGATATTAGTACCAAATTTCAGCTTTCTAGTGCGACGGACGGACGGACGGACGGGCAGACATGGCGAAACTATAAGGGTTCCTAGTTGACTACGGAACCCTAAAAAAGCAAAAACAAAGATCTCGACGAATTGATAACCTCCTCCTTCGAAATCTTGAAGTCGGTTGAAAATACATCTCATCGTCATGTTTCGACCCAGTCCAATCACTATCATACCTGCACCACTGAACAACGATATGAGGTGTAATTGTTGTGTGTCGTTGTTGATATATGGTGAAATATTATAATGGCTACCAACTTATAAAATTGTATCTAAGGTCCTAGAACACAAAAGTGCCACAAGGAGAGAGATCCCAGAAGCGCAAAAAAGTATGACCGCTAGATGCACCGCGGTAATATTGACGTAAAGATGTATTTTTTTGAGTTTGCGATGTTTTCAACCGACTTCAAGATTTCGAAGGAGGAGGTTATCAATTCATCGGGATCTTTGTTTTTTATTTATTTATATGCATAATGTATTGTAAAATGTTGAATGCAATACGCACAAAAATCCGTGTCGCAAGCAACCCGAAAATGTCTGAATCAAAGCTAAAAGCACTGCACTAGACATAGCAAAGCAGTCTAACCCTATCAGTCACATCTTCAGTGCCACCCGGAGCACGGCGCTGGGGTGAACAGTCGGTTAACTGACCCATAACCGAGCGAGCGTTGACGTGGGATATAGCCGACCTAACCTATGATCCATATTAATATTATAAATGGGAAAGTGTATGTGTGTGTTTGTTTGTTTGTCCGTCTTTCACGGCAAAACGGGGCGACGAATTGACGTGATTTTTTAATTGGAGATAGTTGAAGGGATGGAGAGTGACATAGGCTACTTTTTGTCTCTTTCTAAGCCCCTACTTCCCTAAAATGGGGGGTGGAAGTTTGTATGGAGCATTCCGGGGGGCAATCAGGAAAGGGGAACCGTGTTACCCCGAATTTGGTGCGAGCGAAGCCGCGGGCAAAAGCTAGTATATTATAATTACAGATAGGTTATGCACGTTATACTTCACTAAAAATAGGAGCTAGACGTCGAGTTGCGGAAACTGGGCAGGTAATACAATACAATATACTAGGTCATGCACGCTCCAAAAATGAAGCACTTAAAATGAGTGGCTTCACTCATCTTGTCTCTAGTAGCGCACCAGCAAGCAAGAGTTGTGGACGTGCTTAGGAGCTGCCGTCACCCGCGTGAGAAAAAGACTAATTTTCCAAAACGAGAGTGACAAGGATATATAGACTATTGGCTGGCCACCTCAGATATGACACAATAATGAGAGCAGTTCTAGTAAGAGTATAGTTGAAAAAACTGCTGAAATTATTTCATTTATAGAGGACAGGGCCTATACTTTAATATTATAACAAAAAACATTGCGTATTATTGCGGAAACAGAAACAGTAGGCGACAAACTATGAATCACGATCACTTTATACGTCGTTTGGCACTAGGTACTTTCCCCCCAGTATAATACTTTCCCCCAACATAAACTTTTGGCAATGATATTAGCTAATTATTTTTATAATTTCTCATAATATTACATTAACCCCAGAACTCTAGGATTTGTATTATTGAAGTGGTTTGCATTATACTAATAATTATTAGTATTAAATAGTATACACGTTTGATCTATAAAGCTCTCGTGAATAAAAAGGGTAACCAAACCTTCATTTTCCTGCATCAGTATTAACATTAACATTATATTTACATATTATAAAGAAATGGTATTTTATGGGTGACCGTTTCTGGGCCTTATTACATTGGGATAGGGTCTATCAATGGTCAGTTGGGTGTTACTGTTTTGTTGGTGGTGGTGGAAATATAATGTAATATATATATATAGCTTACTATAGAATTTGTAAACTGGAGCCTCGTCTGCCAACAAACCACACTGTGGTTTGGCAGAAGAACTGTTGTAAAAAATTGTAAGCCGTTTCGGGCATAAACATTTATTTATTATTTATTTATTTTATTTATTTGACCTCCACCAATGTACAGCTGCCAGATTTCCGGATCTAGAAATAGGCATAGTATAGCAAAATAACTAGAGGTGTTTCGTTGCCCTCATTATTGTGTCATATCCGACGTAGCCAACTCTCCGTCTATAATGAGTAATGACGGACGGACGGACGGACATGGCGAAGCTATAAGGGTTCCTAGTTAACTACAAAACCCTAAAAAATTAAAATTTAATCGCAATATTAATGGAATAGTGTTGTCAATTTTTCTCATCAACTTCATTCAATGCACTCAATTAGAGAATGCAAACCAGGAAACAATTGTACAAAAATAATCAGTAAATCGGTGAACTACCACATAATTATTTTACATGTTTTTTTAAATTGGGGCATTCCACTCATACAATAGTATGTTATTCAATCAAATACAAACACTGAAAACATTGAAAAAATAATCAACCCAGCAGGATTTGAACCTCGCATCGATACGCCTTACCGGGGCTCGATCGCTTTACCAATTAAGCTATGGGTTCAGTTACTGAGTAGTAGTGAGTTCAGTGAGAATTTCGTCAACTCAGTAACTGAACCCATAGCTTAATTGGTAAAGCGATCGAGCCCCGGTAAGGCGTATCGATGCGAGGTTCAAATCCTGCTGGGTTGATTATTTTTTCAATGTTTTCAGTGTTTGTATTTGATTGAATAACATACGGTGAACTACCAGTAAAAATTTAGGTACCGGCTGTATTCCTACACTCAAAACAGTTCCCGAAAAATATTGAGAGGCACAACTTCTGGGATTTATCAGCTGTTTCAAAAATCATAAGCTCCACACATTTTTTATCGATTTTTGACCAGTTTTTAGGCGATATTCCAACATTTGCACTACAGATAGAATCTCTCTCTTGAATATTTTATCTCCATTATGTAGAGCCGGATTTTTAAATAAATGAGCATCTTTTAATGTTTTTTTAATATGGTCTAAAAAACACTTTTATCAATATTCAAATGCTATAAAGAATTTCACATATACGAAATCTACTTATTAGGATTCCTCTTTGATGTATTTAAAAACTGACTAGAGATTTGAATTTTAAACTAATTAACACAAAAGCTATGACCAGAGAACCACTTTTTTGACCTAAAATTGTCCGACTTTGATGACAAATATCTCTAAATATAGGATATTATATTGTTTAAGGCCATTAATGATAATATGTTAACCTATAAAAATCATTAGATAACGTAGGGATTCGGATTGAAGGTCATTGGCGCCAGGGAGCCCCTTAACATTAAAAAATAAGACGACCGGCCCCGAGTTATGTCTTGGACCCGGGGTATATCCTTAAACTACGTCCGGACTTGGGTATGTCCTTAAACTACGCTAAAAAGAGAGGTATGGGCACTGCGAATGGCATTTCGCTAAGTGTGGTAGGGCACGTTCAGCGAATGTCATCTTGCTCAAATCTGCAGCAGAGCCCGACTGGGGAAGCACCTCCACCTTACAGAAAACCACAGCCAAATAGCACTAGACCCTACTCATAGTGTTGTGTTCCTGCTGGTGAGTAAGGTAGCCAAAGAGCTCAAAGAGGACCCAGTGTGTTGACGATGAGGGACCTTCTTGTTCCTTTAGCCATCAACACAGTGAATCCTCCTTTTTGTAAAGGGTCGGCAACGCGCATGTGACTCCATTGGAGTTGCAGGCGTCCATAGGTTACGGTAGCTGCTTACCATCAGGCGGGCCGTATGCTTGTTTGCCACCGTCGTGGTGTAAAAAATTAAAAAAAAGACGACGTTGTCCTGCTACGATGGCGTCCTGTTGCTGTTGGTATAAACACCGTGGGCATATTTTTATTTAGGACAATTTAATGAGTGCAGGTTTGCATTTTATGAGTATTTTTAGGATTGAAGTTGTTTTAATAACTAATTTCATAAAATATAAATGTTGAAGTATTTTTTTTACATATATAATTCTAAACATTTAAAAAAACGGAGTTCGTTCTAAGTAAGGCAAAAAGTCTGAATGACACTATCGCTCTTATTATTTATATTAAATCCAACGATTTAGTTTTTTTGTAACCACTTGGTTATCGTAATGTTTCTAAAAGACCGTGCAATCGATCTGTTAAATAAAACTTACACTGATGCCCTGACGTAACGTTGGCGCTGAAATCTAACCGAATGATCTAGTAATTTTTATAACCTCTTACAACACATCACGTTTACCAGAAAATCATGTTTAACCTACACAGAACAAAGTCTAATTTACTTAGTAATTGAATAAGATAGGAGGTTGTTGAGGTATCCTTCGCATTGCAGTTGCATTTCATGCTCGACGGGGCACTGAACCGTTTAGACAATCTCTGCTTCGCTTCAATTCATGGTGACTGGTGATTTAGACAACGAAGCGTTTCGTTGATGCGGTCTTGTTTAGGAAGATTGAGTTGAAACTGGTCATTGTTTTGATACGGATCTAGGTATGGTAGAGTTGTAGGTAGCCATAAACTATGAACTAATTAAATTGGCAATCCATACTAATATTATAAATGGGAAATTGTATGCGTGTGTTTGTTTGTTTGTTTGTTTGTCCGTCTTTCACGGCAAAACGGGGCAACGAATTGACGTGATTTTTTAAGTGAAGATAGTTGAAGGGATAGAGAGTGACATAGGCTACTTTTTGTCTCTTTCTAACCCCCCACTTCCCTAAAATGGGGGGTGGAAGTTTGTATGGTTTGTTACCCCGAATTTAACGCGAGCGAAGCCGCGGGCAAAAGCTAGTTAACTATAAAACTTTCGTTAAAAGTTTATTGCAACCGGTCCTAAGATTTTAAATGCCTAGACCACTGTAGAACCTTGTCGTAATGACAGTTACCCGTGGATACGTATAAACGTAACCTATTCGCTACCAAACTAGCTATTGTGACAATGTTCTAGAGTGGCCTAGGAATCAAATTGGTTGACTGTACGTAGTCAGGTTTTAATTTTTAACTTATTTTTAATAATTAAAATGATTGGCTAAAGCTTTTCTTTTACTTACAGATAATGTTTTATAAAACAAAAGGAATGTTCCTTTAAAAAATGTTCCAATGTTCCTTTAATTAAATAACAATTTCCCGGAAATGTTTTTTATCCATGTACAAAATTCCTTGTAAGCCTCATTACAGCAGATTGTAATAAAGGATTTCTCTTTGTACCGGGAAAAAAAATCGAAAACCGATGAAGCAGAAGACCCTTATATGAAAACGAAATATTCCCGTATAATAAAATATTAATTATACATCATTTTCTACAATATTTAAGGAACTATAGCCCAATCCCTCTCGCGCAAGAGAGCAGACTTGTGCCCAGCAGTGGGACGTAACGTACTTAACTAAGTAGGGCTAGGCTAAAGTATTGTTATAAATCCTAACATTTTTTTCTCAAATAAATAATATTCCCGCAGGCTGGATCCCGCAGGACGGACGTCGGGGCAGAGGTAGACCTAGAAGGAGATGGCAGCACGACCTGGACTGGATTTATGTTGAAAAATGGCGGGAGTATGCATTAGACAGGGCCAAATGGCGGGATAGAGGGAGTGGGACACCTTATTTATTTATTTAAACTTTATTGCACAATAAAAATAAGTATTACAAATGGCGGACTTAATGCCTCGAGGCATTCTCTACCATAGGGCCAAACAGTGATTTGCTAAAGTGGGTGCTGTATGAGAAAACTTGCTGATTAATCCAAAAACTAATTTGTATTTAAATATACTTCGATACATACTACTACATAAACTACACAAATACCAATATATACACATACTATCAAATCTACACATATATGTATATATATACATATATATATATATATATATATATATATATATATATATATACATATATATTATAATGCATATGCGCAAAGGGGAAAAACTTATTCACGCTGGTGCTTGTGAAGCAAGCGTTTGAAGACGAACTTGCTTGGTCCAGAGACGAATAGCCTGGGCCGTAAAAGAAGAAGAGGGATAACCGCTATGGGGAGGATGTACTATTAGCTTAAGAGACTGGGAGGAGCGAAGTTTACACCCCGGACGGGGGTTAACAAAACTAAATTTGGACTTAATGTAGTCTGGAGCAGAGGGATCAAACAAAATAGATAGAGAAGAGAGTACAGAGAATTCTAAGAGTCCTGCGTTGACGTACAGGCAGCCATTGGAGTTGGTGACGATAATATGAGACGTGATCGAATTTACGCAAGCCGAAAATAAAGCGTATGCCAGTATTTAATATACGATCTAGCCTGTTTAGGGAAGCCTGGGAAATGTTGGTAGTGCACACATCAGCATAGTCTATAATAGGAAATATTAATAAGGCCTGCACAAGCAGCTTCTTGGTACTCACAGGCAGGAAGTTCTTAAACCTATACAGAGTTCGTAGTGTCCCAGTAGCCTTACGAGTAATTTCCGACAGTTGTCCATCCCAGGAAAGGTTCCTATCAATGACAAGGCCGAGATCTTTCACCTGGTTAGAGACCGGGATCACCGAGCCATCAAACATGATCGGCGCAACTGGAACAGTTTCCAACTTAATGAGTTGCCGCGAGCCACCCAGAATGATGACCTGGCACTTCGAAGGGTTAACAGCAATGCCAAAACTACGAGACCAGTCAGCGATGTGGTCCAGGTCAACATTGAGAGTAGATATAGCGGAACTTAGGTCCGTTACCTCCGCCTGGGCGGCCTGCATACAAATGGTGAGAGCTTTTTAATCCAGACGTAATCAGGTTAATAAAAACGGAGAAAAGAAAAGGGGACAGGATGCCGCCTTGTGGCACGCCAGTGATCAAATTAGTCCATTCAGACTGGGCTTGACCTATACGAACAGTCTGAGAACGGCAGGAAAGGTAGGAGGCAAACCACGCAGTCGTTTTCGGAGAGATTCTGAAATGAGAAAGGGCAGCAAGGAGAAGATCGTGATCGACTACATTAAAGGCATTAGAGAAGTCAATGAGCACTAGGACTGTCACTTTAGTCGACTCTATGTAATCGGACCAAAATTGTATAATGCCATCCCAAAGTATATACAAACCCTAGAAAATAATAACTCATTTTATAAGGAATTAAAAAAATGGCTAATTGAAAATGCTTTCTTTGACCTTAGAGAATTATGTGACATAAAATTATCTTAATTATAAATGTATAGCTCTATTGTAATCAGAATTGACATCGTTTGACTTTTGTTATAAATTGCGAATTAGTATTATATAATAGCTCACTAGTATTAATTTTAGTATAAATTTTAGTTTTATTTTTTCTTTTGACGTGTATTGTATCTGTGCATTTACGAAATAAATGAATATGAATATGAATATGAATAAATATGCCTTGCCTTACCAGGCTAATAAAACTTAAAAAATAATTATAATAATATTGAGTTGCGTTTATGTTTCATGAGTAAGTATTTGAAATTTTAGTTTCTGTTCTAATAAAATAATATCCCCGGGTTTGCGTTGACAAGGCTTATGATTATTTAGGATTGTCTCCTTATTGACACAATAATGAAGTGTGGAATTGTAGAAGCTGAAAAAATCTAAATCAGTTTTGAAAAAATATAGGCTTCTTCGATTGTTCAACCATTGAACAATCCATCCATCCATCCATCCATTGAAGCGGATTAAATACTTAGCTAAATGATTAATTAGCTGGAGTGAAGCACTGAAGTACGGTAATAATTAATAACTGAACTAATTATGAATTAATTACATTTCGATAAGTAATTTAAAGCGAGTGGCCGTGCCACGCCCCAAGTCTTTTACTTGATTGGTTTGGGGTAAAAAGGATTTGAATGAATTTTTTTTTTTTTTTTTTTTATACTACGACGGTGGCAAACAAGCATACGGCCTGCCTGATGGTAAGCAGCTACCGTAACCTATGGACGCCTGTAACTCCACAGGAGTCACATGCGCGTTGCCGACCCTTTACAAAAAGGAGGATTCACTGTGTTGACGGCTAAAGGAACAAGAGGGTCCCTCATCGTCAACACACTGGGTCCTCTTTGAGCTCTTTGGCAACCTTACTCACCAGCGGGAACACAACACTATGAGTAGGGTCTAGTGCTATTTGGCTGTGGTTTTCTGTAAGGTGGAGGTACTTCCCCAGTCGGGCTCTGCTCCAGTTTTGAGCGAGATGACATTCACTGAACGTGCCCTACCACACTAAGCGAGATGCCATTCGCAGTGCCCATACCTCTCTTTTTGGCATAGTTTAAGGACATACCCAAGTCCGGACGTAGTTTAAGGACATACCCCGGGTCCAAATGAAATCTGTATTATCCTTACTTTTTGTAACGGCATCGTAATCTGATTAAATCTTCCTTGGCTATTAATTAAATCCCGATCTTTTTTCAGTAAGTCAATTGCTCCGCTAGGCTGAAGGTAAACCACAGACTACTTAGTAGATACTACGTAGGTAAAAACGTCAGGTACCAGTCAGGATCCGGTCGCCTGATTCTTCGATCGGATGAGCTCCGCTCACGGCCGGTTAAGGCTTAAGGCAAACGTTAGGTTTTCATGACAGGTTATCGCATTTGGCTATCGAATTAGGTCGCCTAAAGGCTCATGCTCCATACTAAATACCAGAGCCCCATATATACACCTTATGTCAGGCATACGTCATGTCAAATCTGGTATTTAGTAGGAGACATGTGCCTACATGCGAGCCTACACGTGCCATGATTCGGTAACAGGATCCAAATACAACCTGACGCGTAAAACGGTTTCAAAACATAACGTCAGGCATAGTCAGGTCAGAATGCGAACAAGTAAAGGTGCGACCACACCGCTGCTTAAAATACGGCGACGTTACGGAATCGCAGTGACGCATCGTATCCGTACCGTTTTTATCGCATGCCCTCCACACCGCTGCTTAAAATACGGTGACGTTACGGAATCGCAATGACGCATCGTATCCGTACCGTTTTTATCGCATGCCCTCCACACCGCTGCTCAAAATACGGTTTGGAAGGTTCGCGTGAAAAATATTTCGTATGAGTCACGCATAGACTAATAACCCAAGACCCCGCATTGCCGGGCGACCCCCGCTGCCACGCTCTAAGTAATTTCACCCTATAGTGAGACACTAATTTATTGTAAGTGACAGTAAACTAGTACGTCTCCATGGCAACCTGGCAACTATTAATGTCTGACTCTCTCTTACGCCCCACGGAACAATGGCGCGTTCCCTGTCTAGCATTGCGTGTTCCCCTCCCGCACCCCTTCGTTTTGGCAGCTTAGGTTTCAAAGAAATAACGCGCTAAGCGGAGTATAGAGATATCTTGTATATGGAGGCACGTCACGGAGTATACGTCGCGTCTGCGTATTTTGAGCAGCGGTGTGGAGAGCATGCGGTAAAGTCGTGACGTTTACGGCACGTCATTGCGATTCCGTACCGTCAGCGTATTTTGAGCAACGGTGTGGGGGGCATGCGATTAAAACGGTGTGGATACGATGCGTCACTGCGATTCCGTAACGTCACCGTATTTTAAGCAGCGGTGTGGTCGCACCTTTAATCAATTGGCCATGTGCTGAGGGCCATGTGCGGAGATCATTCGGTCGGGGAATCGAATCAGGCAACCGGATCGGGTACCTGACATCAGGTACACCAGATTCGGTTCCCCGATTGTATGAGCTCCTTGCATGCCTTGAGCCTAAGGCTAGAGACAAACGTCAGCAGTGTCAGTACCCAATCCGTTTGCCTGGCTGCCTTATTCGATCCACTTTTACGCGCACGGCCGGTTCATTTAAAGCATAAATAAGCCTGATTCGGTAACCATATCCGGCAACCTGTCACGAAAGCGTAACGTTTGCTTACAGCCTAAAATAACTATCCAATGTATTAAATTTTCTCAATGAGCTCCTTGTCAAAAAAAAATCTTATGACGTTGTCAAATAATGAGAGCATAATAGAACTTCAAAGAAATATTAATTTTATTTGCTAAAAGTTATATTAAGCCTACGTCTACAAGAAACAATAATGAGTGAGCATAGGCAAAAAAGTAGATTGTCCATATACGAAGGCGCGAGCAGGCAAGCGCTGACGGAGAAAGACAAGTCTTTCAGTAAGATGAGGATCAGGCGACAATCTTTCGGCTTCGGCAAGGTGCCTGGCATCACACCGGCTGGGCCCAGGGGCTCGCAGGTAAAAACAAGTTTAGTTTCCCTTACCTTTCTCGTCATTATTCGGTTTAAACTTAGCTTTTAACCGACAAAAATAATTATGTTTTGTATGGCTGACTTTATTTCCAAATCAATATTTTCCAAGATTTTTTTAACAACATATGTGGTGATTTGAAGCGTAGATTGAACTGTTATTACTGATTTTTAAATATTCAATAAAAATTCTCCTACTTCGTGTTGATAAGGCGCTACGCCTCATATGGAATAACCTAACTTCTTCTTATAGAACTACGCATTATTGTGTATCTTTAAGATATAATATTACTGTATTACTGTTTTGAAAAAATAAGTCCCGCCGAGTTTCTTGCCGGTCATAAATAATACTTCTCGGGTCAGAGGTGTAGGGTTAGAACCGGTGGTAGGTTTCTTTTTCTCTCTGACGTTCATAAGTGCATTGTAATGTACCTAAATTGAAGAATAAATATCTTTTATCTTTTAACTAACCTAACCAAAACCTATTACATTTTAACTGAAGAACAAATCAAATTATTTTAATATATATTTTGATTTGTTAATTTTTAAGTAGACACACTTCTATATTAATTATAAACTTATATAGATGTCATATACAAAGGAAAAATCCCCTAGGCCTCTTAGTGCCTTGAATGCAGAACACGCTGGTTCGTTCGCCAGCTCTGGGCACCGAAGGCCTAGTCACTTATTTCTTTGTATATGACATCTATATAAATTGAATAGTTACAACATATTGCTGGAAAGGTTAGCTGGAAGAGATCCTTTACAGGGATAAGTTCGCCTTTGTACGTTGTATTTTCTTTTGTTATGACTGTATTTTGATCTGTTTTATGTACAATAAAGTGTTTACATACATACATACATACCTACATGCTGCAAACAAAGTCTGTAACATATAAAAATAAATGTCTTATTTATTTTAACATTACTAAATAACAAATACCTAAAATATAATATTAATGGGGGTCGCAAGATCTCCAGCTCACAGAGCTACTAGCTTATTCACAAGCAACATATTTTTTTCAGTTAGGCCTTGAATTCAAGCGTCCCGTCTTAATGTATTTGCCGACGTATCAGATCGAGCCGCCGCGCCAAGTCAAAGACGCCGCAGTTAAGAAAGTTATTGACATGTATCTCGATGAAAATTTTACAGGACATAAGTATAATGCACAGGTAATGTTGTTCAAGTAGGTCACAGGGAAGATAGCTTAGCTTTTATTTCTTTTATCTGTCTTCTTGGTTGAAAAATTAGCCTTGCTTATGGTGCTTCCACACTTAATTTAAAGAGCGTATTTAGTTTGACAAGCAATGATATTTACTATGGATGGGTTATACTCTAACAAAATGAACACAAAAAATACTTCCAGAGTTATGCCATAACCTAACAGCGATTGTTTTATGTTTATCTATTTTGAAAATCATTACATCTTTGTCACTCTCATTGTTAGAAAATTACAGCTTGTCTCTTTCTCACGCGGGTGGCGGGAGCTCAAATACACGTCCGCATCTCTCGCTTGCCGGAGCGTGACTAGCGACAATTATTTGAATTCACTCATATTAAGTGCTTCACTTTTGGAGCGTGCATAACCCATCTGTCATTATTATATATACAACAACAACAACACAACACGCAACACAAGGATACTCTTGTAATGTTATAATAATAGTACCCTTGTCACACTATAATATAAAACGTTACGTAACCTCAGTATAGGCGAACCATTCAATTGAACTTTACTAGCGATACACAGAGAGTAACACGCATAATTTTTGGCTAACGGTCTGTGACGGTGACTTTAAATAAATTAGGGGGCTACTTTGATTTAAAACGTTCATAAAGCATTTTTTTATCGAACTACCTACTTAATTTTAATGGTATTTTGGCCTTACGTGCTATTTTTCGACAATTGAGGAGGAATAGCACTTTCCATACCTATTTGAAATGTAACGGCTGTTCAGCACTACTTATCCAGATTAATCTAGTTTAGCTGTGCCTTTATTGCAGTTCTCATCACATTTTTACGTAGGTACCCTTGTTATAAAATAGACTTATTAAGAATAAAGTCCATTGGCAGAAAAACATTTTGCAACAATACCGATACAAATATACTTTTTGCCGGTCATAATTCTTCTCGGATCAGATGCGTATTCGTAGCGACACAACGGTGGTTATTTTCTGACGTTTATAAATGCATTGTAATGTGCCCAAATTAAGAAATCTTTTATCTTCTTTTTATCATGTCTTCCAGGAATCCCCAGCACTGGCTTTACGCTTGTCATGCGAAATAATGCGAGAGATGAAGACAATGGAATACAGTCGCTACCGCTTTATAGTTGTCGTCACCATTTACCAGCGTCGTGCTCAATGCTACAATAACGCGATAACCTTTCTCTGGGATCCCGATAGAGACACTTACATAGATGTGCACAGGGTAACCAATACCGCCTTTATCCAGGTCACTGCGTTCGCTATATATTTTGATTAAAGCTCACTTAACCTTCTATTTAATATAAACGAGACTAGTGGACGTTGTTCCGAGTGTCGGTTCTACAACAACACCTAACCTATCTCAGGGACGAGAAAGACACCTACATAGATATACAGAGGGTAACCAACAACGCCTCTATCAAGATCACAGCGTTCGCTATCTATTTAGAGCTCACTTAAGCTCTATTTTATATAAACAAGACTAGAAACGTTGTTCCGAGTGCTCAGTTCTACAACAGCACCATAACCATACCCCGTAATCGAACCCGCAAAACCGTGGCACATGACAGTTTTATGTCATGGATGGCGGTTATGATTATAAAATATCAAATAATTTATGTCACACATGTCATGTACCATTTTATTGTTATAGCACTTACTAAAATTTAAGTAAAGGGATTAAGTAAAACCCATGTAAAACCACGTGTCAGAACTTAGTTTGACAATTATTAAATAAAGAACAGCAGGCTATTTAAAATTGTGTGACAAGTAGGCACTACACTACCACCTAGTTGTGTTGTATCCATTGAGACATGAAGTAATTATTAAATAAATCAGAAGTTTCAGATGGATAATTGCTTGTATAGAATACTAAATTATATACAACTAGCGACCCGCCCCGGCTTTGCACGGGATCAAAAATGATTATAGTGGGTTATTCTTAAGAGATAGACATATACCATCGCGGACTTTTTTGTATGTAAGCGCAAAAAATGTGTTTATTTACGACATCACATTAGAAACCTTTAAAATTATTAGTGTTTCTATAACTAGGTTATACATGTATTATACATATAAACCTTCCTCTTGAATCACTCTATCTATTTAAAAAAACCGCATCAAAGATCTAAGCATACATATGGGCAGACGGCGGAAGGCGACTTTGTTTTATACTATGTAGTGATAATACTTAATACACAGAGAACCTCCTATATCTGTGACTGGAATAATGGAATAATGGAATATAATACATTTAAATAAGGATACTTCAAGATATTCTTTTTGCATCACAAAGCGGGCAAAATCGATAAGTGAACAAAAAATAACATAATAACCCTATCTAAATTACATTTATTAAACAATGAATTTAATTTTTCAAACATAAGTTTGCAGTTTGTAGCTTTTTGATTTTTGTCAACCCTAACGTACAACTGCCATAAGCTTGCTAACTCGGTTGCGAGGTTTGACCATAACCTATCTCAGGGACGAGATATACACCTACATAGATATGCAGAGGATAACCAACAACGCCCCTATCAAGGTCACTGAGTTCGCTATCTATTTTGATTAAAGCTCACTTATCCTTCTATTTTAAATAAACGAGACTAGGTACGTTGTGCCGAGTGCTTAATTCTACAACAGCACCATAACCTGTCTCAAAGATAAGAGAGACACCTACATAGATATGCAGAGGGTAACCAACAACGCCTCTATCAAGGTCACTGCGTTCGCTATCTATTTTGATGAAGGCTCACTTAACCTTTATTTTATATAAACGAGACAAGATACGTTGTTCCGAGTGCTCAGTTTTATAACAGCGCCATAACCTATCTCAGGGACGAGAGATACACCTACATAGATATACAGAGGGTAACCAACAACACCTCTATCAAGGTCACTGCGTACGCTATCTATTTAGAGCTCACTTAAGCTCAATTTTATATAAACAAGACTAGATACATTGTTCCGAATGCTCAGTTCTGTAACTGCACCATAACCTATCTCAGGGACGAGATAGACACCTACATAGATATGCAGAGGGTAACCAACACCGCCTCTATTCAGGTCACTGCGTTCGCTATCTATTTTGATTAAAGCTTAACCTCCCTTTTATATTTACGAGAAGAGAAATTACTCGAACGAAATGAGAATAGGATTTAAATCCGTTAGCACCGCAGAATTTATAAATTTCGTTTAAAAAAAACGTTTTCATTAATTATATTTAAGTGCAGATACTGAATGGTAATCGATTTACAAAATATGGTTTGCCATCAATATGCATTTAACTTATGTAATTACATATTTATTTATTTATTCCTCATTATCAGTATCTTAGTTTATATAAACACTACCATTGACCTTTCACTCATTATTCCAAACGCACATTTTAATATTACCTGTGTATTTTTAGTTTACGGGTTTGTGATTATAAAGCGGTTATGTTTGAAGACGACATAACTAGATGCGAAGCGGTGACTTGAGATAATTGGACAGGTGTGAATTAGTTAATTGATCGATTTGCTCTGCTTTGTGTATTTATTATGGAGTAAAATAAACAATTTAGAAATTATACAAGTTTTTCAAATTCCGTATTTAACGCGTAAGTAATTTTGAAGCGCTGGTGGCCTGGTACGGTAAGACGTCGGACTTTTAATCCGGGGGTCTCGGGTTCAAACCCCGGCTTGTACCACTGAGTTTTTCGGAACTTATGTACAAAATATTTGATTTACCAGTCGCTTTTCGGTGAAGGAAAACATCGTGAGGAAACCGGACCTAATGCCAACAAGGCATAGTTTCCCCTCTGGGTTGGAAGATCAGATGGCAGTCACTTTCGTAAAAACTAGTTCCTATGCCAATTTATGGGATTAGGTTGCCTAGCGGACCCCAGGTTCGATAGAGCCGTGGCAAAACGCCGGTAAAAAACGCCGTTTGGGTAGCACATAGGAAACATATCACGCATATTTAATTTATTGTTATTTACATTTAAATTTTACAACGTTCATCTCTTAATAGTTATAAAATTAAAGATTTTTAATAAAAGTTACTGTACAACTGAAGAACAAATCAAATTATTTTAATAAATATTTTAATTTATTTATTTTTAAGTAGACACACTACTATATAAATTATAAACTTATATAGATGTCATATACAAAGGAAAGAGTGACCTAGGCCTCCGGTGCCCAGGGCTGGGATGAATCCAGCGTCTTCTGCATTCACGGTAGACGCCTTAACCACTTGGCCACCCGGGTCACAGCAACACCGGTCGAAGTTTATAATTTATATAGTAGTGTATCTACTTAAAAATAAACAAACCAAAATATTTATTGAAATAATTTGATTTTTTCTTCATTTGTACTGACGGCAGCGCCATCTCTCTCGCTTTCAATTAACTTCTAAGAGTTCGGATTGGAGGTACGGACTCATTGTATTCTCCTTAGATGATTGGCTAAAATGCGCCGTAGCATTTACAAAGATTGCATATACACGGGAAAATTCGACCGGTGCTGCTGTGACCCGGGTGGCCAAGTGGTTAAGGCGTCTGCTGCAAATGCAGAGGATGCTGGTTCGATCCCAGCCCTGGGCACTGGAGGCCTAGGTCACGTTTTCCTTTGTATATGACATCTATAAAGGTTTATAGAAATCGCTGTATTAAAACAAACATGGACACGTCCTTGAAACAAATGTAAAACTCATCCCGCACAAACAAGACCTGTTTGCCAAACTTATAACAACGGACAAACACTGAACAACCCGATCTATAGAAATGATAAAGAACAAGCTTAAGTGAATTAGTCGAGAAGCAACTTAAGATGTTGTAGAAATGAGGGTCCGGATATTTGAGTTCAGCTTTTGATTTGTAACCGGTGACCGGAACTCTCTGGGTAAGTTTCATCCGATTGTGGAAGTGTGAGAGGTCTGTTTGTGTTTCAGATTTGCCGGAGATTTCACTGTAGATATTCAGGGTACATATTTACAAGGTAAATTACGAAATTAGGTCACTATTGAATAGGTACCTACCTAAAAAGGCCAACATGATTAGTAGTGCTATGCCTTATGGGAATATAGTTCAGACCTGGATACGGTTACCAACTTTTAGTATGTTGTTGGGCACGACACGTGGATCCTAAACCAAAACTGCTGAGAGACGGGGACGAAGGTGAATGTCTCCCGAGTAATAATTTCATCAAAATGGCTGCAGTTTTGAGGTCCTAGTGTCGTGTCCAACAACATACTAAAATTTGGTAACCGTATCCAGCTCTGAACCATCACTTAAGCCGTCTCCCATAAGGGGGAGCACTATAGCACCAGTGTGCCGCGATTATCCCACGCGCGATATAGCATATGCGATACTTGCAAACTGTGTTAATTAGAAAGAAATGGACAGCCTTTCTAATAAATTATTCCAGCTATCGTGTTACTGCACCGCTCCAAAAATTTTGCACGTTTAAAGCCAAATACAAAGTTCTATAGGAAATACTATAAGTAGTAAATATTTCAAGATTAGCGATTTCTAAAGTGTAAAGGTTTTTGAAGAAAATGCAGCTTTCGATACGCCATATTTCAAAAAAAAATTGTCCCATTCATCATCATCATCATCATATCAGCCGAAAGACGTCCACTGCTGGACATAGGCCTCCCCCAAGAGTGTGCCACAATGACCGGTCCTGCGCCACCCGCATCCAGCGGACTCCCGCACTGTTCATGGGGGGTGAATGCCGTAATCGCCACGCTTGGCATGCGGGTTGGCGATCGCAGTATCTCCACCGCACTCCGAGGATGCTGCTGCCCATCCCCCGGTGGTCTTGGCCGTAGTTTTAGGACATACTCCGGGTCCACATCCCATCCCATCGGGTCCGGATCCCATTAACTAAACCAATTTGAGTTATTTATCTACCTAATACTCTTTTTAAATTTCGGTGTTATGTTTACTATGATGCTGCATAGTAAACATTACACCTAATTTGAATAACAAAACAAATATTAATAATAAAAAGAAACCCATACCATTCAGCGCGATTGGGATCTGCAAGCTTGTACGTAAATAAAAGATGAACAAAGTCTAGCCAGGACTTCCAGCTTGGTAGTTCACATAAATAGAAGTCAGTAGAAACAATTTAAGAGTACGCCGAAGTGAGAAAATTGAAAGACTACTAACATCTGAACGAGGTTCAGCGCAATCTCCGTTTCTATTTCGTTTCCTTTAAAATTCATACCTTCATTCGAGGTATTCTCGCAATTGGTTACCGGGCATATTTCTTTTCAATTCGCGTTTTGGGTAGTACATGAAGTAGCGTAAGTAATGAGACTTTTCTAGTGATTGAAAAAAAGTAGCTTGGAAACTATTTACTTGCTGATCATACGATTATAAATTTTGTTCATATACTTTTCATCGTACTCAATCATATCAAACTGGTAGTTTAGTTTATTCAGGGTCAATAGAAAAGTAAAATAATGTAAACGAACACATTTACCTTCATTGCTTCGCAATCACGCACTTGTAAATAACGACTATGATTTCATTGTCAGCTTATATACATAAACTTGTTATTGATATTCATTTTTAGGGTTCCGTAGCCAAAATATTTCTAGGGGGACGCTCCATACATGTAACTAAATAAAAAAAAAACAAATATCAACATGTTGTATATCAATCGATAGGTCTTTAAAAATAACATCGAGGTTTATTTTGTGATTAAGTGAATATTTTCAGAAATAATCGCTTCCAAAGTGAGAAAAATTGTGTCCCCCCCTATAACTTTTGAACCGCAAGTCCAAAAATATTAAAAAATTGGAGAAGATGCGCCTTATCGCATACTTTCTATAAAAAATATTTTGAATATTATCGGTGTAGTACCAAAAAACATCTTCCATAGTCATCAGATACGACCTTTTTATATTAGATTGGTGTTTATTCCATTGAAGGTACGGAACCCTCCATTATGCGTGGCCCGACACGCACTTGGCCGGTTTTTTTAAATGTACGGTAATTACTTATATTTCGGTAAAAACTAAATTTCTTAATAATATTTTATCATGTGGTGTTTATTCCATTGAAGGTACGGAACCCTCCATTATGCGTGGCCCGACACGCACTTGGCCGGTTTTTTTAAATGTACGGTAATTACTTATATTTCGGTAAAAACTAAATTTCTTAATAATATTTTATCATGTGTCAAATGCTTTATTTGCTTAGAAACCGCAGGCATATTTGTTTACCTTATTTTATTTTTCTATTGACGTCGAAATGCATGATATAAAAACTGAATTTCGCTATACCATTTTGTTTTCACATCGAATTTTTTTTTATTCGCTGCACTGAACACACTAAAACTAGTGCTAGAGTAATGGTAAAATAATACTCGATATTTAAATGATAGTATAGTAAAGGCGGAACCAAAACAAAACCATAAACTGACTATTATGGTTGCACAGCAAAAAAAAAACAAATTCCCATCAAAACTTCACTTTGAACTGCACTTAGATTTTTTTGCTGCGCAAGTTTTTGAAGAAAACATTTTTGATATGCGTACTAATTATTTCCCATTTTTAAACCCCTATAATAAGGACTCGACTTCTCTTCACTCTACCCAACAATGGGGATCAATGTTACTCTGCTTCCGTAGGAAACACCTTAGACAACCCTACGCGTGATCCCTGGGTGGTGCTAAAAGAGTAACAAACTTGGCAGCTGCACTGTCCCATCTGGACCTCGCAGCACTCACTGGATTTTCTTCATCATCTGCTTTCCCACTACTACTACCCCAAGGAAGAAATGCCTAGCTGTATCCAGTGACATGTAGCCAAAGTAAATAAATCTACCCAACAATAATACGTGAAGTTTTTTTAAAAGGACTTGCTGTTTGCTTGCTCGTTATATAAATGCTATCACTAAACTTGATCCCATGTGTACATCTGAGCACATATGCAAGTTCACAGCGGACTGAATCCGGATTAATCAAGCGAACTGGGTTAACAGCTACAATGTAGCCTATTACACGATGCACTAAATCAAGCCGGTAACATCCATGTTCGCGGACGGCGAGGAATGGAACGAGGTATGCGTTTGCCTTTACTACCCGCTTGTTACGCTATTTTGTGGCGGTCTACATGAAAAGGTAACATTTGACGGAAATCGCTTACGCCTTGCATGTACAGATTTAATATTGTATTGGAGAAATAAAAGTGCCGGCCGCAAAAAATGGTTCCTTTTCTGTAGATTGTCACATTTATTCAACACTATAGCTTCCACCCGTGGCTTCGACTACGAACAAGTCCGGAAAGAAATTCAGAGCCCCCCCTCATTTCCCCGCCCCTCTCTTGAAGTGCTGCCGTACTTTGAACTCTCATTTCACTTCTTAGGGAATAAATTTAGTTTCGGTATATAATAAATATATTAATATATTATTTTTTATTTACCGAATTGTTAATGACCATAACTCATCTTCCATTATACACGGTGCCCGTGAGCATTGCGAGAGATTTTAACCACGCATTTCTGAGGTCAAAATAATGAAAAAAAACATTATATGACTTTTGTTGTAAAACGCCAAAAAAAAATTTTTTTTTTTACTTTTTTTTTCACTTTTTTTGAATGCTGTTCTACATAAAAAGTAAATGTCATTAGAAAAAAGTAACGGAAAAAGTAAATTGCTACATTTTTTCTCGTAAAAACTAGTCCATGCAAAGTGTTTCTTAGGTCTTTGATATCAGTCAATAAGAGATGTCTAGACTATGCCCCATACCGGTGAGATCGCCATCAAAAAATCATTTTACACTGAGAAACAATTCAAAATGCAATTTTTTGTAAGTAGTATTTACTCTGAAACTATGGCGAATTTCGAAAAAGTTTAAAGGACATTTTGTTCTCTAAATATGATAATGAATACACTGTTAAAGTCTCTCGCAATGCTCACGGGCACCGTGTATATTGATATATATTGATTAAGGTCTGAGTGCCCGTCACTGTCCCAGTACATGTCATCTATAAACGTAAGTAATTCGTAATAAAGTGGGCTGTGTAAGTAGCGTGTTGAACAATAGGACGTTTAGTAGTAGTAGTAGTAGTAAAACACTTTATTGTACAAGAAAACACAACGAAAGACATAACACAACATATACATACAAAGTCGAACTTATCCCTTTAAGGGATTTCTTCCAGTTAACCATTGAGCAATTGAGAGAGAAAGTTGGAAGTGCTAGACAGACTTAGGTACTGTACGATACGGTAAAATGAATTGTATTATAATTTATAATCTAATTACGTAGATACTCAGTTCGGTATCATACATAAATATAAATAAACTACAAAATAAATATATACTATAAATACATACTACATAAATAAATTAAAATAAAATAATATGGAAATTCTTACTGCATATATCTTACTGTTAGGATTAGTTTGAAAGCCACAACTTATTTAAATTAGCCTTTAGCGATGCAACCGATTTACACTGCCGGAAATATAGTGGCAACGAATTCCATAAATTTAACAGAATAAACTGTAAAAGACATATCATAGGAATGGTGTCTATGCATATTGCGTTTAGGTTATGTTAGATTTGGTTTTAACCGACAAAAAAATTTTTACCTTTATTTACTGCAAAATACAATATAAATATAATAAACAAATAAGAACAATATATAAACTTCCTTAAAATTAAAAGAAAGGAAACGAAAAAGGTAAACCATTTAGGTAAAAACCGGCCAAGAGCGTGTCGGGCCACGCTCAGTGTAGGGTTCCGTAGTTTTCCGTCCGTCACAGTAAGTGTCCCCACTTAAGAGTTAATAACACCGCCATGTAAGATATGATATGAGCGTTCCACGTACAGCGACATCTATCGGCAAATTAAGTAAACTATTGCGCGCGAGCTTAAAGTATGGAAGATGATTTTTATGGGATAATTCTTTATTGCGTGAACCGATTTTCACCGTTTTTACTTTATTTGAAAGCACGTAATTTCATTGTAATTTTGTAGAAATTACAGGTACAATAAACACCTACTTATACGGTTTAATTACAAACTTAGTTCAGAAATTAGTTTGTAATTTTTTTTCAAAAACTATTCATCCTATCAAGTTCAAAATAATTTTCCTAGAAAGTTTTTATAAAGTTCTACTTTTGAGATTTTTTTCATATTTTTAAAACTTATGGTTCAAAAGTTAGAGTGGGGGGGGACCGTTATTTTTTTACTTCTGGAGCGATTATTTCCGAAAATATTTACATTATCGAAAAATGATTTTAGTAAACCCCTATTCATTTTTAAATACCTATCCAACAATATATCACACGTTAGGGTTGAAATGAAAAAAAAAATCACTCCCCACTTTACGTATAGGGGAGGTACCCTAATAAAGAAAATTTTTCCACTTTTTATTTTACCACTTTGTCGGCGTGATTGATACACATATTAGTACCAAATTTCAGCTTTCTAGTGCTAACGGTCACTGAGATTATCCGCGGACGGACGGACGGACGGACGGGCAGACATGGCGAAACTATAAGGGTTCCTAGTTGACTACGGAACCCTAAAAACGGCCGAAGTTGTCTCAGTTATAAAGGACAGGAACTATATTTTAAAATTAGAACAATAGTTATTTGTTATACAAGGGTGCAAAGTTGTATTTTAACTGCGAGTGTGGAATTGAAGCACGAGCTAGCGAATGGATTCTAGGGTTGAACTGCGAGGTAGCGAATGGATTCTATGGTTGAACCGCGAGCGAAGCGAGTGGTTCGAAAATAGAATCCTGAGCGAAGCGAGTAGTTCAAAAATGGAATCCTGAGCGTAGCAAGTGTTGCAACACACGAGACGTAAAAATAACTTTGCAGCCGTGTGTAACACAAATCTTTTCACCTCACTAAAGGGAGGAAAATATAGTCTGGCCAGCCAACGAACGCCGTAGCAATGTACATCAAACAAAAATGTAGCAACACTAAGCGAATTGAACAGCAGCATTGCTCCATAGAAAACCAGCAATGTACATCAAACAAAACTTAGTATTTTTTGAACGCCGCGCGACAGGCGGCTTTTGTACCTACGTCATTTCGAAAATTGTAATTCTGCATTGAATAATAAAATAATGGATAATTCTGACATATTTATGACTTTACAATGAAAAAGAAGGTGCGAAGAAATTAAAATAACAACATAAAAATGACAGAAGATTAGGTATGCGGTCAAAATACAATAGTTGCCATCCAGGAAGGAATGAAATATTGATACTTACAATGATTGCTAAAATCATAAGGCCAGTCGAGGGAAACGAGTAACTACCTACATCTACCAGAAAATACAACTTTTCAGTTTAGAATGGAACAGGATTAGCTTCATTATCTGTATGAATAAGAGAGAGAGTCATGTTAATTTACATATATTAAGTATATCACTCAGTATACTCCTACTTATTTATTATGATTTCCTTTTATCATTTCGTTTGACGACTATTTTAGGTAGGCACTTATTTAATCTAATGTACGAATTGTATAATTGAATAATCAATAAACGCACGTGAGGTTTTGGTGTTTATTTATTTTATACATAGCTTAGGTAGGTACATAAAGGAAAACATTTCAAAGGCTTGATAAAAGTCTGTTGTAGGTAGCGGGATGCTTGGTGCTTAAACCTGTTAAATTGTAGTGTTTTCTTGCTTTGTGACAATATGCAGCACTTGCTCCTATGCAACAAACGATCTTGGACTTCATTTAGCAATAGTTTACGCTTCAATTATTCGATTTTACACTGAAAGAAAGAACTTGAAATGATAATTCGATACAAAACTTTACATAAACTCAAAGTCACATATATCACGAAAAATGAATTACACCTGTCGTAAGTACCTACATAAATATCTCAGCTGGTCTTTGCGTTGATTTAATACATTTATTGAAAGGTGAAGGCAGATATTACATTAATAAATAATAAAAAACGCAATCTGAAACGTAAAAATATAAGTAAACAAAACTAACTTTTTAAAATTAAAAAGTTACATGTCACAGATAAAACAAAAACAATGCACAATTTTCGAATTATTCCGCGACAGGTCGTTCATCAATTAAAATGGATCGATCAAAATAATATTTCTTGAACGATTTAAAGCGTTTTATAGTAAATCATGAAACAAAATTGTTGACACTAAATGTTTTTAATTGAATACAATTAAATATAAAATAATTTTTGCGTCCACAGCACCTGATTTCATCAGACAATTTAATCAGATGGGCGAAGATTGTCCTGTCTGGAGTGGCCTTTACATGTTATTATGTTTAAAAAAGTGACTAATATATCATGTTCGAATTTCAAATATTCTTTGCACTCTTGTGAATAAAATGCAGTTTTGCTATCTGTTTTTAAAGAATAAAAGAGAGCTTTCCGAGCCAGTGAGGTGAAAAATACATTGCGTATTATTACGGAAACAAAAACAGTAGGCGAACTACTGGCGAAACTGTGAATTACATTATACGTACATTGGCACTACTTTCCTCCAACAGAAATTTTTGGCAATGATTTAATCTAATAAGGAGATGGCGGGACGACTTGGACGCATTTAACACAGAATGGTGGCAAAATTCAAAAGACCGGGTCGAGTAGAGAAAAAAGAGGAGGCCTTTACTCAGCAGTGGGACAAAAGTTCAGTAGTTAATCCATACTCTTCACCCAATAGCCACCATTAACTCTCAATAGTCCTTACGCCATGGCAGGTGCTGTCTCTGCGTGCGTTCCATGACACGGCCAGGGGCAGCATCCGCTTAGTGTATCCCTCACTTTTTAAAATTGTCGAAAGATTTCCCTCAAATTGTCGAAAGGGTCTCTGCGCGTTGGCTTCGGCTCCACATATGCCTCCCAAAGGTCCGGAACACCATACTAATACTAATACCATAATAATAATAATACTCTACCCGCGGGGGCAGCTTGTGGCGAGCTGACGGTGAGTGGCGACACCGCGGACCCCTATTCGAGAGGGCCCTTTCCATTTGGCCCTCGCCTCTGTGCTTGCCTTAACTGGCCGGTCAGAGTGGAATCGCAAGAGCGGGACCTGTGCTCCAGGTTGGAAGTGTAAAATGTCATAACGCCGGCAGCCTGCTAAATGGATTACCGGGATCTGGCTACCGCAGACTCACCTCTCGATAACCTCACAGCCTACGCACCGGTGTTGCCCTTGAGCCATCTTTGATGTCGCTTTTTACGGGGGCCCATCTTGCGGCGGGCGAGTCACCGTCTGCCGGAAATAAAATTGGATACCGTTTTACTAGGCAGGCGTCCGGTTCTTCATCCAATAACCCAGTAGTTAGTCCATACTTTTCACCCAATAGCCTAGTACATTTTAGACTCCATTAACTCTCTATAGTCTTTTATGACATGGGTAGGGGCAGCATCCGCTTAGTGTACCCCTAACTTTTCATTAAATTGTCGAAAGGGCCTCTGCGCGTTGGCTTCGGCTCCGCATATGCCTCCCAAAGGTCCGGAACACCATTGTTCCGTGGTCGGGAAAGACATACAAATAATAATACTCTAATTATTTATATAATTTCTCATAATGTTGCATCAAACCCAAAACTCCAGGATTTGTTTTCTTGAAGTGGTTTACATTATTATTAGTGGTTAAAGGCATTGGTCTTTTGTCGGAAGAGTGAGTGAATCTGAAAACAGCATTGTCAAGGCAGTGTGCGCATCATGTTATTTCGCAAGCAAGGTCTCGTCATTCGCCTACTAGTTAAGTTCGTTATTTGTATTGTAATGTTATTTTATTTTATTGAAATGTAATTTTGAATGGGTTTATATCTCAATCAATTTTATGTTTTTTTTTTTTTAATCATTTGACCTCCACCACCTTACAGTTGCCAAGTATACAGATCTAGAAATAAGCATTGTATAGAAAACTGACTAGAGGGGTTATGTTGCTCACATTAATGTGTCATATCTGACTTGGCTAGCTCTTTGTCTATTATATTTTTATGACACAAGCCGACTTTGGCTGTTCTCGCGTTTCAATACGTTTAAATAAAAGCTTGCTAATGACTTGCAGTCTTGCAGCGTGCTAATCCATAAAATACATCTGTGGATTTTGACGAAAATGTACAATTTGAACATGTCGCCAAGGACTGAGGACGGAGGGTCACGCTTCGCATAAAATACACCGGCTCACCGCATTTTATTACTAAATAAATAATCACATCGTCAAAAGCCTCTTAGGTTAATCTCAAGATTCATAAGACTCTTGAATTCTTTGCGAAGATAAGCCGAAATTCTTTGTCCGAAATTTTGTGTTATCAGTCTGGTTTAATTTTTCAAGTAATCAATACTGTGGACTCAGCCTTTCGTTATTAATTAATATTAAAGACAGATTTTTATAATTACTTCTGAGTAATCTAACGTTCGGTATGAGATTTACGATACTTTTAGGCACAATTAACTTTTGACAGAAAAATAATGCTGCTTAATATTTTGGAAACCATTTACCTCGATTTATTACAGTAGTAGTTATAATTAATTACTTAAGGGATAGTAAAGGAGTTTGATAGATGTAATCATGCTGTTTGTGTTAAGGGTAATGTGGTAATTTAATGTTTAGTTCAATGAAGCGTTTTCACACTCCGATCCGATAACGGATGTTGGATGGCCCAAGGAAAAAACAGCTGGTAAAGAGTACGCTATGGCATTAAGTCCGCTTTATTGTGTTAGTGCTTTCTTTTGAGCAATGTACATTTGGTATTTAAAGAAAAAATCATCCGATATCGGATCGGATAATGTGAAAGCGCTCTCAGAACGTGCGATGGTAGGTACTTAAAAGGTCGGCTGCTTGGCCTGCTTGTGACTCCATTGGATTTACCGTTGATAGCAGATGACTTCCATCATGCGGGCAGGATGGATGATTGCCATCATAATAGTGTGAAAATGTACCGTGGTGGTAGTCTAGTCATAACGAAAAATCATGTTCCACTTCTAGGTATAGGTTCCTAAAGGGTAGGCAACGCGCATGTAAATCCTCTGGGGTTGCAGGCGTCCATAGGCTACGGTAACTGCTTACCACCAGGCGGGCCGTATGCTTGTTTGCCACCGTCGTGGTATTAAAAAAAAAAAAAAAGGTAGCTTAGGTATTGTCGTTATTAACAACTTAAAACTTAAAATTACTGATATTAAAATTCCAGTCTCAATGACTGTTCGTTTTTGCGTCGGTTGTCCATAATTCAAAACAGTTCGTGCCAATAATACTTACATAGTTTCCATGGATATTGCATTTGTTACTGCATCGACTACTGCTGTTCAGGTACTGAAATTGAAATAAAATAAAGGGTGAGTGTGCTCTTGAATAATAAAGTGGTATATTGTTGGTAATATTTTGTGCACAGGGCAGTTCTCTCTAACGGGTCTCCAAAACAAGCGAATCATTGATCATAGCGTAATACAAGTGAGAATAACGACGTCGACTCTAATATTCACGTAATGTTGAAAGCTTAAATCACATATCTGAAAAAAATAAAATTTTGCTCGCAAGTTGCCTAGGATGCCTATTTGAAGAATATTATTTAAAAATAATTTGATTTTATTTGACATTGAACATGATTGAACCAGTCCTAAATGAACTTATTTAGACCTATTGGTTACCAAATTCATGTAGAGTAATCATTAAAAAGAAATTGTTTTGACTTCATCTATGATTTAGTGCCATTGGCTGTCAGAATCACTATTTGTTTCGATTGCATTTTGATGACCAAAGTTAAGATTGGTAACAAATGATAATTTTTAAATTAGAATACAGCTCTAGATATAAGATTATTTGTTTCAGGTCTGACGTCAGATGCAGAAGTTAGTAATCCGCGATATTATATGAATATGAGTAATATTAAACAAACATTAAAGTCCACAGGTTGACAACTACACAACACTGTACCATTTATGACGGCATTATGGAACATGTAAATACAGTTTAAACATACCGTTCTAAAACGTTATTGCCTTTCTGGATGATTGGACGATTCGAAAATAACGTTAAAGTTAATAGCGATGAGGTTATATTCTGAGGCACGTGCCTTTTTTTACTGCTGACGTTGCTGTGTTAAAAACGACGTTTGTGTTAATAAGTGGCAAGGACCATGTAATAATGAGAAAAATCTACCTATATCTACTAATATACCGTAAGCTAGGAACAAATTACGTTGGTCATCGCGTCCCAGGCGACAACTTGTGAAGCAGTTAATGGCGATGTGTAATGAAGCCTCGTGAAGGTCACCTATTCCGAAGGTCCGTTGGTGGGTTCAGGAACGGCAGACATTTAATCGATTTAAAAAAAATGCTCATCGCGTCTTAATTGAAACTTCGTCAGATGATAGTTTATATCCTATTATAAATATAAAAATCGTCAGTCAGCTGCATCACAGTGAAAAGACCGTCAGCTGGTCACGTGAACATACGATCTTCAGGGCATCAGCTGACGGTCTTTCCACCTAGATACAGCCGGCTGACGATTTTTCATGTTTGTAAGAGCATATAAACTATCATCTGACAAATTTTCAATCGTGACGCGATGGCCGTTTTTTAAAAAGTGATTAAATAGCTGCCGTTCCTCAACCCATTAACGGAGCGGCAGCTGATCTTCACGAGCCTTCATTATAGATCGCCCTTAACCATTTCGCAAGTTATCGCCTGGGACGCGATTGATCATAAAATTTGTTCCTGGCTTACGGTCCATAAATCACGTTCCTCCTAAATTCAGGTTAGACCTTTTGTTGTCATATCGTTGAGTTATTTTTGTAGCGTCAAATTGCAGAATATAATGTACAGTCCGCCGTGAGTTCTAAAAAATAACATTCGTGTTTAGGGACTTTCGGGTTAAATCGGACGTAATCATGCAAAAGAAAATAACAATATCGTTCTGATTTATAAGCTCTTCCTGGAGAGCCTTGGCCCAAGTAACACAGGAAGCATTATAACATATGAATAGTTACCTTATTTCGAACTTAAGGACCGTATAAACTCTTATATACGTTCACCGAGCAACTTGTCGCATTATATGATGCTTTGAGCTGTATAACGGTTGTATAATGGCATAACGCAACTGTACAGCTTTCGACTGTTTAAAAGCACTTAAGTGCTTTAGGTTCTACAATAGCATTATACAATGCTTTAAGCTGTATAACGGTTGTAAAATGGCCTGTATAAATGCTTTTTTAAAGCCTTTAGTTTTAGTGCAGCGAACCAAAATGCAACTGTACAGCTGAATGCTGTACAGTTGCGTTTTGGTTTGCTACACTAATGCTTCGCTGTGGTTTAGTGCCTTAGGTTCTACAATAGCATTTTATGATGCTTTACGCTGTAAAACGGTTGTATAATGGCATATGTAAATGCTTTTGTTTAGCCATTAGTTTTAGTGCAGCGAACAACATGAAACTGTACAGCTGAATGCTGTACAGTTGCGTTTTGGTTTGCTACACTAATGCTTCGGTTTGGTTTAGTGCCTTAGGTTCTACAATAGCATCAATAAATGCTTAATGCTGTTTAAGAGCATGAATATTAGCCATTATAATGCCACGTAAATTCGCTATACAGCTTTCAGCTATTTTTAATGCCTTAGGGTGTACAATAGCATTTATAAGTAGGTAATACGTTCCTAATGCTGTATAATAGCAATAATATAAACCTTTATAAAGCCAAGTAATTCACTATAAGGGGCTGTTCATAAATTACGTCATTTCAAATGGGGGGGGGGCCTGGACATCGGATGATGGTAGCATGACGTAGGAGGGGGGGGGGGGGCGGTCATTCCGAAGATCACATCATCAATGTGTAAAAAAAGGAATGAAAGTCGTGTTTCTATAAACTTTTAATGCTATAAAATATTATCTACTAAATAGTTTTTTATTTTACAATTAAGCTTAAAACGCATTTTTTCTTTAATGACGTCACTTTATTTGGCAGGGGGAGGGTTGGATGATTTTAGGGGGGGGGGGGGGGGGTAAAAATCATCAAAAATTGATGACGTAATTTATGAACAGCCCCTATACAGCTTTTATCGGTTTTAGTGCCTTAGGGTCTACAATAGCAATTTTAAGTAGTATATAATGCTTAATGTTATTTAATAGCATAATTATTCACGTATAATTCTGTAGGCATAAATGAGGCATTGTTTAAGGGTCACTGAGCTGATATTGGACTAAGAGCTAGCCACGTCAGATATGACACAATAATGAGAGCAACAAAACCCGTCTGGTTAGATTGCTATACTATTCTTATTGCTAGATCCTGGCATCTGGCAGCTTTTAATGGGTGGAGGTCACAGTGACAGACTAGCAAAATGTTTTAATTGGAAAATAGTAATACCAAACTAGGTAAAAATTGCCGAAGTTGTCTCAGTTATAAAGGACAGGGCCTATATTTTAAGGGACTCCCTGGCGCCAACGATTTTAGATCTGATTCCCTTAGTTTTCTAATAATTTATATAGCTTATCATATTATCAGTAACGGCTTTAAACAATATAGTATCCTATATTTACTTCAATATTCATTGTCTTCGAGATATTTGACATCAAAGTCGAACCGGTTTAGGCTAAAAAAGTGGTTTTATGGTCATAAATTTTGTTTTAATTAGTTAAAAATTAAAATCCCTCTACAGTTTTTAGAGACATCAAAGAGGAACACTAATATGTACATTACGTATATGTAAGATTCTTTACACTATTCGAATATCGATAAAAGTGTTTTTAGACCATATTTTAAAAATATCATAAAAAAATAACGGCTCATTTATTTCAAGATCCGGCTCAACAGAATGGAGATAAAAGATTCAAAAACCGATAGTCGTTTGCCTTATAATTCTATCTATAGTGAATATGTTGGAATATCGACTCAAAACTGGTCAAAAATCGATAAAAAAAAAAGTTAGACCAAAAAATATTGTGTATTAATTTATTACCATACATCGGGGTTTTCGGTGCGGGAATGTTTGACATTAGCCAGAGAGTAGGCATTAACTTAAAAAACAGAATGTACTCTAGCACGTTTCTACCTAATGAATAATTGATCGAAAAAATCATAGATATATACAATTTATATGTAATAGCTGACTATTATGTATATATATATTGTAGGTACATATACCTATGATTTTTTCAAGTATTTTTTTATTAATTTATGTAATGACTGATCATTGTCAACCTCTTCAGTTAATCAAATAGTTCATAAATATCGGACGTCAAGATTAATATTTGACACTTATTATACCGTGTCTTTGTCTTAGGTAGATCTAGTTAATAAATTTCGGATATGCAATTGCATTTTTAAAATACTATATAATAGTCAATACAAACATGCCTCTGAGAAAAAAATCTCGTATCATCGTGTGTAAGCTATTGATAGAGAGGTAGTTATTCATTAGGCATAATATGATATTTTCTCAGACTGACCTACCTGTTCATCTCTACTCTTTCTCAAATCGTTCCTGCACCGAAAACCCCGATGTATGATTATTACGGAAACAAAAACAGTAGGCGACAAACTATGAACTATATTTTATTATACATCGTTTGGCACTATTTTCTCCCAACATAAACTTTTGTATAATTTCTCTTAATATTGTATAGTATTTGTATAGTTTCTCATAATATTGCATCAAACCCAGATCTCTAGGATTTATTTCTTGAAATGGTTTGCATTCTTTGACCTCCACCACTTTAAAGCTGCCAGATGTCCAGATCTAGAAATAAGCATAGTATACCAAACTGACTAGAGGGGTTTGGTTGCTCTCATTATTGTGTCATATCTGACGTGGCTAGCTCTCCGTCTATATAGACCAACGCCATTTTGTAAATAATTTATAACCTAAAAATAAAATCATGCGGACCTATTTATACAAGGAAAATACCTATATAATAATGAAATTACTTAATTTAAGACTGCTCAACCAACACTATTATGTTAATAATGCAAAACTCGTTCTATACGAGGATTACACAATTGTTTTGTTTATTTGACGCATATCTTTTTATAATATTTTATAGCAAAACCACAATAAATCAAAGGCGCGTGAAAATTTTCAATGAAACTTATATACACATTTACAGTAAACTACATTGCGCAGTAATATTTGAAGGATATAATAACGTAAAAGAGTCAAAATCTTTTATAAATTTTGTTAGGATGCAAACAAATATGACGTGTCACTCATTCAGTTTTTTGTACCGTCTTCGTCCATTTTATATTGCGAGACAAAGTAGTTAAATGACAACGTTCATTGTATTATAACATTTGTTACATCGGTGTTAGAGACGTTTTTGCATTGACGTAAGGTTTATTTTACTACACTCTTATGCTAGTATAATGCTTTTGTATTGTGATTGGCAAATTAATCGAGAGTACTTATGCTTCTTTACTGCGATTAGCAAGTTTTTTGGCCGTATTAATGCTTCTTTAATGCAGTTGGCAACTTAATAGAGCGTACTAATGATTCTTTAATGCGATTGGCACTTTCCATGACAACGATAATGCTAATAGCGCAGACATATTGCGCCTGTAATGCTATTAAATGACCTGTATAGGATCTCAAGCTGGGTAATTCGTGCCCATTTAAGACCTAAATCAGCATTATAAACGTTTATAATGCTACTATAAAACGAACTGAAAATGCTAAAAGCATACAGATATGCTGTAAGACGGCCGTTATACTGCGTTGATGTGTTACTTGGGGGGTCTATTTCCCCTCTGCTAAAAATATTTTCAGAAAAATAATATCAGTCTATAAAAACCTATTTCAAAAATTGATTACACACATTGGGTTCATCGTTTTCAGTGGGTAAAGAGCTCCGTGAAAATGCCTTTGTTTTTGGGTGTAAAAAATATTCTACTTATTAAATTTAAACTTTCGTGAGACATACTATCACTATAAAATATAACGGTAGCGCCGGCGCAAGATCACCCTCAACAAGCTTTGTCAGAGCGGGCGACACGAGCTGCGCGGCGAGCGGGACGCAGGCCAGCAGTCGGCAACGCGTCGTGCAACAGCGCGCTATGGGCCGGTTCAAAATAGCACTCTTAGTGCTTGAAGATGGAGACCTAAGCTCTCCGAAACATGTCGCGCGAAGTGACGTGAGTGTAACCGTTATATTTTATAGTAATATTCTACTTCGTCTAGTTTACAAAAAGATGGAATATAATTTCACATGTAAGTATATTTTTTCTTTATTTATCATTACTTTTATGATAAAAGGTCCATATCGAGAATCAAGCTTCGTTTACAGAACCGATTCAAAGACAATCGTGTTTTTTTTGACGGGCAGTAACTATTATGACGATTGACACCTTTGAGAATTCAACCAACCGGAGTCGCCATTGACAGGCGCTCCCCTCTGCCGAAAACATATGACCAGTGGACATACACATGTATGGACTGACGTTTATCTGACGTAGCTATTTGTACGTTACGTACGAATAGCCATACATTTGACGTTCCCCTCCCCCGCAAAAATTGGCAGACTTTTTTTGTATCGGAAATGACAGATATGGCTACTATGTGTCATGTTTTCGGGTCAGGGGTGCATCTTGGTCGGTTGTCAATAAGGCGATGCTGCCATAAAAAAAATTGAAATAAACTTTATTAACAACCAACAATGATGTGCCTTTGACTTGAAGACATCACATGGACATTATCTAGTCAAATTTTCGCGGGAGAAATTCAAAATTAGGATTCTGTTTTAATTTGATTGTGGTAAAAAGTAATATTGCAATACAATTATCAACCAAATCCTAAACTGGAATCCTTAATTTAGGGTTCATTTTACATTAATGGTTTTAAAAGCAAGGTAAGTTTGAAAAGTGTTGTAATTTATTGAGAAAAAAGAACAGCTGGTTGACATTCGCGTGTCGTCCCTGAAATCCGAAGCTCACGCACTGTTTGTATACCTATGGACACAGAATAAGTAATAGTATTTCATATAGAATGGCCACGTTACGCCCTGCCCCGATTGGAATTACCTCACCCGCGGATGCCGATTGGTATGAAACTAGTAGCTTAACCAGTCTGGCTGGCAGCGCGTCGATCAAAACATGCAAAATGTCGGTGTATTGACAAAAGTCATAAATTTACAAATACGGAACCTCTAAAAATAATGGAATAACAGATCCCTAAGATTCACGCACTCATTGAAGTGTGTACAGACGTGCCATGCACACATCTAGGCCGTCATACGAGTTTTGTAGTATGACGTTGGCGGACACGTGTGCTATGGATATGAAAACGGCTGCATTAGTAATGAGTTTGTTTTGCGTTTGCCTGAATTACCGGAATGAAATATAATACTGCACCGTACTCTCACTATAAAATACATAAATATTACATTCAAAACACAGTCCATCTCCAACTAGAGATGGGTAGGGGTGAGTAAATACTGAGTATTTACTCAGTTTTTATTCGTATTTTATTTAATTATTTTGTAATTCCATGTTACTAACCCTAATTTTAAGTCTTCTCTAGCTGTATGTACTAACAATCTATGGATCCTTAATTGATTCGAAATAAATTTTGATTGATTGATTGATTGATTTATCCAAAGCACCCCGTAAATACTCGTATTACTCATTTCGATGGGTAAAAACTATTACTAATAAAATAAATAAAAAGGTGACATTAAAGCACTAAATTGTTTTGTATTGAATATTTCTAGCGTGTATAAATAATATTTTTGTTATAAGAAGCAGATTAGATGAAAAAAAGGTAATTAGCAGTGAGAAGAAATTTGGAATTTAGGGGATGTAGGAATGTAGACTTTGAAAACATGGGAGTTAAGTCGTTTCTGTATTCTAGATAAGTGCATTTCGCAAGCCGATTCGAATATTATACAGATGTTAACAAGTTATTTACAAAAAAAAAATTGCTACGAAAATACTTCACAATATTATAGGCAGTATAGCTCTTATCAGATAGCGCGGCGATTGTTAGCTAGTGCTAATGAACAAAGAATATAGAAATAATGACCATAAAGGGTCAAACTGCGAACAAAAGACCACCTAGTTTGCGGCGTGGACTTAAAAACTGCATTCTCTATTATATTTGTCTACTTCTTATCTCAAAAGTATGCACAGTTTTAACATTAATAAACATCGTTTTCATAAGGGATATATAGTGTCGCAGAGTGAACAAAAGGTGGCTCGGCTCGCTGAATGTGCTTTTAATACTTATTTTGCAAAATGCGCGTTTCGCTTCCCTTATTTTGATTGGGTGATTAGCGAACACTAACAAGTGTAGTACGACTAGTATCCAATGAAAATACAGTTAGGCACGCTGGCGCACCTGGCGCGTTTGGCACGCTCAATACTATTTGTCAGTCAACCTGTTCGGAGGACTACCTACTTGCTCATTTTACGTAAAGTGTCTCGTGTGATTTTCCTTGGACCCTTGCTTTGGATATGGACTTTGATGGTGTTTTCTTTGTGATTAAAGTTAACGTTTCTGGACTTTTGATTTTTGTTAGTGAATATCTTTGGATAATGGATATTTTTGATAGCGTTCCAGTCTCACGCTAAAATGTGTGGCTCAGAGGACCGCGACAGAAATCACATGCTCGCTATTGGATTACAGCACGGTTAGCACAAGAGTGAAGCGAAGCGATAGAATCTCGCGTATAGTACTACCGTCTCTTTTTAAATGATACAGTCAGAAAAAGATGGAGCACGATTCAAATTTCTTCCACAATACTAATTTTCTATAAATTAAATATTTTTTTTTTATAAAATACTTTAACCCCCATTAATCATATTTTATTAAAATTATTTTTATTAAATAAACATATACTAATTTTCCCCCATTTCAAATTAAATAAATAATACTATCTTTTCAATGTAAATGAAATGCTTAATTCAAGCTCTAATTTGTTCTTTCTAGAAACACTCTCCTCTTAAAGTACCTCTACTTTGTTACGACTTATTTCAATTTATAAATGAAAGCGACGGGCAATATGTACATATTTTAATTTTTAATCAATTTATTAAATTAAATAAAATTGGATCGCGCGCGAGATATTGTCGCATCACACTTGTGCTAACCGTGCTGGGATATCCAAGTTGTCGGTACATCTATTTTGTGGAGCTAGGTATCGCCATTAGCAAACCTGACCCCGTTTAAAGCAAAGGTGAGCATTCACGTGGCACTTACGTCATTTTGTTAAGAGTTTTTTTAAAGAAAACTCAAAAACGGTTCAACCGATCATGTTGAAAGTAATTTTATTTTAAAGTACTTTCTAGTCCCTATTCATTCGATAATTTTTCATATTTTTGTACTTTGGTTTAAATGTTATAGAGCGGTAAACATAATTTTAGTCTTCAGAAATGTTTTTTTTTCTTCAAAAATATGTTCAATTTATGAAAAAATATATTTAGAATCATCCAACTTATTATATTTAATCATGTAGACACGTTGATGGTTTCTGATTTTTGGTGTGACAATTAGTTACATGTATGGAGTGCCCCTCTTAAAAAAATGTTTTTTGCGACTTTGACTAGTTAATTTAGTAGCGGGTTACAAAATACACCTAAATTTCAAAATGTTATATCCCTTGCAGCACTCTAAATAGTTTATATCCACCAATTTGGGTATAAACGAGTAAATACGGGTATTTTGAGTAAATACTGAGTATTTACTCGGTATTTACCCTTGAGTATTTACTCACTACCCATCTCTATCTCCAACACACAACAAATAATCAACCAATATTGGACTTTTATCGGAGTCTGCATCGGAATAATTTTCAAGAAACTTCTGATTCAGACAATTGTCAGTACAGGTTTTATATGGTCTTCGATATGTAGATATCAGAGGTAAATTGAATGTCAACATAGCCGCCACGGCGACGGTACGTAACATTTTGCTCTAAGGTCCATTTGGAATCATGATAGGGATCCGTAAGAGTCAAGTATTGTTGACCTTTTGTCGATTTTGTCTTTTGTGGTTAGGGCGGGGCGTCTGTCGCGAATCCAGGAGCTTGTTTGATACCGGAGGCCATGATCATTCTTTTTTTGGATATGACATCTTTTAAGCTTACCTTTTGTCGAGTTGTGAAATATCCTGTCGTCAATTACAGTTTGAAAAATGTTGAAGAAAATATTTGTTACAAAAAAATTGTGCTACCGTTTTTCACGCAGCATCAAATTATAAAGTGTTGTTTTCAAATTCATCAAATAAATTAGTTACCTTTATGATTGATTTGATAACAAAGTAACTTTTTGAAGGAGCCCGATTTTATTTGAATTTAAAAACGAAATTAATTGATGGCTGCGATCAAAGTGTACGTATGTGGTCAAACTACATAAATAGGTAGTTAATAGGTACTATATCTGAAAGAATTAAATTGTAAAAGTAAAATAAAGTTTGCGTGACTCATTATACCTCTACATATCTACTTATCTGATCAAACTATTAAAATGTTTATTAAATTCAATAACGTTCATCCAATCGTGTGATTGCAAACAAAGTTAATCGAAAAATTGTAAAGCAAATAGTCAGTTATCAAAACTTTATATTAAAGTCAGACTGATTTGTCCAAACCTAGTCGCAAATCCAAGAAACTCTAATATAGACGTCTATTTCAACATGTAGTTTTTCAAAACAGTCGTTTAAAGGATGCAGAATAGGGTTTATTTTATAAATACACGATTAATCGAGGTATGCCATTTTAAAAGTTATGTCGTAGTATGCATTTGCATGGAAAATATTCAGACTAGACGGGTGAACTAGGTACTGTATAATAAACATAGAAACTTAATGACAATAAACAATACGAGACAAAGCTATCTGCATTCGACAGAAACGTCGTTGTCTTTGAATATTTCAAAATAAATAAGAATACAAAATACTTTCTTTTAACATAAATAGCATATGACACACACACAACTTTTGCTTGGAATTACAATGAAAATGAAATTACGTACAAATAATTAGGCCCGCAATGTAATGCAACACACTCAAGTTAAACGCTAGTTGACAGTTAACAGACAGTTACTTACTTCAACCATGTTTACTGAACATTGCTGCTAGGTAGATTTTCAAAAATCACGGGGTGATAATTAAGTGTTACTTACAAAGCCTCCTAATTAATGATTACACTATTAAATCCTATATCTGCTCGTTTTTGTGGTCATTGCTCGTATTGGATTAACAAACTCTTTAGATAGATAACATACTTAGATATATAGAAAAACATACTCAAATAATATCATTAAATCAGAAACAAAATATTCGTGATAAACACGAAAATTAATGTCCTTACCGCGTTTCGAACCCAGGAGTTTCACCTCCCTAGTCTGTTACGAGTACACTATCACCTACGCTACATAGGCCGTTAAGGTAAAAATAAGAAGTTAAAAGTTAAGCGAAGATAAAGCAATAGCTAAATCTGAAATAAAAACACATTAAACTAGTTATTTTACCTCCCGCCGTTCGTAAAGAAAACCATTTCACTCTTAATTCCTTAACAAGTTCACACACTCACGCTAATAAGTGTTTACTCCAGCAGCGCAACGTAAACGTCAACGTGCACAACTTGAGATATAAAATCACATTAAGTAAGCAATTTACGACCTACAATGTAATGCAATTTCGTATCTGCAGCTCCCAAGGAATACCAAGTTATTTTTGCGGCTCAGAGTGGCGCTACTGCTAAATAAAGTGGGCAAATTTAAAAAGCAGATTTGGTTTCAGATCTTGGCCGCTTGAATTGTTAAATTTGCAGCAGTTTATACGTGCCGTTGGATGACCACAAGAATGTGTCTGTTATTATAGGGCTTTAGTTCAAGAGAAAAGAAATGCCGGATCAGTATAAGTCGTAAATTAGTCCATTATGTTAAATCTGTAGATATATTTTTATTAGTAAAATCCACAGAAAATATATTTAGCTAGAACTACATTGCTCGCATGACCCGTATTGTACAGTCGCCATCAAATATTTCGGGGCGGCCAAGGTACTGAAAAATATTTGAACATGCAATTTATCGCCTTTACAATAGAGACGTTGTTCAGATATTTGTGACCACCTTGGCCGCACCGATATATTTGATGGCAACTGTACCTACTGAGCGTGTTGGTTTACTAATGTTTCGACGAAAATTATTTAGCAAATTCTTAACTCCCCAAACTACGTATCCCATATTTTTATTTGGCCAAATTTTTATTTCCCAACTCAACGTTTCGCAACTGATATCATATCCCAACTAATGATTTGATAAATTATTGTTAGACAAATTATTAACTGGGATTTTTTTAAGATATCAATTATGTTTTCGTCAAATGTATTGATTGGTATACCTTGATTTAGCAACATATTGAATGGCATTATGAAATCTAACCTAGTTTGTTAGAATGCAAGGTTCCTAACCTAACCTACTCGTACCTATCTCTGGGAGCAGTTTCGTTTTTAGGGTCATAAAAAAATAACCCTAACCTACCTATCTCTGGGAGCAGTATCGTTTTTAGGGTCATAAAAAAATAACCCTAACCTACTTATCTCTGGGAGCAGTTTCGTTTTTAGGGTCATAAAAAAATAACCCTAACCTACCTATCTCTGGGAGCAGTTTTGATGGATCGTTATTAAAGTAAGCAAATCATTTACTTCATAATTACTTGACAATATGTTATTTGCCTTAGCAAATCATTTGCTACACAATTATTTACCACATAAAAATTGACGTAATGAAATTTTGCAATATAAAAATGTAGCAAAATAAAAAAAATTACGAAGTAAAATTATGCCAAAGATTGGTTTGTAAAATAAAACTTCGGCAAAAAGTTGGTTGCTAAATGAAATTTGACGAATTATAATTCGGCAAAAAGGCAGTACACCGAGCGTGTTATATAATTGATCAAGAATGAACTATCCAATGATGAACTCGCGATTTTCCAACTGTTAGGAATTTCTAATATATAATATGGTTTATAACGCCGAAGAAATTGCAGTTTTTCATTCTAAAATGTTTTCCGAGTAAATGCTGATGTTTCCTTACCATTTTTAGGGTTCCGTACCTCGAAAGGAAAAAAACGGAGCCCTTATAGGATCACTTTGTTGTCCGTCTGTCTGTCTGTCTGTCAAGACCATTTTTCTCAGGAACGCGTAGAGGTATCAAGCTGAAATTTATATGAAATAATCAGGTCTATTGTCCCTTGGAGCTGTGAAAAAATCAAACTTCTAAGCCAATGCAATCAAAAGATACAGCCGTTTATGCCGCGAATTCCGAAAATTTTCGAAACTCGCAAGGGAATCAAAACCTACAGGGTAGTTCCCGTGAACTCAGAATCTTGAAATTTGGTACGAAGCAACGTCTTATAGCACAGATAAAGGAAAAATTGCGAAAACCGTAATTTTTTTGTTACATCAATTAATATATTTTTTTTAATAATTTTAAAGTTACTACCCCTATATACCTACAGGTTTGTACGGAACCCTCGGTGCGCGAGTCCGACTCGCACTTGGCCGGTTTGTTTATTTCGATGTAATGCGTATCAAGTAAATATGTAGAAATCAGCACACGCGGTTTCATATTATTGAGAGTGCTTTTGCTTCCTAGGGCCGTATTCTGACTTTAGAACACGTTATGTTATGAAACGATCCAACTTCAATACGACTCTAATGCTTTAACTACGCAATACAGCTATCGCCTAAACGTCTGAATCAGAAATGTCAGAATTTGCTTGAAAATTATTCCAATGCAACTCTAATACAACTTCAATATTGGTTGATTATTTGTTGTGTTTGAGATAGACTGCATTTTTAATGTATTGTTTATGTATTTTAAAATTGGAATACAGCACCTAGCTTAATATTTATTCTGTAGTAAAATCATTATTTAAAACATGGAAAACTGCTGCGAAAAACAAATGACTTAAGCTGGGTTAACTTTTACCCTCACCATATGACGTAAATGATTAATCAAAGTCCGAAGCCTGATGTAGACTGACGCAAAACAATAGCCACAGGGGACGGAAGAAGTTCAATGTCAGCCGATGACCCAAAATTAAAAGTGCTAGTCGTCACGACACGGCATATGGGTCAGGTGCAAGAGGAACCGCGAGGTGCGCAAATCGATGGGGTGGAGGGGAAAACGGAGTTAAGCTGTGTCGCAATTTTATCACTTGCCTGTAGATTTAGGTAGTACACCTATTAAATATTACGTATTTTTTGCGTATAAAAAAAACAGTTATCATGTAATGTCAGTGGTTATCATTGCTTATTACATGCTATTTTTTATATATACGATTGTTACAGTCTTTATTTTTAAGAAAAGAACATTAAAATTAATAAGAAAATAATAATTTGGTTAACGCGCTCAAAGTTGCTATATTTTCTATCCGCGCGTTTTATATTAAGACTCAATGCAGCCAAAAATAAGTGTAAGAACAGAAACATTGTACTTCCTAATTTTGTTGATATCACAAACTTAGTGTATTTTATTTTTACTAACATAAACCTTCAACTAATCCGTAATTGGCAGAATGCAAACTGGATGCCGTTCGACCGGCGGCGCGACTAGCATGGCGGAAAAAACTTAAAAACGCTGCCTGAACCTGACCCTGGGCGCGCAGCCGCAAGTACAGTAATAAATACATTCTTACCAATCTTAACAGCAGCCTATAATAAAAGATGGTAGTACCTACTTACTTTTATTATAAATACACACTATCAACTCATTTTCAGGTTTTTCATTTATTTACACTACGGGCCTGCCATGCATCAATTTTGTATATTAAACAAGCAAAAGCAAAAACTGGGCTTCGCTTCGGTCAATGCACTTAAAGGAACAGTCAATTTTCGATATCCAATTTCGAGTAATTATAAATGTACCGAGCGGGTGAAGGCGTGACTCGGCATTTTTGTTAATAAATAGCAGCAAGGGTAATTCGCTATCTCACTTTATGAGCAAATATCGTATCTAATATACATATACTTCTAGTATTACGAAAAGTAAGTTACTTCAACAAATGAAAGGATACAATTAAAATTTTGTTAATTCTAGACAAAAGGAGGAAAAGACTTACTTAATATAATTTTAATGATCTACCTACTGAATCAGTATTTTCAGCAGTTGGTCAGACCAGTGGTCTGTTAATTTATTCGGGAGATTGCCTAACTCATTAACGAAACTGTATTTAATAAATGCTTATCAGTAATCCTATTAAAAGTTAAACCTATTACCTTTAACCTGAAAATTAATCGAACCTTTATAAATTATTTTAATATATTTTCGATATAGCTTGAAAAGCTCATTTATATTATAGAGAAGTATTAACGATTTTGGGTATTATGATCGAAAAAAATTATAATATTAAAGCTGGTTAATAAACGAGTGCATGCCTATTAACCATGGAAGAATAATAAGTAAGGAAGCGTAATCAACGCTCAAAATCTGCTCCACTTTCCTGGTGCCAAAGTGGGCGGAGCTTGTGACAGCGGTGCCCTAATGTCATGACAAACATTTTGAAATTGTCATGTCGTCAAAATATTGTTTTTTTCGGTCCATGAAATATCGGTAATATATCGGTATTAAAATGCCGGCTTGTGCCGTGCATGGGTTCAGGAGCCACACAGGCGCCAAAGATGGTGATATTTCTTTCATCGGTAAGTAAATCACGCATAGATATTCTCATACATTACGGACTTGGTCGATGTTATGCAATATAAGTTTTGGAAAAGTAAACAACTCATTTGAGGAAAAGTATAATGAATGTTCATTTATAAGTATTATCCCGTAGTAATAAATCGACAAAACAAAACCCTTCGAATTAGTACCTACTATTCTTACTCTGGTAAAATCATACCCAGAGCTCGGAATAGGTAGTGCCTCTTTACCTAAACTTCGCAGGAGGACCTAACTAAGAGTGGTTACAACCACCAAAAAATATTATTTATTTTTATTGAATGCGGGATTTCCCGGGATTAATAAGAGTACATAATCTACACTAATTCACATGGGGTCAATTTATTAGTAAAATTCAATAGTTTAATGCCGAAAAATGCGTGTCGTGGCTCATATGCCACATGTCATGTCATAGTGTGAATTAGTGTAGATTATGTACTCTTATTAATCCCGGGAAATCCCGCGTTCAATAAAAATAAATCCTCCGGCGGTCCTCCTGCGAAGTTTAGGTAAATAGGCACTACCTATTCCGAGCTTTGGTCATACCATTCTGGCCGTGCCATTTCTAGTACAACTGACAAATAGATATAACTTATTTTTCATTAATAATGAATGCTATAACTTCATATCACAGTCTTTAATTATCAAATCTAGAGCAGATCCCGACTGGGGAACTACCTATACTGTTATGAATAAGCCTGCTCCCTGATTGCCGCGAAAGGGAAATTGTGACTCTCGTACGACAAAATGTGCGCTGGTTCAATTTCGCTTGTCTTCCGCTTCACTGATGCGCACTCAATTCTCGCCTCTTTTACTGACTTCCGATCCAATTTCGCCACTTATTACAAATAGCACATTTACTAAAAACTAGTGCCTGCGCCAAATCTTGTAAAGAAAAGCGAGAATATGAAATTTGAAAATATTACTTTCTCTGTCTTTTTACTGAGGACATCTCAAGGTCATTTTGTCTCACGCTCGCAGCAAAATTTAATTTTGCTCACTGTTATGTGCACCAAAAGAACCCTTGTTCGAGCTGCTGAGGTGAAAAATAAATAGTACACATAAACGAACTCATCTGTTATTAGGGTTCCGTAGCCAAATGGCAAAAAACGGAACCCTTATGGATTCGTCATGTCTGTCTGTCTGTCTGTCCGTCCGTATGTCACAGCCATTTTACTCGGAAACTATACGACGTATCTGAATAAAATTTACACGTAAGGTGTATTTTGTATGCCGCTACTTAGTTACGTATTTAAATTTGAAAAAAAAAATATTTTTAGGGGGGGCGCTCCATACATGTAACTAAATGAAAAAAAAAAAAATTTAACCAAATATCAATATGTGACACATTAATCAATAGGTCTTTAAAAATAATATTGAGGTTTCTTTGATCATTTTGTGATTAAGTGAATATTTTCTGAAATAATCGCTTCGAAAGTCAGAAAAATTGTGTCCCCCCCACCTGTAACTTTTGAATCGTAAGTCTAAAAAATATAAAAAAAATTGAGCAGATGCGCCTTATCATATTCTTTCTACGAAAATTGATTTGAATATTATCGGTTTAGCCATTTTTGAGTTATCGCCAAAAAACTTCATCCGTAGGAATCAGATACGACCTTTTGGTATTAGTTTGGTTCTTATTCCATTGAAGGTACGGAACCCTCCTATGCGTGGTCCGACACGCACTTGGCCGGTTTTTTTTTTTAAATAAATGAAAGATGAATAGAAGGCTTTCATATTATTCCTTATTCCAAGAACGATTAAATTTACGTATATTACATAAGTAATGAAAAACCGGCCAAGTGCGTGTCGGACCACGCATAGGAGGGTTCCGTACCTTCAATGGAATAAGAACCAAACTAATACCAGAAGGTCGTATCTGATGCCTATGGAAGAAGTTTTTTGGAGATAACTCAAAAATGGCTAAACCGATAATGTTCAAAACAATTTTCGTAGAAAGTATATGATAAGGCACATCTCTTCAATTTTTTTCATATTTTTTGAACTTACGGTTCAAAAGTTACGGGGGGGGGGGGGGGGGCTACACAACTTTTCTGATTTTCGAAGCGATTATTTCAGAAAATATTCACTTAATCACAAAATGGTCAAATAAACCTCAATGTTATTTTGAAAGACCTATCGATTGATGTGTCACATGTTGATATTTGGTTAATTTTTTTTTTTTTAATTTAGTTACCTGTATGGAGCGCCCCGCTAAAAATATATTTTTTTCAAATTTAACTACATAACTAAGTAGCTGCATACAAAATACACCTTATGTGTAAATTTTATTCAGATACGTCGTATAGTTTCCGAGTAAAATGCCTGTGACATACGGACGGACAGACAGACAGACATGACGAATCCATAAGGGTTCCGTTTTTTGCCATATGGCTACGGAACCCTAAAAATGCACTAAAAAATAAATTGTTAATTGATTGCATTATTATTTATTACGTGAACCCATCCACGTCAAACTTAGGCGTATTTATTATACGTTAACTTGACATTTCCGTTATTTTATTTGAGTATCTCCTATCCAATTAAACTTCATTGTCAAATTGATTTTGACCACTCACAACATGGCAACTATTCTTATTGGTGAAGTGGCATGAAACCTTTGCGGAATTAAGGTTAACACAAAAAAAAATGCTTTAAGAATGAATAAGTACTTGATTGGTTAATAAGACATAAGACATTTTAGTTTTGTAAACGTGAAAATGGGTCGTGTTTTCACATGAACTTTGCTTGCCTTTACTCGTCTTGATATTGTATGTCGATGCTATTAACACATTAATTGTCGGTACTACGACGGCTTTTTCAGTGTATGATATTTGTTATGTATATAATACACCGTGGGCACGTAGAACAGTTCTGGACCACGAATTTCTGAGACCAAAAGAAGGAAAAAATATTATGTGACTTTAAAAGTCAATTACGCAAAAAAAATATTTTTTTCTTTTTTTTTCTATTTTTGAATGTTTATTGCACGTGAAAAGTAAATGTTATTAATAAAATTATCGCCTAAAATAAATTGGTACATTTTTTTTATCAAATTTAGTTTCTGCATAGTTTTCCTTGTCACTATGATATCTGTCAATAAGGACGTGTAAACTATGCCCAATAGTGGCTACAACGCCATCAGAAAGGCGTTTTGTGCTGAGTTAATAAAGTGTTTTTTTTTTTAAATTGGTCTTAACTCTGAGACTAGACGTATTCCAGAAAAGTTTATAGGACATTTTAGTATCTAAATATGATCAGGAATACACTGTTAAAATCTTTCTAGTTATAAGGGCCCACAGTGTATAATTTTAACAGTATACCAAATAATCGTTATCGTAAACGATATTTACAAAATTATATGTGTTGATCTTATATGTTGCGCACTTTATACTTACTGGATGTTATATCATACAAAATTATAGAAATTGAATTTATATTTATGAATTATATACCATAAGTTCGTATACGTTTCATTACTTACCCGCGATATCTATGGTATGGGAAGCCTACAAACGCACACAACAAATAACAACATTGATCTTGTATATACGTAGTTTTCTTTCGTTGAAGATAAATATACTAGTAGATATATATAAAGATTCCTATGAATCAACTCCCAGTATCTGTTTTCACTGCACATTATTAAAGCGATGGTCTATATACCGTATCTATTGGTAAGGCTACATGTACAGCGTAGCAACCCCCGCAATATGAATATTTGGCCACCTCCAATTAATACGATCCCGCGCAAACAGGGCCGTAAATCAATGATAACGTTATTACCTTGATGCTTGATTACGAAAACGGGTCAGCGGGCCGCTTAAGCTGATTGATTAATTTGGGCCCCGTTTTATATTCAACTTCTGGTAGAAATGTGATTGACGTCTTTATCGTGCTTGGTGGGAGGTTGTAATTTACCCCAACGTTTTTTTTTGTCTAAATACGGACTTTGGTTTTTCAAATTTTTTTCTTTAGGAGTTTTATTTTCATCTTTGTCAATATTGATTGGGATATTCACGGGTGCATATTTATCGTGAATTAAAATGATACTTTATGTCTGTACGGAACAAAGATGATTTAAAAGTTCATGATGAGTTTTGATATACATGCTCAAATGTTGACTGGAAGAGATCCCTTAAGGGATAAGTCCGCCTTTGTACAAATATTATATATTCTTTATGTTGTATGTTTCTTTGTTGTACAATACAGTATTATACTACTACTACTACATGTCAAGCCACTAAACCTGGTAATCCCTTGAATCACGAGTACCTTCCTAACAATTTTTCTAAGGATTCTTCCATAAAACCTTCTTAATTTTGGAAATCAGCTAAATATGAAGCACTAGCTGGGCCATAAAAACAATTGACATCTCATTAATCAAAATCGGCTCAGCAGTTTTAACACAGAAGAGTTATGATTTTTTTTTTCATAATTACATAGGTAAAAAGGTAACTTACTTAGTTCTAAGTAAATACAAATATAAAATAAATTAAAAGCCCTTTATTCTATCACAATTCTTGAAGTATAATTTGCATGCATAATAATTCGCTATTACGAGTTAATTATGGAAGTCGCCTCTTTGGCGTAGGCCTCCCCCAATGTTTCCCAATCTGCTCTGTTTTTTTGCTATATTTGATACATATATATTTGGCTAACCAGGAAAAGATAAACGAAAACAAAAAAAACTTATCTTCGTATGAACTAAAACGTATTAGTACTTACAGTAAACGACTAATTTTATCGGCGGTATTTTTCTTATATGCCTAATGGTAATGAGTTACTGAAGCTAGACAACAATACTAATACTAACTAGAATGCAATTATCAGAGTTACCCGAATGTCATCTCCAGACATAGAAGTTTTAGTAGCAGGAATGAAAATATCACGATATTAATTTAACGATAAATCGTTATAGACAGTTATGATGAACATTTATAAGGAGGAAGGCTAAGTTTTTGAAATATGGTGTTATACACTTTTTGAGTGGAATTTAATGAAGTTTCGTATGCCATACACATTCACTGCATAACGATTAATTTTTTTGTAAGCGTGCAAAAAAACTAAAAATGGATATACTTTGCATGATGGCAACCGACTCTGGTGGTCCTCGAAGCTCTTGTTTTCAGACATGCATACTAGGACCCCAGAGAAAATAGGTGTCGAGTTTCATTGCTGCCACTATTGATTGACCTGTAATTAAGAGCAAAAATAGGGTTTTATCATCCAATTATTAAGTCTTAGTGATTTATCTTTCAAACATTTTAGAAAATTTGCATTGCATGGCACTGGTGTGTTGATTACAGACCTCCAGCATGGCTAGCACATCTTACGCGACAAGAGACAGATCTGCGGGACTTCATGCGTTGTCGCTAGTTGGCAGCACAACTTCCGCGTGAAAGAAGCGACAGACTCGCGACCAAATGCCACTGTCATAAAATGACAGTGACTCGCGACTTTGAACTTAAATCCTTAGCACAACTTTGAGTTCTCTTCGTGTCAGTTGCAGCCGCGGGTGCATGTTATGCTACCGGAAAGCGAAATTTTTGACAGGCGCGGGAAGGTTTTCCCTACTCGCGGCTTAAGTCGCTCTTGCAAGACGTGCTAGCCGTGCTGGTGTATTTTTCATTGACATCCGCGCAATAGTTTAGGCACCAAGGAAAAAACATGATTTCATATTTAGTGACCTCTTGCGGCCACCATCTTGTTTTTTTTTTAGATAAATAAGTGTGGATTCATTGTTCAGATCCAGTGGAATTAAGGGATATGTCACTTGTAGAAATCCGCTTAGCATCCTGGGCTACAGGGTGTATTCAGTTTTCAGTTTTGAAACCATTACCTTACTTTCTGTTTTTGTCGCAGTCGGTTAAAATGTTGATATTGGTGTAGCTGACATACAAAACTATAAATAAACGTTAACTTTATATTCTTACAAGTTTCATATCATGAGAATATCCACTGGAAAGGAATTGACGATACACTTCATTTCCTCAAGTGATTTCTCTAAGGAGGTGCATTTTTCAGCAAAAGAGTATGCATGTTTCTATGGAGAATTTTATTAGCTTTAATATTGTCCTAGATCATATTTTCATAGAGTGCGTAGATTCGGAGGGAAAAGCGAATTTCTTCAGGATGGAGGACATTTTCCAAGGTGCTGGCGGTTCCTCGAGGTCCTCAAATGTCAAATGGCGTGGACAATAAAACGGGACCTCTAATCAACATACACACCAAATTTCAAAACTGTCCGGCGGATTTCGAGTTTTGTCGTATTTTTATTGTGTTAATATACAGCATCAACTTATTATAAATCGTTTATGAAAATGGTTGTCATTCGTTTTTTTTTAGTTGTTAAAATGATTTTTTGGTTTAACTACAATAATATTCCGCGGAATAGCAAAGCAATATTATTGTAGTTAATAATATAGACTTCCGCAAAGTAACGTTATTTTTTTTGTATTAAGTGTCAAACATCTTATACCATAACATATTACCATTACATAACGTCGTTACATAACATTACAGGTTATTTTATACATTACCCGGTAAACTTAGTATGTGCTATGAAATGTCACTTCGAAAGTTATCGATAAAATTATTGGAAGGAAGTCCCTCGTTAGATGACATTTTTGCCACAAAAACGTATATCTCTGGTCATCTCATTTTCATAAAGTCATTCGTACCGTAGCTTTAGCTTGTCATTCTCTGAATACGCTTAATATATATGTCTGCTTCGACAAAGATCCACGGGCGTGAAGGTATGGAAAATAGCCGCTATCCCGGCCCTTTTTGTGCCTGACCACCGCTGGAACTAAAGCCACGGGAAGCTTTTGAGAATCAATGTACAGATCTGATACTGTTCGTATTCATACTTTACAGTAAACGACTTCTAAGTATGATAGACATTGAAGTCGTGTATACAATTGTATTCCCAAATTGTACCTGAACCAAATAATAGGAATTAGTTGACCAACATTCATTTATTCATATTGGTTAATGTAGAAAGATGGTAACGCAGTGGTGGCCTTATTTTCATACAAATCAGGAGACAACCAAGGATCACTGAGTTACTGTGATTAAGAATATTTACAGTTGTTATTTTTAAATTAATCTATCGGGATTTATAGCCTATGTAAGCCTCTTTTTCCGTCACTAAACAGCAATTGAAAGTAATGGCCAAGTATCCTAATATATGCATTTTACGAAAAAGTTACAAAATCTTATGTAAAACGAAAGAATGGCACAAGAGTGTTTTCTTTATATACTTAAGTTTAAAATAATTCCAGAATGCAATTATCAAAAGTACCCAAACGTCATCTCCGTTTTATCAAGTTATTCGAGGCATAGCTTTAGCTGGTCACTGTCTCTGAATACGCTTAATATTTCCACATCGACAAACCTCCACAGGCGTATCGGGATGGAAAATGGCCGCCATCCCGGCCCTTTGTGTGTGATTACCACTGGAATTAAGCCACGGGAAGCCAGCTTTTGAAATTCAATAAACAGATACGTTTGAGTAACATGATAAAAGTCGAGGATGAACTAGAAAACCGACTGATTATATCATCATCACTCTTAGAAAGAAGATTAATGCATGTTTTTACTTAGCTACATTTTATTTCATAACACGTTATTAGTGTTTTAATTTACCTATCGTAGCAAATAAGCACAATATGATTTATAGAAAGCAGAATGTGTAGCCAAAACGTGTGCATTAAGTTTGCCAAAGAAACTTTTAGCTACAGTGAAATTGGTCTTAAACAATTTAACACAATAAATAGGCCAATTAGATTTATCTCATGGTTAAGATACTGCACGAATTAAACATTTTATTTACATCTGCTCAATATTAAATCTGCTAAGTAAAGTCCTTTTAAAAAATACGTCTATTTGAAAATTTTCTGAACCTCTTTGTTGGTTGTCTGGTACACATGGGCCAATATTGTACTGTATCTAGTTCTTTAGAGCTTCGCCTCATTCCGTATGTTAAATATTTACAATTCTTTGAATCAAACGTTTAAAGGATTGGCTAGGTCCCATCCAGTTGCAGACACATTTCATGGCACCATATAGCTTCACACGTAGTGTTGTGCTTAATTAAGATTTATTGAGATCGATGAAAAAAGTTTCTAACAAATCAATTTTTTATATTGGGTACCAAGCTTGTCTCGTGGGATAGAGTAGAAGTGTCACAAGCCTTATTGAGCTTGTTCCTATGAAACAAAGACGATTTGTAAGATAATATTTATGATCCATTGAAATAGTACATTCTGCCTTACATCAAATCAGATATGGCAGATGTTAATAGTGACAAAATACTTATGTTAGGAAAGAGTTTCCGACCTCAGAATCACACCGGGTCAATTTCAAATTATTAAAAAACAAAAAAACTTTTGTTTTATTTTTGGGATTCTAATACTTTTTCTCACAAAGGCTGTATGTTACAGCATAAATTTCAAAGGACACTTTATAGTAGACTATATTTGCAATATAATGAGACTAATTTGGTATACGGACAGTGACAGTGCCCATAGTTCTCGAGAAACAACTACTTATTCAAAATAGCACGTATTTTTTCGATATGTATGTATGTTGAATGGGTTGTATATGAGATAGGATTATACCCGTTGAACATACAGTTACCAGCACTGACTTTTAGTATTATTCTGTCTAGTAATGACGTTATAAAAATTATGGCTCCCATCCATACCATATTTATAATAAATATTTACATATAAGCAATCATTAGGGGACGTCACTTTAGTCACTTCGCTGTCTTCAGTGCGTGCTGCATAAAGTTTAGCGAACACAATGAGTGTGGTTTGTTTATCGTTGCTCATGTCGGATGAACCAAATACGCTGAAAAACACGTTAGCAGCGCCGGCGCAAGATCACCCTCAACAAGCTCTGTCAGAGCGCGCGACATGCGCGGCACGCCGCGCCGGACGCAGACCGGCAGTCGGCAACGCGACGTGCAACAGTGCGCCACGGGCCGGTTCAAATAGCACTATTAGTACTTGAAGATGGAGACCTAAGCTCTCCGAAACATGTCGCTTGAAGTGACTAAATTGACGTGAGTGTAACCGTTATATTTTATAGTGTTAGTATGTCTCACGAAAGTTTAAATTTAATATTTGGGGACGTCCCTATGACATATATTGTTTTCTGGAGTTCGAACAAAAAAAAATACAATTTTTATGTATTGGCCTAAGGACCCTTAAAAAAATTTATGTCTGGCTTTCTGGATTTTTTATGGCTAGAAGCAGGCCAACTGCTTCAACAAACTAAAACAAGCCCTCATAGTTTTGCTGTCCGTCCGTCCTATCTTGGTCAAATGATCGGAGTGTCCAGTCACGTCCCTATCTAGTACGGTTTATTTGCCCCTAAAATCGGAATACGAGACGAGCTTATTGCCCTCAGTGCCCGAACAAGATAAGTTTTAGTTTGGAGCAAAATACGCTTTGTTTTGATTTCGAGTGAAAGTGGAAGACGGATTTACATTTGTATCTAGTTTACACTGTATTGGGAAACGGATTGGATAGTGTGAAGCGACGATTGAACAACATTTTTAGAGATTTCAATCTTAGTGAGTGTTTATATCATTTTTGCAGTGTCATACCGAATTTACTTAGTTTAGTCATTATAATTTTTTAACCCTATTTTGTCTCTATACTTCTGGGGCAGCCCAATATATGACTAAAACCTTGCTTGTCATTAATTGTCTAAGTGTTGTAGATAAAGAAACAGTTCAAAGAGGACCCAGTGTGTTGATGATGAGGGACCTTCTTGTTCCTTTAGCCGTCAACACAGTGAATCCTCCTTTTTGTAAAGGGTCGGCAACGCGCATGTGACACCTATGGAGTTGCAGGCGTCTATGGACTTATTTTACTACGGTAGCTGCTTTTCATCAGGCGGGTCATCTGCTTGTTTGCCACCGTTGTGGTATATAAAACAAAATTAGCTATGTCCAAGTAATTTTAACACATTGAACACAAGAAACCCGCTAAGCGGGCTCTCCATTCGTATTCGCTTTCCTCTACATACGATGTAGTAGTAGTAGTAGTAGTAAAACACTTTACTGTACAAGAAAACACAACGAAAGCCATATAACACAATATACGTACAAAGGCGAACTTATCCCTTTAAGGGATTTCTTCCATTTAACCTTTAAGCAATTGAGAGAGAAAGTTAGAAGTGCTAGGCAGACTTAGGTACTGTATACGGTAAGATGATGATGCGATGTATTACGCGAGGATCGACTACGAGCGTAGCGCGTAGCCAACTCTAGTGCAAAAAGTATCAAGTTTTAGTCCCAGGCCGTATTCTAACTTTAAAGCATGTAGAGACACGTCCTACTTCAATACAACTCCAACGCATTACATAACTACGCAATACAGCGAGCGCCTAAACGTCTGAATCAGGAATACCAGAATTTGCTTGAAAATAATTCCGATGCAACTCCAATACAACTTCAATATCGGTTGATTACTTGTGGTGTGTTGGGCCGCGATTCTAAAAATAAACACACACACTGGACAGACACAGCTCCAACCCAACTCAACTCAACGCTATAACGACATTGACATTTGCTATTCGAACAGATTTCTATTTAACATTGGTCTCACATTGATCACACATTGGTCTCACATTGGTACAAAATTGGTACAATGTGTGACCAATGTGAGACCAATGTGAGACCAATGTTGAATTAAAATCTGTTCGAATAGCAAATGTCAATGTCGTTATAGCGTTGAGTTGAGTTGGGTTGAGTTGGGTTGGAGCTGTGTCTGTCCAGTGTGTGTGTTTATTTTTCGAATCGTGGCCTTTTAAATGTATTGTCTATGTATTTTTAAATTAAAATACGGCACCTTTAAGAAGCCTCATCCTTTATTTAAAAGCCTGGCTCTTGTCGATGGAGTAACCGCCATTCATCTTTTAAGCCCCTGATACATACAAAATTAGCCTTTAGCAAGAAGCCTATAGTCGTATAACATTTACGAGCAAGATACTGATCAAAATACGCGCGCTACGCCGTAGACCCTGCTACGAATACAGTAAACTCGTAAAGATGACTACAAGGAACTACATTGATATTCTTCAAACGCTGCAATTTAATTCAATCCAAGCAATTGAAATCTCGGAATCCAAGTCCAGATCTTAATGGGATATTCTGAATAGTTAGATATAAAAAGAAAAATCTTAGATCCGAGAATTATTTGAAACATAGCGCGGACACTCGGCGCCTTTTTATATTTTTTACTCATTTTGTTCGTCCGGGAATCCATTAGTTGGCAAAAAGTTGAAACGAGATGTAGTATTCAGCTTCGGAGCTTTCGTTTCTTGAGTCGGCGGATTAGTGAGGATGTTATACTATTTATCTCGTTTATGTTTTTCCTACAGTAATTAAAATATTGGGTTTATTGTTATAGTTTGTCCGGTGGCTTAAGGACAAATGCTCCATACCTTAAGTATGGCGCATTTATCCTTTAGCCGCCGGGCAAACTATACAGATATGTGTTAACGGCCTCCTAGCCCAGTTGCTAGTGACCATGCCTACGAAGCAGGAGTTCCCGGGTTCGAACCCTGTTAAGGGCATTTATTTGTGTTTGTGTGTTGGTCACAAATATTTATTTCTGAGTTTTGGGTGTCTTTTATGTATCTAAGTATATATTTATGTATATAAGTAGGTTTATCATCACCTACTACCCATAATACAAGCCTTGCTTAGTTTGTGACTAGGTTGATTTGTGTATGATTGTCCCCAAATATTTATTTATATGTATTTTAAATCCCATCAAAAACATTACATGTGCAAAAATACCAGTCTCGCAACGCAGTTCTCCTACTGCAAAAATCTAATGTACGACCAACCGGTGTCCATAGAACTCAATCCCAACTGAATTAAATAACGTCATTGTGACTCTTTGAATATTAGCTGTCTATATTTTTATAATGAATAGAATGAATATTTTTATGAATGTATCAATTAAAAAGAGAAGATAATATCGCGTCACTCATGTGCTAACCGTGCTGATATGCGAAATAATATTTCCCATTTAATGTAGGTAGAGTGAGATGTCAAGAATTATAGATAATGTTTACAATTTTAAACTTAAAAACAACAACACTTATTTAGAAGTACATCGCAATGAAATATTTTTGCTGTTATTTATCTCGGTGTTTATGCTCTCTTTTGTCAAATTAACACAGACCTAACTATTAATAATTGTCATGAAAATAATAAGACGCAAGTTAAACACAATTATCGCTTTGTCTTCATAAACAATTAACACAAAGCCGAACTTAGCGTAACTACAACTTTTCTGTGACAATATTACGTCCCATTTACGAGTAATACCTTAAGGCTGTGTATGCCATAGGCAAAGAATGAAACCACCATTATACCAAAACTAAACGGAATGATATTATGAAAGTAAACGGAATGATATTATAAAAGTGGTCCTAGGTTGGAAACCTGGTCAGAGCATTTATTTGTGTAATTAACACGGATGTTCCCGAGTTACTAATGGAAGTTTTCCGTGTATTTAAGTGTGTACTCGTATATCTATCTAATATATGTATTGTCGCCGAAACCTACAACATAAGCTTTATTGTACTTACTGTGGGAGTAGGTTGATTTGTGTAAGACTGTCCCATAACATTTATTGAATATTTGCCACAGTCTCAGTTTGAAATATATGCCTAGTACTAGAAGGCCCTAAGTATGATAAATTTATTATTCCCTCCAGGCTTGGCGGGCAACTACGGGTTATCTTATCATCGGGTAACTAAATTATTTTTCATCGTACTGGTTCAGAAAGCGTGCCATTACACATAGTGGTAGGAAGATAAGGATTGTTCCCAGGGAGTTATGGATTTTTTATTACTTTATTTAGCATTGTTTGTTATATAACATTGTTTATTTCTTCGCAAAATCACGTTCCCGTTATTCAAGCAAACACACTAGCGCCATCTATCGTGTTATTGGCGCAGCAGGTATCTTTTCCAACGCTGTTCAAATATTTTTTTTTAACCCGGGTATGTCCTTAAACTACGTCCAAAAGAGAGGTATGGGTACTGCGAATGTCATCTCGCTGTGTGGTAGGGCACAGCACAGCAAATGTCATCTCGCTCAAATTCGGAGCAGAGCCCGACTGCGGAAGTACCTCTATCTTATAGCCAAATAGCACTAGACCCTACTCATAGTGTTGTGTTTTTGCTGGTGAGTAAGGTTGCCAAAGAGCTCAAAGAGAACCCAGTGTGTTGCCGATGAGGGACCCTCTTGTTCCTTTAGCCGTTAACACAGTGAATCCTCCTTTTTGTAAAGTGTCGGCAACGCGCATGTTTCACCTCTGCATCTTATAGCTGCTTACCATCAGGTGGGCCGTATGCTTGTTTGCCACCGTCATGGTATAAAAAAACCCGGAAACAGATATATGTATGGCCTGAATTTCGGAGGACCGCGATATTTCAGTCTATGTATTATTATGGTCCTTCTACTTATCGTTATCCCTGCTTTGTACACATTTACTCAAGCGAGTACACCTGTTCTGTGCTAATATATCATCTAAATTGCTGTAATATTAAATACGCAATTAGCCGAGTCAGTGCGGCGAGAGAATTAGCCGTGCCATTACCGAAGTAATTATTATCTATATTGTGCGATGTTCTGTTATATTATAAAAGAAGCTTTCTGTTATGATTATTGTGATAGTACTTTCATCATCATAGTGAGACGAAAATAAAATGTATCCACAAAATAGCAACATTTCAATGCATATTTAATAATCACAGGTAGTTTGATTCGTTTTAAAGAAACCGCCCATTGTGTTGTGTTGTTACTTATTTTACCTGTACTTTTGAATTATAATATTTTTTATAGGAGTTGATATGCAGTAAAGAATGTATTCAGTAAGTAGGCCACAAGGGCACTTTTACACGTCAGTAAGTTTATCAAAATAAAAGAGAAAAAAGAAACAAACTACACCGGTTCTTACTAGGGAATGCTCCCGGTTCTGATGTTGTGGCGAGAACCGGGAATTCCCGGTTCCGGTACTGGATTTGTATATAAAACGAGTACCGGGAGCAAACCCTAGTTCTTACCCTACACCTCTGACCGGCAAGAAACTCGGCTGGACTTTTTTTTTCAAAATAACAGTACATCAAATCTTAAAAATACATATAAGTAAATGCGTTGTTCTAAATGAAAACTTATCAAACCAGTTTAAGAGAAACACCATGTGTAAGAAAAAATAATGTGGGGATGACAACAGCTAAAATTAAATTAAATATTTATTTATTTCAGAAACTTTCCATGTCGTGTTAGTACAATTTTTATTATTAAACTTATCCTACATTAAATCTTGAAGCAAATCAAATTATTTTGTTCAATATTTTTCGATTTGCAATTTTTAAGTAGTTACACTACTATATATAAACTGAAAATAGATGTCATATACTTCAGAAAAAGTGACCAAACCCTCCGGTGTCCGGTGTTCAAATCTGGCCTCGGACACCGGAGGGTTTGGTCACTTTTTCTGAAGTATATGACATCTATTTTCAGTTTATATATAGTAGTGTAACTACTTAAAAATTGCAAATCAAAAAATATTGAACAAAATAATTTGATTTGCTTCAAGATTCATAGATGGCAGCACCATCTCTCTCGCTATACCAGAATCACGTAAGAGATTCGGATAGGAGGTGCAAGCACGTACTGCGCATGCCCTTAGAGTATGGTCAACGGCGCCTAGCCGTTTCAAATTCAGAGATTGCATATACATGAGAAAATTTGTCAAGTTCCGCCGTGACCGGGTGGTCTAGTGGTCAGGACGTCAGCCGCGAAAGCTGAAGACGCCAGTTCAAATCTGGCCTCGGACACCGGAGGGTTTGGTCACTTTTTCTGAAGTATATGACATCTATTTTCAGTTATCCTACATTAGTAATATCTTATAAATTCCATCCCTCTCTTTTTCAGCGCGATTGAAAAAGAAACACTGTGTTACGATTAGTATGGGAGCTCACAAATATTGCAAAATTATGAATTAAAAAAAAAATGCGCATTAATCTATATATATATAACTCAAAGGTGACTGACTGACTGACTGTAGTGATCTATCAACGCACAGTCCAAACCGCTGGTTCTAGAGATTCCAAATTTGGCACGTAGGTTCCTTATAAAGGTCTAGGTGTGCGCTAAGAAAGGATTTTTCAAAATTCATCCCCTAAGGGGGTGAAATGGGGGTCCAAAGTTTGTATGGGGAAACAAGATTAGTTAGTCTATTTTATTCGAAACTTCACAGAAGTATTCCTAACAATAAATGAGTAAATACGTGTTGCAGGTTTTTTGAGAATTCAACCCCTAAAAGGGAGAAATTTCGAATAAAATAGTCTAACAAATCTTGATTCGCCATACAAACTTTGGACCCCCATTTTACCCCCTTAGGGGGTGAATTTTGAAAAATCCTTTCTTAGTGCATCGCACCTTATAAGGAACCTACGTGCCAAATTTGGAATCTCTAGAACCAGCGGTTTGGGCTGTGCGTTGATACGTCAGTCAGTCAGTCAGTCAGTCAGTTTCTTCTTTTATATATTTAGATTACAGGCGTATAAATCAAAAAACTAAAGACATACAACTGTTTAAATCTAATTTTAAGATGTAACTTTGGAATTATTTTTATCGAGCCGATTTTGTCCAATCGTGTATCGGAATTATCAAAGTTCTTCCAAATATGATGAATACTAACATATTTTATTTTTTTACTTTCCTAAAACAAGTAGTTATAGCTAAAAACTATTTAAGTAAAGTCAATTTGAAGGTCATCGGGTGTTGTCAGCCTCAAGTACACAAAACGTTACATATACTTTCTTACCTGAACTATTACTAACTACATCTACATAAATTTCCAAATTACATAGTATTTGTGATAGTCTAGAACAAAAGGTACCATTTGGCGGCCGGTGATTTCGCTTTTAATACTCGAATATATCATTGAATCTGTACAGCTTACGGCTTTCACCAAATCTTTTCAAAAAAGTGCCACATTTTATTTGATGCTGTTAAACCACAATTATAAATACCTCTACCAGTTGTTTTTTATTTCAACACTTTAGGCACCTGTAAAATGGCTGTTATGTTGTTACACAAAATATTATTTTATAAAAATAGCATCTTAATATATCTAAAAGTTGACTTTATTTGATAATCTCCCACAAGACCGTTCTGAGGAACTTTATTTATTTCTAGCGATAAGAGTCGCGTGACGTCTTGTCTGCGCGAATAAGACCAGTCTGGGATTACGGGCAGCTTATAAGTGACAACCCTACGGATTGGGTGCACTTTTACAAGCAAATTGACAAGTTTATGACATCTTAATCCTTTGCAGCTGTAAAAGGATGTGGCTGGTTGTGAGTGTATTGCCCTGATAAATTCCTATCGATTGCTTAAGTACTTTTGGAGACGCATTAGTAGGTAGGTATATAATTAAGCTAAATAAGTTAGGGCAAGGTACGGCCAGAAAGCTTAAATCGATTTAACTTTTACCTTACTGAAGTGCTTATACGAGTACATGTAATTTTATCTGATCATTGTGTTCGCACATGTCATATGTAGGTAAAGCCTGACCAGAAATATATGACCATGCGCCATGTTGCGGAATTTCATTGGAACTAATTACTGGCACTGGCAATAATTTTAATAGCAGAATAAGATGCATGTGTGAGGGCATGTGATAGGCAGTTTTGTCAGTGTCATTGCGGCGGTTTATTGGAATAATAGTAAAGTATTGAATATTAAATAATAAACGACAAAAAAAATCCAAAACTATTCATAGTCAAGAGCGAAACATTGTAAATAATGTATGTAATAAACTGTTGTTAATAATACGCTCGGGATATGAAACTATTACGCAGTGAAACATTTTTAAATTAATATCAGAGCTGACAGGTAAACAAATCAAGATGTCACCATACCATAGAGAATAATATGTACGCTCTATGACTATACGGAACTGTTGCCATATAAATGATAATAATAGCGCCCTGTTGACAATCATTATATATTTCTGGTCAGGTTTTACATAGGTATATATTAGATGCAACATACACTTAGCGCTATTCAGCCCAGATCTTAAAATTGTCTTTAGACTCCATACAAAAAACTAGAACCCATAGAAAATTACCTACCATCTGGCTGAATTTTGACTATAGCCGTCAAAATCCGGTGAGATATGGGCTGAATTCCGATGGGGCGGGCCGGAATAAATGCGCCTTGGCATAAGAGTTCTTACAGGCAATTGGTAGGTAACTGTGGACTACTTGAAGGTTTGGATTTAGCAAGCTGATAAATATAGGTATAATTTTAAGCAAATACAAGTAATTAATTCCCATAAATATTTGTTTTGGTACATACTTTTATTACTGACTGTGTACCTACCATAGCATTGTCATGTAAACTACGGAAGTATACAAAATTTCAGCTCAATCTGAAACTGGGAGGTGCTTGAAATTTAACTTAGAATATTTAAAGCACATAGTTAAGTATACGGGGTACTTGGGATGTACTTTACAACTTATTTAGCTACGACTGGCGTTCAACAGTGACCTATTATTTATCAAATGTTCATTGATATCTTAATTACCATTTATCATACATAAAACAGCCTTATGGGCGCGCAATAAGGTTAAATTTATTTTTCACGCATTTCATTCAGACCCAAAAGAATTGAATCAACAATGGCGCATTCCTGGCACGTTTGGCTTGTATCATGCGGGATGTCATCGTAATAAAATAATATTACGGTGCCACATTTGTTATAAGTTTCGTATTGATTTCCTTGAATGGATGGGTAAATTCTTGGGAAAAAATCTTTTAACGATTGAGTGAGGGCGCTACGTGAGTTATTTTTTAATTTAATTTTATACCCTCTCGTCCTGACTTTAAATAAACTTTTAAGGATTTCACACAACAGTACTTAAAATATACATATATATATATATATATATATATATTTAAAATAACCATCCCTATAATGTACTGTCAAGATGTTTAACACTGTCTGTCATGTCACGTCAAAAGTTTTTTTCTTAAATGTCATTACGATTCGGGTCTAAAGAGGTCTCATTAATTATCTTATTACAGGGTGTTTTAACGTAGGAAATTTGTTTCCTAGTCTTCTCCAAAAAAACATAACCAAATCTATGATGTTTCATACTTAAATATACTCCGAGAACCGAGTACTATCAGCGGTAAAAATATCATTGACTAATTTGTTAGCACCTTATATATATGTTCATGTTCACAAATTTCGTACCGAAGACGTACTTATAGTTAGACTTCTCTAAAATAAAAATTAGAACAAGTAGCCGTATTACATGCACCAAACATATTGGAAAAAGATGAAAGAGTACACCTTAACTCTGGTGGGTTAATCTGCGTTTAACTTTCATAATATTTTTTAGTATATGTACATCCACTAATAAATATTATGTGTATGTACATACACTGTACATACACTAAGAAATATTATGTGTGTGTACACACACACTCCACGCCAACTTTGCATGAACTTGTGATTTAATTTTTTTTATACGTATAAACATGATACCACTCCACACTGTGGATAAGTGTTGCAAAGTCAGTGCAGACATTTGTTATTTATTGTCGCAAACAACATCCCTAAAGCAAAGGTCTTAATTATAGTAGTTTATGTAACTGTTACGTAATAAGGGTCCTTAAAACATGAGTGTGGTTTTATGAAACGAGCCGCAGGTGAGTTTCATAATAAGATCACACGAGTGTTTTAAGGCCTAATTACGTACAGTTGCATACACTGCTTTATCTACACTCATATTATTTATTCTAAATGCATTATTCGGAAACCATAGAATGACCGCCATTGCACCGCCATGGCCAACTCGACTGTGCCGGCGGTCGGGGAGGCGCGTGTCGGGCTGTCGGCGGTAGCGCGAGAGGGTGCAGGTGTACATTATGTTATCAAAACTCATAACACATCAATAGTTGAGCATGTAAAGTTAAAATTACGTTACTGCCACACATAAAAAGCTTATCATCGGTCGTGGTAATGCTAGCCATTGCCTACCGTTTTCGAACACGTTTTAGAGAACTTACAATATGAGTGTAGATAAAACATTCAACAATTCCAATATCGGTATTATTTCTACTAAAAGGTACATGCACACTATAATATCGTTATAACATTAACACCTAAAATAAACAGAACCCACAAAACATTCTGAATAGGGGAGCAAATTTAATTTGGTTGGATTTAAATCCCGGATTTACTGAACTGAAAGTCGGGGTATAATTGAATACAACCCCATTGATTAGAATATATTTCATACCGCAATCCCCTAAAAACCTTACCGAACCCTAATATTCTCAATGTAACCCTTACACTGCCTGGGCCCGTAATACCCGCGTATTTTAGTGACCCATTTCAGCTGCAGGCCGCCCGGGCCGCCCCATTGACCCACATGCACGCAGTGACGTCAGAGAACTGACGTCACGCTCTTTGTGTTCGTGTTGAGAACGCGCTTGCCGTCTCCAGGGTTAACTTTCCTACCTCGATACTCACGCAACTAAACAGTTAAAAATACATCTTAAGTTTTATGTAGTAAGATTGAAATTTGAAATTAAGTAAATATGTGATACAATGTTTTGAAAGTCAGTGACCGATTATTCTGTAGTGCCCTTGTCGAAGTATGATGTTTGCCCAGGATATTGGAGGAATGTTTGCACTCACTCTGTTTAGTTTATAAAAACAAAATGCGTATGTGGATATCAAGGTACTATCAGCTGCAGAATTGCCTACCCGTTACCTGAATGAATTCATTACGTCGTTTTATTTTCCGAGGGCCAAGGTTGAGTTGCCTCCATCAATGTAAATAAAGTCGATCAGAAAATCGGTGTTTAAATAACGTTAAGTCTATATGCTTTTTCTATTGGCTGTTTTCTTACATAACTTTTTTTTTGTTCGATTTGCATACCTAAATATATTGCGGTACGAATGTTAACTTAAAAAACCCTCACAAATAAAGTGGTAATATAATCTAACATCATAGACATAAACAAAAAGGAAGATAAGTGACGTTCATAGTAAATAAAACTGAAATGTTTTCCAGCACCTACACACTTTTAAAATGCTACACACCGCTATAATGTATATGCGTCATGGGCAAAAGAGATAAACCTATATAGTTAATACGGGTATGCAAGAGAGACCTACATATTTTGCGTATTGCACAAAGTGTCACTGAGAGACTGCCACACGACTAATTCAATATAGGTCCCGGAACCTATATTTGATGGCACACAATCGAGCGCCTGGTACCATATCTCCTTATTGTATAAATCAATGTCTAACATACAAAAATTCATCAACTGTCAAACCAACCGTTACCGGGTGGTAAAGCCTTTTTAGTCTGGCGTAACAAGTAAAGCTAAAATCGAACAACATGGGTATAAATCTTTCAAACATGCCACTGGCGAGTGTTTTTGGTAATAAATAAAATTGTAAACTAGATTAAAACTACCATGTGAGCTTACATGAATGTATGAGTACGTATGTATTTAACATTTGTAAAGAAACTTAATACTTATGCAATAAAACACAGTAAAAAAACTAGTTACACATGTTCTACGCCCGTTTCATATGTTGATGCTAAAAAACTACGTAGGTACATATCACGAATGCCATCAGGCGAGCGAGCGTCGGCGTCGCTCCATTTTTTGTTTTATCTCATCTTATCTTCAAAGCTACCTTTATATCTGACTCGCAATACGGCTTAGCTTCTGTAGTGAAACGATGGATCCCGGAATCGCGCTCGGTGCTGGATAACAAAAGGGGATGAATGTTTTTCGACATTCACCCTTTCTAAATCCGATTAGGATTTTGGGAGTGGAATAAAAATAAACATTCAATTGAAACTAGACTATTTTAGTAGGCCGAAAAATTTGCAACATAGCGCGATGGGATTTTTTCTTCTTATGTTTGTGAAATTCGACTTTGTTTTGACTTTCTCATTAACCTAACGAAGTCAGCGATATCAATTCGTGATGTACTCATACTTACCATAGTAAATTGGATATTTAAATAAAATATAAGTACTTATTACGTTGGACATTTTCTGAACGTTTCGATAATTTACGTACCTAATATGAAGGGTCCCAACGAGGTACCTCAACATAGAAAGTGTCTCTAGTGTTTATTAAAAAATAAAGGGAAATATGAAATCGCTCTAAGACAATAAATACTGACTTGCACAGCAAAAAAAAAATGCGCATCGTTCTGATGTACAGCAAGTTTTGGGGTTTGTTTTGGTAGTTTTGCTGTTCAATCAGTATTTCAGTTACGTTAGGTTATTGTTATTTTTTTGATGTACATTAAATGCTAGCCAAAAATAAATTTATCCTGGATTAAGTTATATTAATTTGAAAGTGAACTTTCATATTTATCTAGAAGCTAATTTATCTTCAATTGCTAACCAATTGAAACATATTAACAACGCTTTCATCGAACGAGCGGGGCGTGAGCGAAGTGAAGTTCTTACAGACAACATCGGACAAAACAGAACTGTCCGCTGGCTACACTTAGACGGCTGTGCATTTCAATGGCTTTTTTTGCTTTTGAATAGTTATCGCGCTATAACTTTAGTAACGTTCTTCTGATCTGTATGAAATTTGTTGGGGTTGTAGTAGAGCCCAATACTTTTTGAGATTTCGTTCATGAGCATGATCGATCAATGAAGCTAGAAGGCTCGAACAAACCATCATTAGGGTTTTGATATATTGGTCAACTCGTTTACAAGGAAATCGCGAGTTCCAGTTCGAGGCGGACTACTATACTTAATATTACTTAAAATATTTATATTCGTCTGAGTATATAATAAGAAATCCATTGAAAAGGCATTGTTTTGTTTGTGTCAGTAGGCATGACAAATATTGAAAAAGATAAACTCGTATAGAACTGAACATACCATGTACAAGAGCTGGTGACCTATATCATAATTGGCTTGTAACGTCTAGGGCAGAAGATCTGTTAGAATGTCCATGGGACTTAAAATTGCATTATAAACAGTCTGAAACGGGCGTACCTACATACCGTCGAGTTCCGTATCTTCGCCTGGATTTTGACACATTTCCCAAAAAATCTTTCAATTTTGAAAGCATTTTAGTCCTTTATGGCCAAAAAACGTATTTTAGTACTCCTGACTATCAATATATACTATTAAAGCTTTGAATTTCATTGGGTAACTTGGCAATAAATGGCCCCGAAGGCAATAGGCGAAGTTTGGGTGTTTTCTCCAATCTTCGCCTATGGCATGCCTTACCGCTAATTATAAACTTTTCTGGGACTTACACCTATCATGTCTTATCTCCCTGGAGCGTGTTAATATAATATGAACCTTAACTACACCAGACTAGGCACATTTAAAAAAAAATGTGTAGTAGGCGAAGATTGGCAACAGTCTGAAGTTGTTTACATACATTTTCTAAAATGATGCTAAAAATTAACCAACATGTCAAATAAAGGAGTGTAATGGTTTATAAGTAAAAAAAATGTTTATTATATAAACAAAAAACGTATCTCTTTTCGCTTATCAGTATTTTCGTAATTGAGATCAAATCAACCTTTGGCTTCTACACATAATTACCTTTTCAAAATGAGACCGTACAACCGTACAATGATTGCCTTCTAAGGGTCCCTTGTTCATACCACGTACCTACTAGTAGTACTGGGTACATCTACATATATCTTTATCTTACTAACTTTCCTCCAAATCGCTAATCCCATTTCCGAAAAACCAAACATAATAAAAATATTTTATTATGATCACCAGCTAGAAATATAACTAATAACAAGGACCGTATAATGCCTAGGTTAATATACAAAATCAATGTCTACATAAATACAGGCTATACCTCTGTTTTTTGTATCCGGTGACGCAGTGCCATTTATCGAATGGAAGTTGTTATCTTGACAAGGAATTTCGCCAAACAAAATGTATCGAACTGAGATCAGCTGCGTCAGTACGCGATAGATGGCACTAGTGCGATTGCTCGAATTACGGGAACGCGATTTTGTATAGACTAAGGGTAAGGGTGGGTTGCACCATGCACAACTAACGAACTCATCAACGTTAAATATGGCGACGGAGCTGTCATCCCATAGAAAACTGTCAAACTTTTCATACAAGATTTTTTTAACGATGTCGTTGACGTTAACAGACTGTTTGGTGCTACCGGCCCTAAGTATACCACTACCACAGTATTGCAATCCAATTGTAATAGGGTTTTTGCACTTCCTCGCCTCGGAAGCGACACCGCGGCACCACGCGAATCCGACTGTTCTAACGCGCATATGTACTTTCGCGCTGTCTATGTCGCGCGCGACTTCGCGTTCGTTCCTCTTTCCAGCGTTCATATCTCCGCGCTCATTCCGCCTTCGCGAAACAATGACGAAATAGTGCAGCGGTAGGTAGGCAAGTTAAAACGGTAACCGTTATAAAAATGGATTAGAATCACCAAACACATTTGGAAACAAATTTGACAACCCTAGGGGTAGGCGAAGTTCGGTAATAAGATGGCCGCCAAATACCCTCACCAATGTTTTATCCAATTGTGACTTCTAAACGTAAGCTAGCCATTAAACAAGTAGGAGCCATTAAATAATAGTTACATATTAAACAGAAATAGTTACAGGATATAATCATGTAAAAAGTTTAACATTACCTGGCCTGTATCACTGTTTAAAACTGAAGTTGAAACACTGGCTTAAAAAAACGTGTGGTCGGTGTCGCGCAAAAACCTCACTGAATGTCAACTATATGAAGTTAGCCACAGATCGTTCGAAGAATGTTGACACCCGTAAGAAATACTTTGTATTTAGTAGTTTTGTGTAAGGCTTGCACTAAAAACATTTTGTTAAAGTCAATTTATGTTAAAGTAGGCGAACATAGGTACCACAGGCGAAGATACGCAACACGACGGTACCTAAACATTGGAAAATTGGTGTTCTGTACCGATATATTTAGCCTAAATTAGGACATGTGCGTGATGTTCACTTTTAAGTAGGGTTTATAATTCAATCTTAACCAATTTCACGGCTTCCGTGGTTCTCAATCAGGTCGTATATTTTCTCGATAATCCATTGCCGATCAACAAAACGAATTAAAAACAATAGCAGTCCATAATTCCGTACATGGTAGGATAGGAAGAAGTAGTAAAGTCGAGATGTGAACTTAAAGAAATTTAAAATAAAAGTATTTGTTACTAATTAAACGAGTATTTATACACGGCGGAAAGAAGTTGATAACTCGAGATGTAAAATTGAAGTAATTTTAAACTCATGTAATCGATGTAGCCACTTGTAGGTAGTATCTATGTAGGTACACTGGACGCCCGTTTAGGTCGAAATTTGCTCGACATTTTTCGATAAAAATATACGAGTTGTAAAGTTAAACTTAATCCATACCTACTAATAATATTATAAATGGGAAAGTGTATGTGTGTGTTTGTTTGTTTGTTTGTCCGTCTTTCACGACAAAACGGGGCGACGAATTGACGTGGTTTTTTAAGTGGAGATAGTTGAAGGGATGGAGAGTGATATAGGCTACTTTTTGTCTCTTTCTAACCCCCCACTTCCCTAAAATGGGGGATGGAAGTTTGTATGGTTTGTTACCCCGAATTTAACGCGAGCGAAGCCGCGGGCAAAAGCTAGTATTAATATATTTTATAGTATTAGTAACTAAAAGAAGCTTAGGAAACAAAACCATCTAGCGTGATAAATCTTGTGTGATCATAAATAAAACACACGTGAGATCGTGCCGAAATCTATGTAAATAAAATAAGTAGGTACTCATACATAAGCAACTTTCTAGATTTCCATTAGCATCACAATAGAACAATTTGAATAAAAATATGTTATTTACTAAAAGTAAAACAGACTGGGCTGTTTTAGTTATTTACTGAATAAACAACACTTGATCAAAAGCTTTTAGGTTAGACTTATATCAATACATTGTACACGTTAAATAAACGCAAAGTCTATATTTGCAATGATTTGTTTACAATTGTCTTTTGTTTAACCATAAGAAGAAGACGTTTACAGAAATGTTGGTCTATGGTGTACGGGATTAACCTATCCACGCTACTTTTCATTATGAAACATGGAAAAACTTATAACAAATTGATCTTTAATTATTATACGTAACTCGTAATTGTAACTCGCAGCAGAGTCTTTAGGTATCAGTAAAATTTCCTGACTAAAGATATTTTGTCTTACTTTAAGGTGACACACAAAATGCCTACACCAAGGCCTAGGGAGTTAACCCTCATATTTTAGTCTCCTGGTGCGCAGAAGCCCGTCTTTATCGCCCATCTAACCTTGAAAGACGCGTTCAGGCGAAATTTTACAGTCATATTCCTAGGCTCGGGAGGCCTATTTTTCGCGTCCCGTTGCCTACCGACATACGTTTCACTAGTAAAATGCTTTTCTTGCCAATGTAACAGTGGGTTAGATGCAATATACTTCGAAACAACTTCACTTTTAGAGATTACCACTTTTTTGATTAAAGGTAAAAATTGATTTTCGTGGTTAATAAACTAGGTTGCCTTTATATTTTTGTTTTATTAGTGTTCCCTGCCAAACTTTACTTAATAAATAATAAATAAATATGGGACAATCTTACACAAATCAACCTAGTCCCACAGTAAGCTCAATAAGGTTTGTGTGGTGGGTACTAGGCGACGTTATATATAATAGATATATATAGGCAAATACTTAAATACATAGGAAACATCCATAACTCAGGGTCAAATATCCGTGATGAACACACAAATAAATGCCCTGACCATGATTCGAACCCGGGACCTCCTGCTTCATAGGCAGGGTCACTACCGACTAGGCTAGGGGTGACGGGTATCACGACTGACGACTGCATTTTGCGTTTTTATAATCGCAGCTTCCGCTTCTACCATCTAGTATACTTGATATGAACTATGACAATTCAATGTAGACATGTTTAAATAGTCAAACAATCGCGGTCTTTTGCAGTAAGATGGCGCTTTAATAATCATTTCATTTTATGTGTACTTAATTAAAATTACAATTGTATTTAGGTAATCAATGACGAAATAATTAAAGTTACCTATAATATAAAACGACTTAGCCAACGCACGCCATTACCTAAGTACAGTATCATAATCGCACAATAATAATGTTTTATTCTAAATATCCAAAATAAAGCATTCATCATGGCGGTTATATTTCTATGTGTCAAGTACGTGTCAAGTCTTTCAAAATAAAAGTTCAAATAAAATGTACTTAACTGAAGATAATATTATTTGTAATTAATTTGTTTTATGTCCTCTTCTGCTCTGAAAAATCCAGGTTTTTAGTATCTATAACGAAATTAGAGATGGTCAAAAACGCTTTCAATGAGGACGGTAAAGTGCGTTGGGATAAGACCGTATCGGGAGAACATCGGATAATTCAATTACCTATCTGGAATATTAGCCTTTATTTGCAAATACATTACACATCCTCCAACACTATTGTGTACCTGTACCAAGTTGCTTTTTGATATAATGGCGATGGCGCTTTTTTCAGGTACCTACACATTTTTTTTAAATGTTTCTTCCGGTATGCTTAATAACAACGACTGTTGGTTAAGTGAAAGGTTAAAAAAAACACTTATTCTTTATAGTAAATGTATGGAAAAAAAAATTGTGGCTTTTTAGTACATTACCGTAAGTTGACCTCTAATATGAAACTATTGATACTGGATAGGAATGGAATCGATTGGCATAAAATGCAGCATGTGAAAATTAAAAAAAATAATTTTTATAAAGAATGGGAAAAGTTTTTCGCTTTTCTAGCCGCAAATTATTTTTCTATCCCATATAAGCTTTGGATCCTGGATAGGAATGGGATCGATTGGCATCAAAAAAAGTTTACCAAATATGACCTCTTTCTCGCATCCTGTATGTTTTTTCCAAAATCCGTACACGCCAATCTTCATTAATTTGAAATTGAGGGAAGGTCTTATAAGACCATTTTCGTGTTGCAGCACGGGATCTGGTAGCTGCCCCCACTGACCCAAAAAGAAAATCGAACCTGTAATCCTGTATATTATTTCAAATTATCGAAGTTACAAGTAAAAGTAGTTAAGATAAAAGTAATTGCAATTACAAATTATATGTAATCGTGAATACTACTGACATGTAATCTCAATTACAAGCAATTTCAATTAGTTAATATAATTGATTTTCATGTAATTTAATCGGCAATTTAATTTATTACAAAAGTAGGTACCATCTAGTTAATCAATTACGCCCAACACTGAGTAAACATCAGGTTCAAGAGGGTGGTATGGTGGATGTATGATATCTGCTGCCGAAGTCACGCATACATGTGATCTTTATAGACAAAAAAGTTTCGTTCAATAAATTCAAATGTTTGCCACAAAAAATGGTTTGATTTGTTTTTGCGTGGCATTTAAGACTGGATCCAATTAATTGTTGCTGTGAACATTTTTTAAATTGGTACCTAGTTGGTTACTAGGAACAGGTTTAGACACGGGTATGTTACGTCCAAAAGGGAGGCATGGGCACTGCGAATGTTATCTCGCTAACTGTGGTAAGGCACAGTTTAGCGAATTTCATCACGCTCAAATCTGGAGCAGTACCTTATAGAAAACCATAGCCAAAAAGCAAATAACTTAATTCAACCTAAAGTTTAAGATTACATTTTTAACATGTTTTAATCATTTTCATCCATATACCATAAGTGTTCTTTAATAAAAAAATGTCAAAAATAAACGCGTTTGTCGTCTCACAATTATAAATTGAATTATAATAATGAATTATTGACTTCGAGGTGACGTACCTGTCGGATGCAGTAAATACCTGGCGTTTGGCCTGCCCAGGCGTAGACGTGCCTTCCAAGATGCAGATTCAGAGGATGTGGGATGAACCGCTCTGTCGTCAAGTTCAATTTTCGCTCCTTGATTCTGCATCTTCAAGTGTAGAGAAGGCCCGTCTTCTGGCTTCCTCTGAGGCGGAGTCAGGGTATTGGCTTCATGCTTATCCTTCCAGTAACTGCGCTACTCTTCTAGACAACAACTCCCTGAGACTGGCTGTCGGCCTTCGTGTAGGTGCTGACGTAGTTGTCCCTCACCGCTGTCCCTGTGGAACGGAAGTTGATAGTCGTGGCTACCACGGCCTCTCCTGCCGCAAGAGTGCTGGTCGGCTGTCCCGCCACGCCAGCCTCAACGACGTCATCCGCCGGGCCCTTGTCAGCGTTGGTGTGCCAGCCGTTTAAGAGCCACCTGGTCTTGTGCGCGATGACGGACAGAGGCCTGACAGTATGACCCTTATCCCCTGGCGAATGGGGCGGCCGCTCGTCTGGGATGCCACTTGTGTAGATACTCTGGCGCCGTCCCATTTAGCCTCTACTTCGCTGAGGGCTGGCGGAGCGGCGGCAGCGGCTGAAACCCTGAAGCGTCGCAAATATGCTGGTCTGTCAAGTAACCATATGTTTGCGGCGTTTGCTGTTGAGACTCTGGGACCGTGGTGTCAGGATGCCCATAGGTTATTTAAGGAGCTCCAAACGAAGCTCCTCGACTCCACTAGAGACCCTAGAGCTGGCTCATTTCTTGCGCAGAGAATCGGCATCGCGATTCAGCGAGGAAATGTAGCCAGCATTATGGGCACCCTTCCGCAGGGGGCAGATCTGGGGGACCTTGTTTGTTAGTTGTAAGTTAGTTTTTAATTTAGTTTTAATACAAGTATTTAATAAGAATAATTTAAAGGTATTGTAATGTAGTTCTCTCTTGTTTTATAAATGCATTCTATGGACATGGTTGTCTATTAAAATATGATTATAAATTGAAATTACGCAAAAGAATTAAAAACACGAAAAGTCAGCACGAGTAAGTTAATAATATATAATATTAGTTGTATATCGTGTCGTGTATAGTGTCGTCTCATGGTTTTTTGGGTACATTTTTGGGTTAGTTTTGGTTAAGTGCCATCTATTTCAAAAGTTTTATCATATGTAGCATGACGCTACATCTGTCGACGTTCTTTGGAACTGCTTCCGTGTTTGGTTTGCCTCTTGCCTGCGAAACAGTGTGCATTGTGGTTCACGTCATTACGGTTGGATGGCGCTTATATCAACTCACATTTTGTTATAGACAACTGGCAGTTATAAAATTGAAATAATATTCGCGCTAATTTTGAATTTGAATTTTTGAGGTATTCGAGATTGTAAAAAGATTGAGTTTGTTTATTTGGAGAGAGACAGATCGTCTAGGAGTTTTGAAGGGAAAAGTCAGAATTACTCATTTTGGTCCATTTGTTGTTCCCTGGAAGTTTTTTTACCAGTGATCTAGTTCTCTAGAAGAGGGTGATCGCCAATACAGGTTTCCCTGTACCCAGTGATATTTTTTGGCAGTGTCTGAGGGTGGATATTGCCTGCCGTGGTCGCCACTGCTAAGATCGTTTGAGCCAAGAGGGCTCCGGAAGGCGCTCGTGAGTGCCGATCTTGTGAGACGATCGGCAACCGTCGTCGGAGGACTAGAGCCCGTATTCCGAGTGGTTCTCCAAGTAAAACACAGGCTTCAGCGAGCTGCTGCCTAACGTATTTTATTTAAATTCATACATTACTTTCCACCATTTCCTGAGATTCAAGATTATTATTTTATTTAGATTTTTTAACCTTATAAATCCGATTCCCTTTTTGTAACCAGTTAATTACTTATTGTGTTTTTGTGCCATAAGAGATTTTTTTGTTGTTTTGCCAACCTTGGTTGAATATCTCTGATCCGCATTTTTAAATTTATCAAAATTCCAAATAGCCACATCTGACGGGCGTTATAAATATTCGGTTTTAAATTTAGGTTTCCTTCATCCACTGAATCAGCCATCATCGTTCATACCACTCGCATCTCATCAATTCATATTTCTTTATAGCTAAATTTTCAGCCGAGTTGTGTTCTTGTACCTACTCTTTTTTCCATTCGTGCGGAAGGCAGACATCCACCATTGTTCGATAAAAATATTCTGTTTAAATTGTGTTTCAATATTTCTTGTGTGAAGTAAAAATATTTTAAGTGTGAAGTAAAAATATTTTTTGTGTGAAGAAAAAAAAATATACGTGTTCTGCAAAAGTGATTGTTTTACTGCAAATTGGCGCCCAAATTAAGGTAAAGAACTCTCGAATTTTTTTATTTTTTTTTTATTTGAAATTAAATATATATATTTTTTTGTGGAACTTGTGAGACGGTGACCATAAACCGGTCGCGGTTAGTATAACCTTCGTTTTTGTTTTAGCCCGCTGTCTCCGTACGGTGCATGGTGACATTTACTATTTTGTCCAACACTTAATTCTCATTGCTCTGGATTCCTTCATATTCAAGCTTTGATATACAGGATGATGTAATTATTTACGTTATTAAAATTTGTTCTACGACATTTACTTTAAAAAAAATATTAACTTTTCTGTCGACCTTGTATGCCTTTTACTCCCTTTCCCATAACACATCCCGAGTACTTTATTTAGTAGTTTGAACCCTGTGGTTAGAGCCCGTAGACGTTAGGGAACTCACGGGTAAGTCAGACGTAGAATTTATTATTTGTTAGTCACGAACCTTGAACTTTGACTTTGACTTTGACTTTGACTTTGACTTTGACTTTGACTTTGACTTTGACTTTGACTTTGCCTTTGACTTTGACTTCGACTTTGACTTTGAACTTTGGATTTTAGTTTTAATTGTGTTGAATTGTATTTAACATTATTAAATATGGAATGAATCCTAAATATCATCCTTGTCTTGCAACTAACGTGGTTAGGGATATTGACGGTTTGTTAGAAGTCGCGAAACATTTTGAAGCCTTTCAAGGTTCACGTCCAGCACGTTTGGCTATTGCACCGATTAGTGCTCAAGTTGTAGGTCAACCCAGTTCTATAGTGTGTATGAAGTGTGATGCAACTGGTCACAACTATCGTAATTGTCCTTACGTTTCAGGGGCAGTGTGCTTCAAGTGTAAGCGTGTTGGTGCAATCACCCGCGATTATCCTAGTTGTAATCCTGGTCCGTCAAAAAACGAATTGGTGGCGCACTGAGAGGTCCATCAGTGTCGCCCGTTTATAATAATAATTCCCCGGATAATAGACTTTTTATTGATGTTACAGTCGCTGGTTTTTCGATAAAAGCTCTTTTGGCCTCTGGTGCTCAGGTTTCACTAATTGATATTTCTCTACTATCGCGAGGATATTCGGCCTTATGTTGTCTCCGCCGACAATTCTCCTATTGAAATTTTAGGTGGTTTGGACATCCCCATTTTTTTTAGTGGCATTCGCGTTCTGCACCCCTGTCTAGTGAGCAGTAAACTTCCTACTGCATTTATTTTAGGAATTGAGTTTTGGAATTGCTTTGGTCTCATTGACATTTTAAAGAAGGCATTTCATGATGGTTTGTCAGGAAAGCTTTACGTCGCTTCACATCATCTTCCTGCTGCAGTCCCACAAGTCATAGGTGGGGTTCCGTATGTATCTCGTACGGTGCTTACACCCGATCAGGAATCCAAGCTTCAATCTGTTATTAACGAGTTCGAGGAGATTTCTTCTGATAAAGCTGGTTTAGGTTGTACGTCGTGGCTTTCGCACAAGATTCAGACTGTCGGTTCACCCATTCGCCAACGTTACTATCCCTTGTCTCCTGTCAAGCTTAAGGTTCTCAATAAAGAGATCGATAAGATGTTAGAGTTAGGGGTCATTCGTCCATCGCGATCACCTTGGGCTTCCCCAGTGGTGATGGTTACCAAGACGGATGGTAGTGTCAGGTTTTGCGTAGACAGTAGGAAGTTGAACAGCGTTACCATCAGGGATTCATATCCTCTGCCGCGCGTCCAGGACATCCTTGACAACCTACGAGGTGCCAAATATCTAACTTCGCTGGATTTTAGGAGTGCCTTTTGGCAAATCCCTTTAGCTGATAAGGCCAGTTGTAAGAGAATCACCTTTATCGTACCGCAAAGGGGTCTTTTTGAATTCGTTCGCTTTCCATTTGGTTTAACCAACGTGGCATCCGAGATGCAAAGGCTCACTGATATGATTGTCAATTTCGAATATACCCCTGAGTCTGACGATTTTATCTTCGGCTATGTAGATGATTTGATCTTGGTGTCTCGTGATTTTGATAGTCATATGCAGCTTATTCGTAAGGTTCGTGATAGATTGAAGGAGGCTGAATTGAAGTATCTCGGCTACATTGTCAACGAGCGTGGTCTTCAAACTGATCCGAAGAAATTAGAAGCTATTAGGGATTACCCTACCCCTTCTTCTGCCAAGTCTCTACGTGCTTTCATTGGTATGTGTTCGTATTATCGCCGTTTCGTGGATGGTTTTTCTTCGAATATTGCTCCTCTCACGGCACTTATCGGAAAGAGGAAGGGACGTGATCCCATCGATTGGAACGATAGTGCTGGTGAAGCTTTTTCTAAATTGAAGGATGCTTTGATGAACACTTCGTTGATGGCCTGTCCAGATTTTTCAAAACCTTTTATCCGTCAGTGTGACGCCAGCCAGGTTGGCTTAGGCTCGGTCTTGGCTCAAGAGATTGATGGCGTTGAACATCCAATTGCTTATTATTTCCGTTTATTTACTAAGGCTGAACGTGGATATGGGACAACTGAGCATGAGCTTCTCGCCGTTATTGATTCCATCAAGCATTTCCGTGGGTATCTCGATGGAATGAAGTTTAAGATCGTTACTGATCATATTGCTCTTAAATGGTTGATCACCCTTGATAATCCTACTGGACGTTTGGCTCGTTGGGCAACTTTGATTTCCCAATATAACTTTGAAGTTGAGCATAAGAAGGGTGTTCTTAATGATGTTCCTGACGCCTTGTCCCGCGCTCAAGTTGGGCTTATCTCATTCGCGCGTGGCATCGATCCTTCTGGAGAGCCTTGGTATGAACGTATTTACCAGGGGGTTTTGGACAATCCTCAAATGTTTACTGCATTTGCTCTTCGGGATGGTGTCTTAATGCGCAGGTTATCTATCGAAAACCCTTTAGCACCTAATCCGTGGCGTATAGTTCTTCCTGCTTCAAGGACTAGAGAGGCGGTTGCTGAAATTCATAATGGGTTTCCTAATGTTCATCCTGGTGTTATGAAGACGTATTTAAAAGCTCGTGATGTATATTATTGGCCGAATATGTACCGTGATGTTACCAGGTTCCTTTCCGAATGTCAGGTCTGCAAGTCTTTTAAAATTGCAAGTTCACAACCTCGTGGTCTTCGTTTGTTCCCTTATCCTGTTGCTGCTCCAATGGATCTTCTTTCCATTGACTTAATTGGTCCATTACTGTTAGCCGTAGTGGTTTTCGTTATATTTTGACTTTGGTTGACGTTTTTACCAAATTCGTTTGGTTGGTTCCGTTAAAGTTGGTGAATGCGAGATCAATATCGACGGCATTAGAGTCGGAGGTTATTTTGCGGTACGGTGTTCCTACTAACATTCTCTGTGACAACGCTACAGTTTTTCATAGTCGTCAATTTCTGGATTTCCAGGCGAGCTATAATATTCCAGGTCCGTGTTATACCCCATATTATTCGCCACAAGCGAATGTTGTGGAGAGATATAACCAGGTCGTGATTACTACTTTGAGCATTTTAGTTGAAAATGACCAACGCAAGTTGGTCAGGTCATTTACATCGGGTCGCTTTCTATTTGAATTCATGTATAAATTTGGCTACTGCTTATACACCGAATTTTTTAATGTACGGCCGCGAGTTGTCAATTATTCGTGAGCGTGTTGAGAATGAGGTTGTGGACCAAGATGTGGGACTCAGCCGGATGGAACGCGCTTCGAATCTTCAGACGCTTCGTGAGGTGTACGATAAAGTTTCTGATTCGATGGCTTTGGCCTTTCATCGTAACGCCGCCAAGTTCAACACGAACCGTTCTTCGCCCAGAATCGTTGGTGACCAAATCGTTTGGCGCAGGAATTTGCAGTGTGGCTCCGCTGATCCTTTTCGAGGCGGTAAATTCGCTCCACGTTTCGTTCGGTGCCGTGTGGTTAGACGGGTGTCTCCACAGGTATATGTACTGGCTGATACCGATTCCGAGCACATCGGCACCTATCATATTAAAGATATTTTGAAATAGTTTCTTCTTTCGGCCCGTTCAGTCTTCTCAAAATTCTAAAATGCGCTTTAGTCCGCCCTAACCTTATCGGTAGTCCTTGCTTGATTCGTTTCTTATCGTTTTTTTTAGGTTTTGTTTTCGTTTGAGCGTTTCCGCAAGGAAAAGGAGCAATCCTTTTTCCAGATTTGACCTTTTTTTTTACCGTTGGTGCTTAAGGCTTCGTTTATCTTTCCCGGTCTATGATAGCCTGGTTGTGTAATTTGATGGCTCGATGTGTGGGATTAAGATCTGTGGCCAGGTGCAGTTTCTGTCCTATCCCGGCCGTCACGTCTTGGACCGCGTCACGCGTTGGTTGGCCTTGTGTCATCTTGTTAATCTATTAGGTTAGTCTTTAGGGGTAATGTTAATAACTGGTTGGTTTTGTTTTTTTTGGAATTCGTTTAGGGTTCTCTTGTTGTACCTTTTTTGGGCTTAGCATTAAGTTGTTTTTTTTTTGTTCCTTGGGTTAGTTTTCTTGTGTTGTTGTTTGTTTGTTTCTTTGTTTGGTAGGTAGTGTAGCATGACGCTACGTATCGTACGACATCTGTCGACTTTCTTTAGAACTTCTGAACTTCTGTGTCTAAGGGAGGTCTAAGGCTAGGTCACGGTTGATATATAAAAAGCGTACATTGTGATTCACGGCATTACAGGTAGATGGCGCTTATATCAGTCCGCATTTTGTAATACGTCTGGCAGTTATAAAATTTAGATAATACTCGCGCTAATTTTGAATGTGAATTTTTGAGGTATTCCAGATTGTCAAAAAGAAAAAAGTTGATTTTTGATTGAGTGTGTCAGAGCGACGGGAGATTTTTAAAGAAAAACAGATATTCTGGTTTTGTCTGAGAGTTTTGCTGTAATTTGCTTAGTTGCATCGAGTTGAAGTGCGATCTATTTCTGTAGATCTTTGCGCTCAAACATTATATAACAAGTGCTAATACATTATTAAATACAAATTTTTTAAAACCAAATACGTCGCCGGACAAAAAGGCAACCAGAGGGACCGCCTGAGCCGGAAGGATTCCGGAAGGCACTTGTGGGTGCCGGACCGGCGAGACGGTCTGCAACTGCCGCGTTTTACGCGGGTTTCTTCACCATTCATCGGAGAATTAGAGTCCGCATCCAGCGGGCTCTCCAAGTGAGAAAAGGAGTTCAGCGAGCTATTGGGACCGCCTAAATCAAAGCGGACACTTGCCCACGAACTCTTTTTAATTTAAAACAACAGCTTTAGCCATCCTGCTTTCGAGAATATCAAATTATTTACATTTTTTTTAAAAACGTTATAAATCCGATTCCTTTTCTTTGTATCCAGTATTTTTGTGCCATAATAGTTTTTTTTGTTGTTTTGCTAAATTTCCCCAAATTCCAATTGCCTCGTTTGACGGGCATATAAAGACCTGGCTCTTTAATTTAGGCTACGTTCAGCCAGCGAATCGTCTGTCACCATCCATATCACCCGCCTCATTAACCCATTATTTTCCTGCAGTCAAATTATTACCAGCCGAGTCTTTATTTTTACTTACCAGTTTTGCTAACTATTGAATGTGAAATATCCTTATATAGGTACAGTTGTCTTCATTTTTAAGTGAAGTGCTAATATTAAATATTTTTATTATTGTAATTTAATTACATTCTGGTTGTTGAATGTGAATGTGAAATAGGTACAGTTGTCTTCATTTTTAAGTGAAGTGCTAATTTTAAATATTTTTATTATTGTAATTTAATTGCATTCTGACCACTAGGGAAGTTATTGAATGTGAAATATCCTTATATAGAGGCCGTTATTGTGATTTTTACGTGAAATGCTAAATTTTAAATAATTGACTATTTTTGCTAATCTTAAATATTTTTACTTTGTCTTCAAAATTAAACGTGTTAATGCAATTATAGAAGTGTTTTACTGCAGTAGATGCTGTAGCATGACGCTACATCTGTCGACGTTCTTTGGAACTGCTTCCGTGTTTGGTTTGCCTCTTGCCTGCGAAACAGTGTGCATTGTGGTTCACGCCATTATGGTTGGATGGCGCTTATATCAACTCACATTTTGTTATAGACAACTGGCAGTTATAAAATTGAGATAATATTCGCGCTAATTTTGAATTAGAATTTTTGAGGTATTCGAGATTGTAAAAAGATTGAGTTTGTTAATTTGGAAAGAGACAGATCGTCTTGGAGTTTTGAAGGGAAAAGTCAGAATTACTCATTTTGGTCCATTTTTTGTTCCCTGGAAGTTTTTTTTTACCAGTGATCTAGTTCCCTAGAAGAGGGTGATCGCCAATACAGGTTTCCCTGTACCCAGTGCTCTTTTTTGGCCGTATCTGAGGGTGGATATTGCCTGCCGTGGTCGCCACTGCTAAGATCGTTTGAGCCGAGAGGGCTCCGGAAGGCGCTCGTGAGTGCCGATCTTGTGAGACGATCGGCAACCGTCCTCGGAGGACTAGAGCCCGTGTTTCGCGTGGTTCGTCAACTAAAACCGTCGTCGGAGGACTAGAACCCGTATTGCGCGTGGTTCTCCAAGTAAAACAGGCTTCAGCGAGCTGCTGCCTAACGTATTTTATTTAAATTCATACATTACTTTCCACCATTTCCTGAGATTCAAGATTATTATTTTATTTAGATTTTTTTAACCTTATAAATCCGATTCCCTTTTTGTAACCAGTTAATTACGTATTGTGTTTTTGTGCCATAATAGATTTTTTCGTTGTTTTGCCAACCTTGGTTGAATATCTCTGATCCGCATTTTTAAACTTATCAAAATTCCAAATAGCCACATCTGACGGGCGTTATAAATATTCGGTTTTAAATTTAGGTTTCCTTCATCCAGTGAATCAGCCATCATCGTTCATACCCACGGACTAGGTAAATACTGGACGCGGTAATGGGCGGGGCGCGCGTTACATGGTTTATGATCAGATGTGCATAAACTTGTCGAAACCTCATGCCGCGCGGTTCAGTCGTCGTTCGACCACGTGTGACGAATTTAGTGCCAAAAAACATATAATAATGCCGTGTTGTACAATTTTGTCGTGTCGTATACGAAGCAACGAATTAAAGGAGGCCCCTGGAGTAGTTGCTTTCCGCCGGTAAGTATAAAAACCGAGTATTTCACATTTTTTCCCAAAAATTGTAGACTTTTATTACGACATTCACCCATTATCCGATGGTACAACAGTATTCATATCAATTGCTCGCTGGCTATTGCTGCCGGTCGCAGGATTACGCGAGTGACGCGCAATGTATTTGGAAATACGAACGTCGCTCGTCAGTCTCGTCACACGATCGGCAGCCACGTTGCTGGGCAACATGGCTGCCGCGCCTGCCGCCACAAGAGTGCGGCCCGTTATTTATTATCGATAATTTCGAACACATTGTTTTAGGTATAACTTGTCTGTCCATAGTAGAATATAATTTTATTTCTTTCGAAAACAAAATAACGTGATTGACTGGATTAATTAATCCAATGATCTACTTATTTTATAGATACGATAACTGTATAATGGTACTTCTAACCATACAAATATTATTAATGCGAAAGTGTCTCTGTCTGTCTGTTACCTTTTCACACTTAAACTGCTGAACCGATTAAGATGAAATTTGGTATGAAGATAGTTTGAGTCACGATTATTTTTAGTATTTTAGCAGACACATAAATTAGATAGATAAGGGTACATCCACAAACTACGTGAAACAAATTTGAACAATAATGTTTAAAATTACTATTTCTTTATTTTTCCCATTTTAAATAATATATTAAATGAAATCAAAGCAAGAAAAATAATAATACAAAGTGTTTGAATGTCAGACTAGAAGACATAAAGAGTTCCTTTCCTTCAAAAAAAGTGTACACTGTACTATATGTACACGATATTTGTATTTGTGATGTCACAAGAAATAAAACTCCCCCTTCCCCTTATCAGAACTCGTCACACTTTGTTGATCCCTCCGTCCCTCTTAACATCTGACGTAATTAATGGACGAACCCTTATTAGGGTAGATTTTTATCCAGCTATTAATAAAAATCGACATTGTTTTATTAATATGAGGTGTGGCGCGGTATTATGGAGTTAATTATCGATAATCGATATCGATAAAATATATATATCGACAGGCCACCATCCCTCTAATGTAAGCGTTTACGTATTTTCGAGTGTACGCACACATCAACACAGCGAATGAGAGACTGACATTTCTTTGTGTGTATCGCCTCGTGCGTACTTTAATGAGAATGTGTGCATGTAAATGCCGGCTACGCTGGTTTTGGAACAAACTACGGCTGATACCGTCTCCATATACTCCGTGTTCATACCACTCGCATCTCATCAATTCATATTTCTTTATAGCTAAATTTTCAGCCGAGTTGTGTTCTTGTACCTACTCTTTTTTCCATTCGTGCGGAAGGCAGACATCCACCATTGTTCGATAAAAATATTCTGTTTAAATTGTGTTTCAATATTTCTTGTGTGAAGTAAAAATATTTTTTGTGCAAATAAAAAAAATATACGTGTTCTGCAAAAGTGATTGTTTTACTGCACATATCAATATCCATTACAATATTAAAATACTAGCTTTTACCCGCGACTTCGTCTGCGCGAAATTAACATGCGCCATATGGAATTAAATAATAAAACGCAAAATAAAAGTTACTAGTTAGTAAAATCTAAGAGCAAATATAAAATTAGCACGTATGCTATTTCAAGTCAACAGAGAGCAACAATTCCATATAAACTTCCACTCCCTTTTCACCCCCTTAAGGGATGATTTCTGGGATAAAAACTATTCTATGTTCTTCTCCTGGACTTAAACTATCTTCGTACCAAATTTCATCTAAATCAGTTGAGCGGTTTAAGCGTGAAGAGTTAACAGACAGACACACTATATTATTAGTATGGATACGTCCATATAATATATCTCTTCAAGTACGCTGGGGGAAAAAAACATATATATGTACGTATGGAATACCCTTTGAAACATCTTGCTTCAAAGGGTATTCCATACTCAATATTTTTAACTCACTCGTTTTTGAAAAGGTTGACATTAACATAATAAAGGCGGTTTATAATTATTTGAAACCGTGCATAGGGTGGTTATTCTAGTTTCCCGTCCGGGTTGCCGTCCACCTGATTAAACTGCTACAAATTTATTGGACTAAGAGCTGGCCACGTCAGATATGACACAATAATGAGAGCAATGAAAGCTGACTATTGTGTCATATCTTACGTGGCCAGCTCTCACGTGGATAAACTTTTTGAGGTCAAATTTTCCATTGATAATTATTATTTATTCTTTGATTGATATTTTAATTATAAGCTTTTATTTGAAAAACTTGAATATCAATACATCAATGCGTATGGACGGAAAACTGGCACATTACTCCATTTTTATAAAAAATGTTTTATTATAAAAAATCTTTCGAGTATGATTTATTCTCGTATAATATATTAATATAAACTACACCATATAAGCTCTAGAACAATATATAATACATATATACATAAGTAAGGGCACTTCAAAATGTATTATTGCATTATTAAGCTGGCAAAATCGATAAGTGGAAGAAAACTAGCACCTAAAAACTTACTAAGAGTACATTTTATTGAATAGTCCAATCTTAAGTAGAAGGAGTAGATTTTGAAAATGTATACAGGAAAAACAGCTTAGGTACACTTCATACCGATTTGAAACAAGGATTTACATTTCGAGAATTTTTTACAAAGGTAAAGCATAAAAGTCAGCCCTGAAAGCTAACCAACAAGTTCAAAAATGGTCCGGTCTTACGCCATCGTACCTTACTTATTGTTTTTTTTTCATTTTAGGGATTGTGAGAAATTATATTGGTACATTTACTTATGCTATTAAATTAATCCCATATCTACTTACCTACCTAATAATAATATTAATAATTCACCATATCTTTTAAATCATACGAAAACGAACATACAATAAACCATATAAACCTAATGGCGCGACTGGGCACGACCAGGCATCGCAGAGTGCCGGGACAGCCGAGCCGATTGTTTCTTTCTTATTCCATAGTAAAGAGAGAGATATACAACCTAACACGATGATGTGGACAAATCATGTGCTGGGACCACACTTCGCCTATGCGGACGAATATTCTATACAATAAGAAAGAGACGCAACACGAATATTCGTCCGCATAGGCGAAGCGTGGTTGCGCCAATGGACAAATGCACGAATGTGTTTCAACTTCAAGCGCATTTGATTGTATTCAATGTATCCGTCATTCATATCATAACGTAATATAGATCTAGCTTGCAACAGCGTAAAGCAAGAAGCGAAATGAGCAAATGAGAGTAAGCTGGCAACGTCGCCTGGAACGGATGGAAACTGCTCGAACAAACGCGCTCTTGTAATACAAATTATGGTAAAAACATGGACGAAGCCGTCTGGTAAAAAGTACCCATACCCACTGTAAAAATTAAATAATGAATTAGTATCCTTAATAAGTTAGGTTCAGGATTGAAAATATAAATGAGAAATGAGATAAAAAAAAATAAACAAAAAAAGTTAACATCAGCCTAGATTTGAACTCGGACGTATCTACTTAGTAAGCAAGCGTACTATACCCTAAGCTATGTGGAACTCAAATTTGAAACATGAAACATGTCTCGAGCTGCAATAGAATAAACGCCTATAAGTTTTATTGCAGCAATTGCTTATATCTTCGATAGTTATGATTATTACAGGCTCTACAAGGTTTTGCGTCTAAAACCTTTATTAAGCGCTTAATACGACTATAGTTATCGGTACAACATTAGTAATGTGCTAAGAAGTAATTGTGTTTAATTTCGCAACATAGAATTATTTCTGGCCGACATAAAACTTGGACAAGTTTTCTCCAAAACAGTTTCTTAACGATGGTATATATACCTAATTATGTTATACAAGACCAAGCACGTATCGGTACATATAACCCAACTATATGCCCCTACAGAAAATGTAACATTCATGCTCCAACGTGGTTTGTTTTCTTCAAAAACCTTGCACAAAAACACCTCGATTTGACGTATTTGCATATATCGTCGCCTTCACCGAACACTTAAATTATTTACTAGTAAATTAAAACATTAGAATCTGCTTAAGGCGACGATATATGCAAATACGTCAAATCGAGGTGTTTTTGTGCAAGGTTTTTGAAGAAAACAAACCACGTTGGAGCATGAATGTTACATTTTCTGTAGGGGCATATAGTTGTGTTCGCTGTACCGATACGTGCTTGGTCTTGTATAACATAATTAGGTATATATATCATCGTTAAGAAACTGTTTTGGAGAAAACTTGTCGCAAGTTTTATGTCGGTCAGAAATAATTCTATGTTGCGAAATTAAACATAACTACGTCTTAGCACATTACTAATGTTCGGCAGATACTATAGTCGTATTAAGCGCTTAATAAAGGTTTAAGACGCAAAACCTTGTAAGAGCCTGTAATAATCAGAACTATGCAATTGCTAATAAAACTTATAGGCGTTTATTCTATTGCATCCAGAGACATGTTTCATGTGTCAAATTTGAGTAATATGATTAGTAATTTTGCGTGCGGAAATTCGTTCCACATAGCTTAGGTTATAGTACGCTTGCTTACTAAGTAGATATGTCCGAGTTCAAATCTAGGCTGATGTTAACTTTTTTGTTTATTTTTTTATCTCATTTCTCATTTATATTTTCAATCCTGATCCTAAGCGATTTATAGGTATTTTTGGACAAAAAAAGTCAAATCATACTATAGTCAAGTTACTAGTTAGTTTAATCTTTTTATTTTGACTTTTTTACCCAATATATTTAAGCTACCAACTTATAAAAGAGACTAATTCATTATTCAATTTTTACAGTGGGTATGGGTACTTTTTACCATAGACGGCTTCGTCCATGTTTTTACCATAATTTGTATTACAAGAGCGCGTTTGTTCGAGCAGTTTCCATCCGAGGCGACGTTGCCAGCTTACTTTCATTTGCTCATTTCGCTTCTTGCTTTGCGCTGTTGCAAGCTAGATCTATATTATGATATGAATGACGGATTCATTGAATAGAATCAAATGCGCTTGAAGTTGGAACACATTCGTGCATTTGTCAATGATTTGTCCACATCATCGTGATAGGTTATATATCTCTCTCTTTACTATGGAATAAGAAAGAAACAATCGGCTCGGCTGTCCCGGTACTCTTCGATGTCTGGTCGCGCCATTAGGTTTATATGGCTTATTGTATGTTCGTTTTCGTACGATTTAAAAGATATAGTGAATTATTAATGTTATTATTAGGTAGGTAAGTAGATATGGAATTAATTTAATCGTATAAGTATATATACCAATATAATTTCTCACAATCCCTAAAATGAAAAAACCAATAAGTACTCGTAAGGTACGATGGGGTAAGATCGGACTATTTTTGAACTAGTTGGTCAGCTTTCAGGGCTGACTTTTATGCTTTACCTTTGTAAAAATTTCTCGAAATATTAATCCTTGTTTCAAATCAGTATGAAGTGTACCTAAGCTGTTTGTCGTGTATAAAATTTCAAAATCTACTCCTTCTACTTAAGATTGGACTATTCAATAAAATGTACTCTTAGTAAGTTTTTAGGTGCTAGTTTTCTTCCACTTATCGATTTTGCCAGCTTTGTAATGCAATAATAAATTTTGAAGTGCCCGTTCTAGAGCTTATATGATCTTGTTTAGATTAATATTATACAAAAATAAATCATACTCGAAAGGTTTTTTATACTAAAACATTTTTTGTAAAAGTGGAGTATGTGTCAGTTTTCCGTCCATACTTATTGATATATTGATATTCAAGTTTTTCAAATTAAAGCTTATAATTAATATATCAATTAAAGAATAAATTATTATTATCAATGGCCAATTTGACCTCAAAAAGTTTTTTCCATGTAGACGGAGAGCTGGCCACGTCAGATATGACACAATAGTCAGGTTTCATTGCTCTCATTATTGTGTCATATCTGACGTGGCCAGCTCTTAGTCCAATAAATTTGTAGCAGTTTAATCAGGTGGACGGCAACCCGGACGGGAAACTAGCATAACCACCCTATGCACGGTTTCTAATAATAGATATAATTATAAACCGCCTGTAACGGGTGATAACAAAAAAATGAGAATCATTTTCTTTAGACTTAAAAATGAAACTATTTACGTAAAGAAAATAGTATGTTCATGAAGTTGTGGCGATGTCTTAGAGGTTCTTTAATTTTGCTTATTTTATTTTTCCAAGCCTTTATATTTGTAAAAATGGTGTCGAAACAAGAAGCTATGCGAAAATGTCTTGTACTTTTTTATATTTCAAACTTAAACATGGACAAAAACTATACAGTGGGTCATTTTAGTAAAGAAAAACGTACCCCTATCTACTATTTGTAGAATACTTACATCCCAGCCTGTAGTTTACAGAAGTGGTAGCGGGAGATAAGCAAACATAATGACCAAGGGAAGACTGAACAAACAGAATTGCATCTTTAATGATGATGATTCCACCAGCCAACGATTTGCGACGAAAAAATTCAGGTTTTCCAACGGTACCTACATTTGTCGATGTTTAAAAAGATAGGTCTAGAATTTCGCTAGCAGATAAGATTACCAGAATACATAGATCAGCAAAAATAAATTTTACATCACAGTGTCGCTGGACGATTCGAAATCACAGACGAAAATCATTCATTTTAGACGACGAGTGAAAATCCGAAACCCCAAATTTTTTCACAATGTGGCTGGATGCAAAATATTTTTAGTCTTAATAGTAATTTAGTATTTAAACAATCGGAGAGCTGAAAATTTTACCCAGTTGATAAAAATGATCAAGGTCATATGTGCACAAAAGGAAAAAACATGCCGTCCAAAGATCTTGTTGGGACATAGTGTCTAAACTTTGACGAACAGCTGACCACGGGCCCTATTCTTATGTGCATTGATGGTTTTGTAAATAACTATTATGTGTAAATTGCCTAAGAACATCCAAAACTGAAAAAAACGTATAGAAGATTTTTTTTTTCGCCTCTGAAAGAATTATCATTTTTTTGTTATCACCCGTTATTATGTTCATGTCAACCTTTCAGCATTTTCTCAAACTTTTCAAAAACGAGTGAGTTAAAAATATTGAGAGTGGAAAGAGAGTTTCAAACCTAAGAAGCAAGATGTTTCAAAATTTAAAAAAAATTTAAAAACTCTTTTGGCTATAATTCTTTTTTTTTTCCGCACCCTACTTGAAGAGATATATTATATGGACGTATCCATACTAATATTATAGTGTGTCTGTCTGTTAACTCTTCACGCTTAAACCGCTCAACTAATTTAGATGAAATTTGGTATGTATAAGGGGGTGAAAACGGAATGGAAGTTTATATGGAATTGTTGCTCCCTGTTGACTTGAAATAGCATACGTACTAGTTTTATATTTGCTCTTATATTTTACTAACTAGTAACTTTTATTTTGCGTTTTATTATGTAATTCCATATCGCTCATGTTAATTTCGTGCAGACGAAGTCGCGGGTAAAAGCTAGTATTTTAATATTGTAATGGATTTTGATATGGTAAAACTTTTGAAATAGATGGCAATTAACCAAAACTAACCCAAAAATGTACCCAAAAAACCGTGACGACACGACACGATACAACTAATCCATACTAATATTATAAATGGGAAAGTGTACGTGTGTGTTTGTTTGTTTGTCCGTCTTTCACGGCAAAACGGGGCGACGAATTGAAGTGATTTTTTAAATGGAGATAGTTGAAGGGATGGAGAGTGACATTGGCTACTTTTTTTCTCTTTCTAACCCCCCACTTCCCTAAAATGGGGGGTGGAAGTTTGTATGGTTTGTTACCCCGAATTTAACGCGAGCGAAGCCGCGGGCAAAAGCAGGTATTATATGTTATTAACTTACTCGTGCTGACTTTTCATGTTTTTAATTATTTTGTGTAATTTCAATTTATCATTCTTATGTGAGACGACAAACGCTTTTATATTTGTATTTTTTTTTAGTAAAGAACACTTATGGTATATGTATAAATGAAAATGATTAAAACATGTTAAAAAATTAATCTTAAACTTTACGTTGAATTAAGTTATTTGCTTTTTGGCTATGGTTTTCTGTGAGGTACTTCCCCAGTCGAGCTCTGAGCCAGGTCCAGATTTGAGCGTGATAACATTCGCTGAACTGTGCCTTACCACAGTTAGCGAGATAACATTCGGAGTGCCCATACCTCCCTTTTGGACGTAACATACCCGTGTCTAAACTTGTTCCTAGTAACCAACTAGGTACACATTTAAAAAATGTTCACAGCAACAATTAATAAGATCCAGTCTTAAATGCCACGCAAAAACAAATCAAACCATTTTTTGTGACATACAATTGAATTTATAGAACGAAACTTTTTTGTCTATAAAGATCACATGTATGCGTGACTTCGGCAGCAGATAGCATACATCCTCCATACGACCTTCTTAAACCTGATGTTTATTCAGTGTTGGGCGTAATTTATTAGATGGTACCTACTTTTGTAATGTATTAAATTGCTAATTCAATTACAAGAAAATCAATTATATTAAGTAATTGAAATTGCTTGTAATTGAGATTACATGTTAGTAGTATTCCCGATTACATATAATTTGTAATTGCAATTACTTTTATCTTAACTACTTTTACTTGTAACTTCGATAATTTGAAATAATATACAAGTTCAATTTATTTTTGGGTCAGTGGGGGCAGCTACCAGATCCCTCGCTGCAACGCGAAAATGGTCTTAGAAGACCTTCCCTCAATTTCAAATTAATAACGTTACGGATTTTGGAAAAAACATACAGGATGCGAGAAAGAGGTCACATTTGGTAAACTTCTTTTTGATGCCAATCGATCCCATTCTTGTATGGGATCAAAAATAATTTGCGGCTAGAAAAGCCACAAATTGAGAAAAACTTTTGCCATACTTTATGAAAATTATTTATTTTTATTTTTCACATGCTGCTTTTTTATGCCAATCGATTCCATTCCTATCGTTTCTAATAGTTTCCTATTAGGGGTCAACTTACGGTAATGTACTAAAAAGCTACAAATTAAATATTTTCCATACATTTACTATAAATAATAAATCAATATTATACGACAATCTTACACAAATCGACCTAGGCCCACAGTAAGCTCAATAAGGCTTGTGTTATGGGTACTAGACGACGATATATATAATAGATAAATATGGATAAATACTTAAATACATAGAAAACATCCATAACTCAGGAACAAATATCTGCGATCAACACACAAATAAATGCCCTGACCAGGATTCGAACTCGGGACCTCCTGCTTCGTAGGCAGGGTCACTACCGACTGGGCTAGGAGATCGTCAAATAAAGAATAAGTGATTTTTAGGGTTCCGTAGCCAAATGGCAAAAAAGGAACCCTTATGGATTCGTTATGTCTGTCTGTCTGTCCGTCCGTATGTCACAGCCATTTTACTCGGAAACTATACGACGTATCTGAATAAAATTTACACATAAGGTGTATTTCTGTATGCCGCTACTTGAAATTTGAAAAAAAATATATTTTATGGGGGGGGCGCTCGGTACATGTAACTAAATTTCAAAAAATCTTTTTACCAAATATCAACATGTGACACATCAATCAATAGGTCTTTAAAAATAATATTGAGGTTTGTTTGATCTTTTTGTGATTAAGTGAATCTTTTTTGAAATAATCGCTTCGAAAGTCAGAAAAATTGTGTAGCCCCCCCTGTAACTTTTGAACCGTAAGTCCAAAAAATATGAAAAAAATTGAGGAGATGCGCCTTAGCATATACTTTCTACGAAAATTGTTTGGCCATTTTTGAGTTATTTCCAAAAAACTTCTTCCATAGGCATCAGATACGACCTTTTGGTATTAGTTTGGTTCTTATTCCATTGAAGGTACGGAACCCTCCTATGCGTGGTCCGACACGCACTTGGCCGGTTTTTTTAACCTTTCAGTTAACCAACAGTCGTTGTTATTAAGCATACCGGAAGAAACATTTAAGTAAAATGTGTAGGTACCTGAAAAAAGCGCCATCGCCATTATATCAAAATGCAACTAGGTAGAGGTACACAATAGTGTTGGAGGATGTGTGGTTCGTATTTGGAACTAAAGGCTAATTTTCCAGATAGGTAATTCTAATTAATATTGTTTTCATAATTATTCAAAATTACACTTTAGTGGTAAAATATTTATTTAATTTTTATTTAATTTAATAACAAAATGTCAACTTAAAACTAAATTATACATAACTCAGTAATTAGGAACTATTAAAGTACTTAAAACTACCTTACACAAACATACACTTACAAACTACCGCAAAAGGTAATTGAATTATACGATGTTCTCCCGATGCGGTTTTATCCCAACGCACTTTACCGTCCTCATTGAAAGCGTTTTTGACCATCTCTAATTTCGTTATAGATACTAAAAACCTGGATTTTTCAGAGCACAAGAGGACATAAAACAAATTAGTTAGAAATAATATTATCTTCGGGTACATTTTATTTGAACTTTTATTTTGAAAGATTTGACACGTACTTGACACATAGAAATATAACCGCCATGATGAATGCTTATTTTGGATATTTAGAATAAAACATTATAATTGTGCGATTATGATACTGTAGGTAATGGCGTGCGTTGGCCAAGTCGTTTTATATTATAGGTAACTTAAATTATTTCGTCATTGATTACCTACATACAATAGTAACTTTAATTAAGTAAGTACACATAAAATGAAATTATTATCAAAGCGCCATCTTACTGTAAAAGACCGCGATTGTTTGACTATTTAAACATGTCAACATTGAATTGTCATAGTTCATCTCAAGTATACTAGATGGCAGAAGCGGAAGCTGCGATTATAAAAACGCAAAATGCAGTCGTCAACCGTGATACCTGTCACCTTAATACGATTTCTCGCATAATACGCCATTTTATACCAGTCCCTGCAACTTTAGGACCTGTCGGACAGTTCCGCATAATACGCGGAGTTTAAGACGGCGTTTTGGCTGTGTGTTCCAAATCGTCTTAAGCGAGTTTTACTGCATTTTCACATTACGCGCTGATTTGAGAATTACATTGTAACACTTATTTATTTATATATAAACATTCAATTTTCCCTTGAAAGGTACTTTTCCCGTTCAATCTCGTTACCCCATAGAAGCCTCTTCATGTTATCTTAATTAAATACACCGGCGAAGTAATTGAAACCGACGCCAAAGGTTTCCAGGAATATCTTGGTAATTTTGTAAGTATTATGAGATTGTTAAAACGATGTTTTTACATTGGAAGTATTTCTTAAACAGCGCCTAAATTAAATAAGCGTCAAATATTTTTAGTTTCTTATTAAAGACCTCCAAAATAGTGCTTTTGCTATAAAATTATGATAAATTGTTGTAGTAAAGTTATATTTTTCTAATATGTGAATTAAAGAAAAGTACCTAACTAAGTACAGTCGAGGTCAAAAATACCTTTACAGTTGAGTGTTACAAAAACACCTTTACATTTAAATAAGTTTACACACTACATAACAAAAACATGCTTACAACACACATGACAGATTCATCTTTTCACTTAATGCACCAAAGTTCAGTTTACAATCTGTCTTCCATAGAAACATTGTCACAAATTGTGACATAATAGGTTTACATTGCATGTTACAGAATTATATTTCCTGTTAATGTGCCGTAAATATGTTTACAGATTTGATGGGCCCGTTCTTAACTTGAATAATTACCAATTTTCTATTTAATTCACAATAGCCGATGTAGTGAAATTAAGAACGTTCAATAGAATTCTAAAATATATTAACTACTAGCGATCCGCCCCGGCTTCGCACGGGATAAAAAATGGTTATTGTGGGTTATCCCTAAGAGATAGATATATACCATCGCGGACTTTTTTGTAGACCTTTTTAAGGTGTACAATACTTACATTATTTTGATCTATCTCTTAGGACTCAACCAGCGTTTGCAATGTAAGCGCAAAAATGGGTTTATTTACGACATCGTATTAGAAACCTTTTAACGGCCTCCTAGCCTAGTCGGTAGTGACACTGCCTACGAAGCAGGTCCTGGGTTCGAATCCTGGTCAGAGCATTTATTTGTGTTTATCACAGATATTTGTTCCTGAGTTAGGGATGTTTTCTATGTATTTAAGTATTTATCCATATTTATCTATTATATATATCGTCGTATAGTACCCATAACACAAGCCTTATTGAGCTTACCGTGGGCCTAGGTCGATTTGTGTAAGATTATCCTATAATATTTATTTAAACCTCTAAAATCATCAGTGTTTCTTTACTATATTATGCATGTATTATACATATAAATCTTCCTCTTGAATCACTCTATCTATTAAAAAATTCCGCAACCGCATCAAAATCCGTTGCTTAGTTTTAAAGATCTAAGCATACATAGGGACAAACAGCGGAAAGCGACTTTGTTTTATACTATGTAGTGATGTCGTTCGTATGGTCAGCGTTAAAATCCATGAGATTTTCTTCGGCCTCAGCTGTTTGATCCCAAGCATCAATAGGATTTCCCAAATGAAATAAGCACGCTCTTGTTATTGGAAAAATATATGTATAAATGAAACTTCATTAAGATTTTTGCCTTCATAATTATAGGAACATCACAAATTTCAGTGTTTGGACACCCGCCGAATATACAAGAACTCCACTCGGGTGTTTTACGAAGTAACATCACTGAGTCAGGAATTTCAGCACTCAGAAATATTTTTTGTCACAGAATTTATTATTCTTACAATCCCAAATTGAAACTGACTGACGTGCAAAATGGTTCATTGCCATATAAAAAGATCGAATGAAGTGGTCAGTCAGATGCTAACCACCATAAATTTAATGCGACACAAGCACCAATAAAAATAAACGAGAATGCTTTTATATTGTTTTTTTTAACATGATCGCAATACATCTTAGTCCGGACCACTTTAGGGGGTCAATAGCATGATAGGCACGACATCTCATGACCACTTTATAGGTCTTTGGCGTTCAAAGGGTTAAAAGGAACTCTTACATAATTTGAGATGTGTTAGAATATGATATAAAGAAACCGTCCAATTACTACTAAGGATTTCTTGTCGACATACTATATAATGTATGTAAAAACACTAAACCAAACAAATACAGCTAAAAAAATAGTACTATTTTAACTCCCTTAATAAACAATCTATATATATATATATAACTCAAAGGTGACTGACTGACATAGTGATCTATCAACGCACAGTCCAAACCGCTGGTTCTAGAGATTCCAAATTTGGCACGTACGTTCCTTATAAGGTCTAGGGGTGCGCTAAGAAAGGATTTTTCAAAATTCATCCCCTAAGGGGGTGAAATGGAGGTCCAAAGTTTGTATGGGGAAACAAGATTAGTTAGTCTATTTTATTCGAAACTTCACAGAAGTATTCCTAACAATAAATGAGTAAATACGTGTTGCAGGTTTTTGAGAATTCAACCCCTAAAAGGGGGAAATATGGTCAAAAGTCTGAAAATCAACATGGGTATTGTTTCTATGGATTATCGGGTCGTTGATTACGAAAACAACAACGATTTTAAAATCCAACGTGGCGTAGGTGAAACACCATCTTCCCTGTTGGGGTACAATGGGGTTAAAATGTCTAAATATCAATAAGGGTGTCGTTTTTGTGTTTTTTTGGGACGTTAATTACGAAAATGGCATCGATTTTGAAATTTAATATTATGGACATGAAAATTCTTTTACGTATTTGTGCCAAATTGCAATCTTCTTCTAAATATATAAAAGAAGAAACTGACTGACATATCAACGCACAGCCCAAACTGCTGGTTCTAGAGATTCCAAATGTGGCACGTAGACTCTTGATAAGGTCTAGGGATGCACTTAGAAATATTTTTTTTAAATTTACCCCTTAAGGGGGGAAATGGGTTCCAAAGTTTGTATGGGAAACAATATTAGTTCAATTATTTTATTCGAAACTTTACAGGAGTATTCCTAACGATAAATGAGTAAGCCAGTGTTTCAGCTTTTTTTTAGAATTCAACCCATCGAAGGGGGAAATGTGGTGACAAAATTTAAATATCAACATGGGTATTGTTTCTATGGTTTATCGGGTCGCTGATTACAAAATCAACACTTAAGGGGGTGAAATGGGGGTTGATAGTTGTATGGGGAATTTAAAAACGTTAAACCAATTTAGATGAAACTTGGTATAGAGATAGTTTGTATCCCGGGAAGGGACAAAATAGTTACAAAATAGTTGAAAGTCTTATGGGGAATTATTAACAGCTGAATCGATTTAGATGAAACTTGGTATAGAGATAGTTTGAGTCCCGGGAAACGACATACGATAGTTTTTATCTCGAAAATCAATCCTTAAGAAGGTGAAATGGGGCTTGGAGGTTTGTATGGAGATTTTTTTACCGCGAACCGATTTAGATAAAATTTGTTGTGGATATAGTTTGAGTCCCAGGAAACAATATAGAATATTTTTTAACCCGAAAATCAATCTAAGAGGGGTAGAAAAGATGTTGGTAGTTTGTATGGCGAATTATTAACCGCTGAATAGACGATTGAAATGAAACTTGGTACATGTTATATAGATTGAGTCGCGAGAAACAATATAGGATAGTTTTTATCAAGAAAATCAACCCTTTAGGGGGTGAAACGGGGGTTGAAATTTTGTATGGGAAATTAATAACCGATGAATCTATTTAGATGATTTGATATGGAGATAGTTTGAGTTCTGGGGAAGGGAAGGATATATAATAGTTGTTATCCCAGAAGTCATTCCTTAAGCGGGTAAAAAGGAGGGTGGATTACTAATTCCACGCAAATGAAGTTGCGGGGAAAAGCTTCTATTCAAGAATATAAATCTGTATTAATCATATCTCTATAATATATCTCTCAGCAGTAGTAAGTCGTTGATGATGGCGTAACAATTAAACAATTATCGCAATCATTTCTTTAAAATAAAAAATAACGGAACCGCCTTCACCAAAACGTGGTATACCGAAACCTCCAGAATGCAACGAATACTTTTCCGAAAACCGCATCTAAATCAGTTCAGCAAAACGCAAGATGATCGCGGACAAACATACATTCCTCCATACAAACATACGAGTCTAACTGAGAACCTCCTTTTTTAGTACTTTTAGTACGCGGGCGAAGCCGCGGGAAAAAGCTAGTAAATAATAAAACCGAAAGTTAGTAAAGTTTAGTTAGCGCTAATAAATAATGAAGCTCTCTTTATAAAGCCGAAATTTATATTTATGACGATTTCATGTCATTATTAAAATTAAAAACGGGCTAATCAAATCTGTAAAGATATTTATGTAACAATAGGTGTACGTAATCGAAAAGTAAGCTTGATCGTAAAGTTTCTAATGTCACTGAAAATGTAAACGTATTTACGGCACATTGGCAGTAAATCTTATTCTGTAACATGCAATGTAAATCTGTTATGACACAATTTTTGTAAATGTTTTTATGGAAGACAGATTGTAAACTGAAATTTGGAGCATTAGCTGAAAAGCAGAATCTGTTATGTGAGTTTTGTCATGTAATGTGTAAACATATTTAAATATAAAGGTATTTTTGTAACACTCAACTGTAAAGGTATTTTTGACCTCGACTGTACCTAACAAGTCGTGTAGGATTGGGTAATTGTATATTGAAAAAATCCGTCAAAATAGGGTATCAAACATCCAAAGGCTAGGGTAACCAACTAACCACTTATCATCATTGTAGTTTACCACCGAAATAATTTACAAATTATTATTGTACAACATAATTTTTAAGAAAAAAAAACCGACTTCAATGGGGGTAGCCGGTGAAGGATTATTGTAGATGGTGCACTTAGATTCCATACAATGAAATAACTTGCTTAAAAAACGCAGCGGAGAGGACAAATCGCCAAACGTGAACTATGCGTCGTTGAAGAGTTCCGTTCTGATTATCATCAGCAGTTCCACTTCATCAAATGTCACTCTTTTGAATGAAAATGCTTGATTTGTTGATGAAAATACAAAAGTCACTTTATGTATGCCTTTAAGATTTGAGGAATTCCCTCGATTCCTCGTGGAACTCATCATCAGAACTTGAGCTTGACGAAAATTGGTCCTGACAATCTAACTTGCTTAACAAAAATAGCGAAGAGGAAGAATCGCCAAACATGAACTATGCGTCGTTGAAGAGTTCCGTTCTGTTCATCATCAGCAGTTCCACTTCATCAAATGTCACTCTTTTGAATGAAAATGCTTGATTTGTTGATAAAAATACAAAAATCACTATGTGTAAGCCCTTAAGATTTGAGGAGTTCCCTCGATTCTTCATGGATCCCATCATCAGAACTTGAGCTTGACGAACATTTGTTCTGACAATTAAACTTGCTAAACAAACACAGCGAAGAGGACGAATCGCCAAACGTGAACTATGCGTCGTTGAAGAGTTCCGTTCTGATCATCATCAGCAGTTCTACTTCATCAAATGTCACTGTTTTGAATGAAAATGATGGTTTTGTTGATAAAAATATAAAAATCACTATATGTATGCCTTTAAGATTTGAGGAGTTCCCTCGATTCCTCATGGATCCCATCATCAAAACTGCGTTTTGACAAAAACGGGACCAATCTGTATATATATACTTACAATCAAAAAAAGAATTTTCAAAATCGGTTCAGACATGACGGAGTTATGGAGTAACAAACATAAAAAAAAAAAAAAAAATAAAAAAAAAAAGAACATACACGCCGAATTGAGAACCTACTCTTTTCAAATCTTGAAGTCGGTTAAAAAAAAAAAACATACCTAGCAGGTAAGGTGATCAAAATGTTCAAGGTAGGACTTTATAATATATAGAACTACCTTAAGAATAATTCTTAAGAGAATGCAGGTAGGACATTTTTTTATAGATACTTAAGTAGTACCTACTCGTAATTCTCATCTCACCCACTAAAGGCCCATTTACACCTTCATAAGTGTTAAGTGCGAATTCATATAATTATTTGTTACTAAACACAAGTAGAAAATGTATGGACTCGCACTAAACACTCATCAATGTGTAAATGGGCTTAAGCTTAGCTAATACTTTTCCTGCTATAAGTATTTGTATGATTCTGTCAAACGACAAGTGCTAGCAATGATTGTACTAAAAACGTATATTTAAACTTCTCCAAGTGTAAGCACTCCTATCGAATAGATACTTATCTTTTACAGCATCCACCAAGGAAAGGGAGTGTGTCATCGAAATAAAACCAATGAACCCGTTTATGGCGGCTACCCTCCCAGTGTTATGGAACGTAAACGTAAACCGTTTATATAAATTCACGTTTATATATTCATCATGAAGGTTTTCGAAATAAGTAGCAAATATCTTTAATTTGTCACTAAAATATTTTGCCGTTTTAATATAATAGTATTTTATACAATCGTGGCATAATGAATAGCTTTTAATCTTTGGGCTACGAAGCTTGCCCAGGGGCCTAAGTAAGATACGATATTGAAAGGCTTAATTATTTATGTCACTATTGTATACAGAAATTTCTACTAGAGTTCAAAATAGGCCATTCAACTATATTAGTATTGTTTTTTATAATCAACGGCCCATACATGCAACCGGCCTCGCGATGGTGGCACGTGATTGGTCGATATTCATTACAGTTCTCTCGAACGTTTTTTAATAAATGATTAAAGATCTGTCGGTTGCTCTATCCGCCAGATCCAGATCGAAGTTTTTGCCATTTAAGCATTAAATTCGACAAGTAGAAAAAAATATTAGATACTACCTACCACACTCTAAAACGCAAAAAGAATTAAGTGTAGGCAGATATCTATTTAAAATTATATAGATGTCATATACAAAAGAAAAAGTGACCTAAAGCTCCGGTGCCCAGGGCTGGGATCGAACCAGTATCTCTGCATTCGCGGCAGACGCCCAGACCACCGGTCGAAATATTTATTAAAAATAATTAGATTCGTTCGTCAGTCAGATCTATCAGCCAGGTTATATAGCAGCTTTTACAGCGCCCGTCGTCGTAGGTACGCGAACAAAATCAGCTTCGATAACTCACAAGTGGCCAATTTTTTGTAGTCGGTTAGAATACTCTGAGAACTACTCCTTATAAAAAAATATATCGGATTTTGGTGTAGATTTAGGTATAAAGTAGGTATTTGTTAACAGGCCTTCTTAATTCAAGGTAAGATTATACAAATGGCATTTTTCTTCATGACATAATAGTATTTGACTGTTTGAACATCGGCTGTCATTTAATAACGTATTTTTCAACAGCTTAATTCAGTATAATGTAAAACGTAAAAAAAATCATATTTCCACAAAAACATTTTCAAGTGTTTTATGATGACTGCATTGTATTGAAAGCTATGTAAAGTTACTATCATGTTTAATTTATAATAGATTCATCAATCGATTGATTTTATTACAGCATTTGAATTTTAAAAGCGTTGTCTGGACCATAAAAGAAATCTCCGAAATTTTCAAGTCAGCGTGTTTAGTTTATTATTATTATAGTAATATTTATTAAAATAAAATAACGAATTTATCAATCGCTGTAAGTTTTATGAACTTATCAGTTCAATTCGTAATTTGAACGCATGGAGATTTGCGCGGGAGTCTTGTGCGCAGGCAGCGCGAGCGGGTCCACCAATCACGATGCGCCGTGTCACTGTCTTTGTTTGTGTTTAACTCTCACCGCTCAACCGCGATGGCGATGATCCTATCAAACAAAACAAAATGTCGAAGATAAGTGCATTTTGTGGTCAATTATTGAATTTTACATGGACATGTATATTTATGTTTTGTGCCGAATTCAAATAGCTGTCTGTGGTGTTGTGGATTCAAATAGCTTTCATATACGATATGAATATTACATTACTTATCCCAGTAGTGGATTGACAAGTTTAAAGGAGTAAATTGTAAGTCTTATCGTTTATTGATGTTTTTGTTAAGTATATTCTCACCTGTCTCCGCCTGTGGTCACGTGGGTTAGGCACAGATGGAAAACAAACTGTTCCCTTCGGTCCACGGTGGGCACAGATGAAAGGCTGTTATCGTATATTAATGAATGTCTATAGTTAAATGTTTAAATTAAGTAACTTATTCCAGTGGATTGTCTAGTTCAACTAAATAAATATGAAAGACTGTAATCGTTAATTGATGCTGTTACTTAAGATGTTCCTTAATTTGTACAGTCAGCAGCAGAAGTAGCTTAGCGGGGAGGTGTTCAAAAATTTCTTGACACTACTTTATTGTTAAGAGAATAAGAGTGAGTGAACGTAATTTTGAACACCTCACCCACTAAGCTACTTCTGCTACTGACTACGCCAGTTGTAAATTGACTTGGTCAAACAAATAAATATGCAAAGTTGTTATCGTTCATTAACTAATGTCTTCCTTTAGATGTTATATAACTTCGAGTGGTTTGTTTAGTTAAAAATAATAAATAAGATAATTTATTGTGTAACTTACAGTAGCTGAGCTAGTATCTCGTTTTAAATAGTTTTGATACTTGCATCAAGAGATACTGCTCTTCCACAGATGGTAGGTTACAATGATAATGTAATATAAAACAGTAACTTGCAAAATTAAAACAATAGAAAAAATTAAATTAAATTGACTAGTTCTAACATTCAAATTTGCATGCTAAATAAAACTAAACAAATTTTATTTAAAATTAAACAAATTTTATATTATTTAAATTTATTTCATTACAGTATATTCAGAGCAATGACGCGTAGTTTCAGTGACCGCGAGGCAACCGGATGGCTCGCGGTATTTAGGCTCCTGAAGTGATGAGGAACCGCCCTGTGCAACCCGAACTGACCCAACTTGGTCTGAAGTGGAAATAGAGGGGGGTGCAAAAAAAAATTATCGCGAGGCAACCGATTGAAACAGCGGTTGCCTGAAAGAATGTACCCTGGTTATATAACAAAATTTTAATGCCATCCCTCCTAGTTGGAGAGGGATGAAGTGTCATAGGAGAGGGATGGCATTTGGGCATATCGTTTTCCACATCATACAAAACTCATAAAACAAATGCCATCCGATTTCAATGATTGTTTCCCCTTCTATTTCCGCTCCAGTCCATGTTGAGTCAGTTCAGGTTGCATAGGGCGGTTCCTCATCACTTCAGGAGCTTAAATACCGCGAGCCATCCGGTTGCCTCGCGGTCACTGAAACGACGCGTCATTGCTTTAACTAGTAGTCCAGGGACTAATGTACGAAACAATTGGGTGTAAGAGTAAATTAAAATAAATAAATATGAAAGACTGTTATCGTTTATTGATACCATTACTTAAGATGTTACATAATTTGTACAGTCTGCAGCAGAAATAGGTAAACGGAAAAGGGATTCAAAATGATTTTGACACTACTTTATTACATAACTTGTACCAGTTGTAAATTGACTAAATCAAACAAATAAATATGACAAGTTGTTATCGTTTATTAATTAATGTCTTTGTTTAGGTATTAAATAATGTATTTCTGTAGTGTATTGACTAGTAAAATAAATCAATATGAAAGACTTATCGTTTATTGATACCCTTATACGCTGTTTTCCTATCGGTTCGTCAAATGTGGTGTGGAAAAATGGAAATACACTCTTAGTTTAGATGTCACAAAACTTGTTCTAGCAGTAAATAATAAATATTATGGGACAACCTTACACAAATCAACCTAGTCCCACAGTTTACTCAATAACACTTGTGTTGTAGTTGTAGTTACTAGGCGACAATACGAGTATATACAACGTGTTACTTGAGCCACTAAAAACCCCAGACCCCCCAAATGATTTTTATTATTACTAATTAATCTCGAGTATTTATTTTTCAACCAGTTACTTCTTTTGAAAGATATTCGTATGTTTCGTTTTTCTTGCAATTTTATTCAATTGTTAACTATACATTTGTTGCGTTGTTGTTACATCTCTACATGTGTCATGTCATGTCAACCTATCAACCTACTTTGTCAATTTGTATGACATGACATAAGATGATATTATACTTTGACAATGACAACCTATATGACACTATGTACAGAGAAAAAACAAGTTTGTCAAAGCTGCCAGCCTTTATTGAATATTCAACCTCTATCTCCTAACCTCTCGATAAAATAGTAAACTGTAGTATTAGAAACTTTTAGACTCGACGCGTATAAAATTTGAAAATTAAAAAAAAGTATACCCATGTTAAGATATACTGCAATCGATTCCACTTTAGATTCTGAACAAACAGTTTTTAGGTTTTTAGTCTTGGGTATAACACGTTGTATAATAGATAAATACATATAAATACTTAAATACATAGAAAGCATCCATAACTCAGGAACGTGATAAACACACAAATAAATACCTTATTCAGGATTCGAATCCGGGACCTCCTGCTTCATAGGCAGTGTCACTACCGACTAGGCTAGGAAGCCGTTAAAGCAGTAAGTTGATTAAATCATACTAATGAATATAGATGGCTGTTATTCGTTTACTGATATATTCAGAGCAATGACGCGTAGTTGCAGTGTTCGCGAGGTACTACAGTCATTTTACGGGCGGCTAGTATGGGGAATCGGAAATAATTAATAATAGCTAATATTTTTAGTGTAACGGATATATCATGATACAAGTATTATTTACGCAATGAAATCCTACAAAATATCGTTATTCGCTAACCGCCACAAATATGTACACACATATTACAAGCGTTTTTCTTGTAGGATTTTAATGAATATATCGTTTCTAAGTCATTTAAAATATGTAAGAACAAACTACCAATTATTACTATTTGTTTCTAACGAATTAGGATATATATCGCCCGCGCCGTACATTTTGTTATTTATGTGGTTTTACATGGACACGGTTTCTTGTTTTTCGCTTTAAACAGAAAGAAGACTTAAATATCGTCATACTTACAAATAAAAATAATTGATATTTTTGTAAATAAAAATTATAATTTTTTTATGTATATATTTTTTTACCTATTTAACTACTTACGGGTGAAAAGTTGGTAGGATTTTTGCATAAATTATCTATAAATATTCCATAAGAATGAATAATAAAAAGTCAGGCTATTATAAATTAAAGTTTGACGCAACCGTATCTTTACTGTACTAAGGCAACCGGGTGGCTTGCGGTATTTGAGCTCCCGACGTGTTGTGGGACTGTGCAACCTGAACTAACCCCACTTTGACTTTTTTTAATTTCCAGTGTATTCGTGTGATGAAGACCGAGCATGCAAATTGCCATTCACCCTGGCCTGGTCAGTCGATCAATCTGTCAGTGTTGGAAACCGGAAAAAATAAGAGGGGGGGGGGGAAGCAAAGTACAAGTTGGGTCAGTTCGGGTTGCACAGGGTCGGTCCACAACACTACGGGAGCTCAAATACTGCGGTATTTGGTTACCTCTCGGACACCATAACTACGCGCCATGGCTTTAACTAATATCTTTGTTTAAAATGTTACATAACCATGTTTCCATCTGTGTCCGCTGGGAACCGATGGAAATATTTCCCTCCATATGAATATAGGAAGGGGTAAAAAAAACTTTCCATCTCCTCGCACATAAAAAAGGCATATGGGAGCAGGTGAAAATGTTTTATTCCGTTATTAGATGTATTCTCATCTGCCCCGGCCTCGCATGACCAAGGCGGGCGTAGATGAGATGGGAACAACTCCTCTCGTTCGACGTCAGTAACGGATGAGAACATAGGTAGATATTCCCACATGTGCCCGCTAGGGACCGATGGGAATAGTTCCCTTCATCTAAAAATAGTAGGATGCAATATAAACTTTCCATCTACTCCCACATGGATAGTCATGTGGGAGCAGGTGGGAATTTTTTATTCCCGTATTAGATTTATCATCTGTCCCCACCGCGCATGACAAGGCCAGCGCACATGCGAATGACTCCTCTCGTTCGACGTCTGTACCCGCCAGGAACGGATGAAAATACACCTATTTCCATCTGTGCCCGCTGGGAACCGATGGGAATATTTCCCTTCATATGAATATAGGAAGGGACAAAAAACTTTCCATCTCCTCGCACATAAAAAGCCATATGGGAGCAGGTGGGAATGTTTTATTCTGCTATTAGGTGTATTGACCGTTTTTTTCCGTCCCATTCCTATTTGGTTTAACCAAATCATTATAAATGTAAATATATAGTTTCAAAGTCACTTATAACTCAGAGGGATTCAAATATCGCAACTACAAAAATACCAGTTTTTTACATTTTATACCTAAGCCAGCAATGTGTTACTCAACCAGTTTGACATCATACTCGGGTACATGCATAAGAAAAAAAAGAACGTGTCATGAAAGAAGAAGTGACAATATGACTAAATAGTAGGTACATACGGGAACGCCTTTTTACGTATAAAAATGGAATAACTCACTGACCTGTTGTAATAACTTTATATTATACTCTCCAACTAAAAAAATAAATCGTTATTAAAGCTCAAAACTGTTCGCAATCTGGGCAGTACTATTATTTACTCTGTGCCCTAAACTAAACCAAACGTCCAGATACAATATTCGCGTACCTACTGGTTTACCATGGAAACAGCGCAGTGGCCGGGCAATGGCGCACGGCGAACAGGCAACGTCGCGTGCGCGTAATGATTGGTCCCGCCGCTAGCGCCATGACTGGCTGCCATAATCTCCGCGCGTTTGAATTAAGTTAAGTACTGATAAGTAAAAAAAACTGGGAGCGATTGATGGATTTGTTATAATTTTGGTGCAAGTTGTAGTAAAATGATAATGAACAGAACGCGTTGACTTGAAAATTTCGAGATTGCTTTAATGCCTATTAGAACGCTTTTAAAATTAAATTGTTCATTAAAATTTAAGCGATTGAATAATGTGTTATAAATCAAACCCATTACTTGCCTTCGATAGTTTTTAATATATTTCAGTTGCCATATAACACTTTAATTATCTTTTGGAGGAAGTAATTTTTTTTTTGTTTTAAATTTAAATAAAAACGGCTACTGATAATTCTGTTAGTAAATGTCAGGGGACATTCATATAGTCAAATACGATAATCTAATGAAAATAAATACCACTCGAATTATCTTACCTTAAACTTATAAATGTCGCTAACAATTTTATTTTTAATACCTACAGCGACCTCAAAAAGAGTTAGAAAAAAGTTTTCGCCATTAGTGCTCAGTGTACTCTTGCTGATAGCAAAAAAAATCGGACTTGTGAGTTATGTTTTTTTCAGGGCAATTTTACCGTTCCCGTACTCCACTATAGGCTCTCTCCTTCCTTCCCCGCTTCTCGATCCATTGCTTATTTATCGAGCTCCAAATCCCTCGTTTTCCTTAGTCGTAGTTTCCGGTCACAGAGTACCTAATTCATGTCGTATATCTGTCGCCATTTTTTCCCGACGACATTAGTCGCCGAGAGAGTGCCATAAATATCCCCTCCATTTGGAGACTTCGGATAATGGCGGCATTAGCGCAATTAGAGACGTTATGCCCTAATAGTTCCAAAGATTTTTGGTCGACTTTGCATCTATGTATTTATGTTTGGGTAGTATAATATAATTGAAGTAAAAGCTAATGACACTTAGCTTGACAGCTCCTAAGCTGTCCCCTAAGCTCCTAAGCTCCCAAGCTCCTAAGTTGGATCTACCTAACTGGACAGTATGTCCTAACATACTGTCCAGTTAGGTAGATCCAACTTCTAGAAAGAGGTCAATCGACGAATCCGACTCGGTTGGGCAGCGTTCGAGAAGCTACGGCACATCTTTTTGTCCAATATTCCGCAATGTCTCAAGACGAAAGTCTTTGACCAGTGTGTGTTGCCAGTGATGACATATGGTACTGAAACGTGGTCGCTTACAATGGGCCTCATAAGAAAGTCACCCAAAGGGCAATGGAGAAGGCTATAGTTGGAGTCTCTCTGCGTGATCGTATCAGAAATGAAGCCATCCGCAGCAGAACCAAAGTAACCGATATAGCCCTCCGAATCGCTAAACTAAAGTCGCAGTGGGCGGGGCACATTGCTCGTAGAACCGATGGCCGTTGGGGCGGAAAGGTTCTCGAGTGGCGACCACGAACCGGAAGGCGCAGCGTGGGTAGACCCCCCCGCAAGGTGGACTGATGACCTGGTGAAGGTCGCGGGAGTCCGCTGGATGCGGGTGGCGCAGGACCGGTCATTGTGGCACTCTTTGGGGGAGGCCTATGTCCAGCAGTGGACGTCTTTCGGCTGATATGATGATGATGATGATGATGAAAAGCTAATGACGATATCTATAAACATCTGTTAAATATAAAACGCTGTTAATCGTTTGTCCCAATACTTCATTGTAAAGTTTTCGTTTGTTAGAAAGACAACATTGTATGTACAGTCGAGGACAAAGAGATGTATACACTTTTGGACCTTATTGCGTTGTAATAAGGTCCAAAAGTGTATACATCTCTTTGTCCTCGACTGTACACAGGCTTGCTAAGTTTTAAATATCAATAGGGTTGTAAGACTTTTAATAAAATAAATAAATAAAAGTAATTTATTGCAGACAATATAGCGGTCCATAGTCCAAAAATGACAATTAGAAATAAAAATTTATAAGATTTAAAAAATTACTCATCTAGGTAATAAAATATAAAAACCGAAACAAAAAAAAACACAACTAAAAAAAAATTCTAATTTAAGTTCTTTAAAAAAAAGAGAACGTCTTCAAAAAACCAACCCTCTGAAAAGCACAAAATATTTTTTATATAAGTACCTCACCCCTCACTCCTATGAGTGATCATATCCTTATCCAGTCCCTATCCCGTCTATATTCCTACTCCGTAAAGCAAATTTCGGCCAAGAAATAATTAATATCGAAAATTTGGGAAATTTGGGTATTTACTTAATTTTTGAAGTCGGTGCTAAGTCAACATTTTAGGACAACAATGAACACTGCACTTACTTGCATAAAAAAGACTTATTTAGTTTACTCATTAATTAAGTTCTCGCACTACTGTTAAGTATATAGGAATACACGGGACATGAGTCAAAGACGAGCGCTGCTTTAAGACTGTTTTATTTTACCATTTCTCTACCTAGCCTACACATGCATACATAAACTATGACAATTCCCAATCTTGAAGCAAATCAAATATTTTTGTTCAATATTTTTTGATTTGCAATTTTTTAAGTAGTTACACTACTATATATAAACTGAAAATAGCCTCTGGCCTCGGACACCGGAGGGTTTGGTCACTTTTTCTGAAGTATATGACATCTATTTTCAGTATGACAATTCCCTTTAAAAAAAAAACATTTAAAAAAATCTAAATGTAATGGACATAATATAAGCAGTAAAATTATTAATAAAAATTTTAAAATACAATATACCTAGGGTCAGGGAGGGTACAGTCGCTCGGTGGGAACAGTGGCTCGAATGTGCTGTGCGGGAAACGGAAAGAGCTTTATGTCTGTCCTCTACATCAATCGGAAGCGTTCCGTACCCTATCATGTACGAACTAGTTAGTGAGCCGCTTCGGCGCCATGCGAATGTATTATTTGGTGCGTTTTTGTGTTGAATGCTATCAAAATTACATTTCCAGGTAAGTTTCACTCCTCTTTTTTCTTAACTCGAACGAGATTTTTAATTACTTATATTTTTATTGAAGAGTGTGTCTAATCTACTTAGTATTGGCTGAAAATTCAAGGCCCTCGATGTTTCTATTTGTCTGTAGTATCTAAAATAAAAAATGGCGCGAAGGTCAACAGTCGTTCGTTTCAGAAAAGTACACGGTGGCTCGCGAACCACTGTGCACCTTACAGAATTGGGCTAAAATTTACTTGAATATGAATAATAATAAAAGTTCTTTTATTATTAAAAATAATTCTTGCAATCTTTTTTTAATAAAAATAAAGTGAATAAATCATGCGACATTTATTAGGAAAGTACCTATTTTAAATTAAGAATGAATCAGGAACGATTATTCCGGAATTAGGCTTACCTATTCTAATTACCGTTTTATTCAACAAAAATGTTTTTTGTTATAAAGTTTATTTAGGTTCGATTCTTACGTAGCCATTGTGTACTGTTAGAACCACTGTGTACAGGGCGTAGTACACAGTGACTAGAGCCACTGTGTACTGTTAGAACCACTGTGTACTAGGGGGTCCTAGACATTGTGTACAGCAACGGATACACAGTGGCTTGATTCCCAATTTCTAAAAAAGAATGGATATATCTTTTTTGGTAAAAGTAACAGCAAATATATTTGCTACATATGGAGGTAATATAGTTGAGGCAAATAAATAAGACGGGTAAATAAATATTGCTTTCAAAATAAATATAAATAATATTTCTAAACAATATTTAAACATTCAAAAACTGCAGTAAAGGTAATTAACTAACGCTTTTACAGTACAAAAGTGAATTCTAGCACAAATCAATACCAAAACAGTGCGACACAGTGAAGTGACGGAATTTTCTTCTGCCAATGCCAACAATGGCTAATATAAAACTCGACACTGATGTTGTCGGTATGAAAAGCTTTGCCGACATCATAGGCAAACTCACACGGTGCATAAACACAGCCTTGTCCGATACCAGAACGGTAAGTGTACCAAACAAACGTCTCATTAAAACGGCTTCTGAAGAAATTCAAAAAGCAACTGACAGCCTGCTGGCACTTCAACCTGCGCAACCGGAGGCAACACACGCTGCTCCCGATCTGAATAATCTGATTAAAGAACTGAAAACAGATGTAATCCAAGAAATTAAAAGCGAACTTACTAAATCTATTAGAGATATCGTCAATGCCACCAAAGGGGAAGAAATTGGCTTTAATCATGTCAAGAGAAAGTCATATGCCGCAATCGCCGCCACACCAATTGAGAACATACAGCGCCATAATACCGTGCTCCCCAAAACTACATATACAGTACTTTTGGAACCTACCGACCCAAAACACACAGGGGAAGACATCATTAAAGAAATAATAACTTCAATTGATGTTATTAACATGGGGATAGGCATCGCCAGCATGCGAACAACGAAAAACAACAAAGTGATGAACGAGAAAAACTAAGCGAAGCGTTGAAACAAAAAACAAACAAATTAACTGCATCGCTCCCACCCATGAGAAACCCGCTGGTTCGCTTTATAGGAATCACCCCGGACTTGACTAACGATAAAGTAGCGGAGGCAGTATCCAAACAAAACAAAAACCTAACCGATGTGATACCAGCAAAAGAATTTATCGTAAAACCTATTCGCTGCACCAGGGGGCGCACCATCGCAACAAGGAATGTCATTATGGAAACGAGCCCCTCCCTGTGGAAGGCATTGATTAACACAAAAGTTAAGATAGGATACTTACAAGTACTAGTCGTCGACCAATCACCAGTATATCAATGTTTTAAATGTTTGAGATTCGGCCATAAGGCAAACAACTGCCCTAACAGCACCAACTGCGGATTCTGCGCAAAAGAACACGATACCAGAAGCTGTCCAAATAGGAAAGACACCCCTTGCTGCGCCAACTGTCACCTAAAAGGTGAGACAGAAACCGGCCATCCAGCATACAGTCAATATTGCCCTGATTGGAGGAAGGCGGACAAGCTGTCAAGAATGCATACTCGATATTGTTAAGGGCCCTCAGACTCAAACTCAACACAGCAATAGTACCCCGCATACAGATTCAACCGCTACAAACAGGTCAAATAGAATAAAAAATTTACAAGGTAACCTCGGTCGAGGATATGCAGCAACGCACGAATTTAAACAATACCTTACATCAAACAACTACGACGTGGCCTTTATTACAGAACCTTACGTTGGAAAACACAACTCTCTAAAGGTTATAAGCGGCTACGACATATACCAAAATCCTTCCAATGGCAACAGAGTAAAAGCCTGTATAGCTATTAAAAACAACCTCGGCGCGTATATCGGCATCACGCAACATTCCAACTGTAACATGTGCACCATTCAACTGAATTTAAAAAACTCCAAAATTCTACTAACAAGTGTATACATAGAACCAGACGAAGACGCGTTCAACACCCTTAGCCACCTGGAATTGTATATACAATTAAATAGAACAGCCAAACACATTATCTGCGGTGACTTTAATGGCTGGCACTCTGCGTGGGGCTCAACCAGAGATAATCAAAGAGGAATGGACATATTAGATCTCATCATGGCCAACGACCTCAACATATGTAACATCGGATCAGAACCCACATTCGAAAACATAGCACAAGGTCAAATCAGATCATCTATCATCGACCTCACTCTTACATCCCAACAAATTCAATCCCACATACAAGACTGGAAAATCAACCATAATATCACGCCTTCATCTGACCACCATGCCAAAGAACAAAAAGAAGCAAGCGTACTCTGCGTACGTTAACGCTATCCATAGAACATCTACAACACACTTCAGAAACTTCTGCAATAACCAAAGCCACGAACACGTCTGGACCCTCACCAACAAACTGCTCAAAGACGCCCCTCAGCCACAGCCTCCAACAACACTAAAAATATCTCCAACCCGATACACAAACTCCAGTCAGGAAACAGCTGAAGCACTCATGAATAAGTTTTTCTCCGACGACAATCCTCTTGACGATAACAACCAACAACAGATTCTCAGAAGTATACTCTACTCGCCTCCAAACGAACACAACGAGAGTAACTTCACACAAGAAGAAATTATCGAAGTAAGCAAATTAATGAACACGAAAAAAGCACCAGGAATAGATCACCTTACACCAGACATCTGTTACCACTTCATAGATTCCCATCCTTTACTCTTCACCCGACTCCTAAATCGATGTCTTCAACTATCTTACTTCCCCAAGTACTGGAAAATAGCATTTATAAAAACTATTCCGAAACCCAACAAAATTAACTACGCTGACGTTGCCTCATACATACTGAACGTCTTCGGAAAGATCTACGAAAAACTAATAGCAAAGCGATTAACTTACCATATGTACGTCAACAACATATCAAATAAAAATCAATATGGCTTTAAAGAACAGAAAAGTACCACAGATGCTATAACTAACGCAATTGATATCATGAAAGAAGCCAAAGCCCAAAAAATGATGGTTATTGCGATATCACTCGATATCCAAGGTGCTTTCGACCGTGCGTGGTGGCCTGCACTATTCAGAAGGTTACAACATATTCAATGCCCCGCGAATGTTTATAAAACTATTCAAAACTACTGTCAAGATAGAACTATAGTACTAAACTACGCTGACGCCACCTCAACCAAGAAGCAGACCCGAGGGTGTGTTCAAGGATCAGTACTCGGACCACTTATGTGGAACCTCATTATGGACAACCTGTTAGACATGACACTCTCAGACGGAAACTTCAAGCAGGCCTATGCGGATGATGTCCTTCTCATCTGCACTGCCAAAAACAGCCACCAACTACAAATGAACGCTAACCATATCCTAGAACTTGTATCTAAATGGGCCAAAAAATTACCTTAAATTTGGTCCAGACAAGACTCGAATGATCACGTGCATCAGAAAAGCCAAATCTTGTAATATCACCATGGACAACACTCCGCTCTTATTCTCTGATAACTTTAAACTACTCGGAGTGGTCATCGATAAAGACTTTAAGTTCATCAATCACTGCGATTACATCATCAAAAAAGCCCAAAAAACGTTTGGAAAACTCTGCCAAATTATCCGGCCAACCTGGGGTATACACTCTGCTAACGTGTCAATAATATACAAGCACGTCATCGAACCAACAGTAACCTACGCCGCGGAAGTTTGAAGTAGCGCCACAAAATACAAAAAAGTTATCAACGCCCTGCTCAGCCTTCAAAGAAAATTTGCAATAAAGATCGTTCTGGGCTTCCGGACCCTACCTACGGTATTGGATCCATAACCTTAGCAGATCTCACGCCGCTTCACCTCAAAGTTATTGAAGTCGCTGAAATAGAGAGAACCAAACGCAAAGGATTTTGTAAATACCTGCCTGTTGACTTCACCTTAGACAAACAGATTTCTCCAGCCGAACTACTTCACCCCTCTCAAAGAATATCCATACAAATCAACAAAATAAACAGCCCCGCAGATATCGAATCATGTGACACATTAGATATGCATCATGTCTACACCGATGGAAGCAAGCACGACGGAGGAGTGGGTGCAGCCTTCGTCATGTACCACCCGGATGGAAGGCGTACTATCAAGCGCAAAAAGCTTTACAAACACTGTACAGTATTTCAGGCAGAATGTGTGGCAATATGTGCAGCTTGCGAACTGTGCCTGCAACTAAAAATCAAACAGATCACCATCTACTCTGACTCCATGTCTGCTCTCCAAGAAATCGCCAACAGAAGTAGCACCAACCACACTATAAACAACATACATAAACAAATCAAACAGATACAACAAATAGGCTCTATACGCTTCTGCTGGATCAAAGCACATGTCGGAATGACGGGGAATGAGGAAGCTGACAAATAAGCCAAAATAGCCGCCACCCTCCACAAGGCACCAGACTTCGACCTCCTCCCCCTGTCCTATATCAAAGGGTTATGCCGAAATGAAACCAACGAAGCACGCAGAAAACTCTATTTCAACTCGACCACCGGATGTCACCTAAAAAGCTGGCTGCCTTCTCTAAACGATATTCAAAACTTCAGAAATAAGATCTCTATCACATTTCACCTCACCCAAATTCTCACCGGCCACGGATATCATAATTCATTACAAAAGAAACCACACTATCGTCATTCAACAAATTCGTTACCACTATAGTCAACAGTCTAAAGAAATTCAACGGTACATAACTCATTAATTCACTATAATCATCATCAATCATCATTGTATAACTCACACATACCCTAATACTTAATATAGTTCACTATAAAAACAAAGGCGACGCGAATCTAGCCGCCCGTACCATTCGCGGGGACTCGATTCAGTCAGTAAAGAAAGAAATAAAAATAAAAATAAAAACATATGAAAGTTTAATAATGCACTGTGCTCTGTGCTTGCAACAATTAGTTCAGGGATTTATATTTTTCATGCTACAGCCTCATGAAAAAATCCTAGCGACTGTTGCCTCCCTGACCCTACACAATGTCATATATAGGATAGGTATTTAAACATAGTGATGGCATACAAATTGAAACATAAGAATATTATAATCGATACATTTCATTCTTGAAGAAATGTATGACAATAAAAATAGCAAATATCATAGTTAGGGTACAATTTTATAAATTGTTAAAATATCTAAAACCAGTTACTTGCTAAAATATCTAAATAACATGCAAATTAAAATGTATTGTATTACTATCCATACAATTCCCTTCATGGTAAAAATACATTTGCAACATTCATAATCAGGTAAAATTCATAGATATTTTAATTAAAAAAGAAGTGATAAAAATGTGACATGCAAATTGAAACATAAGAATATTACTAACTAGCTGTGCCCGCGGCTCCGCCCGCGTGGAATTCGGTCTGTCCGTAAGCGGCTAATTCACCCCTGATTTCGCTCCCGCTACCCCTGGAGGCGGAACTTGAAGTAAAGTTGACAGATGGATACGCTAGAGGACAGTAGTCCTAATAAAATATTTTACAATTACCACTAAATGAAACTACACTCAAAAATAAATACTTTTTTTTATCCTATTATTTTTTTTCGCATGATTTAAACGAAATAAGTAGTAGGTGTATATCGGACGATACAGGACCACTTTTGTATTTATACGTTCATGTCCACGGCAAATATCATCCAAACCAAATCGATCCTCCCGTCAAATCAGTCTAAGCATGAAAGGTAAGAACAGGCGCGGTTGAAATTGGGGCGGGGGGGGGGGGGGGGTCACAAATGTAGAAATGATTTTTTTTTATTTGAAGTGCACTTGGAGGAGGGGGGACATGCAAATTTGACTGAATCGAGTGTAGTGGCTACCCCCCATTTTAGACGTTGAATTTTTATAGGCTACGTATAACCTGGCTAGGGATTTTATTGAATTGGAATTAGTAATCCTTAAGGGGTGATTTCCGGGATAACAATGCAAAAAAAACGGGCCAAGAGCATGTCGGGCGATGCTCAGTGTAGAGTTTCGTAGATGCCGCCCTGTTACAAAACATCCGTTCAAAAGGTCGTTTATTAAGGGATATTTGGCGGCGCTTACGTCATTTTACTATCCGGCACTTCCTTTCACTATGCGTTTTTGACTGATAATTCAAAAACGGCTGAACTGATTTTATTCAATATAGTTTTTATTGAAAGTTCTTATCAGGCCTCACCAAATTTCAGCTTTCTAGTGCGAACGGTAACTGAGCTAGACCGCGGACAGACATGGCGAAACTATAAGGGTCCCTAGTTGACTGCGGAACCCTAAAAAGAGATAAATAGTAGTTTATGTAACTGTTACGTAATAAGGCCTAATTATGTACAGAAGCATACACTGCTTTACCTACACACATGTTAAAAATACATTGAAACCATTAGAATGACCGCCATTACACCGCCATGACCAACCTTATTGCGCCGGCGGTCGGGGGGTGGGGGGTGGGGGGGGGGGCGGATTTTCATTACGTTACCGTAGGTAATGAATTTTCATCGTTTTTACAACACTGTCACAGCACAGATAATACACTGATGTTACGTTACTGGTTGCAGAGGATTTATGATATTGGTGTAGATCAAGATATTTATTCTTCAATATAAGTACATTACAATGCACTAATGAACGTCAGAGAAAAATAAAATACGTGAGTGTCGTGGCACACGGTTGGAACTTGGAACGAAGTTATATCATTTCATTTTATTTCATTTTTGACTTTTTCATAAATTTTGTGGCTTTAATCTTTTTTGTATTTTTTTGAAATTTTTGAAATTTTCGAAATTTTTGACTTTTAGGTTCTCGATTTTTTTCACTTTTATCACTTTGTCACATCTCACTTTCACTTTTCACTACACTTCACTTCACTTTATTCTATTTTATATATTTTTTATTTCATTCCATTACATGTTTCTCAATCGTATGGGTGTCGCGTTTTCGTGACGTGACGCTTTTTCGTGACGGTCACGTGACTTTTTTTCGCCTAGCCGTCCGATAAGGGACTTCGGTCCAAAACTACCACCGGTTCTAACCCTACCTCTGGCCCAAGAAGTATTATGACCGAAAAGAAACTCGACGGGACTTATTTTTTTCAAAACAGTAGGTAATATATTATTAGATCTTAAAGATACAAAATAATGCGTAGTTATTCAAGAAGACATATCAAAACAGCTTGAGAGACAGATAAGGGAATGTACCCATACTACGTGACCCGTTTAGGGGTGGGGGGAGGGGGGTCGTCAAAATACTACTCTTGGTCACATGGGGGAGGGGGGGGTTTAGGTTTACGTCACGTAATCAATAATTATTATAATTATGCTCTAGGGAAATCTCGCGCAATTTTTTTTTTTCACTTTTTAATTATGGTTTGCACGCACCTTGAGGCGTTTACGCGGCAACCGCCGTTTTAATAAATACAAATATGCGCCAAATTATGATATTTTTACTTTCTGTTTGCAAAAAAACAATTTTAAGAATTACTACGTGACAACCAGAGGGGGAGGGGGGGGATCTTGGCATATACTACGGTTGGTCACCGAGGGGGGGAGGGGGTGAAAATTGTAAAAAAATTGGTCACGTAGTATGGGTACGTTCCCTAATGTACCTATTGTTTAATTATAAAGAAAAATAAATCCTAATCTGACTGCTTCACAAAACGTTTGATATGTTTTCCTACCTAAATGGTGTCCTATCAATGTTAGATGATTTTGTAATAGTTTTTTGGTTTGGGTCATGCATCTTTGTCCGTCATATATAGTCCTCGAACTTGCAATAACCCTTTGACATTCATGACATTTTCAAATGTTTCTTAAGAGCGGGTAAAGGTAAATTTAAAGCATCGACGGGTAACATATTATAAATATGAACACCTTGACCAAAAAATTACAAATTATTTCAATACCAAATTTCATCTAAATACGTACAGCGGTTATTGGTAATTTCTTCCCCATGTAAACTTCCACCCCTTTTGCATCCGCTTAAGGGAATTTCCGAGATAAAACTATTTTATTTCCTTTTCCAGAGCTCAAATTATCTCCATACCAAATTTTATCTAAATCAATTCTGCGGTTAATAATTCCCTACACAAATTTCCAACTCCCTTTTCACCCCTTCTTCGGGGTGAAACAACAGACAACCTACTGTTCTGAAGTAAAATGGAGGGGGCGGGGGGCTTTTTTGAAGATTAAACTATCCTTTGTCCTTTCTCGAGACCCATACTATCTCTATACCAATTTTCATCTAAATCAGTTCAGCGGTAAAAAATTCTTCATACCAACTTCCAACCCCCTTTTCACCCCCACAAGGGTTTGAAAACTATCCTATGACGTTTCTCGAGACTCAAATTATCTCCATACTCATTTCTATCTAAATCGTTTCAGCGGTTAAAAATTCTCCATACAAACTTTCAACCCCATTTTCTCCCCCACCAGGGTTGATTTTCGGGATTGAAACTATATATTATCCTTTCCCGGGACTCAAACTATCTCTATACAAAATTTCATCAAAATCCGTTCAACCGTTTTCACGTGATGCGCGGTCAATTAAACAGACAAACAGATAAACAGAAAAACAGATAAACAGATAAACAGACAAACAGATAAACAGACAAAAATTCTAAAAATTGTTGGAACGTGTTCTGTTATCGATTCTAAGTATCCCCAGCCAACTTTTTTTCGATTATCTTCCATGTACAGACTTTCGACCCTCTTCAGCTTTATTATATGTATAGATATAACTATCCATACAATTTCATTAATGTAAGAAAAATAGCATGAACTCATGAAGAGATACATACATTACAACCTACAATTAGATTTTTTATTTAAAAAAATACAACGTATAGAATGATAAAAATTGAATATTAAAATTAGACTCAACTGTAAGGTACCTATTATGGACACAATTTTATTGATGTTACAGTGAACCGTACGAGTATATATATATTTTTAAATTCCATTATTTTTAATCATTCACTTACAACTAACTACTTAAGTACATTTAGCTGGGAATCCCCACCGATCAGGAGGTCGTACTTCCCTGCCAGAACGAGTAGTTCGATAAGTATTATTATTTATGGGAATATTGCAACCTAGTCCCGTCTCGTTGGCAATATTTTGAGGGTTAAGTTTCGAAAATTCTAAAGTCACTTATTATTGAAGTTGGAAATACAGTGTGTACATGAGAATCTTTCAGTGCGTTTTGTGTCATATTCAATTGGTGCTTTTTTTGTAATTCAATCATTTGAGGTTAACTTTTTTAGCTTGCCATAACTTGAGTAAAAGAATATTAGAGTCAGAAAATATAACTGTTTTGTATTAAGAACAGTTTTATTGTTGTACAAAACTAGTTTGTGTCATTTACGTCGAGTGCAATTTTATATAGTATGACAACGCTAAAAAACTACGTATAAATAATTAGAGTTCATAAAATAAGGATTAACTATATCATCACCTCAAAATATGTCAATAAAATCAATATGTGTCAAATTAAGCAATGAAAATTTAAGTTTCTTAGTAATTTGTTTTTTTTAGGCTGTTATCGTTTCAATAAATTATTAAAGTCATCAGAGTTCACATTCTAATAATCAAAAACGGATTTTAAAGTAGATATTTAAATTTGTGTCACTTTCATCAATGATATTTCGTCTAAAATTAAACAGAAACAATATTTGCGTTCAGAGGAAATCTTCTTAACTATAGCGCGTGACCTTGATGGCACGCCTGTTCGGCTTACTTCTGTAGCGACCACTAGAAGTAGACCCCCGGCTCGCTTCTTAACAAGCTAATCCATGGGTCAACCAGTCGCTGGCATCTTAGCTGTTACGATGTAGGTAGGTACTTGCTCACGGAGGCACGCGCGGGGTGATAAAGCTGGCATACACGACAAAACTGAGCGGAGGAGCGAGTCGCGGGCAATGAACTCGTGCGTACCTTTTAAGCGGTAGCCGGTTTGTTTGTGTTTTGACAAGACTGTTGAGTACATTTTCGAAGATTTCAAGCATCGTGAATTATGGGTAGAAAACGCAACGTAATTTTTTTATTTAGTTCTGTTTTATTGGAACGAAGTTCCTTATCGGGCGGTTCGCGGATGGGGGGCTAGGCGAAATAAAGTCACGTGACCGTCACGAAAAAGCATTGAGAAACATGTGAAATGGAATGAAATAAAAAAAATGAAAAATAGAATAAAGTGAAGTGAAGTGAAAGTGAAAGTGAAAGTGAAAGTGAGAAGTGACAAAGTGACAAAGTGAAAAAGTCAAGTTAAAAAATTTCAATAATTTCAAGAATTTCAAAAATTTCAAAAATTTCAAAAATCCCAAAAATCTCAAAAATCTCAAAAATCTCAAAAATCTCAAAAATCTCAAAAATCTCAAAAATCTCAAAAATCTCAAAAATCTCAAAAATCTCAAAAATCTCAAAATCTCAAAAATCTCAAAAATCTCAAAAATCTATAAAATCTCAAAAATCTATAAAATCTCAAAAATCTCAAAAATCTATAAAATCTATAAAATCTATAAAATCTATAAAATCTATAAAATCTATAAAATCTAAAATCTATAAAATCTATAAAATCTATAAAATCTATAAAATCTATAAAATCTATAAAATCTATAAAATCTATAAAATCTAAACAATCTATAAAATCTATAAACTTTATAAAATCTAAAAATCTATAAAATCTATAAAATCTATAAAATCTATGAAATCTATAAAATCTATAAAATCTTTAAAATCTATAAAATCTATAAAATCTATAAAATCTATAAAATCTCAAAAATCTCAAAAACTCAAAAAAATCAAAAAATTCAAAAACGACAAATTACGAAAAAGTCAAAAATAAATAATATTACTTCGTTCTAACCGAGTGTTCCACGACACTAACGTATTTTGTTTTTACTTTTGTTTATTTTTGTTTTTTATTTTCGTCTGTATTTTGTTTTTTATTTTCGTCTGTATTTTGTTTTTATTTTGTCATTTTGTATTGAATCTGTTTTTATTCCGTTTATTTTGTTTTATTGTATTCTTATTTTACTCTTTTTTTTATATACCACAACGTGGCAAACAAGCATACGGCCCGCCAGATGGTAAGCAGTAGCATATGGATGCCTGCAACACCAGAGGTGTCACATGCGCGTTGCCGACCCTTTACAAAAAGGAGGAACAAGTTCAGAGTCCATTACCTCGGCCGATGGTTTTAGAGCATAGTTTTTAAAATAAAACACGCTTATTTTAGCGTATTCTATATGGAAAAATCATAAAAAAGTACATGTTATAATGACGTCCCGTCGATGGGTTTTTTTTCGAAATCCAAATAATATATAAGTTCAAAGTCCTTTATCTCGGCCATTTTTGATTTGAGAAAAAAGTTATAATGGCGTCCCGTCGATGGTTTTTTTCGAAATCCAAATAATATACAAGTTCAAAGTCCATATTATCTCGGCCATTATTGATTTTAGAGAAAAGTTTCGTAAAACACACTTATTTTAGCATACTCTATACGGAATAATCATAAAAAGTACACGTTTTAATGAAGTCCCGTCGATGGTTTTTTTTTCGAAGTCCAAATTATATACAAGTTCAGAGACCATTATCTCGGCCATTTTTGATTTTAGAGAAAAGTTTCTTAAGTAAAACACGCTTATTTTAGCGTATTCTATATGGAAAAATCATAAAAAGTTCATGTTATAATGACGTCCTGTCGATAGTTTTTTTTTTACAAATCAAAATTATATACAAGTTCAAAGTCCATTATCTCGGCCATTTTTTATTTTAGAGAAAAGTTTCTCAAATAAAACACGCTTATTTTAGCGTATTCTGTACAGAATAATCATAAAAAGTACACGTTATAATGACGTCCCGTCGATGGTTTTATTTTGAAGTCCAAAATATATATAAGTCCATTTATCTCGGCCATTTTTGATTTTAGAGAAAAGTTTGACGAATGAAACACGCTTTTACATATATACAAGTCCAAAGTCCATTAACACGGCCATTTTTTATTTTAGAGAATAGTTTCTGAAATTAAACAAGCTTATTTTAGCGTATTCTATACGAAAAAAATCATAAAAAGTACACGTTATAATGACGTCCCGTCGACGGTTTTTTTTTCGAAGTCCAAATGATATACAAGTTCCATGTCCAATCGGCCATTTTCGATTTTAGAAAAAAATGATTTTAAAATAAAACACGCTTATTTTAGCGTATTCTATACGGAAAAATCATAAAAAGTTCATGTTATAATGACGTCCTGTCGATAGTTTTTTTTCAAATCAAAATTATATACAACGGACGGACGGACGGACGGGCAGACATGGCGAAACTATAAGGGTTCCTAGTTGACTACGGAACCCTAAAAACGGTGAAAATCGGTTCACGCAATAAAGAATTATCCCATAAAAATCATCTTCCATACTTTAAACTCGCGCGCAATAGTTTACTTAATTTGCCGATAGATGTCGCTGTACGTGGAACGCTCATATCATATCCTACATGGCGGTGTTATTTTAACTCTTAAGTTTTACTTTATTTGAAAGCACGTCATTTCATTGTGATTTTGTAGAAATTACAGGTACAATAAACATCTGCTTATACGGTTAAATTACAAACTTAATTCAGAAATTATTTTGTATTTTTTTTCAAAAACTATTCAATCTATCAAGTTCAAAATAATTTTCCTAGGAAGTTTTTATAAAGTTCTACTTTTGAGATTTTTTTCATATTTTTAAAACTTATGGTTCAAAAGTCAGAGGGGGGGGACACATTTTTTTTTACTTCTAGAGCGATTATTTCCGAAAATATTGACATTATCAAAAAATGATTTTAGTAAACCCCTATTCATTTTTAGGGTTCCGTACCTCGAAAGGAAAAAACGGAACCCTTATAGGATCACTTTGTTGTCCGTCTGTCTGTCTGTCTGTCTGTCTGTCTGTCTGTCTGTCTGTCTGTCTGTCCGTCCGTCCGTCCGTCCGTCCGTCCGTCCGTCCGTCCGTCCGTCCGTCCGTCCGTCCGTCCGTCCGTCCGTCCGTCCGTCTGTCTGTCTGTCTGTCAAGACCATTTGTCTCAGGAACGCGTGGAGGTATCAAGCTGAGATTTATATCAAATACTCAGGTCTATTGTCCCTTGGAGCTGTGAAAAAATCAAACTTAAGAGCCAACGCAATCAAAAGATACAGTCGTTTATGCTGCAAATATTAGAGTTTTTCGGCACTCGCAAAACCTACGGGGTACTTCCCGTGAACTCAGAAACTTGAAATTTGGCACGAAGCAACGTCATATAGCATAGAAAACGGAAAAATTACAAAAAGTAGAAATTTTTAGTAAAATCATACAAAAAAATATATTTTTAAATTTTAAACTTACTACCTTTTTCCTCGTAAACGCGTGGAGGTAATAAATTGAAATTTATGTCAAATACTCAGGGCTATAGGACCTTTCAGATGTAGCAAAACCAATTTTTTATGTCAACGCAATCAAAAGAAATAGCAATTTAAGTTGCATATTTTGAAACTGAGTACTTGCAAGAAACTCAAAACCTAAAAGGTACTTCCCGTAAACTCAGAAACTTGAAACTTGGCACAAAGAAATGTCATATAGCACAAACAAAGGAAAAATTACGAAAAGTAGACATTTTTAGTAAAATCGTACAAAAAATATTTTTAAAATTTTAAACTTACTACCTTTTTCCTCGTAAACGCGTAGAGGTATTAAATTGAAATTCATGTCAAATACTCAGAGCTATAGGACCTTTCAGATGTAGCAAAACCAAACTTTTATGTCAACGCAATCAAAAGAAATAGCAATTTAAGTTGCATATTTTGAAACTGAGTACTTGCAAGAAACTCAAAACCTAAAGGGTACTTCCCGTAAACTCAGAAACTTGAAACTTGGCACGAAGAAATGTCATATAGCACAGACAAAGAAAAAATTACGAAAAGTAGACATTTTTAGTAAAATCATACAAAAAATATTTTTTTTAATTTTAAATTTACTACCTTTTTCCTCGTAAACGCGTAGAGGTATTAAATTGAAAATCATATCAAATACTCAGGTCTATAATACCTTTCAGCTGTAGCAAAATCAAATTTCTACGTCAACTTTTACTTATATACCTACAGGTTTGTACGGAACCCTCGGTGCGCGACTCCGACTCGCACTTGGCCGGTTTTTTAAATACCTATCCAACAATATGTCACACGTTAGGGTTGAAATGAAAAAAAAATCACTCCCCACTTTACGTATAGGGGAGGTACCCTAATAAAACATTTTTTCCCACTTTTTATTTTACTACTTTGTCGGCGTGATTGATATACATATTAATACCAAATTTCAGCTTTCTAGTGCTAACGGTCACTGAGATTATCCGCGGACGGACGGACGGACGGACAGACATGGTGAAACTATAAGGGTCCCTAGTTGACTACGGAACCCTTAAAATAGACAAAACGAGACGCGTCCCCCCCATACCACCAACTCCTTCGGCCCCACCTTGTGGCCGGAGAGCACACTCCAGTTTCAAATTATAACTTCATGCGGCAGACATGGATGACGGTGACGTCATACATTAATAGTGTCAAACTATAATCATAAACAAGATTAGCATAATAAAGTAACTCCTTACTGAAAATGTCCGTTTCGTCTCGGCCCAGGAGAAGATAACCTTATGTCAATGCTGTAACTTATTTAGCACTATTTGGATCGCGGAAGGATCAACGAAATTACTTTTTATTTTGCATTTCTAATTCCCGTTTTATTTTCATGCAATATTTTGTCTAGTTTCGTAATAAAATGGGTATTTGCTTAAAATTGAAGATTAAACCTTATACGAGACCATATCGCAAGTGGGCCCGGAATTGACGATCTCCTTTGGATAATTACGAAAATTATGTTAAAATAATTAATTATCCATCCCAAATACACCTGATTTCTCTTTTTGTTAAATTGTTTAATTTCGTTACAAAACACAATTGCGTTTCCTCAAATCCTCACAAATCTTAAGAACACTTAAACATCAACATTTTACGGTCACTTTAGATGTTTTCGGTTCTTTAATATAACCTTAATCGCCTAAAATCGGCACCAACAGTCAAGTTTTTTAATCACAAAGTTTGGCGGTATCGAATTGCAAATGAAGTCTTTACCCGAGTCTTAGACGTATCGTCTGAAATGTGGAACTTTGCAAATAACTTTGTTCTTACGTAGGTACCTACGAGTATATCGTTCTTGGAATCTTTAATTACCAGGCATGATTATATTTAAATTTAATTTAATTTAAAATCTAATTGGAAGGACTCAATTTTAAATCAGTTTTTCTAGCTACGATATAATAGTATAAGAATTACATGAATATATTAATTATGACTCAAATAGGATTATTGATACAATACAATATTCTTTATTGTTCACCAATAGCAGAATATAGAAATAATAAGAAAAACCTGTACTTAATTTTTTTATTTAATATATCTGTAACTTTTTTTTAACTCGCACCTGGCACATATACATTAATATAATTCAAAGACCATCAAATACTTTTTACCCTAATATACATCAATTCATCTTATTACTTATTAGTAGTTATTAGTACCTAATTATCACGTAACACGTCGGATACAATTATCTGTCACGTTGCAAATTTGTGTTATGTATCCCTATGAATATCTGCGGGTAACCGAACAACAAGTAGGTATTGAATTAGATCATCAAAGTCAACACACATGTCATGTCATATCGCCTAGATCTCTGGGAGTCTAATATGACTACCTACTCAATCAAACACCAAAAGTATGTAAAATTTTGCATCTTAATCCATTGTAATAAAGTTCAAAATTGTATACATATTTTTGGCGTTGAGTGTTCATGGTTGACTCTTATTTCTCCTAAGACCTAGATACCCACTTATGTGGTTAGGTAATACTTATATATGTATTAGATTTGTGTAACTGAAATTATATTAAACAAGCAATAATGTAAACTAAATAAGCAGAGATAAGTTATGAGATATGTATAAATTATGTTTGTATAAGTATTATAGACGGAGAGCTAGCCACGTCAGATATGACACAATAATGAGAGCGACGAAACTCCTCTCGTTAGTTTGCTATACTATGCTTATTTCTAGGTCTGGACATCTGGCAGCTGTAAAGTGGTGGAGGTCAAAGAATGCAAACCACTTTAAGAATACAAATCCTAGAGTTCTGGTTTTAATGCAGTTGTATGAAAACTTATATAAATAATTAGATCATATCATTGCCAATAGTTTCTGATGGGGGATAGAAGTCTAAAACGACATATGTAATTTATAGATTGTCGCCTACTGTTTCTCTTTCCGAAATATTACGCAATGTTTTATGTTCTAATGTTAAAATATAGGCCCCGTCCTCTATAAATAAGATTACTTCGGCCGTTTTTACCTATTTTGTTATTACTTTTTTCCAATTCAAAAACTTTGCTAGTCTGTCAGTCTGACATCCACCCATTAAAAGCTGCCAGATGCCCGGATCTAGCAATAAGCATAGTATTGCAATCTTACTAAATGGGTTTCATGGCTCTCATTATTGTGTCGCATCTGACGTGGCCAGCTCTTAGACCATTAGATATTTAAGGTCGACCGAGTTAATCTGCCACAGCAAACATACTTAGACTTTACCGAATATTTCAGTTCTGTGCCTCCAGGCCTTCTGATACGACTTCTGATGTTTGTCTTTACATTAATCTTCATTTACTGGTTATTTTTGGTAATGACTAATCAAATTTAAGAACGAGAAAGTCAAAACCAAAGACTAATTACTTACAGCACGACGATAAAAGATTTAGAAATATAAATCTAACCTTCGCGTATACAGGCTTCTACAGAAATAAACAAAATGTTATTTCATTCACATAAAGACATTACGACTCGGCAAACGTAGTGTAGGACGCCCTCTGGCAAGGTGGGATGACGATCTGCGAAAGACTGCAGGCAGATGCTGGATGCGGCAAGCTGAAGACAGGGCGCTATGGCGCTCATTGGGGGAGGCCTATGTCCAGCAGTGGACTAAAATAGGCTGATGATGAAAGACATTATAAATGTAAAAGGAAGTATTTCCAGTAAAATGTGAAGTAAATAAAGATGCTTACGTATATAACGTACCTACATGAGCGCCCTAATTCATTGTAATTCAGCAAACATACTTAGACTTTACCGAATATTTCAGTTCTGTGCCTCCAGGCCTTCTGATACGACTTCTGATGTTTGTCTTTACATTAATCTTCATTTACTGGTTATTTTTGGTAATGACTAATCAAATTTAAGAACGAGAAAGTCAAAACCAAAGACTAATTACTTACAGCACGACGATAAAAGATTTAGAAATATAAATCTAACCTTCGCGTATACAGGCTTCTACAGAAATAAACAAAATGTTATTTCATTCACATAAAGACATCACGACTCGGCAAACGTAGTGTAGGACGCCCTCTGGCAAGGTGGGATGACGATCTGCGAAAGACTGCAGGCAGATGCTGGATGCGGCAAGCTGAAGACAGGGCGCTATGGCGCTCATTGGGGGAGGCCTATGTCCAGCAGTGGACTAAAATAGGCTGATGATGAAAGACATTATAAATGTAAAAGGGAGTATTTCCAGTAAAATGTGAAGTAAATAAAGATGCTTACGTATATAACGTACCTACATGAGCGCCCTAATTCATTGTATTTCAGAAAAATCGTAGGCGCTTTCTTTAGATTCTTTGAATAGGTGAGACTTGTTGCTGACATAGTAAAGTGGGGTGCTGGCTGAGCCTAGTTCGGTAAGAATAGGTAAGGGATAACAAACAGCAGGTGGCCGGCTTTTAGGATCCTTCTTTTCAATTTAGGGTTATCATTATCGAGTAAGTTTGACTGCCCTATCTATAATAAATGGAGGCAAATTATGTTTGGGCTAATTTAAGCCAATGTATATATAAGTAATATAATAATGGAATGTAATAAATGTAAATTTTAATAATTTGTAATTTAACGTAGTTTTATAAGTACAAATGTAACTGACACATTTTATTTTTTTAATTATCACTATTACAGGCTACATATAGGTAATGTGAATGAATGAATGAATAATGAATAAATGCTTTATTGCTCACCTCAAAAAAACAGAACAGTAGAAAAATAATTTTAAACAAAAAGACCCCACTTCACTTAGCCTCCACCTTGCCAAAAGGAAATGCTCAAGCTGCTGTAAAAAATACTCAAATCACTATAGGTGTGCCTATAATAGTTAAAGAGTTCCCTCGATTTCTCCAGGATCCCATCATCGGATCCTGAAAACCTGAATCCTGAACAATGGGACCAAATGTGAAGTATACTCTTTCAAACAAAAACATAATTTTCCAAATCGATCTAATCGTCTCCGAATAATCAGTGAACATAAATAAAAAAAATAAACATGCAAAAACAAAGATCCCGACGAATTGATAACCTCCTCCTTCGAAATCTTGAAGTCGGTTGAAAATACATGATAAAAAGAGGCAAACAACAGGCGGTCTTATTGCTAATAAAGTGGTATCCACTTGTCTATTTAATACCTATTATAGTTATAATATAAAAATAAGTTTGATAATGAGTGTGTTCAATGTAACTTAACCTACAACCCGACAGGGTATCTGATTCAGAAAATTTTCTTTTTGTTAATATGGTCGATCTAAAAAACTGTTTTGTATATCAGATACGTTTGTTAGTAATAATCAATATGAACTATATATCTAGTTTAAAAAACAGTATTTTATGTATTTAGAATAATATATGAAAGAATAAAATATCAGCACAAAAATATGATTTAGTATATGTAAAGCAGTGGCGGTCCGTAAGACATTTTCATAGGCACGTCGGCTAATTTAGCTTAACTTAACAAGCCAGCAGGATTTAAATATTATGGACGCCTCACCAATGATGTGAAGTACTTAAGTAAAAATTCATACTCAGATTTATTAACAGTTACTTACAAGTCTTACAACAAAATACACTCGTGTATGGACATGGCAAAGTATCAAAAGTTTGTTTGTTAGTTTTAAACTTTTCCGCAATATCTTGGAGTGACAACCCTACAGTAACAATGGGAGAAGTTTTATTAAGTAAGCCGTCTTTATGAATCTCGGGACACGACCAACTTTGCATATGTGGGTCGGAAAGCAATTCTCTACATGCGAGTTTGTATGTCTTGCTAGATTTACGTTAGTCGTTTGAGATTTCGAAATGTGTTTGCAAACGTTGTTTGGGGATTAGGGACTCAAGTCAAACAACATTTTGAACAATATTGCGTTGGGCTTTGAAATTATTGCAGTCCCAAATTAGAATTATCTTGCTAATCCTTTGTTATGAAGTATATAGGTACTGGGATTTGTACAAAATATAAGCGAATATTTATTATTCATTTATTCATTAACAATACAATATTGTGTTTGAAATTAATTACTTACAAGCTAGCTTAAAAATAATAGAACAATTTATATAACAAGTCAAATAGATTTACAACTTATGAACACAATCATGGAGTCGTAGGATTCAAAATGTCGTTCTTATAATACGTTATCAATACTTATTCCAAAACATTAGTCAATTAATAATCAATTGTAACATTTACGAATTGTATCCTATAAATAATTCATTAATACTGTACAAAGTTCTTTCCAAAAGCAAAGTCTTCAGCTCAGTTTTGAATTCCGCGTGTGCCGTGATCAATTTAGTAGGCAGTCTGTTAAACGCCTTAATAACTTGGTATCGCGTACAGTGTTTAACTACTTTGAAATGCGGACTAATCGTTGCCTTAAGGTTCTTTTTTCTTGAAGACAAACGAATTTTTCTTTCTGCCTCAGTCTCGTACTTTGGAAATTTTTTTACAAAGTCCGAAAGTAGCACGAAAATGTAAAGACCGGGCACTGAGAGAATGCCCGATCGGGTGAAATGCTCTCTGCAAGACAGCCATGGCGGTATGCGTACCATTGCTCTTATAGCCCTTTTTTGAATTTTTAATGCTGTATTGACGTTGTATTGACGTAAAATAAACGAATAAAAAACTAGACGCTGACATTGGAAAGGATAAAGGTACAACTGAAACCTTTGATAATTAAACCAACCGGATGCGAGACGCGCACTAATTTCTATCAGAAAAAGTCTGCCACTTTCGGCGCGGGGGACGAGGAAACGCACACAAATACTGTTAACACTAATGCATTTTCCATTGACTTCGCTACACACGCACACGATCAAATTATCAAACACTAGCATAAAATATACACACACAAGTATAAACACAGACACAGACAACCTGTCCGTGAACGAGATAATGTCATCTTTAAGTAAACGTACACAGTGCGAGGAACGCGTCGATAATAATATACTTAAGTATCGATATTTTTGACGTTTTCAAGTCAAAGGTACATCATTGTCGGTTGTTAATAGAGTTTATTTCTAAATGATTTTTTTTATGGTGACGCCTTATTGACAACCGATAATGATGTACCTTTGACTTGAAAAGGTCACATTTTATCGTAGATTTATTTATCGTATGCCTACATCTCACTGGAAATAGATAAGCATTTCTTCCCTAGGGTGGTGGGAAAGCAGATGATGAAGAGCTTCCAAGTTTGTAACTCTTTTAGCACCACCCAGGGATTACGTATAGGGTTGTCTAAGGTGTTTCCTACGGACGCAGAGAAACATTGATCGTAGGTTAGTTATATATTTTTGTTTCTTTACCAAGTATAAGGTTTAGCTATTGATAAAATTATAATGTTAAGTTGTGATTAAATATCAAGTTTTTCTACCAGCAATGTTAGTATTCTACGTAAGTTAGTTTGTCTATTTGTTCAGGATAAATATTGCAAGCTGATTTAGAATAACTTTTATATTATCAATTTAATATTTTGATGTGTATTTGCTTTTAAATTTAGTGGAAAATACTACAAATTGGAAACAAATAACTATTACAATGAAACATTGAACTGCAAAGAACTCTGGGACATCACGGGATTCGAACCCACGTGTTTATATTACCGTTCCAATGTGCTTCCAATTACATTAGACGTTCCTCTATCCACCTCAGTGAATTTTTCACTGTAATGAACAATGATGAATCAGTCACTAGCGACATCGTGATGTTCCAGAATCCTTTGCAGTTGATATTTTGATTGTAATGGGCATCTGTTTCCAATTTTTGTTTCTATTTCTATTATCTCTTCTTCATTTTTTATTATAAATAAAAAGTATAACATACTGCTAATGTTAATATCGACATTTATTTTTGTGCTGTCCCATCACTAAAACTTACCTGTTAGGTACAGTGATACCAGAGTCAGAAATTAAAAATGCCTATTTAAGGGGATAAGTGTGTATACCGTACCTTATAATAAATAAAGTATAATCCATACAAAATTAAAAATGCTACATAAAATGTATGGTGAAAATAACTACAGGCCCATAAGCCTCACTAGTGTAACATGCAAGGCCATGGAGAAAATTCTGGTTAAACACATAAGAGGATTTCTTGCCCTGCACAGTGTTATGGGTGACCAACAGCACGGTTTCTGCCCGCATCGCTCCACAGTGTCGAACTTGCTGTCTTGCCTCTCTTCCTGGACTAAAAGTTTCAACAAGAAGGACCCTACTGATGTAATTTACCTTGACTATGAAAAGGCTTTTGACAAAGTTCCCACAGAGAGGCTACTACACAAATTGAAACACTTGGGAATCTGTGGGAAACTATTAAGATGGATAAGGGCATTTCCACAACATAGAACCTTTGAAGTTAGAGTTGGTGAGACCAAGTCAAGGCAACGTGTGATACATAGTGGAGTACCACAGGGTTCGGTATTAGGCCCTGTGCTTTACATACTATACACGGTAGATCTTCCACAACGCCTCAGATATAGTATTAGTACTTTTGCGGATGACACCAAGATATTTGCTAACCCGCTTGTAGATTACAGCCAACTGCAAGATGATCTAAATGCAATAGCAAGCTGGTCTAAGGAATGGTTAATCAATCTGAATTCTGGCAAATGTACAATACTTCACATAGGATATAGGAACCCCCGCCTGACTCACAACTTGGAAGGCACTCCATTGACGGCTGTAAAAACACAAATCGACCTAGGCGTTAAGATCTCGGAGAATCTAAAGTGGGAAGAGCACATAACCACAATGGTCAAGAAAGCCAGAAGCATGATTTACCTCATCAGAAAAGCATTCAAGACCTTGACACCGAATATGATGCTAAAAATATATAAGATGTACATCCGACCCGTACTGGAGTATGCTTTTCAAGCGTGGAGTCCCTACTTTGCCAAGGACATTGAGATGATGGAGAAGGTCCAACGAAGTTTCACGAAACTGCCAAGGCAACTTAAAAACAAGCCATATGAAGAGAGACTGAAGGAACTAAAGCTCACTACTCTAAAGCACCGCAGAGAACGTGGAGACTTAATAGAGACATACAAAATATTATCTGGACACTATGACCTCAAGGATTTTCAAGAGATGTTCATGCGCAACAACAACACCCGTCTGAGAGGTCATCAATTAAAGCTAGACAGAGATAGGTCCCACAGTAACCCATACAAACATTTTCTGAGCAACCGAGTAGTGAGGGCTTGGAACAAACTCCCAAAAGACGTGATTACGGCACAAAACGTGAATCAGTTCAAAAATAAGTAGACAAGCATACATCTACTCGTTAATGATAACTATCGTAATGACCACTGGATACAGGCAATATCAGTTGTCATAACTGCCTGCGCCTGCTTAGTAAATAATAATAATAATAATAAAAATAAAGGAACGTATTAATTTCTAAACAGGAATATCGTTATTTCAAGCATCTACAAGTATATTTCACTTAACACGTTAAACGCCAATAGAAATTTCGACTACTTTCGTTGGAACCGCGTTGGTCACCGGTGACCGGCACTAACACTATCTGTCTAGGCCATGGAGGTCACCGGTGACCGCAGTGTAGGTTCATGTTTGAACGGCTGTTTTGAACTGACAGAAAATAGTTTGTACGCTTTGGTTCTTATTTATACCTATTGACAGACAAGAGAGAGCCACAGTCCATTCCAATTGGAATGGTTGATTAGTTATTGTAATAAAAACAATATTTTATTGTTAGTAAGCTTGCCGTGTGGAGTCCGGCAGAGTAGAATAGAACCAACCCATTACACGTTCGGGTGTCGTACAAGGCGACTAATGTCAGAGGCAGAAGATCTGAAGCTTCCGTAGACCAGGAAATGGGCAGCAGCGTTTTCTGGTATGCTCCTTTCACTGCGATCGCCAACCCGCTTGCCCAGAGTGGCGATTAGGGCATCACCTCTCAATGGTAGGTACACCAAATAAACGGCCCCGAGTTCCCAGCCGCCTCACCAGGCTTGGCTACGGTAGCGGTCATAGCGTCGGTGAGGCAAGGGGTGCTAAGAATCCCCGAGTTACGGACGGCTACCACAACCACCACACATTGACCTTGGCTACGTATAATGGACGAACTCTGAGGCTCGACGAACATCTCGCCGAATTGGAGGTAGAGTTAGACAAAATACGATGGCATGTTCTGGGGTTATCTGAAGTCCGAAGAGAGGGGGAGGACACAGTAACCTTAGAATCAGGCCATCTACTCTACTTCCGAGAAGGTGACAGCCTCTCTCAGGGCGGTGTCGGATTTCTCGTCAACAAGGCCCTCACTGGCAACATTTTGGAAATCTCCAGTGTGTCGTCAAGGGTAGCGTACCTCGTACTTAAACTGACCGAGAGATATTCTCTTAAGGTCGTACAGGTATATGCACCGACCTCTACACACTCAGATGATGAAGTTGAAGCCATGTACGAAGACATAGATAGAGCCCTGCACAGCACCTCGAGGGCTCATCTAAATGTTGTCATGGGGGACTTCAACGCCAAAGTGGGAGTACGCACCGTTACCGAATCGGTAATTGGGCCACATGGTATTGGGAACAGGAATCACAGGGGGCAGATGCTGGTCAACTTTTTAGAGCGAGAGGGGCTATTCTTGATGAATTCGTTCTTCAAGAAAAAGCCCCAAAGGAAGTGGACCTGGCAGAGCCCCGATAACGTGACAAAAAATGAGATTGACTTTATCATGACGGATAAGAGACGTATATTCAGAGATGTCTCAGTGATCAATAGGTTCAACACTGGAAGTGATCACCGACTCGTGTGAGGCACTCTGAATATAAACTTCAAGCAGGAGCGCACCCGTCTGATAAAGTCCACGCTCCGGCCTACGCTGTTCCAAGCCATCGCTGGCTCTGAAAGATTCCAGTTGGAACTTCAAAACCGATTCGATGTGTTGGAAACCAAGTGCGACGTTGACGAGGACTTAAGTAGCGTAGTGGAAGTTGTGAGGGATGTAGGTAACAGGTTCTGTCGGAATAGGCATGCAGGCAGGAAGTCCAAGCTTTCAGAAGAGACTCTGGAACTCATGAGAGAGAGACGCGTAAATACACAGGCCACGGTGGCAGGTCAGCGAGCACTCACGAGGCACATTCGGAAAGCGGTACGGCGGGATCGTCGGACTTCCAATACACGCCTCATTAAGGATGCAATAGAACAAAACCGAGGTTCCAAAGTGTTCGTGAAGCGTCTCGGGAGGAGCCACATGTCTAAGCTGACTACCGCCGATGGTAGTGTCGTCTCCTCTAAGCCAGAGATTCTCTTGGAGGTGGAAGACTTCTATGGCCAGTTGTATGCCTCACAATCTCCGCTACCTGAACCTGTCCCCTGCGATCCCCGAGCTACTTTAGTTCGACACTATACCGACGAACTTCCCGACGTCAGCATTGACGAAATTGAGCTGGCCCTCAAGCAACTTAAAAATGGAAAAGCCCCGGGCGAGAACGGAGTTACAACTGAGCTCTTAAGGGCAGGGGGAACTCCTGTCCTTAGGCAGCTGCAGCGCATATTTAACTCCGTACTCCACGAAGGGAGAACTCCAAGAGCGTGGAGCAGGAGCATGGTAGTTTTATTTTTCAAGAAGGGAGATAAGACCCTTCTCAAGAACTACCGCCCTATATCGCTCCTGAGCCACGTATACAAGTTGTTTTCGAGGGTTATCACAAATAGGCTGACGCGACGGTTAGACGACTTCCAACCACCGGAACAGGCAGGGTTTCGTGGAGGATTTGGCGCCATAGACCACATACACACTGTGAGGCAAATTATACAGAAGACCCAGGAGTATAATCAGCCATTGTGTCTCGCTTTCGTGGACTATGAGAAGGCCTTTGACTCCGTCGAGACCTGGTCTGTTCTGGACTCCCTGCAGCGGTGCCAAGTTGATTTTCGATACATCGAGGTGCTGAGAAGCCTGTATGATGCCGCAACTATATCCGTCCAAGTACAGAACAGTCAAACAACACCGATTCCATTACATCGAGGAGTAAGGCAGGGGGATGTGATATCCCCGAAACTGTTTACAAATGTATTGGAAGACGTGTTTAAGACTCTAAACTGGAACGGACGGGGCATACATATAAACGGAGAATACATCTCGCACTTAAGGTTTGCCGATGATATCGTAGTCATGGCAGAATCGCTGCAGGAAGTTCAAGAAATGCTGCACAGCCTAAATGAAGCCTCCCAACGAATTGGTCTCCGGATGAACCTGGACAAGACAAAGGTCATGTATAATGACCTCGTCGTTCCGGGACCAGTAATCATCGATGGCACGCCTCTCGAAGTTGTCAAGGAATATGTCTATCTCGGGCAACTAATGCAGTTGGGTAGATACAACTTCGAAAAGGAAGCCGATAGGAGGATTCAATTGGGCTGGGCAGCGTTTAGGAAGTGGAAGCACATATTTTCGTCCGGTATACCACAGAGCCTGAAGACGAAAGTGTTTAACCAGTGCGTCCTACCTGTAATGACGTACGGAGCCGAGACGTGGACACTGACTGTGGGGCTAATCCATAAGCTTAAAGTCGCTCAACGTGCTATGGAAAGAGCTATGCTCGGAGTCTCTCTGAAGGACAAAATTCGGAATGAAGTGATCCGACAGAGAACCAAGGTGACCGACATAGCTCTAAAAGTTAGTACGTTGAAGTGGCAATGGGCTGGCCACATATGTCGCAGAACCGACAATCGCTGGAGTAAGCGTGTTCTGGAGGGGAGACCACGGTTAGGCAAACGTAGCGTTGGACGCCCTCTGGCCAGATGGCGGGATGACTTACATAAGAGGGCCGGTAGTGACTGGATGCGTAAAGCAGCAGACCGGGCTCTGTGGCGTACCTTGGGCTCAGGCCTATGTCCAGCAGTGGACTTCAACGGGCTGATGATGATAATAGTAAGCATTAGAAACCCGACTTATTTGTTATTTAGAAAAGTGATATTTATCTATTATATGTGAAAATAAAACTTATGGAACAAATACTTTAATAGTTAAATTTATTATAATTCATTTGTTCATCAGTGCAAGTGGTTACAAAATGTTATATTTTATGGCTACAAAGACATGATATACGTTTTGATACTGATCACAATCATAAGAAAGTAGTAAATTTATTACCTAAATTACATGACTTCGACTTAGAAGCTACAGAATCTTGTATACTTGTACATGTATACGGTGAATTTATTAGGTAGTTACCTAATTAACAGACAACTAGCCCTAATTAACACAAATTACAAAATGTATACGTTAAAAATATAATTACATTTCGTATATGATATTTTGTCCTAATTAAATAAATTTAAATGGAAATTAAATTACACAATCAACGATGAACTATGTTAAAACACGAAATACATAAAATAGGCTTTTCTGGACAGTCCTCACAATACGTATTCACTTTTTAGGGTTCTGTAGTCAACTAGGAACCCTTATAGTTTCGCCATGTCTGCCCGTCCGTCCGTCCGTCCGTCCGTCCGTCCGCGGATAATCTCAGTGACCGTTAGCATTAGAAAGCTGAAATTTGGTACTAATATGTATATCAATCACGCCGACAAAGTTGTAAAATAAAAAGTGGAAAAAAATTTTTTATTAGGGTACCTCCCCTATACGTAAAGTGGGGAGTGATTTTTTTTTTCATTTCAATCCTAACGTGTGATATATTGTTGGATAGGTATTTCAAAATGAATAGGGGTTTACTAAAATCATTTTTCGATAATGTAAATATTTTCGGAAATAATCGCTCCAGAAGTAAAAAAATATGCGTCCCCCCCCCTCTAACTTTTGAACCATAAGTTTTAAAAATATGAAAAAAATCTCAAAAGTAGAACTTTATAAAAACTTTCTAGGAAAATTATTTTGAACTTGATAGAATGAATAGTTTTTGAAAAAAAATTACAAAATAATTTCTGAACTAAGTTTGTAATTTAACCGTATAAGCAGGTGTTTATTGTACCTGTAATTTCTACAAAATTACAATGAAATGACGTGCTTTCAAATAAAGTAAAAACGGTGAAAATCGGTTCACGCAATAAAGAATTATTCCATAAAAATCATCTTCCATACTTTAAGCTCGCGCGCAATAGTTTACTTAATTTGCCGATAGATGTCGCTGTACGTGGAACTCTCATATCGTATCCTACATGGCGGTGTTATTAACTCTTAAGTCGGGACACTTACTGTGACGGACGGAAAACTACGGAACCCTACACTGAGCGTGGCCCGACACGCTCTTGGCCGGTTTTTTTGGTCTTATTTTTAGCATAGGATCTTCCAAGCGTAGCGACATTCTCCCGGTAACACTGGACACACATGCGTCTGCTTGTCCTAGCTGGACCCGGTTTTTTACCCAATCTATGAGCTACTCTTCTAGCTCTTGGAGCAGGACTAGCAGGAGGATGTGTTGTTGCATGCCGTCCACACAAATATTTCAAGATCTCTCTCCTAAATTCGGTAATTGCCATTTTTTGGCTTTTAACAGTTTGGTACAAGATTAAAGCGTTCACCATGGCTGTATTCAGTAGCAGGTTAATAGCTAATTTCTTGTACCATTTCACTGATTTGCGTAAGGGTGGGGAATATGCTGCCATCTGATCTGAAAGATCTACTGCGCCTTTTGCTTTGTTATAGTCGATAACTATTTTAGGCTTCATGATGACTCTACCACGTTTTCTGACCTCTTTAAATTGGTGAGAGTGTTTGGTAGATAGAAGGAAAACTTTTCTTTTGTCCTTCCATTTCATGACCGTTATTCCATCTGAGCTTTCCTTAGCCGCGTATTCGCCTCGTTTCAGCTTTGCAGTAATGACTTCCTTAGGAAGACGCTTTCTGTTCTTGCGGATTGTACCCACAAGATGGGTTTCGGCATTTAGAAGTTGTCTAGCAAGATCTACACTTGTATACCAGTTATCAGTATAAAGTGTGTGTCCTTTATTCAGCAGGTCGTTACAGAGAGACATGATCACATTGACAGGTGTGGTATTTACTTGATCGTTACTTTTTCCTGTGTATACATTGATTTTGTACGTATATCCTGGAATAGTGCAGAGTTTAAATTCCTTAATACTTGTCTTTTTTGTTTGTAATATTGACGAAAGATTATTCTTTCACGGAATGGGACAACACTTTCATCTATGCACAGATCTTTCGCAGGTGTGTAATTCTTCAGAAAGTTCTCATTTATCGTGTCGAGTAAATTTTGGACTCTATGTAATCTATTCGATCAATTATCTTCGTCTTGGTGTGAGAAATGTAGCATCTGTAGCAACAGCTCAAATCGGTTGCGACTTATAATCTTTTTTGGAAAATTCTGTCCCATGATATCATCTTTGGACCAATAGTCGGCTATTTTGGGTAGTTTTACTAATCCCATGAAAACTACTAAACCGAAGATTTTTTTTATTTCTTCTGTTGATGTCGGAATACACTTGCGAATCCGTGCTGAATATGAAGCATTTTCGTTGCTTGTTATTTTATTTATAGCAAAAAAATTTGTATCATTCGCAATTTGTTCAAAAACTTCATCAGGTACCAAAAAAGCGTAAAAATCAGCTGGAGACTTGTTTACCATGGTGATCATAAGATGTGTGGGTAGCCCAGGGAACTCGGTAAACGGAATAATTGTACGTTGGTTACCTCGAGGCTCGAACCAGTTGGACGATGATGGGACGCACCCTGAAGCACTTGGTGAGTTCCTCCCATTTTCGAGATCACTAGATTCACTGTCAGATTCGATTAAAATACGTCGCCGTTTTCTACCCCTTGCTTGAAAATTATACTCATCTTCAGACTCCAATGGAATGTAAACACTGTTTTCCAGAAAAGAAATTTCTATATTTTCAATTTGTGAGAGTTCCTCGTTAGTCAATTCAAATTCTTCAAAGTTCATTTTATTATTTATATTATTACCAAAACACTGTTATATCTACCGCCATTTTATTAAACACAGTCACAGGATAACATGGTCCGATGATTGAAGTGTCATCTTATTTGTAAGAAACTTAGAGACTAACTGATTTACTAACACACTTTTGTAAGGAATATAAACACAAAATATTAGATGCAAAAAAAATTGCGAAGATATGAGCCGTAATAAAAGACAAACGGTGTATTTCCCAAAAATGCAATTTTCAACATATGGTGTTGTAAAAATAGCACAATACCGTCGGCATAATCTAAGGTAAACTGCGTGGAAATAAAAAAAATGTACTTACACCAAAGCACAGGTGTTAGAAAAGACAACAAAAGAGCGCCAGGAAACAAAAGAAGTTGCTATAATGCATTTATAAAGTTCATTATTATAGCATGTAATTATGAATAATTAGGGAAAGGTGTAGTGTTACAATACACACAATACAAACAGATGTGCCGTTGCGGGCGGCACTGTGGCCCCCACGGCCCTACGCGAAGGAAATACAGATTTGTTTCTACGCAGGCCATGACGGCCACCCGTGACCGGCATTGATATTTATAGGTAATTTAGAATAATAGTTTATTTTATATGTTTCGATAATAATAAGATGTTTATTTTGAGAATTTAGCAAAAAACATGATGTAAAAAAAGGACAAAATTTAAAATTTCATACTGCCTTACTTATACACGTAATGCCGGAAACATGGTGTCCACCATGGCGTTCAACGTGTTAAGGAGCGCCACATATTAGAGCGGAATTCAGCACACTAGCTGAAATTTGTCTATTAAAGCGGAAATTTGTTTATGGTACCTAGCTGTATTTTTGAGACCATAGACAAATTTCAGCTATTAAGCTATGCGTGTGAATGAGTTTTACCTTTGAAGTACTGACGTTAATCTTTTCATTTTTGTTAATTATTAAAAATAATATTTAATTTGAATAATTTAAAAGTCGATTAAAATATGTTTAGAAACAATTTAATAACAACACACACACACACACACACACACACACACACACACACACACACACACACACACACACACACACACACACACACACACACACACACACACATAGACACACTGCTTTTTTAACAGAGCAATGCTTTACAATTATGGCTGTATGCCGAATGGGTCTCTGCCTAACCCACGGAGTATCTTTTAAGTGTATTGCCTAACCTGTCATAACAATGAATGACATACTCGTAATGGCGGACGTAAGGAGTGGTCCGGAAAAAAAGTAGCCGTGCCTTTTTGATTTATCTTTTTATTTTGTGCCGATTTAGAAGCAGTGTTTATATTTAAATAATCTCTAGATACAATCATACAAAACATAAATATAATCATACTTAAATAAAACAGCGTTTGGAAGTTTTCGCCTTTTGTATTCCATCATACACATAGTTTTTTGAACAGCGTCTTCTGACAGAATTTTTGAGGTGTTTCTCAAAAACATGTTTTTTCTTATAGTTTGATTTGATGAGCTATTTTATACCTTAATAAATTGTCTTTCTTCAACAGTAAACTTTTTTATCTGGCTTCATTTTAAGGTAGTTACAGTAATTTTTAATTAAATGTATTTGCCTTTTTTCATAGAAAATTATCTCCCATAGAAAAATCTTTGCCAGAGGTTAGATTAGAGAGTCTTCCTGACTATCCTAGCTAAAATACAGTTAATTAATGTAGCTTCTTGGTAAGATGAAATTCTGAAAAGCATAAAACGGGTTGTGAAAATGGAAATACAATTGTGGCATTGTAGCGGATGTCGATTGAAGATTGTCAAATTATGTTGTTCAAAAGGTTACAAAGTATGTTGAATTAAAAACGCGAAAACTTAAATATGCTCACATATTCTATTATGATTGTATTTTTATTTATTAGTATTGTACCTATCTACGGATTAATAAAATAAATATACTGCTTCAAAATTAGCACTAAATTAAAAAATACACAAGATTGTACACTGCTACTTTATTTCAGGACCACTCCTTATTTCTGTCGCACTGGAGTCGATTACTCTTGTTTGCAATATTTCACTTACCTCCCTCGATGTAATCGTGTTCATAATTGCATACCCAATTTATGAATGAATTTATTGATAAATTGGGTATGCAATTATGAACCCGATGGTACAATGTACTATGAAGAGTACCATTAAGTGGCAACACTTTTTGATTGACAATAATTTTTAGCTTTTTGCTAATTTCGTGCATTATTTGATGATATTTAGACGTAATTATACTTACAGATGAAAAGAAACGTTATCCTTATCTAAACTAGATAATTCAGATCTTTTCTTACATGAAAACACGCAGCAATTCGGCATTTTTACCTCAGACCGTTCCGGGCTGACTGACATTCATTGAATGGCGTTTGACGCGAGACAACTAGTTTTATATAACCGCTACGACCAGTGGTCTTGTACTTTTAGCAGAGGGGGACGCCTGACAATTACCACTCCATTGGTTTATTTCTCTGAGACTGAAACCAATCAAAACACATTATGATATTAGACATACAAACTAGATAGATCCTAACAGACCATGTAACTGAATAGAAGCCTTTCATACATCCGGACCAAAATTTGATACACCTTTGTTAAGTATACCTACCCTACGCTACAAAAGATACATTTGGAAACAGACTAACCAACAGCAACCTTAGAGAATTCAACCAACCATGCCATGTCTGTCATTTTGTATACAACAAAAGTCTGCTGATTTTTGCGGGGAGGGGACTTTGATAATTAAACCAACCGGATTCGAGACGCGCACTAATTTCTATCAGAAAATGTCTGCCAATTTCGGCGCGGGGGACGAGAAAACGCACACAAATACTGTTAACACTAATGCATTTTCCATTGACGTCGCTACACACGCACACGATAAAATTATCAAACACTAGCATAAAATATCATCACACAAGTACAAACACAGACACAGACAACCTGTCCGTGAACGAGATAATGTCATCTTTAAGTAAACGTAGACAGTGCGAGGAACGCGTCGATAATAATATACTTAAGTGTCGATATTTGTGACGTTTTCAAGTCAAAGGTACATCATTGTCGGTTGTTAAAAAAGTTAATTTCTAAATGATTATTTTATGGTAACGCCTTATTGACAACCGATAATGATGTACCTTTGACTTCAAATGCCACATTTTATCGTAGATTTATTTATCGTATGCCTACGTGTCACTGGATATAGATAGTAAAAGGCAACACACCAGACGTAGCCCCGCACTACTGACAGCTCCAGAACGTGTTTTATCCCTGCACTAGAGAATGTCACTTCCGAACTGTCATTCGATATGGCGCGCCGACCGCGCCCGCAGATTCTAATGTTTAATATTGTGTTTTCCACTGATTCCCATAACTAAATCATATATTATAACGGTGCTTGGTGTTTTTACTCTAATAACTTCAGAAGTCGGATTCTAGCCCGCTTCCATACAATTTTGCAAACGATTCCGTGGTTCAATTGCTTTACCTTATTTCAATGTTGTAAACTTATTAAACCGGTTAACCTGATTCTAATGAGTAAATGCATCAACACCAGGAATAAATAATACTAATAAATACACATATGGAATCATAAAATAAGTAAGTAACTTCGTATAAACGAAGTGGGGTCTCGGTAAGTAATGTCCTCGTCATTAAGGGTCGGGTATAGGTGGGAGAATTTTAAGATTCTGTCAACGCACACTACCACACTTTCGGGGGACAGGTCGTTGACCGCTTATACTTTTTTACAGGTTGCCATTATTAGTTTTATACTAATCACATCTCCTTTGAGAAAATAAACTGTAATGTTTTCCTTTGTAAGAAGACAGAGAAATAACATATTTTATCTTGCTTTCCTTGTCTATCCTGTTTATGTCACATGATGTATTATGTTTGATTATAAAAGATTAAATGATTTTTGAAATGAGTTATCGAGATACGCGTTTTGGAAAGGTAGCTAGCCGAACAAACCGCGAACCACTTCGTTCGTCGAATCGACTACTTTGCATCACTCTCTTTCGAATATGCAAGAGCGATGGAAACGGACATAACGAAATGTCGATATTCGAAATTCGCGGTTGGCCTGTCCTGTTGTAGACTAGAAGTCGCTTATATAGGTAGAAGTGAACGAAAATATGTCTGAATAACTTCTTAAGAGTTATTTAGATGGATTGTAGATTAGGTAGGTACATATATACAGGTATACCTACCTATGTCAAATACCCGTGCAAATAAATCTAAATGTTATCCTATTATTAAATAAATTAATGTTATTTACTAATAGATGAAGAGCTAGCCACGTCAGATATGACAAAATAACGAGAGCGACAAAACCCCTCTCGTTAGTTTACTATACTATGCTTATTTCTAGATCTGGACATCTGGCAGCTATAAAGTGGTGGAGGTCAAAAAACAAAAAACATTGCGTATTATTTTAGAAACAGAAACAGTACGCGACAAACTATGAATTACATTATACGTCGTTTTGGATTAATTCCCCCTATCAGAAAGTTTTGATAATGATATAATCTAATTATTTATATAATTTCTCATAACACTGCATCAAAACCAGAACTCTAGGATTTATATTCTTAGAGTGGTTTACTCTCAAAGACATACATTTAAGAGTAATCACTACCTTTCTAGATACATTTGTTACAAAGATATATTAATTGTTTTTATTAATTTTGGTTTTTATTTTTTTCTTTCCATGTCCCGCCGTAGTAGGTCGCAATATTGGTATGAGAGCTTCATTATTATGTCTTCTATCTATTCTATTTTTTACAAGACCTAATTCCGTGGAACATTGAAGTTATCACCTAAACACTTTATATCCGGGTTACCCGGCCTCTAGGGTTGACACTTCGGTATTTTTAATTTTATACGCCGTTGTTTCCGGAATATCTATAATTCTTGGTTTTGATCATAGTTTTGAGTACATATGCATAGAACTAGCCAAAAAATATGTTATAAATTTCGAATGGTGTCTTACGACAGTGACTATACATAAACTTTTGGTCCATGGAGCTGCGATAATACGAAACTCGTCTGTCCCAATTGGAATGCTCTCCGAGCAATCATCAGAATCTCGTAATAAATATTGGCGTCACGATAGAGAACACCAGCATACCCGCAAATCAGATCGAACGAAAACCATGTCTGATTTGTTTCATAGAGCGTTAGTCTCATCAGACCCAATAATTTAGGAACAACGGATGTCGCAACGACAATAGTAGATTGTACACCAAGGGGATAAAGCACTGTTTTATGTCACGGGCGCAATATTGAATCCTGAACGTAACGAAGGACTCCAGATTTTACTCCCGAGCGCAGCGAGGGGGTTATGAGTTAATTCCCGAGCGAAGCGAGGGAATTAAGACTGAGTTCTGAGTGCAGTGAGGGGTTCAAGCACGCCCGTGACAAAAACAGCTTTATCCCCGAGGAGTATACTCTACTTTTCTCACCTCTTGCAAGACAATAAAATAGCTAAGGCTACTAGAAACGGATTTTTATTAAAGTAAATCAAAAGTAAAAACCGGCCAAGTGCGTGTCGGACCACACATAGCAGGATTCCGTACCTTCAATGGAATAAGAACCAAACTAATACCAAAAGGTCGTATCTGATGACTATGGAAAAAGTTTTTTGGAGATAACTCAAAAATGGCTAAACCAATATGTTCAAAAAAATTTTCTTAGAAAGTTTATGATAAGGCGCATCTCCTCAATTTTTTTCATATTTTTTGGACTTACGGTTCAAAAGTTACAGGGGGGTTGTGCCCCCCCCATTTTCTGACTTTCGAAGCGATTATTTCAGAAAATATTCACTTAATCACAAAATGGTCAAAAAACCTCAGTGTTATTTTTAAAGACCTATCGATTTATGTGTCACATGTTGATATTTAGTCAAAAATATAAAAAATAAAAATTTTGTTACATGTATGGAGCGCCCCCCACTAAAATTTTTTTTTTTCAAATTTAACTACATAACTGAGTAGCGGCATACAAAATATACCTTATGTATAAATTTTATTCAGATACGTCGTATAGTTTCCGAGTAAAATGGCTGTGACATACGGACGGACAGACATACAGACAGACATGACGAATCAATAAGGGTTCCGTTTTTTGCCATTTGGCTACGGAACCCTAAAAATTGATTCTTGATACATTAGTCCATTTTATTCTAATTTTATCTTCTATTTTTATAGAACCTGCAGTTTTACTCCGTATACTGCAGCGTCTTATGACACTCGCGGCATTTGTTTTAGGTATTTAAAATTGAGGTGGCCAGCACGATTTTCCGAATAAATTCGATTTTCAAATCAGCTCGACGCGGCGGCGCGGGCCCCGGCTGGCGTCGCGGGGCTATGCACCGTGCGGACTTTACGAAATTAGACTTTAAGCACATAACAATAAGAGCTATGGGAAGTGAATTCACATTATTAACCAGCGGGTTATAATGAGATTTAGTACAACATTATAACCCGGCTAAAGCCAAGGGCTATAATGATTTGCTTTCGGTGAGGTTTGCATGATATATAATTTGGCATTGTCGAGCAGGTGGTGTGAAAAAAATATTAAAAAACGTCTCCTACCATCTGCCGCAATAGCATTATTGAAAGCACCACAGGATGCTTTTATATCGCCATCGGATGAATACATAACAACATCATCAGAGTTATGTCCAGACGACAGCTATTCTGAGGTGCAAGATGGGGAGAGAGCCTGGAAGTAGAATATTGTTGCCTGGAAGTTGATAATTTTGTAGTAATTCATGTTTTAGAAAAAATATTTGCTACATTGGCGATGCATAATAGATATTTAGCCGTTTATTCCAAAAAAAAACACATAATTGTAGTATACGGCTTTAACCGGTTATTTTTCGACCATAACCCATCGAATACCCGGCTTTGAAAATTTACCTGTTATTACATTCCCTATACAGGATGTAACAAAAAGACTGGTGATCGTTTAAGGGCATAATGGTATCGTATTACGACTAAGAAAAAAATAGAAATTTTTTTACACGAACAAAAATGTTTTTTTTTTGTATGGGACACGTAGTCCCAGCCGGCCAACCCTCCATACAAAAGATTTTTTTTTTCACTCGAAAAAATTTTAATCGACTGTAGATTCAATCTTCCAGGGAATTAGATCTTGTAAAAAATACAGTAGATAGAAGACATAACAATGAAGCTTTCTTACAAATATCGCGATCTACTACGGTGGAATATGGAAGAAAAAAAATAAAAACCAAAATCATTAAAATAATTAATATCATTGTAACAAATGTACCTAGAAAGGTTGTTATTACCTCTAAATGTACTTTTTTGAAAGGTTTATCCAACATTATAGTCAACGGAAAAGTTTGTTACTTAATTTGCAATACATAATTATTTTTCGTAATATCCGGGTGTCAGAATCAAGATTTTCAAAAATGTATTTCTCAAAAACTACACATATTAGAAACGCGGGAGTTTTAGTCTCGCATTTGTAATGCTCTAAACTACAGTAATTTGTAATAAAATGGGGATGTCACTTTTTTGGCTTCCATAAAACACTGTGCGGCTGTACCTTTTGATTGCGTTGGCTTAGAAGTTTGACTTTTTCACAGCTCTAAGGGACAGTAGACCTAAGTATTTGATATAAACTTCAGCTTGATACCTCCACGCGTTCCTGAGAAAAAGGGTCTTGACAGACGGACGGACGGACAACAAAGTGATCCCAAAAGGGTTCCATTTTTTCCTTTCGAGGTACGGAACCCTAAAAATAGCAAATTACTTTAAATCCCTTACAAAATAGTAATTACTGCAGAGGCCGTGAAGTGGCGGATTTAAGGACGAGAATGCGGTAGACGATTCCGGATAAAGCGAATCCTGCAATCCCTGTTCCGGCCAAGGATTGTATAGTGCTTTCTCAAACAATGTAAAAAAAAAGTTTAAATTGCCGCCTATTTAATTTTTTAACTTGACATTTGAAAAAGCTATTTGAGCACCATGTTTAACCGCTTATATATAGATTTTGTTTTTTCTTTTTTAATTTTAATGTCGCAAGTATGCTTACAGAGAGAGTGTTCGTTGGCTGTATGAAATATTTCCTTTGTCAGTCTAATTTTAGTGAGCAAATTTAAAAAGTTAGAGCAGCGGACAATAATGTACGTTTCATAATAACTCCCTACATTACTTCTTGGCCTAGGTCAAGAAGTAATGTAAGGAGCCATAAATGAGCAACTTCATGTCTTCATTTCGTGACATTAACGCATACATTTCGGAGTATGTTTGAGAAAATATATTTAAATGGCTCAAACACACTTGCAGACTCATACATATCATCATCATCATCACTCATTGTTTTATTACTTTAGTCTCCAGCTACCCAAAGGTTGTCTGGAAGAGATCGCTTTTAAGCGATAAGACCGCCTGTTGTTACCTAGTTTTAATTTTGATTTTCTGTTTGTTTATTTCTACTTTTTGGTGCACAATAAAGAATAACTTTATTTCATTAATTTCTTAGATTAGGTTTTTATAATATTTTTACAAAAGTAAAATATAAAAATATATCTAAAACCTACAAAAACATTATAAAAACCCTAACCTAGGGTGCCGCCAGCAACGGAGCAAGGCCCAGGCTTATTATTATTATTATATGTAATTACTACGACATATTTAATTATTGCAGATATTATAAAATCGTATAATTGTGTACAATTCACACACGATATCACACTTCGAAAGCCTAAAATTGGTGTATGTATGTATGTATCACTTTATTGCACATAAACAAGTAGGTATAACATAATAACAACAGTAACGTATATAAAAGATATGCACAAAGGCGAGCTTATCCCTGATAGGGATCTCTTCCAGCCCACCCATGAGAAAATGGGAAGGGTATGTTTATAAACAATGAAAGTATTGCAGCATATAAGAGTTATTTACGCATACATGATATACTCGTAGTACATGTGTAACTAAGTCGTAAGAAAAATATTAATTGTTCAAGTATCATTATAGTTTTTCGCCTTATACACGGTGTTGCAACAGGCATATTTTTTCAATTTGCCGCCTTTATCAGGGCCGATATATCGTAGACAGAATCTACTTCAATGTTCATCTTCATATTTTTTTATAAAACAAAAAGTATAGAGTGTCAAAAGCGATCCCCATACAATTGAATCATGTAAAAGTGAAAGGGTTATAAATGTATAAAAAGCATTGAAAGAAATTTATTGTTTGTATCATATTGTTAAATGAAAATTTTCATACCCCTTTTTACCTCCTTATATTTATTTTTATAAAATTTTATTTATCAAACCTAGCAGCGAACTGTAGGCAGATTGGACCTCAGAAGCCAATATTCCATCCGATTTTTGGGAGGTAGCCACTGTTTAATCTGGCACTGAGACAAATGTGCAGACAGCTCCATACATTTCTGTCTCCGCAGTAATTAATACTTTTAAAAAGGTACCCCACATACTTTAGTAAGAATCATAAGATGAAAAATATTACATCATTTCCTTGACATGAGATATGCGAGGAGCTAGAATCTTTAAGTAAAACTTTGGAGTTCTGAAATCAGTCAAATTACTGAGAAATTTTAACGATAAAAGATAGATATGTTGTAAATTTTAAGATACATAAAGCATTTAAACCACCTTAGACGCATAATCTTGCACAAATCGACCTAGTCCATCGGTAAGCTCAATAAGGCTTATGTTGCGGGTACTACACGACGATGTATATAATATATAGACATAGATAAATACTTAAATACATACAAAACATGCAGAACTCGGGAAACATCTGTGATAAACACACAATAATCCATGGTCTTATAATCAAAACCAGCCTCAGAAAAGGGTCTTATTTTTTACAGGTTTATAATGTTCGTTTAGTTTATTTTAAATAGTACTGTAATCATTTCGAAATGGTAGGCTCAAAAATAAAATTTAGGACATTTTTTTACTAAGATCGTATTATTCATTCAAGACAGTTATCTGACAGTTGTCTCCATACAAAGTAATTTACAATGTGCGCCAGCAGCTGTCAGATTACTGTCTTGAATTAAAAATATGATATTTGTCTTAAATCCAAACCGGCTACTAAAATGGACTTAAATTAGCTATGTAGGTATTATTACGTACCTTAAGGGTGGTTTCGGTGGATTAGAGTCTTCTAGACCTTTATGAGAAAATGTGTTCACGAATAGAACGCTTCCTACAACCCTAAAAATATTGAAGCCGATCGATAGGAAATTAGATAACTTTAACACCCGTGGCTCCAATACTTGTAGATACTAGATACCATATTTGGGTAGTATATTTTGTTTTAAAATTATGGTTATTTACATGATTCGTTAAGTATGTAAATTCACAGAACATTGATGAAATAACACATTGTTTTTATTCCGGCTCACTTCATTTAATTATTTAGCGTGACTTTTTGAACGCTACCTTATGGACTAAGAATTGGCCACGTCAGATATAACATTATAATGAGAGCAACGAAACCCGACTAGTAAGATTGCGATACTATCCTTATTGCTAGATTCGGGCATCTGGCAGCTTTTAATGGGTGGAGGTCAGAGTGACAGATTAGCAAAATTTTTCCGTTGGAAAAAAGTAATACCAAGATAGGTAAAAACTGCTGATGTTGTCTTATGTATACAGGACGGGGCCTATATTTTAACATTAGAACAAAAAACATATTATTTCGGAAACAGAAACAATAGGCGACAAACTTTGAATTACATTATACGTCGTTTTGGACTATTTTCTCCCATCAGAATGTTTTGGCAATGATATAAACTAATTATTTATACAATTTCTCATAATACCGCATCAAACCCAGAACTCTATGATTTGTATTCTTAAAGTGGTTTGCATTATTTGACATCCACCACTTTATCCAGCCATGCCAGATATCCGGATATAAAAATAAGCTTAGTATAGCAATCTAACGAGAGGTTTCGTCGCTCTCATTATTGTGTCACATCTGACGTGGCTAGCTCTCCGTCTATTATGTTATGTTATGTTCTTGGTCCCAGGTAGGTACAAGGGTAGGTATGACTCAAAAGTCCCGTTTAAATGTAAACAATGAGTTAAAAGAGCCTGGTAAGATGTCCGACTTCCAATCCGGAGGTCTCGGATTCAAACCCCGGCTCGTACCAGTTATGAAAATTATATCACATGCACTAAATATCACTTCATAATTTACCAGTCGCTTTTCGATGAAGGAATACATCTTGAGGAAACCATATCTATTTCCAATAAGGCCTACAGGTTTAATTGAGCCGTGGCACAAAGCCGCTAGGAGGATGTGGAGTGAAAATTTAGTTTAAGTCGGTAAACAACATTGTTTATAAGTAAGTCATTTATTTGATCAGAGTACATTTGTGCAACGATAGATAAACGTAAAGAAAACATATAGAAGGTTCAGGCACACAATCTGCTTAGAAATCGCCAAGAGGCGATCGTAGGTTGGGTCCTCCCGTGCTAACAATGGCAGCGCTCTGTTGGGTAGGAGTTTGATGCTGTTCAGATGATGTGTTGAAGTGACGTTAGTATCGAAGCTCGAATCGAGAGGCGTATCGTGAACTCGCAATGGCCCTTTGTAACTCTGGGGTACCATAACATAACGTGTATACGACAACAGATGAATGCGCGTATCAATTTATACCTATAGTCTGCAGACGGAGTCGTTCGACGTTCTTCATAGGTATAGTACGCATGCGTTGTGCCAATGCCCATGACCAAAAAAACTGACTTGATTGCTCTCCTCGCCAGATTATCGTATAATTGCATTTAAATATTTGATTATATCTTTTGTATAAGTTAAAGAATCAAGTCTTTTAATATAAAGTAAATAGAGATTGGAGTTATAATAATATTGTCTTTCAAGTATTTTGACGTTAAAAGTCATGTTAATATGTCGTAATATTATGACCAGCGTAATAAAAATAAAGTCCAGTGATTAAAAACGAATCCAAAAACTCTTTTAATTTTGAACAGGTTTTCAAGCAATTAATTATGAGGATTCCATAGAAAAGTGTATTTTATTCAATCTTTAGTTGTATTTTTGCATTATTACGACGTGTAAATATAAAAAATCGAATTTAATAGGACTCACGGTCACTAAATATTTTCCCTACTTATTTTGAATACAATCTAGCTACTGGTATCCCTTTTTGTGTACGTATACGATTTTCTGTCAAAATAAATGCCAAAATGAAACGTCATGGCTGCTCATCCAACAAGACGTCCGCCTGCGACGAGGCCCGTCGGGCATCTGAGTCACAATGACAATTTGACTGATATGGCGAATGTATGGGAATTTTTCAAAAGTTTATATTTACGTTTCAATTTCTTTGTTGTCTTTATGATGAAAAATATGAATATGCCCTGATGCACTAGTCTAGTTACCTGGCTTTCAAAATAACATAACCATTGAACAACTGTCGAAGACAAAATTGTATTGCGAAGTGTTCTAACGGAACGCCATTTTTTGATTTTTTGGTACTTTTAGAGTCGGTTTATAGATAACCAAAGCTATTAAAAAATAAAATATCAATTGGAGCCTCTGCGCGGCTTCTTTATGAATACGTAGACATTCATATTATTGCGAATACGTAACACTAACTATACAAATTCCTTGTTCTAAGTGAGGTCTAAAACGATGTTGTCATATATCCGCCCCTTAACGGAATCGGCAGTTACAATCGTCGTGAAACATCAAGATGACAACTAGTCTACGATTCACACCTTTGGTAATCGTGAAGCCGCCATAACCATAAGAAGAAGTGTGATTTAACAAAGCTCAGCATAACATAATGCTGTATATTTGGCGGTGAATTTTGAGTAGGCACAAGTAGTGCTTCGCTATGCGTGTTTTGTTTTCAGAAAGCTATCAGTATCATTATAAAGTGATGTTCCTACTTGAGATAATAGTGACACCATACAACAAGCATTTTATTAAGTTTGTGTCACAACGGAGACCATCAGGGACCAGGTACTGTCAAGTACCATAATGGATTACTGGACACTGGGATAGTCCAATTACATATCATGGATAAGTATAAGTAGTTCAGGTAACTAACTAATAATGATGGTAAGTTCTCCACTTTTATCAAGTAAAACATACATGTAATTTACAAATTGGGTAACATTTACACTTGTACTCTAGACTTTAAATGATACCCCACATTGAATGATTGTACATCATGGCTGTTATCAGATAGCTTGCCAAGTAACATTCATGTAAATATTTTTAAATGTGAGTTTCATCAAAGAATGTTTGAGAGCCAGCGGTTATCAGTGTAGAGTCTGACAAGGAAATCATTAGTATTCAAAATATGTGTGCATATGTCCTTACCATTCCTCATGTGTGTATTGCAACTAATTGGATGTTTTGCTGTGTTGTTTGTTCTGTGTAAATTTCAGAAATGTCATAGGAATGCACTCTGACCTTATAATCTGACTTTTGAACATGCATGGATTTGGCCTGTTGTCGACATGTTCATACTAATGGTTGGCCATGCCCGAGGATAAAAACAACTGGATATGTGTAAAACAACATGTGGTTAGTTCCCATAGATCACAGGTATGTAATAATCCATTACACTAACAAAGGTGTTGTTACGAATAAGACAACACCCTACTCTACTCATAGTGTTATGTTCTTGCTGGAAAAGAGCTCAAAGAGGACCCAGTGTGTTGGGGACGAGGACCCTCTTGTTCCTTTAGCCGTCAACACATTGAATCCTCCTTTTTGTAAAGGGTCGGTAATGTACATGTGACACCACTGGAGTTGCAGGCGTCCATAGGCTATGGTAGCTGCTTACCATCAGGCGGGCTGTATACTTGTTTGCCACCTTCGTGGTATAAATAAAAAAAAACATTATTTACCACTATCATATGGAAGGTGGGGTATTCATTTAAAACTTTCTAAATTATAATTCACCCACATGTTTTATACTGATCTTATGTTAGTAGGGGTATGTTACACTAACTGTATGATATTCATGTGTACTTTTTGAATGACAAAGACATCTATTTATTTATACTATAGTTTTGTCATTGTCTATGTCAAATATTGAATCCAGCCGCTGGTAAATATTTGTCATGGGCTTGCATTAGGTTGCTGTAATTGGTAAAGCAGAATAATACTACTACATTTGTTATAGTAACCATCTACAATTATTTTCAAATCAAACATGCAGAATATTTTAAATATTGTATTGTGTGCATGAACATTTTGAATGAAATATTGACTTATACATATGGCTCATTGTGATGATGGCTATGTCTATAGAGATGATTATATTTTATTTGTATGGCAAACATTTCATTCATCCAAACATCATCAAGTCAACCACAGACATATTGTTACATAGAAGTTGCTAGTGGTGCCACATGACTTAGGGTCAATGTCTTATTCAGACATTAGCAATGATAGATATTAAATGTATCTCATCTTGCATTATGTTTCAGATTTATTTTCTAGATTGTACAAGTTAAATTATTGGTGAACAAATTTGTTAAAAATACTGGCACCAATAATTTATGACCTGGTTTGCCAGGTGGAGTTCCCAAGATGCAATGTGTTATGGAGTGAGGATTTACATGACACTGACGACGCCTAGACACTGGTGAGAGTAGTAATGGGAAGAAAGAAGTCACTCTAAGGACATTAACAGTCTGCATGTCATGTATGTCTGTGTCAATCAAATGGAATAGGACATTAATATATTGATGTTCAAGGAGTCAAAAATACAGTAATGACAATATTGTGTGCAGTTTGAACTCATTTATTCTTTCAATGTGTGTCTGATTTTCGGTTACCTAATAGTCAGCTACCAAAAATAATAATACTATATATGCCTCGTTCAAGGTTACCTACAAATTGGTAAGTGTATTCCTTGCTTGAGCGACTGTGATATTCCAGCATTGCCGTATTGTGCTATATTCTACACTTTCATTGAAGTACAGTGGAACCCCAATAAGTCGTACCTCGATATGAGGAAATACTTGGTAACTCGGACTTCTGTTATGTTCTACTGCATTTTAATATATAATTGCTGTTTTGTACAGGGTGCTTACTTCATGGAAGCGTACAACATGTTTTGTGTTAATTGTGTGATTTGTGTGTTAGGTCTGACTCTTATTTGATGTCATTATAATTGGTATCACAAATTAGTGAATATACACTTTGCTTAAGCGATTGTGATATTACAGCACTGTCGTGTTGTGTAATATTTACGACACCTTATGTTTTATTCAGATACAGTGAAACCTCGACAAGACGAATACCTCGATATGAGGAAATCCTCGGTAACTCGGGCTTCTGTTCTGGCTTCACTGTGCTTAAATGTTATGTTTTTCAGTATCTATGCTGCTTGGGGGCACGGAAAGGTGCAGCCAGGTTGTTCATCGTTGTAGTGTGTCGATGTGTAGGTGCTTTCTCACACTTGGTGGCATTGATATTAAGGACTAGTGCTGTCATTTTGATTACGGTAGTGTGATCTCGTCCATGTTAAGCGTGTTTTAACAGAGTTGCAGATTCGGGTCAACATATTGTGATTAATTATCGTTGGGTTGCCATAGCGGTACAAGTATGTTCTTCTATGAGAGTCCTGGCTTGGGCTCAAACTTATTCGCTGAAACTGGGTTCTAGTACTGCTGGTTTGTAGCATTTGAATAAAGCTGGTTTTTTTTGGAAGAGCTGTTGTTTGTGTCGTGGCAGATGCGCCAGCTAGCGTTGCTGTGCCCTCAGAAATCTGAATCAACTGTTATGGAGCGTGCTCTGTCAAATTAAGTTGCGTTTCAGAGTTTTGGGGCCAGGCTGTCTGCTGTGTACCACGTTTTGGTTTTTGTCAAGCCCTTTAGCTGTATGCGACGTTGGTGGACTACTTCCGGAGCCAATTTCTGCAACACAGGTCTTAAAAGGTGGACTGTTGCCAAACGTTTCATTATTGCCCTAACAGGCTAATTTCTGCAGCACAGGCCTTAAAAGGCGGACTGTTGCCAAATGTTTTTATATTGCTCTTAACAGGCCAATTTCTGCAGCACAGGCCTTAAAAGGCGGACTGTTGCCAAACGTTTTTATATTGCCCTTAACAGGCCAATTTCTGCAGCACAGGCCTTAAAAGGCGGACTGTTGCCAAACGTTTTTATATTGCCCTTAACAGGCCAATTTCTGCAGCACAGGCCTTAAAAGGCGGACTGTTGCCAAACGTTTTTATATTGCCCTTAACAGGCCAATTTCTGCAGCACAGGCCTTAAAAGGCGGACTGTTGCCAAACGTTTTTATATTGCCCTTAACAGGCCAATTTCTGCAGCACAGGCCTTAAAAGGCGGACTGTTGCCAAACGTTTTTATATTGCCCTTAACAGGCCAATTTCTGCAGCACAGGCCTTAAAAGGCGGACTGTTGCCAAACGTTTTTATATTGCCCTTAACAGGCCAATTTCTGCAGCACAGGCCTTAAAAGGCGGACTGTTGCCAAACGTTTTTATATTGCCCTTAACAGGCCAATTTCTGCAGCACAGGCCTTAAAAGGCGGACTGTTGCCAAACGTTTTTATATTGCCCTTAACAGGCCAATTTCTGCAGCACAGGCCTTAAAAGGCGGACTGTTGCCAAACGTTTTTATATTGCCCTTAACTGGCCAATTTCTGCAGCACAGGCCTTAAAAGGTGGACTGTTGCCAAACGTTTTTATATTGCCCTTAACAGGCCAATTTCTGCAGCACAGGCCTTAAAAGGCGGACTGTTGCCAAACGTTTTTATATTGCCCTTAACAGGCCAATTTCTGCAGCACAGGCCTTAAAAGGCGGACTGTTGCCAAACGTTTTTATATTGCCCTTAACAGGCCAATTTCTGCAGCACAGGCCTTAAAAGGCGGACTGTTGCTAAAAGGTTTTATAATGTTTTCGGGCAAACCTGAAAAGGCGGAGCCCATTGTTTAACTCGAGTTTTACCACGCAGGCTTTAAAAAGTGGTCCGTGGGCTTAATTAACCTCGTAACATTCAGTAGTTACGTTAAGTGTTATTTATAATATCCTATTGTATATCTCTTACTATTTGTTGTTTTAACCTCAAAAGGTTAGCTTGAGATGTTGTGTTACAAGAGGATATTTTATAACCTTAAAGAGCGATTATCTCAAGGTTACTTTGAAAGGGGCGCTTGAAATTATGCCTTCACAGGTCGCTGGTGAAATTTCGGTTTCCGATAGAGTTGGAGCGAGTGTTCGGGACGCCCAGCTATTTAATACGAATGCGTGTGTTCGACGGGCCTCGCGCCAACCATTTTATGAGAGCGCTAAGCTTTTGTAATCGCCGCGCCTTCAGCCCGTGGTCAGACGGTAATGTTTGTTTTTCCTAAGAGAAAAAAAATATTGGTCGCACAAGGCAGTGACTGAAAGTATTCAATTATGACTCCACAACAATTATTATTATATTGCTAATATTGATGCTATCTTTCTGTGCTCTTCAAAATATAGAATTGAGACCACAGTTATTTATATGTCAATGGTCTAAAATTGACATCTAACTATTAAGCATCTATCTATACAAATTTATAAACCTCTGTTGTGGCTTAATGTACTACAGTCCCTAGACAGTCGTACCCTGTTAAAATTGAACAACGTATTGATGAATGCAACTAATATTGGTAATGATTTGCTCTTAACAATACTGACTCAGCTACTTAATCTTAATCATCCTGCTATTCATATACTTCATGATTCGAGTGTCAACCGACTAGATACATTCAGTTACAGAAACAAGTTCATGTTGCATTTGTATTGAGAAACTTAGTTGACACATGTGTGTGAAATAGAACTTGTTATGTAACAGTTAATTTCTGTTCCCATGTGCTGCACTGGAGAGCGGCTATCAGCATGCATCTGTACGCGTCACTTGTTAGCTGTTGATAGCGAGTTCTACTCCTTGTGGGTGCGATGCTTTGCTGCGTACAGCGGAGGAGCCAACTGTGAGTCTGTTCCATGTTATTGCCATTAAGGAAGCGCGATTCATCGTCGCTATGTTTAGCCGTGGGTCTATCATGCAGCAGTCATGGAAATGTTACATTTAGTAGTAGTAGGAAATGTTACACTTAACTGGACTTAGAGAAAATATTTAAATCTATGAAATGCTCTACAAATAATCCACAAAGATTGCAATTACCCGATTATTTCTGGTCATATTCCATTAAATTAACAAGTAAATCTTTACTATTTGCCGCTAGATGGCATTGTATAAAATAAACGTATTTTCTACCCACCGCTGGGTGACACTCTTCACGTTATGTTATTGTCACTAATTTTAATTCAATAATTCTTCGAGCATTTGATTGGGCTTTTGCCACGGCTGAATTAAGGTGATAAAATACAAACTGTTGTCTGAATCCTTATGTGTCAAAATCCTATACCTAATGATATAAGAAGCCTTTGTTCAAGCGTGGCTATATTGGGGCTGAGTATCTTGGTCTAAGTTGGCTTATGTTATGTAGGATTGCGCATAAATTGTGCTTATTAAATTCGCAGACTCGCGAATAGGTGGAGGCTACTGCCAGCTGGTGGAGGTCTGGTTTGCTGCGACTGCGCAGCCAGCCGCAAGCACCAGACGACCATAGAGAAATGACCTTCGGGACGAAGGTTGGGTCAGAAGATGGCCGAGATAAAAGGCAACACACCAGACGTAGCCCCGCACTACTGACAGCTCCAGAACGTGTTTTATCCCTGCACTAGAGAATGTCACTTCCGAACTGTCATTCGACATGGCGCGCCGACCGCGCCCGCAGATTCTAATGTTTAATATTGTGTTTTCCACTGATTCCCATAACTAAATCATATATTATAACGGTGCTTGGTGTTTTTACTCTAATAATAGGCATTTCTTCCCTAGGGCAGTGGAAAAGCAGATGATGAAGAAAATCCAGTGAGTGCTACGAGGTCCAGGTAGGACAGTAGAGCTGCCAAGTTTGTAACTCTTTTAGCACCACCCAGGGATCACGTGTAGAGGGTTGTCTAAGGTGTTTCCTACGGACGCAGAGAAACATTGATCGTAGGTTAGTCATATATTTTTGTTTCTTTACCAAGTATAAGGTTTAGCTATTGATAAAATTATAATGTTAAGTTGTGATTAAATATCAAGTTTTTCTACCAGCATATTACTTACAATGTTAATATTCTACGTAAGTTAGTTTGGCTATTTGTTCAGGACAAATCTTGCAAGCTGATTTAGAATAACTTTTATATTATCAATTTAATATTTTGATGTGCATTTGCTTTTATATTTAGTAGAAAATACTACAAATTGGAAACAAATAACTATTATAATGAAACAATGAACTGCAAAGAACTCTGGAACATCACGGGATTCGAACCCACGTGTTTAGATTACCGTTCCAATGTGCTTCCCAATACACTAAACGTTCTTCTATCCACCTCAGTGAATTTTTCACTGTAATGAACATTGATGAATCAGTCACTAGCGACATCGTGATGTTCCAGAGTCCTTCGCAGTTGATATTATGATTGTAATGGGCATCTGTTCCCAATTTGTGTTTCTATTTCTATTATCTCTTCTTCACTTTCTATTATAAATAAAAAGTATAACATACTGCTAATGTTAATATCGACAATTATTTTTGTGCTGTCCCATCACTAAAACTTACCTGTTAGGTACAGTGATACCAGAGTCAGAAATTAAAAATGCCTATTTAAGGGGATAAGTGTGTATAACGTACCTTATAATAAATAAAGTATAATCCTTACAAAATTAAAATACTACATAAAATGTATGGTGAAAATACAGGATCGAATTAATTTCTAAACAGGAATATCGTTATTTCAAGCATCTACAAGTACATATATTTCACTTAAGGGGCGCCACACATTAGAGCGGAATTCAGTGTGGAATTCATCACACTAGCTGAAATTTGTCTATTAAAACGGAAATTTGTTTATGCTGTATTTTTGAGACCATAGACAAATTTCAGCTATTGTGCCGTACTACAAGCACACATACGCTGAGTTTCTTACGCTGGTTCTTCTCAGTTGGGGCTCCTTTCCGAACCAGTAGTAGTTTATTGCCCTTCCAATAATACGGTTTTAAAAAGATTTGAATTCAATACAGTTGTTAAACCAGTGATTATGTTTTATTTCATTACCGTGCGTCCGTGCGTAATGTGCTATAGGCTAGGTTATCCTGATAGTGTCAGTTTTTTGAATTCCAAACCCTGCCCTCGCCCTGCCCTCGGCGGTCCTCGATGACATATATAATTTAAAAAGCTATGCGTGTGAATGAGTTTTACCTTTGAGGTACTGACGTTAATTTTTATGTTAATGTTATGTATTTGTTAATGATTAAAAAATAATATGTAATTTGAATAATTTAAAAGTCGATTAAAATATGTTTAGAAACAATTTAATAACAACACACACACAGAGACACACTACTTTTTTAACAGAGCAATGCTATACAATTATGGCTGTATGCCGAATGGGTCTGCCTAACCCACGGAGTATCTTTTAAGTGTATTGCCTAACCTGTCATAACAATGACAAAGAATGACACAATGGCGGACGTATTTCTGCGGCACTGGAGTCGATTACTCTTGTTTATCTACACTCATACTGTAAGTACTCTAAAATGCGTTCAAAAACCGTAGACAATGACAAGCATTACAACAAACGATTTAACTATGATAAGTTTCTTATCTGCGGCAGTAACGTAATTTTAACTATGCATGCTCAAATATTGTTAAGCAATGAGTTTCAAATTTGGAACATCGAATTTGATAACATAATGTTACCGCCACGGCCAACTCGATTGGTCCCGCGCGAGCCCCGGCACAATCGAGTAGGTCATGACGGTACAATGGCGGTCATTCTATGGTTTCCGAACAATTAATTTAATATATATAATATGAGTGTAGATAAAGCAGTGTATGTAACTGTACGTAATTAGGCCTTAAAACACTCGTGTGATCTTATTATGAAATTCGCCTGCGGCTCATTTCATAAAACCACACTCATGTTTTAAGGACCCTTATTACGTAACAGTTACATAAACTACTATTGCAATATTTCACTTACCTCCCTCGATGTAATCGTGTTCATAATTGCATACCCAATTTATGAATGAATTCATTGATAAATTGGGTATGCAATTATGAACCCGATATGGTACAATGTACTATGAAGAGTCAAGTTTAAAAATTACCCTAAAGCAGATGTAGTACCATTAAGTGGCAACACTTTTTGATTGACAATATTTTTTAGTTTTTTGCTAATTTCGTGCATTATTTGATGATATTTAGACGTAATTATACTTACAGATGAAAAGAAACGTTATCCTTCTGTAAACTAGATAATTCAGATCTTTTCTTACATGAAAACACGCAGCAGTTCGGCATTTTTACCTCAGATCGTTCCGCGCTGACTGACATTCATTTAATGGTGTTTGACGCGCGACAACTAGTTTTATATAACCGCTATGACCAGTGGTCTTGTACTTTTGGCAGAGGGGGACGCCTGACAATTACCACTCCATTGGTTTATTTCTCTGAGGGAGTCAAATGTATGGCTAAAAGTCACGTCAGATAAACGTCAGTCCATACAATAAATATGAAATCTATTAGTAGGATACCCGTTTGAACTCAAGATGGTGACGGCATGTTTAGAATAGTTTTTTTTTATTTTTTGCTCATTTACGTAGTTCAGTGTGTAATATTGATAGCTTATTGTGCGGTGACCTAACGAACAAGTGTGCAGCTAATGAAAAATTTGTCTCAAAACGCGCGTAACCTCCGTTTAGTTGAACAAACGGTTATCCGGGGTGTCGGCCACCCACGAGTTTGTAGGGAGGCTATCACCGTAAGATCAGCAAGGCCTCAACCGAACAACGTTGCCTTAATTTATATTACTAAAGATTAATAAAATATAAAGTATACACCTCGACATTGGCAGAATTCACCACGCTATAATCAGCGAGGAGTAAAAGCCATATAATAAAATAATTAAAAAAAGGATCTATTAGTATGCATACTAAGAGCTAGCCACGTCAGGTTTGTGTGACACGATAATGAAAGCAACAAAACCCGTCTGGTTAGATTGCTATACTATCCTTATTGCAAGATTCAAGCATTTGGTAGCTTTTAATGGGTGGAGATCTGAGTGACAGGCTAGAAACATTCTTGAATTGGAAAATAGTAATACCCAAATAGGTAAAAACTGCCGAAGTTGTCTCAGTTATAAAGGACGGGGCCTATATTTCAAGATTACAACATTGCGTATTATTATGGAAACAAAAACAATAGGCGACAAACTATGAATTACATTATACGTCGTTTGGCACTACTTTCCCTCAACAGAAACTTTTGGCAGTGATATAATATAAATATTTATATAATTTCTCATAATATTGCATCAAACCTAGAACTCTAGGATTTGTTTTCTTGAAGTGATTTGCAGTCTATGACCTCCACCACTTTAAAGCTGCCAGATGTCCACACCAAGAAATAAGCATAGTATAGCAAACTGACTAGAGGGGTTTCGTTGCTCTCATTATTGTATTGTATAGACGGAGAGCTAGCTAGCTCTCCGTCTATAACAAAATATAGTAAAACTCGCTTACTATTTTGAAGCGACCCAGCCATAAACGCGCGTCTTAAGCGGGAAAGCATATAATGTGGGACTGTTCTGCGGGAGGTCAAGTTGCCGGAACTGATTATACATGGCGTAGGTACAGTCGCCATCAGATATATCGGAGCGTCCAAGGTGGTCACAAATATCTGAACAACTCCTCTATTGTCAAGGCGATAAAGCGCATGTTCAGATATTTGTCAATACCTTGGCCGCTCCGATATATTTGATGGTGACGGCACCTATTATGTGAGAAATCGTATTAAACGCGATCGTATGCTACGCGTATGATACGCGATGTATGTTTAAGTACAGTAGAACCCGCTACTGTACTTAAACATACTTAAACATACTTGTTTACATATTATTTTAAAATGTTTCAAGCTTTTAAGATATTGGAAGAAATGACCACGCTAGGTTTTTACATAAAAAGTTAGGGCTATTTCCCCATGACTGGTCGCCATTTATTCCACCTGTCCATAAAGACAGTCCTGACCCTCCTGACGGCGGAATAAAAAATAACTGACCATAACCGCTATGATGGCTCAGCATTTAGGCCAAGCAAATAAGATCTATAAAAAGTGTTTTGAAGAATTAATACCCAGCAGGCTGGAAATCGCTTTAATACCTTCATGTGATCCTAAATGCATGTAATCCGAGTTTGCCCAATCCCAAGAGGTGTGCATAACTTTTTAGCGAAATTTTTGCTCTTTGTCAAGTTTTTGCTTATAGCTCGAAAACAGTACCTCCGACGGAAAATGTCATGTATATCAATATTAAAGAGGGTTAAATTATGCGTCGAATGAGTAACTTAAATTCTAATTCGGTTCAGCGGTACAGCCGAAATCAAAAGTTATAACCGGCAAAATGCCTCATTTAATTGAAAAACTCGTATTTTGACTTCCGTACCACATATCTTTGAAACAGATGACTCCTGTTGAAAAACCTATAGAATAAAAGTTGTAGAGAATACAATTTCAAGTTATATCGACATCTCAATTTTCAAGTAGAGTAATTTTGAAAGACTAAATTTGGCATGAATTCAAAATCAGTTTTTTCTAAATCCTTCTGAGTTGCATATTTTCCATAAAATATGAGGTGTGAGGCGTACATTTAATGCATCGTTACAACTAAACACATTTAATTGCATTTTTCTAAAACGTATCTAATCAGAAAACTATTTATACACCGTGTTTTATTTTCATTTCCGGTAATTCCAAGGGTACATTCCTAAGCTTAATTTAAGTATATTCAAGACACTAGTGTCTTAGTGTAGTTTATCTTAAAGACACTAGTCCTAATTTGCTCCAGTTCTGAGGTAATCGAAAGTTCTTTTTGGTCTTTCTGATTGTGTATATTTTTCTTCTAGTCTGAGAACCCGCTATAAAGTCATGAAACTGTGTGTTAAGTCAATACAATATTAATTTTGTACTAACGTCTGCAATCAAAATTTCAATTTTATAATTGAAAGAAAAATGGAAAAAGTCGGACCGGTGTTCCGAAAGGTCGCAAGTTCGAACTTTGCTCGTCCCGGTGAATTTTTCCATTTTTATTTCAATTATAAAATTTTCAATACAATATGTTTCCTTTGTATCTCGGATAGTTAATGTTCGAAATTTCATTGACATGTATTAATGTTCAATTGTTTGGTTGAGTTAATATACAGATTGGGGAATCAATCAATAACTGCTGAACCTATTTGACTTAACACACAGGTGCATCGTTTTGTAGTGGGAGTGGGTTCTCAGAGTAAAAAAATAATAAAATGTAGGTTTACACAATTAGAAGACAATAATAAAATATCGATTACCTAAGAACTGGAACTAAGTAGGACACTGGCGTCTTTCAAAAATAAACCTAAGTTAAGTTCAGGAATATACCCTTGAAATTACCGGAAATAAAATAAAACACGGTGTATAAATAGTTTTCTGATTGGGTACGTTTTAGAAATTTGCAACTAAATGTTTTTAATTGTAACGATGCATTAAATGTACGCCTCACACCTCATATTTTATGGAAAATATGCAACTCAGAAGGATTTAGAAAAAACTGATTCTGAATTCATGCCAAATTTAGTCTTTCAAAATGACTCTACTTGAAAATTGAGATATCGATATAACGTGAAATTGTATTCTCTACAACTTTTATTCTATAGGTTTTTCAACAGGAGTCATCGGTTTCAAAGATATGTGGTATGGAATTCAAAGTACGAGTTTTTCAATTAAATGAGACATTTTCCCGCTTTATAACATTTGAATTCGGCTGTACCGCTGAACCGAATTAGAAGTTAAGTTACTCATTCGACGCATAATTTAACCCTCTTTAATATTGATATCAATAACATTTTCCGTCGAACGTACTGTTTTCGAGCTACAAGCAAAAACCTGAAAAAGAGCAAAAATTTCGCTAAAAAGTTATGCACACCTTTTGGGATTGGGCAAACTCGGATTACATGCATTTAGGACCACATGAAGGTATTAAAGCGATTTCCAGCCTGCTGGGAATTAATTCTTCGAAAAAATCTAATTTTCTTGGCCTAATTCCTGTTCGGAAAGGTTTGTTTTGTAACGACCCGCCCCGGCGTCGCACGGGATAAAAAATGGTCAGTGTGGGTTACCCTAAGAGATATACCATCGCGGACTTTTTTGTAGACCTTTTTAAGGTGTACAATACTGTGGTATATTATTTTGATCTCTATCTCGTAGGGTTCAGTCAGCGTTTGCAATATAAGCGCAAAAATGTGTTTATGTACGATATCACATTAGAAACCCCTAAAATTATCAGTAGTTCTCTACTATATTATGCATGCATTATACTTATAAACCTTCCTCTTGAATCACTCCATCTTTTAAAAACCGCATCAAAATCCGTTGCGTAGTTTTAAAGATCTAAGCATACATAGGGACAGACACCGGAAAGCAACTTTGATCTATTCTTTGTAGTGATGCGAGGTAAGTACTATAGGTAGTGTTACGGACAGCCAGCTACCAAGTACCGTAGCTTATTTTTAGAATAAGTTTTCTTGTAATTTCAGAATTAAAAAGGGCATTAAGATAGGTTTTATAATAGTAATAGTTGTCATATAATTGTAATAATTCTTGTTTTGTTATCACCGTGGTCGACGCGATAGCTTGGGTAAAGCGCCGAGGTATCGCCTTGTCCAAGGTCATCATTCCGTGCGCGCGAGAACATTACCTGCGTACTTAGTAGAAAGAGATAACGCTATACAGAGTCATCATGCTATCGCTATTGTTTAAAATAAGGCTATAATTACCATATAAAATGCATCAATGTATGTGGAATAAATAATATAATGCCCTAAGAGTCATGAATATTAAAAATATTGTATATTCGAAGAGTAATTAACAAAAAACATACTTTGTGTCATTTAAAAAGGCTCCCGGTTAAAATAGATTTAAGTACGATCAACAATGTTTCTAACTGAGCATTATTGGACCTTATGGCGTTCTAATAAGATAGAAATGTTATAATAGCGCATAAGACAATTTGTATTAGAATAGTGAATTGATACTTTTCGACTTGGGTTCCAGAATATTCCAAGGCCGGATGAAATAGCGCGCATCCAATCAGGTTTGTTGGAACTTTCGAGAGTTCTACCGGAAATAGATATTTAGAATCCTATTGGTTAATTTTTGCGACAGTGTTTTCCACAATATGGGATGAAAAAATTTGATAAATACGGGACGCGCCGCTTGCGCAGTTGTTATAGTGGAGTCAAAACCAACGTGCCGGCCGGGCAATAAAACGAGCTGTCAGCAAGGATGCGGCTAAAGTCGATATTTCTTATCGATGAATCACGCTTGTTCTATGAAAAGTACTATGCATGTGCATGGTAGTTATAAGTAAAATCGATTCCATTATCTATAAATAAATATATTTACCTCGTTAGGTTTTAGTGATATCTAAATGGTTAATTATAAATAGCAGTCATTAATATCATGGCATTTTGTTACTGTTGCAATATAATTAGTGTACCTATTAGGGTAATTACGAGTATTATAATGACCCTACAATGTGACAGTAGTTATAGATTATTATAGCGGTCATTATTAAGTCCTAAACGTTAATTAGTAATATGTTATCGTGCTATTTTCTCATTGGTTCTTAAAATCAATATAATTAGTGTCCACATATATAAATATTGTAAAATGTCTCACGGATATCATAAGTGCCAACCAGTTGAGCAATGGAGACCATATTTTCTAACGTGCAGTTGTTGACGTTGAAGGGCGATATTAACTCGCAAACTCGGTGCGTTATCTATAACGTTCTATCAATTTTTGACGAATTAAAATGTGATCCGACAAAACTTCATCGGTTCAATCTTAATACGCCTCAAGATATTACGGCGTATATATGTGGAGTAGGAGTGAGGACCGTCGGAAAAATAAAGAGAGAAGTTTTACAAGACGGAGTACCTTCTACACCAAGGAAGACGTTCACGGCTCCAGCAAAAGTCACAAATTTGGACGACTTCGACGTCGATGTGCTGAAACGCATCGTTTCGTCATTTTATGACAATGGAGAATATCCAACCGTCAAACAAGTACTGGAGAAATTCAAGGAAGCTATACCTGGAGTAAAATGCGGGACCACGTCCATGAAGACTATTTTAAAGAAAATTGGCTACAAATACAAGAAGGGCGATGAAGGACGCAAATATTTAATGGAAAGGGGTGATATTGTGTGTGCCAGGATGGATTTTTTAAGGAAGATGGACAATTTAATACGGAATAATGATTCTCGACCACGATTTTACCTTGACGAGACCTGGGTTAATCAAAACCATTCGAGAAAAGGAATGTGGCTTGACGAAAATGACGTCGGAGGTTTAAAAAATCAAAAAACTGGAAAGGGAGCCCGACTTATCCTTTGCCATGCTGGATCTGCAAGAACTGGATTTGTACCTGAAGCCAAATTATTATTCAGAGCAGTAAAATCGAAGAACGAGGACTACCATACGGAGATGAATGGTGAAACTTATATGGAGTGGTTTGAAAACTTTTTGAAATTACTTGAAGAACCGTCCGTGATTGTCGTTGACAATGCAAGTTACCACTCAGTTCAACTGGAAAAAATACCGAATACCAACACAAAAAAGGCAGAAATTCAAGAATGGCTCCGAAAAAAAAATATCCCATTTGGCAGAACGGACGTTATAGAGGAGTTGCTTCGAAAAGTAAACGCCAGCAATCCATCGAAAGTGTATGCGTTGGACCAATTGGCAAACGAATTAGGCCATGAAGTGATACGCTTACCTCCTTACCACTGTCAATACAACCCTATTGAATTAATCTGGGCTCAAATAAAAGGAGAGGTCGCAGCAAAGAATAATACATTCCGTTTAGCAGATGTAGAAGTTTTATTTCACCAAGCCGTCGACAATGTTTCTCAAGAAGACTGGGCCAAGTGTGTTCGACACGCAGAAGATCTACAATTAGCTGATCTACAAAAATATATTGTCAGAGACCAGAATCGTGTGGTAATAAATCTACAAGACGACAGTGATACCGACACCGACAGTTCTGACAGTGAAACTTAGAGCTTTTTATTGAGTATAACTTATTATAATATTTAAATTAAAATTATTCAATGTGTTTTTATATATTTTATAATTTATTTTGTCTACCTAAATATAAAAATAAACCTTTGTTACGAAATTTTCTTCTATATTCATATTACACTTAAATACAACCTTATTATTATAAATAAATCCATCGATAATGTGCGATGGTTGCGGCACGCATCCCTACAAGCAGGTAGAAAAGGGCACGTGGCCGGCCCGGAGATTTATGGCCCCGCCGGCACGATGGTTTTGACTCCACTATAGTGTGTCTTCACCGATTCGTAAAGCAAGGTTTTATTTAGTAACAAAGTTTGCGCTAGCACGGGAACATTCTGAAAGTTAAAGTCAAGTTCTTTGTTTGTTTTTGTTTCGTAATTAGTGAAGTGCGGTGAAACGATAGACTGTAAATATCAATCATTGTAAATAATAGACAATTTAATTCGATTCGTGTTTTTATTTAGTTCCCGTACTAGTTAGGTAATATTTAGGTCTCAGATTAGGTTTTTCGCATAAATAAGGCTCCGTGGGTGCACATAAAGCTACGCGAATCGGTAAAGGTGTCGGCCGTATTCCACCGGTAATCAAGGGCCGGTGACGGAGGTCGATCTCCGAAGATCACTGCCACTGTAGACTATCGAAGAGGTTAGGGCTCGAATGTAGCCCTCGGGGTTCCGGCCTCGAGTATCGCCTACATTTCGTGGTCCTTCGAACCGGATCAGGATCAAGATCTTCAGCTTCGGGAAAAGTGCCCCACACATCTGTCATCGACGTGAAAAGTGTTCGCGAGTGCTTTGTTAGAGAACAGTAAATTCAGTGCGGTCCTATCGCGCGTCTATAGGCTAGGAAAATTACCACGGTAGCGTCTGTGGTGATTTTTAGGTTTACGCCGCGTAGCGTCGTGGCAAGTTAGGAGGTAACAAAGCGCCGGGACATTATTTCGTCGTGATCACTAATTTAGGCTCGAAAATTATTAGGTTTACGTCCGATAAAGGTTCCCTGTGTAAATATAGTGTAGTATTCGATTGACTTTCGTGTTCGTCTTGTATAAATAAACAGTAATTGTGATATCCCGACTGACAATTTTGTGATAATAAATATGGACAAGTTATTAGGTATGACCACGCGATCGCAATCAAATAAGCGTAACGCGGAGGAGAGTCAACAGAATATCGATACTGCCCAGGGAGACGGACGGACAATGGCGGATCGTAACGTTCAGCAGGGAGGAGGTGAAGATAGGTTGAAGCCGGCGGAAATCAAAACCGTCACTACATATTCACCGAGATCATGTTCATTAAAATTGAAAAAGGCCGGCGCTATACCAACGGTTCGCAAGACTGAGGTTCGTCAAGGTTGTAAACACAATAAGGCTGAGGAGAGGGGAAAGTTCGCGCTGTCTACCGTCGGCGATAAACCCCGATCGCCCGACGAAGCACACCCTGCGCCCCCCGCGCATCCCGCGCGGCCCGCGCTTCCCAGTGAAGAGGCTAATCATAGTGCCGTCGAGGATCGTCGCGCGCGCATGTCGTTGAGTATCTCACCACCACCGTCGGTGCGTTCGCAGCGATCGAGTACAAAGCGCGCGGAAATACTTCAGATAAAAGCGTTATTAGCACAACGGGTCGCGGAAGATGAGTTGTTATGGAAAAGGCTCGATCAGTTAGGCAGGTCGTCGTCTAGTGACAGTTTAGAAGATGAAGCGCGAGTGCCGGAAAAAGTGAATAATCCGTTAGAAACTGTTAGTAAAATAGACTCTTGGTTAGAATCGCAAAAGGTTCGACATAGACTCACGGATGAGTCACCGCCGCGTCGGTACGAACGAGATGTAGGGTCGTCACGTTCAAAGGCATCGAAGCCTGTCAGTGAAATTCGTAATCAACCGCGAGTGCAATACCATGAGGACTTTGACCTTGCGCTCCATCAGGGTGAGCGCGAGGACACGTCTGCCTATGCCCGCGAGCCTCAGGTGGCTCAGCCGGGGCGTGTGGCCTACACGTCGACACCACGAGTAAAAACAGAACAGCCGGAGCAGCGAGGCGAGACGGCGTTCATGAGCGAGGCTGCTGCAGCATTTAAAGCCATCGCCGATCAATTAAAAGAGCTTAAACGTCCAAAGCCGCCTAAACAGGTATACGAACTCCCATATTTTAGCGGCGATCCGAGTGAGTGGCAGATATTTTTCAAGGCCTACGAAGAAACAACAAAAAGGTACGAATTCAGTGAATACGAAAATATGGCTCGTCTTCGCAATTCATTACGAGGAGAGGCACGCGCTTGCGTGCATCACTTATTGGCTACGGCGTCGGATCCCGACTTAATTATCAGAATATTACAGAAGAACTTCGGTCGAAATGATTTAATTATAGATAGATAGGGCTTTAGACGAGTTAAGGAGATTGCCGAACGTCGGAACGAGCGTCCTGGATTTAAATAACTTTGCTACAAAGGTTGCGAACATCGTTAGCACACTGGCACATGTGGATAAAAAGAACTATGGAGATAATCCGCTTCTTATTAGAGAGGTAACTGAAAGGTTAAGTCCACATCTCAGATCAAAATGGTGCTCGTACGCAAGTCAAAACATGAGTAAAGGCAAAACAGAGCTAACTCTGTTATCAAAGTTTTTAATCGAAGAAAGTGACATAGAGCTGCAGTTTAGTCACGTGAAGTCTACTTTTAGGAGGCCTACTATGCAGCGGGAGCAGCCGCCGCGACAATACGCGCCGCAACGAGACACACCGGCGACACGGCGCGATTTCAAGTACGGTAGTAACAATAATAATAAGGTTCACAGTCAGCCGCCGACGCACAAGCCGCCCGAGAGAAGCTACAACATAGCAGAGGTGAAATCACAAGAGGTCTGTTTATGCTGTGGTGGAAAGCACAGAGTCAGTGTTTGCAAGAAATTACTAGGTATGTCTATAGGAGGACGCCTACAGTGGGCACAGGAAAATCAAGTATGTTTCAAGTGCTTAGAAAGGAAACACAGCCGCGAGCAATGCCTAGCAAAGGGCTGCGGTGTAGCCGGCTGTCGTTATGTACACCATAAGTTACTTCATAGTAACGGCACGTTACCGCGAGTGGCGGGGAGTCCCCACGCATCGCCCCCGCCTCGCCCCTCCCGCATCGAGCCGAGCGCAGAGGCACGCGGCACGGCCGATAACGAGCAGGCAACAGCGCATACAACGGCTGTACTTAATGCTACATCGGATAAGGCTCAGAGTACAGCGGTACTATTAAAGGTAATTCCAGTAACAGTGGAGGGTCCGCTGAAGAGGGTCGAAACATACGCCCTTTTAGACGACGGAAGTACGATTTCATTAGCAGAGCAATCACTAATGGAAGAAGTAGGCATCACAGGTCCGCAAGTTCCACTGAATTTGAACGGCGTCTCAGATATGAAGTCAGGGGATCAATTAAGTCGTCGAGTCAAAGCGAAGGTCAGAGGTCGTAATCTGCCAGCCTACGAGGTCACGTTTAAGACAGTAGAGTATCTCGGATTACGAAAGCAAACAATAAGCGACGACGTTATGAAGTGCAAGCATATCGTTGATTTTAAAAATGATGCCTGTTACGACGGCACAGTGAAGCCTAGAATATTAATAGGAACTGATCATTGGCATTTAACAATTCCAGAGGAGGTGCGAGTAGGTGAGGACGATGAGCCCGCCTTAGTTCGCTGTCGTCTCGGTTGGGTGATCTACGGAACTACACCTACCTACTTCATGCGACGACTCATCGAAGAACAAGACGTAGCGCTGCACTGCCGTACGGAGGAAGACGTTGAGCTGCACGACTTAGTAAAGTCGTACTTCGAAGTGGACTCATTAGGTATAAAAACTTTAAATAAAAGTAACCCGGCAGAGCAACGAGCGGTCGAGATCTTCAACCAAACATGTAAGAAAATTGAGTCAAATAGATACGAGGTCGGTCAGCTGTGGCGCGAGGACGATACAAAGATGCCACCCAGCTACAACAATGCTTTAACGAGGCTTCATTCGACAGAAAGAAAAATGAAAAGGGACGACAACTATGCGGAGGCATATAAGGCACAAATAAAAAATCTGGTAGATAAAGGTTATGCTGAAAAGGTCAACGAACGCGCGGACAGTGATTTTACCTTTTATTTGCCTCACTTCGGAGTAACTAACGTCAATAAACCAGGCAAGTTGAGGTTAGTTTTCGACGCTGCGTCAAAGGTCAAAGGTCGAAGTTTGAACGATCACATTTTAGAGGGCCCCGATCTATTACAGTCTTTACCAGGAATCTTATACAGGTTTAGAGAAGGGCAATACGCAGTCGTCGCAGACATTGCAGAGATGTTCTTACAAATAAGAATACGTAAAGAAGATCAGCCGAGTCAGTTATTTTTATGGAGGGAGAATAGTAAGAGCGTTCCAGAGGTATACAAAATGAATAGTATGATTATTATGACAAAAACGGGACTTAATCGCGTACACTTACTTTTATTATTTTCCTGTCGTTTCGAGCGTGCCGTAACGCTCGTGGTCGCAGGCAGACTGGCGAGGAATTGTATCAGCATCTCCTAGCTGCGCGGGTTTTTCGAACTACCCGCACTTGTTCTCGATTATGCACATTCACGCTAGGGTTGTCACTTTGCCTACACACAACACTCACGACATCTGGTGGTTTGGAAATGCAAGTATTTTCACGCTTACATTTGCTGATCACTGGATTCCACGAAGACGAGATCCCCTGTCCCTCGTTCTGGTTGAAATTCTTATGCTTCCTAATTTCAATAGCTTCTCGTAGTTTCCTGCTATAACGAAGACGTTCTGTAGAGAGGACTTTTGGATTATGGAGCTCAATCCAGTGGTTTGGTCCAGATTCTAACAAATGTTCGGCCACAGCAGACTTATTTATTTGCCGATTTTTGACTGCTGTGATATGTTCCCTGACCCTTTCCGCTATTTTGCGTTTGGTTTCCCCAATATAGGAACTACCACAGCTACAATCAATCTTATAAACACCCGGTGTTTGATAAGGGATAACATCCTTAGCCGACCTTAAATGCCCCGACACCCTGGATAACGGCATGTATACGGTTTGTATAGAGTACTTCCTTAATACTGTACCTACTTTGTCCGTCACTCCTTTGACATAAGGCAAAAATGCCGGTCGTCTTGCAACATCCGGATGCTTCCTTCCCGGTTTCCGTCTGGTTAATTCCATTCATCCCAAGGTAAAGTTTACCTATGAATTGGAATCGGAACGTAGTTTGCCTTTGCTGGACGTGAAAGTGATAGGTCGAATGGATGGATCCCTGGCGCACACTGTCTACAGGAAGCCCACACACACAGACAGGTATCTTAACGCTCTGTCTCACCATCACCCTCGCCATCTACTGTCAGTAGTGAATTCCCTAAGGAACAGAGCATATGATCTTTGTGACCCTGAATTTTTAGAGAGTGAGATGTCACATATTCAGGAGGTCCTTAGGAGGAATGGGTACAGGGTGGACAGTAGGCAACCCAGACGGAAACCGGGAAGGAAGCATCCGGATGTTGCAAGACGACCGGCATTTTTGCCTTATGTCAAAGGAGTGACGGACAAAGTAGGTACAGTATTAAGGAAGTACTCTATACAAACCGTATACATGCCGTTATCCAGGGTGTCGGGGCATTTAAGGTCGGCTAAGGATGTTATCCCTTATCAAACACCGGGTGTTTATAAGATTGATTGTAGCTGTGGTAGTTCCTATATTGGGGAAACCAAACGCAAAATAGCGGAAAGGGTCAGGGAACATATCACAGCAGTCAAAAATCGGCAAATAAATAAGTCTGCTGTGGCCGAACATTTGTTAGAATCTGGACCAAACCACTGGATTGAGCTCCATAATCCAAAAGTCCTCTCTACAGAACGTCTTCGTTATAGCAGGAAACTACGAGAAGCTATTGAAATTAGGAAGCATAAGAATTTCAACCAGAACGAGGGACAGGGGATCTCGTCTTCGTGGAATCCAGTGATCAGCAAATGTAAGCGTGAAAATACTTGCATTTCCAAACCACCAGATGTCGTGAGTGTTGTGTGTAGGCAAAGTGACAACCCTAGCGTGAATGTGCATAATCGAGAACAAGTGCGGGTAGTTCGGAAAACCCGCGCAGCTAGGAGATGCTGATACAATTCCTCGCCAGTCTGCCTGCGACCACGAGCGTTACGGCACGCTCGAAACGTCAGGAAAATAATAAAAGTAAGTGTACGCGATTAAGTCCCGTTTTTGTCATAATAATGAGTGAACATCGTGTAAGTTTAAATCGAATAGTATGATTTTTGGAGAGGCTTCGAGTCCGTTTCTAGCACATTGCGTGCGAAATAAGAACGCATTGGATAATGCAAAGGAATTTCCATTAGCTGTCGAGGAAATTACAACTAATCATTATATGGATGATTTCGTTTCAAGTTTTAAAAATGAATCTGCTTTGGTTTCCAGCTCCCTGCAAGTAGCCGAGTGCCACGAGCGTGGCGGGTTCCAGCTGCGCGGATGGTGCTCGAATAGCGAATTACTCCGCAAGCAGATACCAGCGGAACTACAAGCAGAGACACCCGCGCGGCTGGGTAACAAGGAAAGTAAAATATTAGGATTATTTTGGAACCCTCAGACTGACGAACTCGGCTTTAATACAAAATTGATAAGAGTGCCTCAGGAGGTCAAAGATCAAATTAGAGCCCCAACGAAAAGAGAAATGCTCTCAGATGTCATGTCAATCTATGATCCATTAGGCCTATTAGCACATTATACTATATCACCGAAATGTACGTTACAGAGAATTTGGAGTAAGAAGATTGAATGGGATCAGTCGCTGCCGCAGGAGGATGTGGAAGCCTTCAACGACTGGCTGAAGGCTCTCGACAGCGTCACGACCTTAAGAATACCGCGGTGCTACTTCACAGCGAACATGAAGTCGCCAAAACAATTACACATTTTTGTGGACGCGAGTAGTCAGGCGTACGCATGTGTCGCGTACTGGAGATACAGTTAGGTGCATAACTGAGTCAAAATTAGTACCTTAGTAAAATGTAAATAATTTGATAATAATCAAAGTTACATAAAAGTTCTAAACGTAAAATATTAATCCTTGGGTACCGCTACAAAACTGCTTCACAAATTATTTTCTTCCGACTTATACATTTTTCTCAATTTCATACCGAAAACTGTGAAATTTCACCTAATTTATTTTTCCCATTATTTCATTTTTTCTTAGGCATTCCCAATTCAGTAACTCATTTAAAGTAAGGAATTCCACGACCATTATTTTAGTTATCAAACATTTAAATCAGGCTTATTTTTGTAATTAGTTACTGGCAATGTATTGTCAGGTGCAAAACTGAGTCAAGGCAAATGGCCGAACAACTTTCTCGTTAGTTAATTTTTGTAGCGGACTTCATTCTGAGATAACCATAAAAATACGTGAGTGATATAAAAGTCATATACCTCATTTTAAAGAGCATATAATGTACTATTTCAACTAATTGTCTTACCTGGTTGTGTAAAAGAAAAATATCAATATCGGGTTAAATAAAAAAAATGTAGTTTAACGGTTTTTGGTTCAAAATCATGGACGAATAAAAAAATCAAGATTGTGAATGCAATGAATCGAAATTGGCTTTCATATGGATACATAGCTGACACCGAGACGAACAAATATAACCTGAAAGTATTTATTTTTTTCATAATTGATAAGACTTATCTTCATTTAACGATGTCGGTGCAAAACTGAGTCAGTACCAAATATTATCTAATAGAGAAAATGTTTATTTTTATCTACAATAACATAATAGGTCAGTAAGTTTATTAGCGTTGTTACCAATTAATAATAAAATAGTAACTTAATAACTAGCCTCTTCTGAAATAATGAAAGAAACATGTCAAAGTGATGCACATTGGTTCAGTTATGCACCTAACTGTATAAGGTAGAGGCAAATTATTTAATTACTCTGATAGGCGGACGGAGCAAGGTATGCCCGACGAAGCAGCTGAGCGTCCCGAGGCTCGAATTACAAGAGGCTCTTATTGGGTCAAGGCTAAAGGAGACTATATTGAAACATCATCGTTTCGACGTTGAAAAAGTCGTTATGTGGAGTGATAGCTCTACAATTCTTCATTGGGTACGGAACGACGCTAAACGTTACTCTATGTACGTAGCAAACAGGTTAGGCGAGATAGCGGAGCTTACTCGACCCCATCAGTGGAGGTGGGTACCAACCAAGGTCAATCCAGCGGATGCGGCTAGTCGGCCGGATATGAAACGACAGGTTAATGCACATAGCCTTTGGTATGAGGGACCAGATTTTTTGAGGCGGCCGGAGTCTGAGTGGCCTCAAGAACGTCCGGCAGAGGGCGACACTCGTCCTGTTGAGCCCGAAGGGCTAGAGGAGGTTAGCTGCGCCACACTAGAGGCGCCATCTTTGAATAAGATCCCTATACCCGACCCAGACAGGTTTTCGAACTACGATAGGCTCTTAAATGCAACAGCGAGGATATTTCAATTTATTGAACGTTTAAAAAATAAAGCTTATGTCGCATTACAGTTACATCATCTGAAGAGAGCAGAACACCTACTGTTCCAGTTCTCACAGAGGCAAGCCTTCCCCAACGAACTACTGAGGCTGTCACGGAGGGAGCCCATACCGCCGAGCAGTCGACTCTAAGGTCTGGATCCAGTGTTGGAAGACGACGGACTGCTGAGGATGCGAGGACGCGTCAACGCCGCACCGGTCCAGGGACTGAACAAAAAGCCCGTCATACTTGATGGCAAAAACAAGGTCATATTTTTACTTATTTTACGGGCACATCGGCGAAGTCATCACGCGAACAACGAACGCGTGATTAACGACCTACGACAGCAGTATTGGATACTGCATCTAAGGCCATCAGTGCGCCGAGTAGCGCATGCATGCATGATATGTAAAATTAGGAAGGCGAGACCCGAGGTTCCTGCAATGGGTGATCTACCGTCAGCGCGAATTACGCCGTATCAAAGGCCGTTTACCCACTCAGGGGTAGATTTATTCGGGCCATTACACGTTACTATAGGAAGGAGGCACGAAAAAAGATGGGTGGCCCTATTTACATGCTTAACAACAAGAGCTGTGCATTTAGAAGTTATTTCGTCACTTTCAGCTGACAGTGCGATCATGGCGTTGCGGCGTTTCGCTGCGCGAAGAGGGTGGCCGGCAGTACTCTTCAGCGACAACGGCACCAACTTCCGAGCGGCCGATGTCGAGTTACGCCGAGCCTTCGAAAAGTGGCTACCGCTGCTCCAAGAATACGGACTGCAACACGGGCTGCGTTGGAGATTTATACCGCCCGGCGCGCCTAACCAAGGAGGAGCATGGGAGCGGTTGGTGCGCTCTGTCAAGACGGCGCTTACTACCACGTTACACGAGAGAGCGCCAAAGGAGGAGATCCTTAGAACTTTGCTGGCGGAGGTTGAAAATACAGTCAACGCTCGACCTCTCACTTACGTGTCAGTCGACCCGAAGGATGAAGAAGCACTCACGCCAGCACATTTTCTTCTTGGAGGTTCCATGGGCCTACCCTTGACGGGTCCGTGCGAAGAGGCTGATCGACGAACCTGGCGCGCCACACTAGCGCTCGCCGATCATTTCTGGCGAAGGTGGATACGTGAATATTTACCTCTACTCGCTCCACGTCAGACACCGAGCAACCAGGCACGACCACTTCAGGTTGGAGATTTAGTCATTATCGTCGACCACACGCTACAACGGAACGTGTGGCCTAGAGGCATCGTCACAGCAGTCTTCCCTGGACCAGATGGAGGAGTGAGGATGGCGGACGTCTCTACTAAAGGCGGAGTCTTCAGGCGTCCCACTACGAAGCTGGCTGTCCTACCTATACGAGAAGGCTGACCACGTCACGAATACGTGTTCAGCGGAGGGAGAATGTTACGGACACCCAGCTACCAAGTACCGTAGCTTATTTTTAGAATAAGTTTTCTTGTAATTTCAGAATTAAAAAGGGCATTAAGATAGGTTTTATAATAGTAATAGTTGTCATATAATTGTAATAATTCTTGTTTTGTTATCACCGTGGTCGACGCGATAGCTTGGGTAAAACGCCGAGGTATCGCCTTGTCCAAGGTCATCATTCCGTGCGCGCGAGAACATTACCTGCGTACTTAGTAGAAAGAGATAACGCTATACAGAGTCATCATGCTATCGCTATTGTTTAAAATAAGGCTATAATTACCATATAAAATGCATCAATGTATGTGGAATAAATAATATAATGCCCTAAGAGTCATGAATATTAAAAATATTGTATATTCGAAGAGTAATTAACAAAAAACATACTTTGTGTCATTTAAAAAGGCTCCCGGTTAAAATAGATTTAAGTACGATCAACAATGTTTCTAACTGAGCATTATTCAAATTCAAATTCAAATTCAAATAATTTATTTCAGATCATATGTCCATAGTGTTAGTATACATTCCCTTAAAAACTATGTTAGTAAAACCTATACTATATTATATTATATACTAAACCTCTGGAAGACATGTGAACAGAGTCCCAATGTTTCCAGAAGGCGCAAGCAGGCGACACTCTAACACTAGGCGCAGAAGGCTGTTGGAACTGTCACGCACGCGACGAATCAGGGAGGCCGTTCTCTTTCTTAATATCGCACTGAGACCGTCAGTGCGCGCCTCCGCGAACATACCTGACGCGCTGCAAAAACGAGGCAGTCCCAACAGCATTCTGAACCCATTGTTGAACTGGACGCGCAGGGCATTGAAAGCCTTTTTTGTATAATTTGTCCACAGGCTGCACGTGTAAAAGGTCTGGCAAAAGGCTTTAAACAGCGTTATTTTGACATTCCTACCACACCGTGCAAACCTGCGAGACAACATGTTACAGCGCACCGCCAATGCCCTGCGCTCCCTCTCCATATCAGCGTCGTCCTGGAGAGTATCGGTCACCCAGTGTCCGAGATACTTAAAACGTGACACCCTTTTAATAGGAGCACCACACAAGCTGATCGGTGGTAATGAGTCGAAGGCCTTGTTACCTGCTTTAAAGACTAACAGCTCACTCTTACTTGTGTTGTACCTCAGACCGTGGGCGACCGCATACTCTTCACACACCTTTAAAAGTTTAACTAGCGCACTGATTGATGGACACAGCAGCACCATATCGTCCGCGTAACTAATATTATTCATCGTGGTGCCATCAATCGAACATCCGATATTCGTGCTGCTGAGTCCAGCAATAAGCTCGTCCATGTACAGATTGAACAAGCGCGGTGAAGTGAGTCCACCCTGCCGCACCCCGCAGTCCAACCTGTACACGTCCGAGAGCGCTCCCGCCCATCTCACCTGATTGGTTTGATGCCCATACCAGTAACGGAACAGGTTAATCACCTCCCTCGGAGTGCTTGTGCCTTTTTCCATCTTATCCCATAGTATGTCATATGATACCGTATCGAACGCCTTCGATAGGTCCAAAAAGCAGGCAACAACGGGTGTTTTCCCTTCAATGTAGTACTTAACGGTATGCTTGAAACAAAGAATGGCACTCTCTGTTGACAGACCCGGTTTGAACCCAAACTGCGCGTCTTGAGTTTGGATGTGTTTCGCCAGTAAGTTATCAAGCAGTCCGTCAAGCACTTTGGCCACCGTAGTTGCCAAGGATATCGGCCTATAATTGGAACTATCGGAGGCGTTGCCGGTTTTGTTTTTTGATATTGGGACAACAATGGTTCTCATGAGATCTTCTGGAAGATGACAATGGCTGATACACAAATTAAAAAACAATTTAAGCACCCGAGGTAAGTGTGCACCCGCATGTACCAGGTGCTCTATACTGAGACCGTCATGGCCCGGGGACTTCCCTCTGGTCATGGACTTAATGGTGTGTTCGACTTCCCTATAAGAAAATCTTACTAGTCCATCGGTGCAACGACCATCAGTAGAGAGCACCTGACCCACCCGTTCAGGGACCTGTTTTACAGTCTTGAAGGAAGCTCTGAACAAATTTGCAATATCGCTCGGTTCACACAAGCCGTCAATCGCAGCGGGGACACCTGGTTTGGGATTCAATTTATTTGTTTTCTTCCAAAACTTGCTAAAGTCCTTGGCTTGGTGGTGAGTAGCTAATATGTCCATTCTAATTTGAGTCTGATTGTCCTGACACCACTTCAGCCTATCCTTGAACATTTTGCGGGAAGAACACATGTCTTCATAAAAAGGCCCTGCCCTTGGCTTCCCAAAAAGATGCCACCGCTGGAAATACATCCTCGCACTTGCATGAGCTTCCTTCACATACTTGTTCCAACCGACAACCTGCTTGCGCTTACATTTTATAGTACTACGACTCAATTTTGAGGCTATCTGCAAACTATTAATAATGTCAGAATATAACTTATCTAATACAATTCTATGGGAAATGTCATTACAGAAATTATCACAACAATTTATACATTCACTGGGAAAGTCAATTTCATTCAATTTTTCATTACATAATTTATTATACATATTTATTTGGTCACGGTCTCTCTCGCCCCATACAAAATTACCATAATTCTCCTTCGACTCCATTATACTCGACGTATATACATTTTTTATAGAAATTTTAGTTTTAATAAATACAGGAAAATGATCGGACCAGTAGGTATCATAATTTACGCTCACACTTGTAACAGTTAGCCACGCTGCTTCAGTGACAAGGCAGTGATCCAGCCACCTTCTACAACCATGCGCTTCACTCACATAGGTATAAGTACCTGAACCACTGCCCAGCCACTCTATATCAGCGCACCGCCACTCCTGTTCTGTACAAAAATCACTAAGCTCCGAGTAAAACAGTGCACCCGGATGAGCATTAAAGTCTCCGAGAACAAAAACACAGTCCGCATTCAATGACTCAATAATTGCACTGACTTCACTAATACACTCTGTAAACTCTGGCAAGTTAGATGAATCATCAGTAGGCATATAAACCGAGAATATCAGTAACGAACGCTCGCCGATATTACCACTGATAGCCGCCACACGCACACTACTGCACTGAAGCACCTTCACAGACGTAAACAAACCCTTCCTGTACATCAACGAAATCCGCCATAAGGTCTTCCTCTTAAAATACCAGTTGAAGTATCCACGGCCGATTTACTCGTATAGTCAAAGTTATTATTGGACCTTATGGCGTTCTAATAAGATAGAAATGTTATAATAGCGCATAAGACAATTTGTATTAGAATAGTGAATTGATACTTTTCGACTTGGGTTCCAGAATATTCCAAGGCCGGATGAAATAGCGCGCATCCAATCAGGTTTGTTGGAACTTTCGAGAGTTCTACCGGAAATAGATATTTAGAATCCTATTGGTTAATTTTTGCGACAGTGTTTTCCACAATATGGGATGAAAAAATTTGATAAATACGGGACGCGCCGCTTGCGCAGTTGTTAGTGTGTCTTCACCGATTCGTAAAGCAAGGTTTTATTTAGTAACAAAGTTTGCGCTAGCACGGGAACATTCTGGAAGTTAAAGTCAAGTTCTTTGTTTGTTTTTGTTTCGTAATTAGTGAAGTGCGGTGAAACGATAGACTGTAAATATCAATCATTGTAAATAATAGACAATTTAATTCGATTCGTGTTTTTATTTAGTTCCCGTACTAGTTAGGTAATATTTAGGTCTCAGATTAGGTTTTTCAGGCCAGAAGGCCAGGTCAGAAGTACTCTAAACCGACGAGCATGTATGAGGAATATTATGAAAGTGGGTGAAGCGAAAGTAGTTTGTCAGGATCGTAGTAAATGGAAATCCGTGATCTCTGCCTACCCCTCTGGGAAACAGGCGTGAATATATGTATGTATGTATGTATGTATTAGGTTTTTCGCATAAATAAGGCTCCGTGGGTGCACATAAAGCTACGCGAATCGGTAAAGGTGTCGGCCGTATTCCACCGGTAATCAAGGGCCGGTGACGGAGGTCGATCTCCGAAGATCACTGCCACTGTAGACTATCGAAGAGGTTAGGGTTCGAATGTAGCCCTCGGGGTTCCGGCCTCGAGTATCGCCTACAGGTAGCGAGGTATGTTTCATTGAACCGCAACGTTTTATTACATTTATAGACGTTTTTATACCTATTTATTGACCCTTTATGCTTATTTACAAGCTTTTATTTAACTCATAATGTTTGTCAGCTTATTTGCTGTTTAGATGGAATCTTGCAAGCCAGATTTTAACCCGTTCCTGATATACGATTGAGCTGAAATTTAGACTACTTTAGTTGAATGACAATACGATATATTGGTACAGTCGACGTCACAGATATGTTTACACTTTTGCACCTTACTCCTCTGTAGTAAGGTTCAAAATTTCAACTTGTGTGTATTGTATTCCACTGCCAGAGCGTTTGGAGTGAAGATGTGTGTGAAAGTACTGCAGACAGCAGATCCGATGTACCATCGGGCTTGTCGGATTATGGAGACTGCATGAAGGTCATAATAACTAATAAGTGATTAAACAATGGAAGCTCATTGTGTTTGAGTTTGTTAGAGTCATCTCGTTGAACAGTAAATGACTTTTACAAGAAAGGTACAGTCGGCGTTAAAAGCTTGTATTAATGAATGTTTTTTTTTTGTCAAAAAATCATTCCATTTGTCATGGTAACGTGTAAGCACTTAAGTGTAAATTGAATAGCAAATATTATCATCATGAAATCGCACGCAAATATGTATTTTACACCTGTCTGAATACCTGTTATGATCAATTGGTACACTGAAAGCAAATTTTAGTTGGTTTAACCTTATTTCAACAAAATTTATTGGTTAATATAGCACCTACCCTTGAGTTTTGTTGAGTCAACAAAATTTGAATTGTTGATTAGTTACGGCAATTTTAACATATTGCATATTTGTTGATTCAACATTTCAATATAATGGTAAAATTAACCCTCTAACAAGGGGTTAGTATAGCACCAACCCGTGGAATTTTAGTTGTTTTTACCAGTAGCATAATGGTAAATTTAACCGTCTAGCAAAATGTTAATTCATTACCTACCATTCGATTTTCGTTAGTTTTACAGGTTTGCACTTGGTGCAAACCTGTAAAACCAACAAACCACGACAGTATAATTAACTCTGTAACAAGGTTTGCTTTAACTTACTCTAAATGTTAAAAACACAAGTATGTTTGTGTTGAATTTACTTGCTTGTAATGGTTAGTTTAACAGGTTTGCACTTGGTGCAAACCTGTAAAACCAATAAACCATGACAGTAAAATTAATTCTCTAACACGGTTTGGTTTAACGAACTCGAATTGTTAAAAACACAAGTATGTTTGTGTTAATTCTACTTCATTTTAATGGTTAGTTTTACTAGGTTGCACTTGGTGCAAACCTGTAAAAACAACAAACCATGACAGTATAATTAACTTTCTAACAAGGTTTGCTTTAACGTACTCGGAATGTTAAAAACACAAGTACGTTTGTGTTGAATCTACTTTAGATTTAGTTAGATTAACCTTCGCACTCTAGGTTGTGTTAACTGAGTTACTATTTTGGATCAACTCTTATTATATTGTTGGGCCAACAAAAAATATTTTGAGTACAGCCAACAATATATTTGTGTTGATTTAATCAATGTGTCTTAGTGTTGAATTTACCCGCTTTAAAGGTTAAATGTACTTTCAAAAAGGGGTAGGGTTAACAGTCCTGCAACGTTGAACCAACTTTGCTATAATAGTTAGGTCTACAATAATGATTTGTTGAATGAACCTCAATTAAATGATAAAATTAACAGTGTTGTTTTGTTGTGTCAACATGTACTATATTGTTGAGAATACTAAAATGTTTTGTAGTATTAACCTAGAAATAATAGTACTTTCAACTTAACAGTTTCGTTGTGGCAATGAGTGCGTTTGTGTTGATTTTACCTGATCTGAATGTTAAATTAACCTTTAAAGCATAGGTTGGGTTAATTGGATTGAATGGTATTTTTAACAAAATCGTTGTGTTGATTCAATCAATGTATTGCTGTTGAATTTACCCGCTTTAAAGGTTGAATGTGCTTTCAAAAAAGGGTAGGGTTAACAGTCCTGCAACGTTGAACCAACTTTTGCTGTAATAGTTAGATCTACATGTATGTTTTGTTGAATTAACCTCAATTAAATGATAAAATTAACAATTTAGTTTTGTTAAGGCAACAAGTGTCTTGGTGTTGTATTAACCTAGAACCAATAGTATTTTTAACAAAGCAGTTTTGTTGTGTCAACATTATTAATTTTGTTGGGAATACTCAAAATGTTCTGTAGTATCAACCTAGATGTAATAGTATTTTCAACAAAACAGTTTTGTTGTGTCAATAAGTATGTTCGAGTTGTATCTACAGGTAAAATACTATTGAATCAACCTTTACCAAGTAGAGGTTGGATTAACACGAACTACAATGTTGAATCAACTTTCGCTATAATTGTTAGGACTAAAATTGGATTATATTGTCAAACATCATTATTCAACTTAAGGTGATATACTTAATGGGTCACATTAACTTGAATTATGTTGAAATTTGCCTCGTTACTATTGTAAAGTGGTTAATTTGACGATATAATTCAATAATTTCTATCAATTATAGCCTAAATTGATTCAACATTTGTAGCTCGTTTTAAGCCAATCTTTACTGCGAAAGGTTGATTCAATAAGTTTTTTATGTAGGGCTAGTATGCTAAGTTTTAAGTCGGACATAAATCATTCGTCCCCTTTCTGGCAAATATTATGTACCGTTACAATACAAAATAATGCGAGTACGAGAGGGACACATGCTTTACGTCGGACATAAAACCTAGTGTGCTAGGGGGGCAGGTAGATGCAACACAAACGCACTTATTGACACAACATAACTGTTTTGATAAAAATACTATTATCTAGGTCTAGGTTGATACTAGGTAGAAAACATTTTGAGTATTCCCAACAAAATTTGTAGTAGTTGACACACCAAATCTGCCTTGTTAAAAATACTACCTATTGATTCTAGATTAATTCAACACCAAGATACTAACAATATGATTACTTAAGTCGAATCAAGATTCTTGATTCGACAAGATTCAACATTGGTCAAATCACACAGATAGAAGGTATACACGACACTACATAGGTATTAGGTTCACACAAATCTTTCAGTAAAATTAAATAAAATCGAGGTTAATTATAGCCTAACTAAGAAAACAAGTTGGTTCGACATAGCAATTACTGTAAAAAGAACATTAAAAAAACGATTCATACGGTAAAAGTTTATTCTTAAACAATTGAACCTCCCACAGTTATAAAATAAACTGAATTATTAGGTTTAGGTGGCGCGCAGACCGCCGATATTAATTTGTACACTCCGGCCATCACTATGGTTAACACAATTTTGATACTTTATCTAATATATGTTTACAGGATGTTTTTTCAACAATTAGCCATATTGTACTAAGTGAGCAGGTCATACTGAACAACCTAATACCAACCCCGAAATCCTAAAAAAATTGTGGCCTCGCCATAATAGAAAACGTCGACATCTGGTCGGCCATATATGTAACAGTCAAAAAAATATTTGTGATTTCGGACTTTGTCCCGTAGAAAAAGTTGTTCAGTATAGCCAACCTAATGGCTAATTATTGAAAAAACGGTCTATATAAGGTGTTACAAAAACCTCGTATAACCCGAAACCCAGTGACAGTAGCAGTACATCATATGAAGAAAAAAACAAAGGCTATAGTCGGATTTCCATAGTAAGTCGGCCCTTGAATCAATTTGACTTGGGGTTTTTTTTGTGAGTACCTCTTACGGTGATAAATATTTATGCTGAGTATCAACATCCTACTTGTGACAGTTTTTGACTTATGATTTTTTAAAGATTTTTCTTTAATGCATCGTTTTTCGAGATCAATTAAAGCGATTTGTTTCAAATTTTAAAATAATGTTCTTTATTTAGATATGCATCAAGACCCAAAAAGCGAATACTAGTTGTCATTTAAAAAAAATAAAAAAAAGACCAAGCAAATATTTTTTTTTTTTTTACAAGTGGCCGTGAAGTAGTGACACCTCTGTTTTTTTTTCTAATAATAGGCCATACATTGGCCTACTACTTGCATAAATATCAAAATTTTCCAGGCGGTACTTCCTACCAAAAATCCGCAAAATGTGTGGTCAAGTTCTGTATTCAATAGGCGTTACTCAATGTAGTATAGGAACTCTTCGATTATGTTAGCGTTTTCTTATCAGGCGAACTTTTTATAAATATTTCCATAAAACGGATTCATTGCAGATAAACATTAGGTATACAAATACGCTAGTCAAAAATGATAAATGACCAATAAATAATTCAATAAACAACTTGCATCACAATGACATTAAGTTGTCATTATCAATAATCTTAAATACGACAAACTGATAAGAAAACGCAAACATAATCCTGTTAAACATAGTTCCTATACTACATTGAGTAACGCCTATTGAATACAGAACTTGACCACACATTTTGCGGATTTTTGGTAGGAAGTACCGCCTGGAAAATTTTGATATTTATGCAAGTAGTAGGCCAATGTATGGCCTATTATTAGAAAAAAAACAGAGGTGTCACTACTTCACGGCCACTTGTAAAAAAAGGAAAATTTTTGCTTGGTCTTTTTTTTCTTTTTTTTATATGACAACTAGTATTCGGTTTTTGGGTCTCGATGCATATCTAAATAATGAACATTATTTTAAAATTTGAAACAAATCGCTTTAATAGATCTCGAAAAACGATGCATTAAAGAAAAAACTTAAAAAAATCATAAGTCAAAAACTGTCACTAGTAGGATGTTGATACTTAGCATAAATATTTATTACCGTAAGAGGTACTCACAAAAAAACTCCGAGTCAAATTGATTCAAGGGCTGACTTACTATGGAATTCCGACTATAGCCTTTGGTCTCTTTATACTTGTACTAACTACCTACGTCAGCTGATCGGAAAATTCCAAAAAAATTTTTCGTATTTCAACCCATGTTCCTTGGAGAAAGTTGTTTAGTTTCACGAGTACTACTGTCACTGGGTTTTGGGTTATATTATACAATACAATATTAAAATACGAGTAAATATGTTCTAATCTTTACTCTAAGTTTAATCCAATTAGAATCAGTCTGATGCTAGGAGTCCAAAACTGAAGTCAGTTATAGACGGACTGCATTTCAACAGCGAACCGACCAATAGCATTGCAATGGGGAAGGCGACTGCCAAACTGTCCCACTTAGGTTGCTAGTTCGTCTGTAACGGCCGTATGTTTTTAGACACCGTGTATCATTCAATAATCTTATTTAATATTTGCTCAGTCCTGTATGGCTGGCTCTAACAAAATATATAATAATATCGAATACACTACAATGCAAATAGCTCTAAAAGGTAGCCAACTTCCTACAAGCAATTCTGCCATTAAAAATTTACTACACAAAACTGCCGTCCTAATAAAATACAGTGCGTGAGCTGTGAAATGAACCTTCGGGTTTTACTGCTATCCTGCTCTCTGATTATGCCACATTATAAGAGAGCAGGACAGCAGTAAAACCCGAAGGTTCATTTCACAGCTTACGCGCTGTACGCAGTAACTATGTATCAAGCTCATATAATATATAGATATTGCGTTTTTCCTCAGGCGCAAATTATACTCATAAGGCGCGGATCAGGCACGACGCCGCCTGGAGGCGCGCTGATTGAGTATAATTCACGACCACGTCGCCTACCCACATTTTGTATGAAAACGTCTTCAGGCGGCATCGTGCCCGCGCTGCGCCTGCGCCACGCCGTATCTGCGCCGCGCCGCTTGAGTATAATTCACTGACACATCGCCTGGAGACGTTTTGATACAAAATGTAGGTAAGCGACGAGGGCGTGAATTATAATTCGCGCCTTATGCCTTATGAGTATAATTCGCGCCTTAGGACGGCTGAAAAGTGCCCTATTGCTCTATAGAAAGTGGCGCCTATTTACAAAAAATTATATAAAACGGAGAATGAGAGAGCGTTTGAATGTTGTAAATTATGTAACAGCACTATTTTGTAACTGTACATAAAATTTATATCCATTATTGAAGCAGAATTGCTGATATTAACAATTATATGCTGAATACTGAAAGCACTGGTTTATATTTAAAATGGTTTGCAGATGGAGTTGGATTTTGAATAGACATTTTTTTTCAAAAAGTTTATGATTCTTTTATTGAGACTGCAAAGGTATTTCAGCAGATGCAATAAAAGAAAAGATAATAACGAAAAGGTATAATAGCTCGTAAACAGACACCCGAATTCTCGTGGCACTTTTGAACTGTCATAGTGACAGTTCTTATATCCACTTTCGATTAATGTCAAATGTAGGTATAATAAATTATGTGTTCTTTTGACTGAATTTCACAAGACGATATCTTTATAAAGAATTTAGATATTTTATTTAGAGAATCTGGAAACACTTGATAAAACAAAAATATTGAACATGAGTTGAACATGTAGCTGTAGTAATTTGAAAAAAATATTATGTAAATATATATATATACTAAGAAGTCGATAAATAAGACGTCACTATGACAGTTAAAGAGTGCACGAGAATTCTGATCGTTGTTCATATAAGTTTTAATATTAACCAATTTTAAAAAAATAGGAATTTCACAGTTCCTAGTCTCTTTTCTATGTATACAGTTGTTAAGTTTCATGAGTTAGTACTCATGTCACTGGGTATGCGTTTTATAGTACAATATTAGAATACAAGTATATATGTTCTAATCTTTACTGTAATCCAATTAGATGATGTCTGATTCTAGGCGTCCAAGAACTGAGGGCAGTTATAGACGGACTGTATTTCAACTGCAAACTACAAAATTGCAATGGGGAAGGCGGCTGCCAAACTGTGCTACTAGGTGGCTAGTTCGTCTGTAACGGCCGTAAGTTTTTGGACACCGTGAATTTTTATTTCTCATTCATTAATCTTATTTAATATTTTCTCAGTCCTATTTGGCTGGTTCTAGCAAAATATATAATAATATCGAATACACTACAATGCAAATAGCTCTAAAAGGTAGCCAACTTCCTACAAGCAATTCTGCCATTAAAAATTTACTACACAAAACTGCCGTCCTAATAAAATACGCAGTAACTATGTATCAAGCTCATATAATATATAGATATTGCGTTTTTCCTCAGGCGCAAATTATACTCATAAGGCGCGGATCAGGCACGACGCCGCCTGGAGGCACGCTGATTGACTATAATTCACGACCACGTCGCCCACCCACATTTTGTATGAAAACGTCTCCAGGCGGCATCGTGCCTGCGCTGCGCCTGCGCCACGCCGTATCTGCGCCGCGCCGCTTGAGTATAATTCACTGACACATCGCCTGGAGACGTTTTGATTCAAAATGTAGGTAAGCGACGAGGGCGTGAATTATACTCCGCGCCTTATGCCTTATGAGTATAACTCGCGCCTTAGGACGGCTGAAAAGTTCCCTATTGCCTTATAGAAAGTGGCGCCTATTTACAAAAAAGGATATAAAAACGGAGAATGATAGCGTTTGAATGTTGTAAAACAGCACTATTTTGTAACTGTACATTAAATTAATATCCATTATTGAAGCAGAGTTTTGAGAGAAGATCATAAACGGAGTGATGCCACCTTAATTGCAGATACGAAGTTTTGTGCCAAAATACTGAAAGCACTGGTTTATATTTAAAATGGTTTGCAGATGGAGTTGGACTTTGAATACAGGTTTTTTTTACAAAATGTTAATGATACTTTTATTGAGACTTTAAAAGTATTTCAGCAGATGCAAGAAAAGAAAATATAATAACGAAAAGGTATAATAGCTCGTAAACAGACACCCGAATTCTCGTGGCACTTTTGAACTGTCATAGTGACAGTTCTTTTATCCACTTTCGAGTAATGTCAAATGTAGGTATAATAAACTGTGTCCTTTTGACTGAAATTCACATGACGACCTGTTTATAAAGAATTTAGATATTTGATTTAGAGAATCTGAAGGATCACTTGTTAGCACCAAACAATAATTCTGAACATGAATTGAACAAGTAGCTGTCGTAATTTGAAAAAAAAAATATTAAGCTAATATCTATATACTATGTCGATAAATGAGACGTCACTATCACAGTTCAAAAGTGCCACGAAAATTCCGATCGTTGTTCATGTAAGTTTTAACATTAATCAACTTAAAAAAAAGAGGAAGTTCACAGTTCCTCGTCTCTTTTTTATGTAAGTATATAGTTTCTAACTTTGTAACTAAAATCCGCTTGTATGGATCACCAGATACCTACCTACTCGGCTTTCCATATTAAATTGTACAGTCGACGTCAAAGATATGTTTACACTTTTGCACCTTACTTCTTTGTAATAATGTGCAAAAGTGTAAACATATCTTTGACTTCGACTGTACATAGTGTGGTTTTTTATTTTAAAAGGACATGCAAGATTAATTTATCTATTAACTATATGCTGGGGTATTAGATCGGTTAATATTTTACCCTGCAATACATATCTCCATTAGAAACCAAATGAGGAACTATTGGAAGACTTGTAATTTCGTCCAATTTAAGGCATTCAAATTTACTCGTGCTCTTACTTTCGTGTACCTGATATGCTTGAAGGTGGTCATTGAAACCAATATTAATAAGAATTTTACATAATAAAATAATGGCCGGCTCTATTGTTAGTATATAAACAATTTTGTAAAATATAACTTCATGCTCATTGAAAATAGTAATAATCAAACCAGGCTTAAACCTAGTGCCATATTTTGTCACCCAATTTATTCGAACATCACGTATACTAGAACCGTTTACTGTCGCGTTGGTTAATTCAGGAATCATTGTAGTGTTATCAATGCTTCCACATGTAAGTCTGTCAAAGAAACCCTGCCTAGTATGAACTCTTTGTGCAACGTTTAACTGTTCTTTTATCATTAAAGTGAGAGGTAAATTGCGTTTAGATGATGTATTATAAGCAGTTTGTTTTAATTGCTTGTGTTTTGCCTCAAATCGCATGCACCAAATGTGTTTAAGAGGTCCTATACTTTTTATAATATGAGGGTAGTGTATCATAAAATGATGTTTAGGCTTTAACGTGTCATTAAAGTATTCGAGATATTGTTCATGGTGTTCTGTTACTAAATATTTTAAATATTCTATTGTTGAAGAGTCAATTTCTGACATTAACAAAATATCAATAATTTTTAACAAGTTCAAGAAGAAGCTCCAGACTCTGTCATCTTCTGGAACGAGATCTCCAATAAGAAATGGCAAAATATTAACGAAACAAGACATCTCAGATGCACTCATTTTTATTTTTTTATTTTTTAAATTATCAATGGTTACTTCCGTTGCGGGCTAATTGCTTGTCAGAATAATCAAATAATGATAATCGGTTGTTTAACGTGCTCAAACTAAATAATTTAGTTCTATGGACATAGTACAACAGCATGTTACATATATCGTAATGACAAACACCTTCAAAAATATCGTGCATGATATCGACTGCCATATTTTCAGCAACATGGTAGGTTGGAAGAGTATTGAAAATACTACCTCCGTTTACGCCTGTTCCGGTTGGGTCATTTGAATTTAAATCTTTAGTATAATTGTCTTCGTTTCTTAAAGTACAAGCTGACTCAACTGTTTGTTTACACATTACTGACTTGTGAGTTTTACAAATTCTGCAGTAATAGTTACTGGAAAATGATTGACTAAATCCTAATAAATAGTTTAAGCCCAAGTTATCGCCAACAATCAAACCAAGAACAAAATATACTTTTTGTGTTTTACTTTCAATGACAATATCAATACCTTCTTTTTCCAAATCTTTCAATTCACTGACAAGTAAATGAAAAAGTGAATCTTTACCAAACTTTTTTAGAGATGTGTTAAATAGTGAAGCAACGAGTATATTTTCCAGTAATGATAAATACTGCAACGGAAGAGTTGGAAAACTCAAGTATGTAGCTGCGATGGACTGTTTTCCTGAATGGCTACCTAAAGCATTGCCCGTTTCAAAGTCATCAAAATATAAAAAATAAGGGATCAATATTCCACTCCTACCTAAAATTTTCGATTTCCATAGAGTTCCTGGAATGAAATTGTTCAGTGTCTTTTCAGTTTGACTCTGTAATTTTTCCATATTTGTTAAAGTTGATTCAAACACGGATGGTAGTTCAAAAAAACATTTAAACAACTCCTTCAGTGACACCATTGTCCCTTTTGCTGTCTTAGTTTGTAATATGTTAGCGCCATCTTGTAAGCATGGTATCACAGAAGAATCTATTATATATTGCTGAGGTTTAATGTAACAACCTAATCCTTCAAAATAATGTAAAAGTTTCCTTTCTGTGTCAACTTTTTCAAACGGAGTGGAACATATATCTATTACAGCTTGAATAGAACTATTGTTTACAGCATCTGGCAAATAATGACTTAAAGTCTCGCCAATTACTTTAGTTATGTTCTGTGTTATTTCAGTTAAAATGTTTGCTGCCGTAGCTCTGTTTAAATTTGGATTGCTATAAAGGCATAAAGCAAAATTTAATGCTTTATTTTGTAAATGTTCAATATGGCTGTTATCATAAACGGGACATTTATTTTTATTTTCAGATATGTCGTCTAAATTGGTTAGCTTTGAAAGTCGCGAAAAAGCACAATTTTGTAACGTAACATTTTGTATATACGTTTCACAATTTTCAATGCATGTTACTTCAAAGTCATTATTTTGTTGGGATTTATTATTGAGACTAAAACTACTACTTGGCTCATCCGATTCGCAATTTGTGTGTGTATGATTTGTTTGTGTTTTAATATTAGCAACATTTTCGAAATGAGATTTACCCTGCTTACAGATATTGTGACTGAGGAGATGTCTTTTATAGCTTTTTATATTTTGAAAGCGTCTGTGACATGTAGCATGTACACAACTGTATTCAGATAGATTACTATGTTTCAAGTCTAAATGTAAAAACAAACCTTTAAGGGATTTTAACTCGTAATTACAAACAAAGCAATTAAACGTCATTATCATTTAAATAGTAACTTATATTAAGTCTGCAATTAAAGTGGCAACACTCCAAAATGTATGATCTTATGGTGTGCCATTACAAAAATAATTGATTGTAACTTACATCAAGTCTGCAATTAAAGTGGCAACACTCGGAAACTTATGATCTTGTGGTGTGTGAATTCCATAAAAGTAGTGTTGGATGAACATCCATGGCTGAACACTCTCACGGGGATATTGTATATCAAACACATGAAAGGATTTGAAGCAAATGTCGACAGCTTTTAAAAGAGACTCCAGCTGGTAAGTGACGTCATCATAATTGACGTAGAACTCAGAAAAATTTTCGACGTCTGGCCCGACACAAATTACCACAGGTTGGCATGTGAGTCCTTTCTTAAGGTGGATATCTCGACGTGTTTTAAGGCAATTCTGAATGTCGCTCTGGGTCTAAAACAAAAAAAATATTACACATTTGACGTCAATGATTCCGAATAAGACAAACCCAAAAATTGGGTTTGCTTCATGGTTTGCCGAATATGCTGATTGAAATGTCTAGGGAATATTACAGCTTTAGTATACACAATAGAGTACTAAATTAAAAATATTTATTTACCTTGACATGCAATATCAAACTGTCACGTGATTCTAATATAGTCGGTTTGTTATATTTTTTTTCAGCTGAATCCTTTGATGTTCGCTAAAAAACAGAAATATTTATAAGCAAACAAACACATAATACTTAGGTAAATAAGCAGTATAAAAAATCTTAACAAAAATAGAATAGGTATATATAATAGTATTATAAAACGTTACCATACTCTTAATATAACTATAATACCTAACCTATATAACTATAATAAATTTAAAAATTATGAAAATCCCCGAATCGGCTGAACCGATTTTGATAAAATATGTCCAGAAACCCGCTAGAAAACCTTCAAATAATAAAAAACAGCATATAAATCGGTTCATCCATTTTAGCGCTACGGTACCACAGACAGATACATACAGACACACAGAGCGGTCAAACTTATAAAACCCTTCTTTTTGCGTGGGGGGTTAAAAATAGAGACGACGAACTGTGAATCGTCTACTTTTTTGAAGTCGGTGAATAAACCGACTATATCAAAACTTTCCCTATAATAAAGCTATCTTACCTTTTCGTCTTTATCTTTTCTTCTGTCAGATCTGCCGACAGTCGGGACAAGTTTGCCGCAAATTAACGATAAAGCAGTAAATGCTTTCGTGTCTGAAATTAAATGTAAATTGTATTAGTATCTTTTATTTTACTACTTATTAGAACTTATTATAAAATATGGTTATATAAATTAAGACGATTATTATGTAAAAAAAATCGATCCATCCACTTAACCACTCAGTTGCGTGAGTGGAAGAGAAATCTATCGCTATCGCGCGATAAGATCAAAGGCAAAATCTACCTTCTTTTGTCGTGTTGTTGAAGACAATCTTCAAATCTTGAAATACTTTTACGTCAGTAAAAGACTCATTAGCTTTTTCTAAAAACTGTGGGAACTTCACAAAAAGTGAGACGTCTCTTTTAGGATGACTGTATTCAAAGTCCAACTCTATCTGCAAAACATAGGTATTACATATAAACAAGTGGTAACAGACATTATATTTGGCAATTTGTTAATCCGTTAATCGTTTATTAACTTTACTTCATTTTTAGTGTTATTGGCCGCTTTAACTTCCATAGCCTTTATGACATGCAAGTATAATTATACAATAATCACATGATACTATTTTACCACTTTATTAAAAATGTATACTTACAAGTTGAAAGCCAAAGCTCTGCTTCAATAATGGATACTTCTTTAATATGTCTTGCAAATTATGTTTTGCGTTTTTGTAGTCAGTTTCTATGCGATATTTCCTAGTTTTCAGCCATTTATCTTTGACTTCATGAAAGGGCTCTTTATAGTACTGAAGCCATACAACGGTCTCCTCGTCTTCTTCAATGTCTGGAGAAAATGATTAATGATGTTTCAGTAAAAAAGTGAAATTAAAAACTGGACATGTAGGTACCTAAAGTAAACAAAACACTTAAGATCAGCCAAAGCGTCCAAATACTTCGCAACACATCCTTATTCCTATAAAAAAGATTTGTGATGCGACTTACGATACATGTGGCTACTTTGTCTGCTCTCATCCTACACTCAAGAGCAATGAAATCAGGTCATGTTGTATTTATAGGATTTTCCATACAAAATAACCCCATCACATTGCTCTTTAAGTGTATTTGGTGTTGATTCTAAAAATGTAAGTAGGTAGGTATGTAGGTACCTGAATGTTCCTGAATATTTTCAATTTCTAGTTTTCTTTTCCGGCCAAGTACTCCTTCTCGTTTTAATAGCCTGCTTTGATTATTATACCGATCTATCAGTTTTCCTTTGGCAGGTCTATATTTGTTATTGTATTTCAAACCAGGTATGTAGTATGTCTCCTAAAAACAGACAAAAAGTGTATTTCATTAAATATCATTGCATTTAAATGTAATGTATCATTATACTTACATTAAATTTAAATACAATGTGCAATAACGGTTTCATCACTATATAGAAAATGTAGATATTATATAATTCAAGTCTTTATATGGGTTTGAGTTATCTTTTGTACTACAAAACGATCTACTGAGTAGGTAGCAGGATTCAGCCTGCCCAGGGCTAAGTGATGTGCCGTGGGAATATTGCTGAGAAGGGGAATATTCCCCAAATGGGGGAATATTGAATTACAGGTTACGCAAAATAAAATAGTAATCAAAGCTAGTTATAAATGTTACAATCAATAGTATTAAGTACAATAAAAAAAAATGGTTTAACAAATTATAAAAAAAAAAAAATCTAGTCTATGGCTCTTTCGCCTGTTGTCTTTGACCGTCGATCACGCTATATAGTTTACTATTTGCACCACATAAGTTTGCGTCTCTGTCACTATTTACTATTTGGTGTTAATACACACATGTCACGGACTAATCCACGCCGGATAAGCCTCTTTTGTCCACCCTATTGGTACGTACAAATACATAATATCTACATTCTAAGCGTATACAATTTTCAAATCAAGCAACACTGCTAATCTAATTACATATATACAAGATGTCCCAAAAACGGTCCGTGTGTGTGTGCGCTTTATGCGTTAATGAAAAACAATGACAGGAGTCACAACTAAAGAGAAACAAACTTAAAATGCCAAAATCGCTTTAAAAATCATTACTATGTAAAGATTCTATAACAATAACACTTGAAAAGTTGTTGAAATAAAACATGCGCTTCGGGATTTTTCGCAACATATTACGGTCATAAGAAATACTAAAATACTAAAACTAGCTGAAAACGTATATTGATTTAATATATATTTTATGACCTTATTTTATGAGCAGAGATGTTAAAAATAGGTAGTACAATGTATTTAAATAAAAAATGCAAATACTTTGATATTTTACCTATTTCAAATAAAAATACAAAATAGTTTTACAAAAAGGGTATTTGAAATTCAAAATGCAAAAAACCGGCCAAGTGCGTGTCTGACCACACAGGAGGGTTCCGTACCTTCAATGTCATAAGAACCAAACTAATACCAAAAGGTCGTATCTGATGCCTATGGAAGAAGTTTTTTGGAGATAACTCAAAAATGGGTGAACCGATAATGTTCAAAATAATTTTCGTAGAAAGTATATGATAAGGCACATCGCCTCCATTTTTTTCATATTTTTTGGACTTACGGTTCAAAAGTTACAGGGGGGGGGGACAATTTTTCTGACTTTCGATGCGATTATTTCAGAAAATATTCACTTAATCACAAAATGGTCAAAGAAACCTCAATGTTATTTTTAAAGACCTATCGATTGATGTGTCACATGTTGATATTTGGTTAAAAAGTTTTTTTTAAATTTAGTTACATCTATGGAGCCCCCTAAAAATTTTTTTTTTTTTTCAAATTTAACTACATAACTAAGTAGCGGCATACAAAATACACCTTATGTGTAAATTTTATTCAGATACGTCGTATAATAGTTTCCGAGTAACATGGCTGTGACATACAGACGGACAGACAGACAGACATGACGAATCCATAAGGGTTCCGTTTTTTGCATTTGGCTACGGAACCCTAAAAAGGTATTTTCAAAATACTTTTATTCAAATAAAATACCTTTTTACCATTACACTCTGAAGGAAAAATTTAAATTAAAGTAACTTAAAAGTTTAAATCTTTGCAGAATTTAATGATGTAGTCAGTACCACTAATTATAGAATAGGACAGTAATATAAATAGAGATATTTGTGCAACAAAAGAGCAAACTTCGTTTTAGCTTCGATTGTTAATTTTGAGTCCCAAGCAAGAGAAAGATTCTAATTTAGAATCTTGAGCGTAGTGAGGGACTCAAAGGCACGAGGTGCAAATAACTTTGGTCTCATGTTGCTCATACAACTTTTCACCATAGCAGAATACATATAGCAGAAAATTTAAATGTTTTTTTTTCACTCCCACTGACTTTCACTCCATTCCCATCAATCCCACCTTACTTCCACTGTCTTCCGCTCAATTTCCGCCACTCCTACCACGGTTCCACTGACTTGCGCTGCAATTCCGCCAGTTCCGCGCCACTTCCACTAACTTCAATTCCCACCAGTTCTACGTCAATTCCACTGACTTCCAATTAATTCCCGCTAGTTACACCCCACTTCCACTGGCTTCCGCTCAATTAAGCCTACTTCTCCCGCCGACTCTCACGTCCCACTACTCTCACCCATATTACAAATAGCACATTTACTAAAAACGAGTGCCTGTGCCAAATCTTGTGATTAGGTTTCCAAGCTATTTTGGTGTGCATCGGGGGTCTGCTATTCGAAAGAAAAGCGATATTATGATGTTTGAAAATATTACTATTTCTGTTTTTTTACTGAGGACATCTCAAGGTCATTTTGTCTCACGCTCGCGGCAAAATTGTTATTAAGCACCAAATAACCCTTGTCCGAGCTGCTGAGGTGAAAAATATGTATCACTTTTCTTTCGAACGATGTATGTGCGCTCGGTACCATCCGTTTTACGTAAAAAAGTTACAAAAAGCATTTTGTATTTATTTTAAAGTTTAAAAATATTCAAAATACGTGCACTTTTTAGTATTTGAAATAAAATAAAAAATTGTTTTCGATAAAAGTATTTAAAATACAAAATAAATATAGGCATTTCGTATTTGTGTTTCAAATGCATTGATTTCAGATAATTAACATCTCTGCCTATCAGACCTTTTCGTTAACGCTGGTTATTGGAACACTTGTACCTATTTTACATGCAAAACTACCTACGAGTAATGCGTATACAAGTAACCTTTAATTCCGTGGGAATAAATTTTTGTATTGCTTCAGCTATAACCACAAAATCTTCCTTTTTCATGCATTCGTAATGCTTGAGATACCATTCGACTATACTTTTCGTTAGATGAGCTCTAAAAGTAGCGTCGAGCTTATTAGCTGTTCTCAGACGTGACAAAACCAGTTTGCCATGGTTATTGTCATTTAATATTGTTTTTAAATCGATTTCCTATGAATAATAAGAAAATAAATGAAGATAGAAGAATATACTTAGTGGATACACAATTAACAACGACAAAACTTAGTTCTAAAAAAACTGACTGACTGTACTATTTTTATTTTTAGCGTTCCGTAGCCAAACACGTGAAAACAACAATTTGGACATGTTGCTTTAACCCATTCATTTGTCGTGAAAACAACAATTTGGACATGTTGCTTTAACCCATTCATTTGTTAATTTACACACATTGCAATAAAGACAATATGCTGGGAAATTCGTAAATATTGCACAAAAGAACTAAATAAGTACCTTTGTTTCTGAATATTGCTTTTTCTCATCGAAGTTGTCAATATCATATAAAACTGAATTCACAGTAAGAGATTCCGAATTAATTAAATCATTGATGTTACTGAGCCTGTGCTTGCTATTTAAGATGTCTACGTGCATAAATGAACGTTTCATCTGAAATAATTAAGGCATGTTAATGGGGGCGTTTCAACCGCCAATGCACAGCGGCCTTTATGTTCAGTTCATTGCTGTACATACATACTGCAGGGTGGAATTTTGAATGCCACTTGGTCCTATTTCACCACGCTGACATATGTGACATGTCAGCGTCGTTATTATTACGGACGTCACAGGCGTCCACAGGCTACGGAAACCGCTTACCATTGGGCGGGCTGCATGCTTGTTTGCTACCAGCGTAATATTTAAAGAAAAACTTCATTTATTATCACTAAAACTACTAGTACTTTTGTAAACAGGGACATATGTATGTCTCGAAAAACACGACAATTGTCACGAAATTGCGACACAAGCCTAATTTTATGTCGAAAAATATCAACAGCAATTCTAAGGGCTATTTTTTTTCGTGATAATTGTCACTTCACCAAACTAGTAGCTATTTATTTATTGACGATATTATATAAATATATTGAATTTTATTAAAACATATCATGTTGGTTGCAACCAAGCATACAGCTTGCCTGATGGTAAGCGGTTACGGTAAGCCTGTGGACCGTGGTCAAATAGGGGCCTGGTGGAAAAAGTACCCACTCTACAAAATGGAGATAGCTCACTCAACAGACACATTCCCTTATTTTTAAACAAAACAGCATTCAAAGATCATTCAAAATAAGCTTCCTTCACCCAGGAATCGAACCGTATAAAACAGCCTGTACCTACTTTTATGGCACCAACCACTATGGCATTAAACAAAGCACTTTAAGAAACATGACAATAGTTATTTATTATACAAGGGAGCCAAGTTGTTGTTTATCTTCTCGTGCTTATATTGAGACCCGAGCCAGCGAAAGATTCCAAAATTGTGGAATGGAATCTTAAGCGTGCAAGGGCCTCAAGCCCAAAGAGGATGAACAAGCTTTACTGCCGATTATAATACAATTTCTTTACCACACCACCGCGAGAAAAGTACAAGTAATAAAATATTAAAAATCGAAGCCTAATTCATGCTTTCAAAATTGTATAATTGTAAATCATCTTTTTAAAGTTGATCCTGCTAGATAACGTGAAGAAACAAGTCAAAACTTGCACGAAATTACTCTCCCCGTATGCGGATAATAGACGAGAGCTAGCCGCGTCAGATATGACACAACAATGACAGCGACGAAACCCCTCTCTTTAGTTTGCTGTTCTATGCTTATTTCTAAGGTTATTTTATTTCGTAGGTTTCTAGATCCGGACATCTGGCAGCTGTTAATTGGTGGAGGTCAAAGAATGCTGACCACTTTAAGAATACAAATCCTAGAGTTCTGGTTTTGATGCAGTATTATTTCTCTTATACTCTTTTATTATCTCTATCATTATATAAAAAAAAAGAAAAAAAAAGAAAGAAGGGGAAAGTAATCCAAAACGCCGTATAATGTAATTCATAGCTTGTCGCCTACCGTTTCTGTTTCCGAAAAAATACGCAATGTTTTTGTTCTAATATTAAAATATAGACCCCGTCCTCTATAAATAAGACAACTTCGGTAGTTTTTACCTATTTCGGTATTACTATTTTCCAACTGAAAAATTTTGCTAGTCTGTCACTCTGACCTCCACCCCTTAAAAGCTGCCAGATGCCCGGATCTAGCAATAATGATAGTATTGCAATCTTACTAGACGGGTTTCGCTGCTCACATTATTGTGTCACATCTGACGTGGCCAACTCTTAGTCCATAAAGAGCGCCTTTCCGAGGTAGTGTGGTGAAAAATTAATTATTAGTCTGTTTTAGAGCAACGGATGAAGGCATTACGTTGAACATAATAATTCGGCTGAATATTTGGTTCGGCAACAGCTGAACCGAATATTCAGCCGAATGTTCGCAAGTATTGTGTGAAACTAATACGTAGCTATTTGGTGCACCTATAAGTAACGTTGAAAAACCAACTTAGTTGAAAACCCCTGACGCTTTCATTTCATTTAATACCTCAAAAAAGGCTGAACCGATTTTGATACTATTAAGCTAAACATAGCTGGCTGTCGATTAAAAAGCCGCATTCAAATCGGTACATCCGTGTAGGAGCTACAATGCCAATGACAGGCACACAGACACGTCAAACTTATATCACCCCTATTTTTGCGTCGGAGGTTAATAAAGACAAACAGACAAGAGGGACGGACATGACGAAATAATAAGGCTTCCGTTTTTGCAAATCTGGCTACGGAACCCTAAAAACTGTGTCTCACCTTGTCTAGTTTCCAAACCATGCGGCATCATATAACCTAACTATAACCAACTTAAAAAAAGTTGAAAAACCCCGACATTTTCATTTCCATCATCGATATTTCAAAAACGGCTTAACCAATTTGATGTCTAAGAACCATTGCTAGAAAACGTGCTTTCTAATAAACAAAATACTTACCGCAAATTTTTGGACAATCAAATTTAAACACTAAAGTTACTCTCAAAACATTTCGCTTATAAACAAAACGCTCCCATCAATAAGTTAGTAGGGTGATTGTGCTAGTTTTCGTCCACTCTTGTCAGTTTTCCGTCCATACTTATTTATATGTTTATTTTCAAGTTCTTCCCAAAATAAAAGCTTGAAAGTAAAAAATCTACTAAAGTATAAACTATAAATATAAACTATGTTAAACTTAATAAGGTTTTCCCATTTATTTGCAGCAGTTTAATCAAGTGAACGGTTAACTGGACCTGGACGGGAAACTAGCACAATTACCCTACGTACTTTGAAAACCGCATGAAATGAAAATCCCTGGAGTAGATTTTAAGTTTATCGCGAACAGACAGACAGACGCGGCAAAGAAATATTATGTTAATGTGTCAAACACTTACGCGTGGATTTTCACTGATGGGTCCGGGGTTCTCGTTACAGCTGGATACACTGGACGCACGGGCTGGACTAGACGGCATGGATATTACATCATTATCAATGTCACTTCCTGTTGCGGCCTCCGATGATGTGTCCTGTAAACATAAACATTTAAATAAAGAAAGGGAAACTGGTTTTAACAAAAAAATATGTGTCATTTTAACTAATTGACAGCCTTTGATTCAACTAATAAATAAAGGTTGATACGTAAAAAGACAGGTACGTACATCTATAATTTTGCACAGCTGTTCCAACCCAGATCTAAACAAAATTCTCTCCCTTATATTTGGTACTAGTTCTTTCAGCTCTTCTAACTTCATACATTTCATCAATTCGAGGGATATCTTGTTTTCTGAAACATGTTAAGCATAATAAAATAACCAAATAGGTTTGACTATTCAGAATATTATAGAACATTCTAGAAATCAATATACTTACCTATAGGTATTTAAATATGACTATAGGTAACAGTTAGTAATCACACAACGAAAATTACAAATAATATGTAAGTAGGTACCTTACCTTCGAAACGGTTAATTGTATCCGTCGAAATACCCCATTCAGCTAAATATTCGAGACCTTAACAACAAAATAAGTACTTAATTAAGGTACGTTCCCACATGTCACAACACATTTGAAAAAAAGTACACGTTCTTACCCACCAATAGTTAAATCCATGGTGACATTTGGATAACAACACACACGACTTCTTAGTTTACGCGCGGATTTGAAATGAACGGAAGCCAGACGCCACGAGGCGGGCAGGGGCGGGGCGGGCCGCGCGGACGGCAAGGTGCGGCACCAGCGCCGGCGCGGGAGCGCGTGAGTGTCTGTTCCAAACACACATATTTTGTCAATACTATCCACTATAACTCGACTTTCACTTTCAATATAACTAGGCGTATTGGTAGGTCAGAATTACACTAGTCGATCGGTTGTGATGACGAAATGGTCATTTAACTTTGTGAATAGTAATGACGCCGAATAAAACCGAATTCTGCCGAAGAAAAAACTCGTAATAGGTTCCTATTAAGTACGATTTGATTTAAGAAAATAAAAATATTAGTTATTTAAAAAGGATTGTGTAAATTTATTGTTTTATTTGGCATTGCTACCTACCCTTTATTCTATTCGTGATGACTGATGATACCTACCTAAATAAGACTTCTTTACATACAAAAAACGCACGTACGTAAACGGACTTTGTTACTTGTACGGCTTGCAATAAATATAGGTAGGTATTACCTAGGTCTTAATTAACTTAGGTAGATAAATACGTATAATGCAATATATGTTTGGATGTTAAAATAGTAAGTTTATGTAACTGTTACGTAATAAGGGTCCTTAAAACATGAGTGTGGTTTTATGAAATGAGCCGCAGGCGAATTTCATAATAAGATCACACGAGTGTTTTAAGGCCTAATTACGTACAGTTGCATACACTGCTTTATCTACACTCATATTATATATATTAAATTAAGTGTTCGGAAACCATAGAATGACCGCCATTGTACCGTCATGGCCAACTCGATTGTGCCGGCGCTCGCGCGGGACCAATCGAGTTGGCCATGGCGGTAACATTATGTTATCAAATTCGACGTTCCAAATTTGAAACTCATTGCTTAACAATATTTGAGCATGCAAAGTTAAAATTACGTTACTGCCGCAGATAAGAAACTTATCATAGTTAAATTGTTTGTTGTAATGCTTGTCATTGTCTACGGTTTTTGAACGCATTTTAGAGTACTTACTTACAGTATGAGTGTAGATAATAGTACATTACTTACCAAGGACTGTAAAAGAAAGAAAGCCCGAAATCGCAGGTATTTGTGACCCGAGCCGCAGGCGAGGGTTGTAAATATGCGATAGAGGGCTTTCTTTTTTACTGCCCGTGGTGAGTACACAATTTTACGTCTCCATCTGGCCATAATGCGAGTTTTACCGTACGCGTAGCGTGCGGCAAAACTTACGTTATGGCCAGGTGTGACGTAAAGGTATATTACAGGGTCCAAGTAGAAATGTTTTCAATTAAGCATTAGGTATAGGTACCTAGGTAATTTTTGATTGCTTGCTGCAATAGGTAGGTAAGTACCTTTTAGGTTTAATTAAATAGGTAAGACTATCATTCTCATTGTATACCTACATTAGGTAGGTAACTACTTCCATTACTTCCATGAGAACAATCGTTTACATTATTACTGAGTAATTATAAATTATACCTACACACCATACCTAAGTACGTAGGTATTTAAACGTTTATATTTCACTTGTTTAGAAGTTATTTTGAACTCACTTGGGTGTTTTGTGTCATGTTTAGGATTCTATAAGTAGTCAAATAAGGAACTGTTAATTAGCTGACCAGACACTGTCAGTAATAATGTCATTATTTCTGTAAGTACCCGTCCTTTTCTATGTATATGGAGAATGAGAAATTGACTGTCTGGCCAGCTATTATATTCGCATACTGTCCGTCTGTATGTATGCGTCACAGTCATTTTATCTCATTGCAGATGATTTATCACTTTATCAGTCGGTAGCGTTTAAGTCAACTTTTCATCGTGTTTAGTTATTTATTTTAAACTTTATTGCACATAATAGAAGTAGGTACAAATGGACTTTAGTGTTTATTTAACGAAACAGGATAATAAACAAGATATGTACCTACCTATCTTTAATCATGGCAACATTATGAAATTTTGTTATGTGCCTGCTTTAATGCTGAAATCGTAAATAAGTAAGTAATAAAAATATTTTCAACTTACACTTAAATTAATTATAATAAAGGGACAAAACAAAAGTGAAGGCACGCGAGGTATTGGTATAGGTACATACCGTGGGCGATGTGGGCTGACTTGTCACTACCTCACTACATGCTAATATTGCTGATCTCATGACATGACCCTCGAAACTTTGTCAAACGTGGCGTGATGTGACCTTGAAGGTTCCAGTTCACTACTCCGCAAAGGAATATAGGCGCGATGATATGTATGTAGGTACTTACCTACATACACAGTCAACGCCAAAAATATGTAAGTTTACACTTGTGCAACTTACTCCTTTCTAATAAGGTTCAAAAATGTATGCATATTTTTGTATGTATTTAAACAAAATAATCAAGGAAAACCAAAAACATGCGAGGTTTCCAGCTCAGCCAGAAATTTGAAAACAAAAAACTTTCCCCATACTTATACATACTTACTATGGAAATGTAACTCGGCACTTGGTCTCAATCTTGATAAGACAAGTGTGCCGAGTTTCATTTCCATATTTTAGGTACCTAAGTCGTGTAAGTAGGTACTTATATGGAAAGTTTTCTTTTGTATGTCTGGCGTTTATGCTGTAAGTAGAAGCTTTTAATCGCTTCAGGAAACAGGTTAAAATTTCATAAAATTTATCTTTCGCTGACTGCATCTGTAGGTATGATGTAGGGTAAATCACCAGTTACTTGGTCTGTTTATATAATTAGTTACTGGCCACAACTTTCGTCGTCATTTCCTTTTATTACTTTACTATTTGAATGTATATTTCATATGTGACGTTTTCAAGTCAAAGGTACATTATTGACGGTTGTTAATAAAGCTTATTTCTAAATGTTTTTTTATGGTAGCAGCGTGTCATTCAGGTACTTGCAGTGGCTGCCTAAATTTCAACCCCCAAAACGCAACTGGGCCCAGCTGCCAGACTATCATAATTAAGTACCTATAGTCCAGAAACACGTCAGAACACAACAAAACTATAGTCTATTCTCGATAATATGAAAATAAGGGGTAGTAGGTAAGTACGTCTTGAACGTGTACCTACTCTCAAACCTAATTTAAGTACCTAAATACTTAAAAGATACAGGGAGTCGATCTTGTAGAAGTGGTAACATCTTTAATAATATTTATTGTTGTTTTTCTTTTTAACCAAAGTAGGTATGAGTATATTGTTATCCTAACTGATTGTGCGACGGTTAAAACAAACATTTGAAAGGGTTATGTCAATTGACTTTTTTGTAAGAGATTTTAAACCTATTCATATTGTTATTTTAACCATTATTTGAGAGTAAGATGAACTGTTCATATATGTTGATTTGGCTTTATATTTTATTTTTGTTTATTTATTTATTTAATATTTATTTTTGTTTTTACCTGTTTATATTGTTATCACAACTGTTTGTGTTACGGACAAAACAAACATTTAAAAAAAATTGTGTTAATTGACAGATTTTTGTAAAACACATAAAGCTGACTCAACTTATTCGAATGGTTAAACTAACTCACGAGCTAGTGTTACAATAACAATTTAAACATGTTAAATCTCGTAAAAAAATTGTTAATTGACACAATCCTTTCAAATGTTTGTTTTAATCACCACACAAACAGTTGGGCTAGCAATATAAACATTTGTTTTAACCGTCACGTAATTAGTTAGGATACCAACAACAAATAAACAACAAAACAACAGCAAGACAAAAAACTAAATAAACAGGTTCGAAAGGAAGAACTATACAAATCCCCCCCCTGGCCCGTTAATACCATCATCGTCCATTTTTGTATATATTTTTTGTTTTGTATATGTATTTTATTCTAATACAGATTATTAATCATTAGAACTATACCCATTTCAAATTACTAGTTAAACTAGTCATACAAATGGGTGCGGTTTACTCTATATCATCCTATTACTGCAAATACCGGCTATATGTGCAAAAATTTCATTTCGAGAAAACTTGATTTCAAGTTTTAAGGGATCATTTTTACGCGAAAACTTGTTATAATATGAAGTCCATTCAATAAAAAATAATAGTGCACAATAAGTAATTTGCTGTCGAATGACATAAACATTCGATTTAAATTATAAAGACGACAAATTTGTGACACTTAAGTGTTATAATTTTAATATACCTTTAAGCATATTTTATTAAAATAGAAATCATTGTATAAATATACATTAAAGTTTCTTTCAATACATTGTGCTAGTATAGTGAGAATAAAATACTTTAGTAGGTCAACTATATATCTTTGAAACTAAGCATCGTATTGAAAAAAAGATCTTACCTTTTGTAGATTTTTTAACGCTGGTTACGAAATTTATGAAATATCATTTTTGTCAAAATGAAACTTACTTAGTCGGTATTTGCAGTAATGGGACGATATAACAACTTTTGATATAATATAGGTCGAAATAACAGTCAGAGGGTATAATTGACAAAGAGTATATTAGCAACGACTATCATTTTATCATTGGGTATAACTGGCATTCGGTATATAACAGACATTCGACGTACAACCTAACACTAAGGTAAGGTAGTAGAATGTACATGTTTCATAATAGCATCCGATATAAATTTTAATGGGTATTATATCTTGTTGGTATGATCATAAGATATATAATCTTTGAAATTTGATTTGTATGTTTGTTTGGCGAAGGTTGTCTGGAAGAGATCGCTTTTAGCGATAAGTCCGCCTGTTGTTACCTACCTCTATGCTGTACCTATATTATAACTCTTGTTCGTTTGTTGTAGTGTGCAATAAAGTATTTTATTATTATTATTATTTTTAAATATGTTTATATTGTTATTTTAACCCTAAATCGTGAGTCAGTTTAACCTTTCAATTCAAACATGTTTCATTTGAAAGGACTGTCTCAATTGATTGTTTTTGTACAGCACTTAACCTGTTTATATGTTTATTTTAACCCTAGCTCGTGCGTTACTTCAATTATCCGAATATGTTGATTTAATTTTAAATCTTACTGCTGTTTTAAACTGTTTATACTGTTACGCTAAATGTTTGTGTGAGTGACGGTTAAACCAAACGATGTGGATTTAGTTTTTTGTATTCATGTTTTTTTCTACCTGTGATATTGTTATCCCAACTGTTTGTGTGACAGTTGAAACAAACACTTGAAAGGGTTGTGTCAATAGACTTTTTTTGTACGAGATGTAACCTATTTATATTGTTATATTAACCCCAGTTCGTGCGTCAGTCTAAGCGTTCAAACATGTTGATTAGGCTTTATTTGTAGCTGTTGATCCCAACTGTTTGTGTGACGGTTAAAACAAACATTTGAAAGGATTGTGTCAATCGATTGTTTTTGTACAGCACTTAATCTGTTTATATATTTATTTTAACCCTAGCTCGTGCATTACTTCAATTATCCGAATATGTTGATTTAGTTTTAAATCTTGCTGTTATTTTAAACTGTTTAGATTGTTACGCCAACTGTTTGTGTGACGGTTAAACCAAGCATTTGAAAGGGCTAGTTTAACCATTCGAACATGTGGATTTAGTTTTTTCTATTGATGTTGTTTCTAACTGTGTATATTGTTATTCCAACTGTTTGTGTGACATTTAAAGCAAATACTTGAAAGGGTTGTGTCAATAGACTTTTTTTGTACTAGATGTAACCTATTTATATTGTTATTTTAACCCTAGCTCGTGAGTCAGTCTAACCATTCAAACATGCTGATGTGGCTTTATATGTTGCTGTTGTTCTTACCTATTTATATTAATATACCAACTGTTTGTGTGACGGTTAAAACAAACATTTGAAAGGATTGTGTTAATCGATTGTTTTTGTACAGCACTTAACCTGCTTATATATTTATTTTAATCCTAGCTCGTGCATTACTTCAATTATCCGAATATGTTGATTTAGTTTTAAATCTGGCTGTTGTTTTAAACTGTTTATATTGTTACGCCAACTGTTTGTGTGACGGTTAAACCAAGCATTTGAAAGGGCTAGTTTAACCATTCGAACATGTGGATTTAGTTTTTTCTATTGATGTTGTTTCTACCTGTGTATATTGTTATTCCAACTGTTTGTGTGACATTTAAAACAGACACTTGAAAGGGTTGTTAATAGACTTTTATTGTACTAGATGTAACCTATTTATATTGTTATTTTAACCCTAGCTCGTGAGTCAGTCTAACCATTCAAACATGCTGATTTGGCTTTATATGTTGCTGTTGTTCTTACCTATTTACATTAATATACCAACTGTTTGTGTGACGGTTAAAACAAACATTTGAAAGGATTGTGTGAATCGATTGTTTTTGCACAGCACTTAACCTGTTTATATATTTATTTTAACTCTAGCTCGTACATTACTTCAATTATCCGAATATGTTGATTTAGTTTTAAATCTTGCTGTTGTTTTAAACTGTTTATATTGTTACGCCAACTGTTTGTGTCACGGTTAAACCAGACATTTGAAAGGGCCAGTTTAACCATTCGAACAGGTGGACTTAGTCTTTTGTATTTATGTTGTTTCTACCTGTGTATATTGTTATCCCAACTGTTTGTGTGACAGTTGAAACAAATACTTGAAAGGGTTGTGTCAATCGTTTTGTTTTGTACTGGACTTAACCTATTTAAATTTTTATTTTAACCCTAGCTCGTGAGTTAGTTTAACCATTTAAACATGTTGATTTAGGTTTATGTGTTGCTGTAGTTTTTACCTGTTTAATATTGTTGTCTCAACTGTTTGTCTGACGGTTAAAACAAACGTTTAAAAGAGTTAGGATAATTGTTTTTTTTCGTAAAGGATTTAACCCGTTCATATCTTTATTTTAACCATAATTCGGACGTTCGTTTAACAATTCGAACGTGTTGATTTAGTTTTATGGCTTGTTGTTGTTTTTACCAGCTTATATTGTTATCCCAACTGTGTGAGGAAAGGTTGAAGCAAACATTTAAAAGGGTTATGCCAATCAGCTTGGTTCCAACATTAACAATAACATTAAACCAACTATTGGGAACAGGCATAATTAACAAAAAAAAATTGTTGAATCTGGTAATCAACAAATTGTTGAATATCTTTTGTTGTTTTAACGTATTTATTTTGTTAACTTTACTATTTAAATCGTTATTTCAACAACTTGAATAGTAAAATCAACAATTACCTACTGAATTATGCATGAATTGTTACGCCAACAGGTACAAATAGGTAAAAACAACTGTTTTAACATCAACAAAAACTTTTCTGTAAAAACAACAATTTGTTCATGTTGCTTTAACCCATTATTTTGTTAACTCAACTAATTTGTCGCCAACCCGTTCAAAATCAACCATTTTGGTCTTTCAGTGTAGAATAAGACCTACGTTACTGTATAGCTATATTTATATTATAAGTTACAGATGACAGATTGGGAGGTATATACTCAGAACTATATTTATAAACTCATATTAAAGCCTATGTAAAAGATCTGATTTTTACAAAGCCAATGCATTTAAAAGTTCAAAGAAGCTAACTAAAGCAAAGCTAATCTGCGTCGAAAAGTAGACGTAAATTATTGTTGCAGCCCTCATTGACGTCACTTCCGTTGGTTGTTTACTTAACATCAGCATTTGTTATACCGTGCTTTTCGAAATTGAACCGTATACCTTATGACACAAGATTGTTATTAGAAAAATATTAAATGATAAAATACGTTGTTGCTGTAATAACTGAGCTGTAAGTACAAAATCCGTTGATGCAAAGGCCCAGCTAAGTTGAACCTTGACCCACTTCAGTCCAGGTATTATACTAGATTCAATGGACATTTGTCATTAAGAAAAACATGTCACTTACGCTATTTAACTTTGTAGTAAGGCTCATGTGAATGTACGTAACCAGATTTTGGCCGTGATAATAATGTAAAGTGACTGTGATAGGGTAATTTAATACAGATTCGAGGCTTTTGAAATAGACTTAAAGACGGGGGAAATTTTTTGTAATATACTAGCTTTTTCCCGCGGCTTCGCCCGCGTACTAAAAGTACTAAAAAAGGAGGTTCTCAGTTAGACTCGTATGTTTGTATGTAGGAATGTATGTTTGTCCGCGATCATCATGCGTTTCGCTGAACTGATTTAGAAGCGGTTTTCAGAAAAGTATTCGTTACATTCTGGAGGTTTCGGTATAACACGTTTTGAAGACGGCGGTTCCCTCATTTTTTATTTTAAATAAATTATTGCAATAATTGTTTAATTGTTACGCCATCAACGACTTACTACTGATAGATTATGATTAATACAGATTTCTACTCTTGAATAGAAGCTTTTCCCCGCGACTTCATTTGCGTGGAATTAGTAATCCACCCTCCTTTGTACCCGCTTAAGGAATGACTTCTAGGATAACAAATATTATATATCTTTCCCCAGAACGCAAAATATCTCCATATCAAATCATCTAAATAGGTTCAACGGTTATTAATTTCCCATACAAACTTTCAACCCCCGTTTCACCCTCTAGAGGGTTGATTTTCGAGATAAAAACTATCCTATATTGTTTACCGCGACTCAATCTATATAATATGTACCAAGTTACATTTCAATCGTCTGTTCAGCGGATAATAATTCGCCATACAAACTACTAACATATTTTCTACCCCTCTAAGATTGATTTTCGGCTTAAAAATATTCTATATTGTTTCCTGGGACTCAAACTATATCCACAACAAAATTATCTAAATCGGTTCGCGGTAAAAAAATCTCCATATAAACCTCCAACCCCCATTTCACCTCCTTAAAGATTGATTTTCGAGATAAAAACTGTCCCATGTCGTTTCTAGGTACACAAAATATCTCTATACCAAGTTTCATCTAAATTGGTTCAACGTTTAAAAATTCCCCATACAAACTATCAACCCCCATTTCACCCCCTTAAGTGTTGATTTCGTAATCAGCGACCCGATAAACCATAGAAACAATACCCATGTTGATATTTAAATTTTGTCACCACATTTCCCCCTTATGGGTTGAATTCTCAAAAAAGCTGAAACACTTGTTTTCTCATTTATAGTTACGAATATTCCTGTAAAGTTTCGAATAAAATAGTTGAACTAATCTCGTTTCCCATACAAACTTTGAACCCCATTTCCCCCATTTTAAAAATTATTTCTAAGTGCATTCTTATGCCTTATAAGGAGCCTACGTACCACATTTGGAATCTCTAGAACCAGCGGTTTGGGCTGTGCGTTGATATGTCAGTCAGTTTCTTCTTTTATATATTTAGAAGAAGATTGCAATTTGGCACAAATACTTTCAAGAATTTTCATGTCCACAATATTAAATTTCAAAATCGATGCCATTTTCTTAATTAACGTCCCAAAAAATCACAAAAACGACACCCATATGGATATTTAGACATTTCAACCCCATTGTACCCTAACAGGGGAGATGGTATTTCACGTCCGCCACGTCTGATTTTAAAATCGTTGTTGTTTTCGTAATCATCGACCCGATAATCCGTAGAAACAATACCCATGTTGATTTTCAGACTTGGAATGTAGGTATAGGTATAAGTAATATAATCTGTTATTGTAGTAGGTACATATAAGGAGAGGCATGTAATATGACTCTCCTCCATATTAGGTTAGGAATGTAGCCATATACGGAGAGTCATCGGAGACTCATGTAAGATGACTCTCCTCTATATAAGGAATGGAGGTCAAACCATATGACACCTTCCACGTGTAGCCATCCCCACTTAAACACGTGTAACCTAGATTCATAAGTTTATATATACCTAGTTTAATGAATAAATAGTTCAGTTGTACTCGTGAGTCCGGTGTTTCACTACTGTCCCTGGTCCGATCCTTACATGGCGACCCTGCCAGTGCCGTATTAGGAACACATTCTTTCATCTCGGGTATCCGGCCGCCGCTGCCGAATATGGCAGGATGGGTGTAAAGTGACTAGTGAAATAATAGAACCCCGCCAGCCTACAACATGGGGAATCAAGGCAGTGTTGTACCCAAACAACCAGCGGAAGGACGTATTTATACGCAAATCGGAAAAACTAACCAGATCGACGTCGACACCGGTATTACCATAGAAGTTTCGCGCATCGGGATTTACCTTTGTGTCGTAACAGTTGCAGCTCTGGTAATCATCATCGTGGTCTGCCTAAGGTATTTCAACGCCTGTTTCAACAAAAGAATTGAGCGACGGGCCCAAAGCGAGCTGATCAAGGGCAGGATTTTGCAAGTTTAACTATGGAAAGATACATTCGGGAGATATTTAGTCATCTGATACTATACTGTCAAGCAAGGGAGATGCAGTTTGTGGAACCCCGGGTGGAAATACATGAAAATAGAGAAGTCGTGAGGGCATGCATCGAGGGGAGAAGCGGGCACTATCTGCTCTGCCCCGGCAAGCTGTCCAAGGAAAATTTTGTGCGTGTCTCTAATGAATTAGACGTGGACTTTACGGACGGAACAAAAGCAGTAGCTGTGATTAAACTGGTGTACGCGGGAAAGGAACTTTGGATCTACGACATTCAGTGGGAGCGTGACTGTGTGTTCGCGAAGTGGTGAAAAAAAAAAAACATTATGACTTAAGACTTTGTGAAGTGAGTGGTAGATAGTGGTTCCCGTAAGTTCTAGAACAAACTGTAAGTACATCCATAATTAATTGCACTGTGTAGCGCAAAAGTATGTTCAGATTGAAGCAAATTAATGGCTAATGTACTAGAGAAATTAGTTCAACAAATAACGGAAATTAGAGTTTATTTGATAAAATTAGGCCCTAGTAGACGTAAAGGTCAAATATTAAATAAAAAGCAAGCAGAGGCCGAAGAGTTGCATACACAATTTGTCAGTTTTAAAGAAAAATTAAGCGAAAAAGTAAAATTAGGTACTTTTGATGTAAGCACAGAATTAATAAACCAATTAAGCGTAAATTTTCTCAAAATATACGAAGAGATAAAAGAGTTGTGTAAAGAAAAAGAAATCATGGCGACATTTAATTTAAAAACAGCATTAAGCTTGATGCCAGTTATGGACGGAGATGAAAAGGTGACCAGACAGTTGATAGACAACATAGAATATTACGAATCAACTCTCTCGTCACCTGACTGTAAGAAAAGCTTGATTAATTTTGTGCTGAAAAGCAGGCTTTCGCAATTAGCTAAGCTAAAATTAGACGAAAAATACTCAAATGTAGAGGGATTACTAAGCGACATGAGGTGTAAATTACTGCCGCAAAAAGCTGCGACGACAATACAAGCAAAATTACAGCAGCTACGGCAAGATAACTTGACCGTTGCAGATTTTGGACAGGAATTGACGCAATTATTCGTAGAACTGACGATTACGCAGGCCAGTGGCAATAGTAAGAATTATGATGTTTTGAAGCCGCTTAATGAAAAGATGGCCATAAAAAGATTCGCTGACGGACTGCGGAATCGTCGCACAGGCACTATTATAGCCGCCAGAGACTTTTCATCATTGAAAGACGCGATACAAGCCGCTCTGGATGAGGAAATTGCAACAACCCCAGGAACAGGCGTCGTCGGTACGTATCACAGGTCACATTACAATAATGCATATAATCATGCAAGAGGGGGTAGTCAGGTAAGAAAAGGTTACAGGGGAAATTATGCACGGACATGGTCAAATCAAAACTACCGCGGCAACAATAGCAGGTATGGTAATTACAGTCACCAATCACATAATGTTTATCGACCTCAGCGAGGTGCTAGCAGAGGATTCCGAGGTAACGTAGGTTTCAATCAACGGAGAGGCACAAGTCGTAATGGCTACAACAACCATTCGCGCGGAGATCGCAACCGACAAAGTTTAAACATTATTAGAGAAGAAGCGGAAACTGTAGAGAATCAAAATAATGATAACAATCAGTTTTTTCGTGATTAATAATCACATATTTTCGGGTGGTCGTTCCATATCAGCGCAATTGAAAACAAATGGTGAATTATGTCCATGGTTACTTGATTCAGGCGCGACTTTATCTGCAGTTAAATATAGTTATGTAAAACAACGGAATATACCAATAATACATGATAGAACAAATATAGCAGGAGTTCGAGGAGTTGTTCGCTCCATTGGTTACGTACGGCTAAATTTTGAAATAGGATGCGAATTAATACAACATAAAATCCATGTTTTTAAATCATTACCTTGCATAACAACGGGGATAATAGGAGATGATTTCTTCAGGAAATATAAAGCCAATTTAGATTATGAAACTAACACTTTTTCGCTTACAGTAAATGGAAATCGGTTAAAAATAAACTTCGAAAATAAAGGAGACAGTCGGACTACTTATTTTATATCACCCCGATCAGAGGCAATTCATTATGTAAATACATTGATGACAGAAGATAGTGTGGTTTGTGCAAAAGAAATAGGCGAAGGAGTATTTATAGCAAGTGCTATTGTAACACCAATATATGGCAAGATACCAGTACAAGTATAAAAACACCACAGAGAAAGAAATTGAACTAAATGACATAAACCCAGATGTATGTAAAGTGACCGATTATCATAGTTGTGACTTCGGACGTGAAAACATAAATTCGGATAGGGTAGCAAGATTATTGTCACAGTTACAATTAAAACACTTAAATATACAAGAACAAACAGAGATAGAGAAGCTATGTGCCAAGTACGCTGATATTTTTCAACTGCCAGGAGACAAATTGACAGTTACAAACCTTTATAAACAAAATATTCAGTTAAAGCCTAATGTTGGTCCATGTTTTGTGAAAAATTACAGATTGCCGCATTCACAAAAGAAAGAAGTAGACAAACAAATAAACGAAATGTTAGATAGTGGAGTAATAGAACCAGCAAAAAGTGAATGGTCTAGTCCATTGCTATTAGTTCCGAAGAAAGTTGATGCAACAGGGAAAAAGAAATGGCGACTTGTTATAGACTATAGGAAATTTAATGAAAGGGTGCAAGACGACAAGTTCCCATTACCAAATATAACCGAGATATTAGACTCGTTGTCAGGATCTATTTATTTCAGTCACCTAGATTTATTTTCGGGATATTATCAACAAGAATTAGAACCAGAGGCTAGGAAATACACAGCCTTCAATTCAGGGCAATTTCAAATGACTCGCTTGCCGATGGGACTAAAAATAAGCCCAAGCGCATTTAGCAGGATGATAACGTTAGCTATGTCAGGACTCACATACGAAAAATGTTTTGTTTACTTGGATGACATCGTAGTTTTTGGTAGAAATCTTGACATACACAATAAGAATTTAATCAAAGTATTCGAAAGATTGCGAACTGTAAACCTTAAACTTAATCCTTTGAAGTGTGATTTTTTGAAAAAAGAAATATTATATCTCGGGCATGTGGTATCAGCAGAAGGTATTTCACCAGATCCAGACAAGATAAAAGCAATTAAAAATTATCCAACCCCAACGAATGGAACAGAAACTAAAAGCTTCGTAGCTTTAGCCAACTATTATAGAAAATTCATTCCTCATTTCGCAGATAAGGCATATTATTTAAACAATTTGAGCAAAAAGAATGTAAAATTTGTATGGGATGAAAACTGTCAAAAGTCATTCATACAGTTAAAAGAAGCAATAACCACACCACCAATACTACAATACCCAGATTTCAATACAAGCAATGAGTTTATTTTAACCACAGATGCATCTAACTATGCCATAGGAGCAGTACTTTCAAACAGTGATGGAAAACCCGTAGCATTTGCAAGTAGGAGTTTAAACAAAGCCGAAAAGAACTATGCAGTGATAGAGAAAGAACTATTAGCTATTGTCTGGGCAACTAGGTATTACAGACCATATTTATATGGGCGACATTTTATCATACAAACCGATCATAAACCATTAATATATCTATTTAATATGAAAGACCCAACAAGTCGATTAACGAAATTTAGACTAGCAATAGAGGAATATGACTTCACAGTGGAATATTTAAAAGGGAAAGACAACTCGGTAGCGGACGCGTTATCGAGGATAAAGGTCACATCAGACGAATTAAAAGAAATGACAAACAATATGTACGTCATGACTAGGTCAAAGAGGAGAAAAGAGTTAGGAAATAGCAGTCCAACAGACTCAACTGCCATTCGGTCTGATCAACCGAGAGCAGTAGAAGTTAATACGAAAATAAAAGACAGTGTAGAATTAAAATTTATGGAAACAACTGAGCTCAGTAAGATAAATAAAATGAAGATAAATGAGATAGAGGAATCTAAGTCAATGAATTCAATGATATATGTGAAAAGCAACAAAATAATGTATATAAAACCATACTTCCCAGGGCAAATGACGCGAGCCGCCTTTGTCGAGGAACTTGGTATAAAATGTAAAGAATGGAACATAAATGAATTATTAACTGTAAAAAATAAAAATAATGAAATATTTGTTGAAAAGCTAGCACATACAATAAAGAATATGAAGGGATGGACCGGTCCACGTTTATGTATATTGAAAGATTTAATCAGAATAGATGATAAATACGAAAGAAAAGTAGTACTAAATGATTTTCATATATTGCCAACAAGTGGCCACGCTGGTGTAAGAAAAATGTATAATAATATAAAAAAACGGTATTTTTGGATAGGTTTAGAGAATGATATTAAGAATTACGTTAGGAAATACGATAAATGTCAAAAGGAAAAATATTCTGTTCACACAAAAGAACCAATGACAATAACAACAACAGCTGACACTGCATTACAAAAAATATTTATGGACATTGTGGGACCATTAAGTAGGGATGATGACAATTACTCTTATATATTAACTATACAATGTGAGTTAACAAAATACATTGAAGCTTACCCGCTAGTTACAAAGTCAACGAAGGAAGTTGCAGAGGTCTTTGTAAATAATTTCATTTTACGTTATGGTATCCCAAGCATCATCGCTACAGACAAGGGGACGGAATTCACCTCAGAACTTTTTCAACAGGTATGTAAATTACTCCATATAGAAAAACTTACATCAACAGCATATCACCACCAGAGTATTGGCGCATTGGAGAATACACATAAGGGGCTGGGCGCGTTTCTACGTATTCAAACAGACAACCACTCTGAACATTGGAGTAAGTGGATACCATATTGGTGCTTTGCGTACAATACATCTGTCCATTCGGAAACAAAATTTACACCGTTCGAGTTAGTGTTCGGAAAAGTATGCAGCCTTCCCAGTAATTTAACCTCTCATGTCGATCCCTTGTATAATGCTGACAGTTACCCATTAGAACTAAAATATAGACTTCAAACTTCACAAAAAGAAGCGAAAGAGAACTTGTTGAAAACCAAAACGATAAGAAAAATCAAATATGACATGACTGTAAACCCAGTGATATATAAACCAAATGACAAAATATTAGTTAGAAATGAAAACAGAAGTAAATTGTCAAGTGTATTTTCGGGACCATATTTAGTTGTAAGAGATGTAAGTCCAAATGTAGAGATTTTTGATAATGGTAAAATAAAACTTATTCATAAAAATAGAACTAAGAGATATAATGATTAAATGTAGCAATATAAAAGAAAAAAAAAATATATTTAATAATATATTTTTCCTTTTCCAAAAGGAGGGAGATGGAATGTAGGTCCCATCCTTACAGACTTTTTGACCACATTTCCCCCTTTTAGGGGTTGAATTCTCAAAAAACCTGCAACACGTATTTACTCATTTATTGTTAGGAATACTTCTGTGAAGTTTCGAATAAAATAGACTAACTAATCTTGTTTCCCCGTACAAATTTTGGACCCCCATTTCACCCCCTTAGGGGATGAATTTTGAAAAATTATTTCTTAGCGCACCCCTAGACCTTATAAGGAACCTACGTGCCAAATTTGGAATCTTTAGAACCAGCGGTTTGGACTGTGCGTTGATAGATCACTTTATCAGTCAGTCACCTTTGAGTTATATATATATACTAGCTTTTTCCCGCGGCTTCGCCCGCGTACTATAAGTACTCAAAAAAGGAGGTTAGACTCGTATGTTTGTATGTACCTACGTATGAAGGAATGTATGTTTGTCCGCGATTATCTCGCGTTTGGCTGAACCGATTATGATGCGGTTTACGGAAAAGTATTTGTTACATTCTGGAGGTTTCGGTATACCACGTTTTGGTGAAGGCAGTTCCCTTATTTTTTTAAACAAATGATTGCTGAATTGTTACGCCGAGTTACTACTACTAAGATATTATGATTAATGCAGATTTCTACTCTTGAATAGAAGCTTTTCAATCGTCTGTTCAGCGGTTAATAATTCGCCATACAAACTACCAACCCCTTTTCTACCCCTCTAGGATTGATTTTCGGGAAAAAAACTATCCTAGGTATATTGTTTCCCGGGACTCAAACTATATCCACAACAATTTTTATCTAAATCGGTTCGCGGTTAAAAATTATCCATACAAACCTGCAACCCCCATTTCACCCCCTTAAGGATTGATTTTCGAGATAAAAACTGTCGTATGTCGTTACCTGGAAAACTATCTCGATACCAAGTTTCATCTAAATTCACCATTCGGGTAATAATTCGCCACACAAACTACCAACCCCTTTTTTCCTCTCTAGGATTGTTTTTTGGGATAAAAGCTATCATATATTGTTTCCCGGGACTCGAACTATATCCATACCTTTTATCTAAATCGGTAAAAAATTCTTCATACAAACCTTCAACCCACATTCCACCCCCTTTCGCGATTTATGTTCCTTTCCGGTACTCAAATTATCTGTATACCCAGTTTCATCTAAATAGGTTCAGCTGTTAAAAATTTGCCATACAAACTTCAAAGCCACTTTTCACCCCCTTAAGAGTTGATGAAAACTACTTAATGTAATTTTGGGCTATGCGTTTATATGTCTATTAGTCAGTAATTTTTTTCTTATATACATATATTAAGATTATTAGAGTGCAATTTGCTACAAATACTTTCAAGAATTTTCATGTCCCCGATAAGAAATTGCTAAATCGATGCCATTTTCGTAATTAACGTCCCAAAAAAACACAAAAACAACACCTATATTGATACTTAGACATTTCAACCCCATCGCACCCCAACAGGGGAGATGGCATTTCACGTTCGCCACGTTAGATCTTAAAATCGTTGTTGTTTTCGTAATCAGCGACCCGATAAACCATAGAAACAATACCCATGTTGATTTTTAGACTTTGTCACCACATTTCCCCCTTTTAGGGGTTGAATTCTCAAAAAACCTGCAGAACGTATTTACTCATTTATTGTTAGGAATACTTCTGAAGTTTCAAATAAAATAGACTAACTAATCTTGTTTCCCCATACAAACTTTGGACCCCCATTTCACCCCCTTAGGGGATGAATTTTGAAAAATCCTTTCTTAGCGCACCCCTAGACCTTATAAGGAACCTACGTGCCAAATTTGGGATCTCTACAACCAGCGGTTTGGGCTGTGCGTTGATATGTCAGTCAGTCAATCAGTCAGTCAGTCAGTCAGTCAGTCAGTTTCTTCATTTATATATTTAGAAGATATAGATTTTGATAGACTGCGTAAATAGGGACCCCTATTCGATTCAAAACTTGCAAGTAGGGACCTAAATTTGTTTACTTTACCAGAATAAGTATACGGCTCATTGGCTTGACTTGAAAGTTACGAAATTTTACTATGAATAAAAATAATACTCATTACCATATCCTTATAATATAATTATTACTATGTAGTGTAGGAGCTTGGCTATCATCTTTATTTTTTATTTTTTATACCACGACGGTGGCAAACAAGCATACGGCCCGCCTTATGGTAAGCAGCTACCGTAGCGTATGGACGCCTGCAACTCCAAAGGTGTCACATGCGCGTTGCTGACTCTTAAAAAAAAAGGAGGACTCACTGTGCTGACAGCTAAAGAAACAAGAGGGTCCCTGATCGTCAACACACAGGGTCCTGTTCTAAACAAATTTTAGCACCTATTTGTTTGCCAATGCAAACTTTGGCACAATTTTAATAGGTACGAATATTTTCATTACGTCAAATTTTTATTCAGCAAAAAATTATTAATTTATTATTTACGAAAAATTACATTATGGCATTTGGTCTTTTAGCAAATGCTTTAATAAGGCAAAAAAACATTAGACAATAAATATTTAGTCAAGTTATTCTGTCAGCGTTAAGGAATCACGGATCCTTAAATAAAAAATGCACTGTTATTACAACAAAAACATATTTATTTGTTCATAGCAAGTGTAATCTTCGGCTACCAGATAGTAGGTTAGGTTAGGTTATCTGCAACCCCCAACAAAAAGTAACTGCTACCAGATAGTAGGTTAGGTTAGAACTATGAACTTTAACAAAAAATAATTGTTACCAGATAGTAGATTAGGTTAGAACTTTGACCCCCAAGAAGAACGGACTGCTGGCAAATAGTAGGTTAGGTTAGAACTGCGACCCCCAACAAAAAAAAACTACTATCAGATAGTAGGTTAGGTTAGAACTATGAACTTTAACAAAAAATAATTGTTACCAGATAGTAGATTAGGTTAGAACTTTGACCCCCAAGAAGAACGGACTGCTGGCAAAATAGTAGGTTAGGTTAAGTTAGAACTGTGACCCTTGACAAAAACGAAGTGCAACTACAACCAATTATATTTTCTGAACCGAAATACATTATTTATTACCTGTTAAGAATTTAACAATCAAGCGACATTAAATTTATACTCCCTACCCATATAACAAAAAAAGGTGTTATTTTATTGTGTATCTTAGACACCATTGAAATAAAGATGCAAGTGATTTGTCATTGAAGAGCTCCTCTGTTGGTTAACCGACGGAATATAAATCGTAAACTGAATATTGACGATACAAATCATTTGCCTTATTTTGTTTTGGTTAAAACATATTATGCCAACTAACATAGGTATTTGACTGAATGAAATTTGGTCAAAGTACCAGTTGGTAAACGAGATATTGCTTATTCATGAACATGTCAAACGTTAGGTTTGCGTATGAATTACTTATTTGTCAAGTGTTAATTTGGCAAACGATTATTTGGCAAATGAAATTCTACGTAAATTTTTTTGGGAAGTGATAATTTGTCAAAAATTTTTTGGTAAAACATAGGTAACCCGTATAGATTCTATGCTCAATCTCAGTGAGCTGACGAGAAAGATCTTTCCAAGCTAAATTGCTTCCGCTTCTTGCCTCCACAGGCTTTCGCCCACGAAAATATCGTAGCGGTTACAAATTTGTAGACTCCATGAAAATATAACTATGTTAATGTGTGAGAAAAAGCGATTATCTGGGGCCACTTATTAACATTAACATTTGGTTTTAAATCAAGTTTAAATAACGTGAGGTTTCCTATTAGTGACGGCGGCGTGTCAATATCTGTGTCGGCGTGGCTATACGTCTGTTTTCGGTACTAGTGCCACAACGCCATCTGTCGAGTCTGGAGTCGAGTTATTCTGTCAGCGTTAAGCACCGAATGAAGTATTAGAAACTAGGATTTAGTGTCTGGTGTGACCGATAGATGACGCTAGTGCTTTAACCTGAAAAAAGAGAATGCGATTTTGTATGGATATTGTCCATCCATGTCTATATCATCCTTGACCTATACCTACCTAATTTACGGTAATTACATCCAGATATTATATAATGTAATAGAGCAGCACAGTCTCAGAACTTTTTGAAGCTCCAAGCAACCCAAAGATACAAAAATAGTAGGAGCGTAACTACGGTATGCTACGCATTACGAGATGGCGCTGCGGCGCAATGTCATTTTCTCCTACTATTTTTGTAATTTCCAAAGAGGGTTGCTCTCGTCCAGGTGGCGTGCAGACTCGGGTTTCAGAAAGTTCTTAGACTGTGGCTGTCTATATTATTTATAGTCTATGTTACAACTATTAATGATAATATTTAGACCCGACTGCTGAAGGTAATTTTTTCCCTTACAATTTCATCAATTAGAAGGGTTTGCACTGCCACAGCATACATATGTACTCGTACTCACGCCATCGTTGGCGGGTAAATATTTAAACCAACGGACAAAACACTTTAAGCAAATAAATTTGAATTTAAAAACAAAACGGAAAAAGGCAAAGCTGTGTTCAAAAAAGTTTTTACTTCCTCCGACCAGCTTTGGTGATGTATATGTATTTGTAGGCACATGAAGAAGTGACGCTCAATAGTAAGGAAATTGTAGGGCGCAAAGGCCTTAATATTTAGACAATTTGTTCGGAACTCAGAACTAAATGGTATTGAGAAACTTTTCTGAGAATGATGGGCAAGGCGTCCGCGACCTTCGTAAGCTTCGTAACCTACGAGTAATTACTTACACTGAAATATATAGATACTTTGAGTCTTTTATCTACACTCACATTGTAAGTTCTCTAAAACGTGTTCGAAAACGGTAGGCAATGGCTAGCATTACCACAACCGATTTTAATCTGATAAGTTTTTTATATGTGGCAGTAACGTAATTTTAACTTTACATGCTCACATATTGATGTGTTATGAGTTTTGATAACATAATGTACACCTGCACGCTCCCGCGCGGCCGCCGACACGCGCCCGCGCGACCGCCGGCACAATCGAGTTGGCCATGGCGGTGCAATGGCGGCCATTCTATGGTTTCCGAATACGGCATTTAAGATAATAATATGAGTGTAGATAAAGCAGTGTATGGAACTGTACGTAATTAGGCCTTAAAACGTAACAGTTGCATAAACTACTATTATACACAGGCTGACTCCAAAATGGTAACATAAAGGCTAACATTCTAATACAGTCGGCGTCAAAAATATGTTTACACTTTTGCACCTTCTTTGATGTCGACTGTAAGTACATACATATTATAAGAAACTTGCGTTTGAAATATGTTTTTAAGTTTTTCGACTTACGTTAATGAAGTCCAATGTTGGCACTTATTTATATTATTTAAGAGGCCTCTTAGACCCAAAATGCGCGTATTTTGCGAAATGCATCATTTTCTTCGGAGCTTATAGCGAAAATGCTTCATGTTTTTAAATTATGCATATAATAGTCCGTTCTTTTATCTAGAAGGCCATGGAAAAAAAATTACATTTTTGAGAAAAAAAACCTGAAAAACATGGCTTCTCTTGGCAGGCCTCTTCAGAGTTAGCAGTTAGACGTCTGGTTTTTTTTCAGATTACTCAAATAAAGGGAACCGTTCTTATAAAATTTGAATACAATTCAATTCAGTATATCATGTTCAAGACGGCCATGGTAAGAAAAATGTAAGGTTCATCTTGGATAATAGATAAAATACCTTCTGAATATTGCAAATTTTTTGATGAAAATAGGTTTACATTTAATTTTTTTCACGGAAGTCCTATAAATATTCTGCCCTAAAAATATAAATATATCAAAGTTCAGCTATAGATCTAGTACGAAAAAAAAATCATTACTGTAACGCAAAATTTAAATAAAGTGTAATTTTTTGAAGATGACTCTAAATCGGTTCAAAACTTGATAAAACACAATGCGCCGTCGCCTCTGGCTCAGTATGGAACGAGAGCTCACAGACGACGGACCTATGCTAAATCGTCCTACGCGCATTACGTAAGTTTGCCAGCTAGATACACTAAGAGGCCAGTTGCGAGAAGTGCGATTGAATTATAAAGATCCTTGAAATAAAAGATCGAAATATTTACTTTACTTAATATTATTAAATGTTTTTTTATTTGAAAACTAGACAATTTTGTCAATATCGTCATGATAGTCATTTTCGACTAACTCAGGGTGTGCAGAATTTAAAAATAATGTTTATTTTAAAATCAAAGATGGCGGTCATACACTTTATGGTAAAACTCGTTATGGTAGTCATTTCCGATTAATTCAGGGATGAAGACTTCGAAAATAAGGACCGTTTTAAAGTCAAAGATGGCGGAAACGGAAAATCTTGTCAAAATCGTCATGGTTGTCGTCTTCGACTAATTCGGGTGTGCAGATTTTGAAAATAATGTCTATTTTGAAATCCAAGATGGCGGTCATAATTTTTTTTGGTTAAAATCGTTATGAGGGTCATTTCCGATTAATTCAGGGCTGTAGATTCCGGAAATAAGGACGGTTTTAAAATAAAAGACGGCGGAAATGGAATATTTTGTCAAAATCGCCATAGTAGTCATTTTCGGCTAATTTGTGTGTGCAGATTTCGAAAATAATGTATATTTAGAAATCCAAGATGGCGCTTAAACACTTTTTTGGTAAAAATCGTTATGGTAGTCATTATCGATTAATTCAGGGGTGTAGATTTCGAAAATAAGGACCGTTTCAAAATTCAAGATGGCAGGAATGGTCATTCATTTATAAAAATTGTCGTTATTCAGATATGTAGATTTCTAAAACAAATTCTCTTTTAAAATTCAAGACGGCGGCCATATACTTTTTTGTATCCCCGATTGAATCGAAAATGACTACCATAACGATTATCTAGAAAAAAGTGTATGGCCGCCATCTTGGAATTTATAACAGACCCTTTTCTCGAAATCTAAACACCTGAATGAGTTGAACAAGATTACCATGAAGATTTTCACAAAAAGGTCATCACTGCTATCTTATATTTTAAAACAGTGTTTATTAATGGAATTTACATTGCCAAATTAATCAACAGCGACTACTATAACGATTTTTACTAAAATTGTATAACTGCTATCTTGGATTTTAAAACAGACATTATTTTCGAAATCTACACACGTGAATTAGTAAAAATGACTACCATGACGATTTTTACAATAATTGTCCTTTAACACCCATCTCGGATCTCAAATCAGTCCTTATATCGAAATCTACACCCCTCAATTAATCACAAGCGACTACCATAAAATTGTTTTAGAAAAAAGTGTATGGCCGCCATCTTAGATTTTAAAACATACATTATTTTCGAAATCTACACAGTACACACCCAAATGAGACAAAAAAGACTATCATGACGATTTTAATAAAATTGTCCATTTCAGCCATCTTGAATTTTAAAACGGTATCTATTTTCGAAATTTAAATCCCCAAAATAATCTAAAACGACACTCATTCGATTATCACCAAATAAGTGTGCGAGTGTCTTGGATTTCAAAATAGACATTATTTTCGAAATCTGCACACCTGAATTAGTCGGAAACGACTACCATGACGATTTGGACAAAATTATCCATTTCCGCCATCTTGGATTTTAAAACTGTCTTTATTTTCGAAATTTACTTCCCTGAATTGATCGAAAATGACTACCATAACGATTTTTACCAAAAAAGTGTATGACCGCCATCTTGGATTTCTAAATATACATTATTTTCGACATCTGCACACCCGAATTAGTCGGAAATGACTACCATGACGATTTTGACAATTTTTTTTCCGTTTCCGCCATCTTTGATTTTAAAACGGTCCTTATTTTCGAAATCTACACCCCTGAATTAATCCAAAACGACTAACATGATGATTTTTACCAAAAACGTGTATGACCGCGGTCTTGGATTTCAAAATAGACATCATTTTCGAAATCTGCACACCCTAATTAGTCGAAAATGACTACCATGACTATTTTTACGAAATTTTCCATTTCTGCCATCTTGAATTTAAAACGGTCTTTATTTTCGAAATATACATCGCTGCATTAGTCGAAAATGACTACTATAACGATTTTTACCAAAAATGTGTATGACCGCCATCTTGGATTTCAAAATAGACATTATTTTCGATATCTGCTTATCCGAATTAGTCGGAAATGACTACCATTACGATTTTGACAGAATTATCCATTTCCGCCATCTTGGATTTTAAAATTGTCTTTATTTTCGAAATCTACATCCCTAAATTAATGGAAAATGACTACCATAACAATTTTTACTAAAAATGTGTATGACCGCCATCTTGGATTTAAAAATAGACATTATTTTCGAAATCTGCACACCCGAATTAGTCGGAAATGACTACTATGACGATTTTGACAAAATATTCCGTTCCCGCCATCTTTAATTTTAAAAAGGATATTATTTTCAAAATCTTCACCCTGAATTAATCGAAAACGACTATCATGACGATTTCTCAGAAAAAAGAGTATATCCGCCATCTTGGATTTTAAAACAGACATAATTTTCGAAATTTACACCCACTAATTAGCAGAAAATGACTACCGTGCCGATTTTTCAGAATAAAGTGTATAACTTGTGTTTCAATTTATTTGGGACAAAAAACAGTAACACACGAGATTGTGGCTAATAGTAACAATACAAAAATTACAAAGTGTGAGACCAACGACAATGTCCACAGATTTGGGATTGATCTTGAATTTTAAAACAGACATAATTTTCAAAATCGACATCCCGTAATTAGCCGAAATTCACTCCCATGACCATTTTTTAGAAAAAAAATTATAATTCCCATCATGGATTTTAAAACAGACATAATTTTCGAAATCTATATCCCCTAATTAGCCGAAAATGACTACCATGACGATTTAACAAAAAAGTATATTTCCGCCATCTTGGATTTTAAAACGGACATAATTTTCGACATCTACACCCTCTAAGTAGCCGAAAATGACTACCATGACGATTTTTCAGAATAAAGTGTATAACCGCCATCTTGGCTTTTAAAACGGACATAATTTTAGAAATCTACACCCCTTAATTAGCCGAAAAGGACTACCATGACGATATTTCTGAATAAAGTGTATAAACGCCATCTTCGATTTAAAAACAGACATCATTTTCGAAATCTACACAACCGAAGTAGTCGAAATTGGCTACCATGACCATTTTTACAATAAAAATTGTTTTAGCCATATTGGAATTTAAAACAAACCTAATTTTCGAAATTCCCTACTGATTAAGTGATTACCCGTCTTTGGTGTTAGATGCGTATATTTCCTTTAAACATACTTTAGTAGTATCTTCCATATAAAAGAAAATAAATAGCCTGTGTGTAACTTATGCGTAAAAGGAATTTTACTTGTAATTGAAGTTGAAAACGATCAAGATCGTTCGATCGTCGATCATTGCCAGCGGTCGCGTACTGAGCGCTACCGCCATCTATCGAGTAAGATTTCGTGAAATTGAGGAACGTTCCTGGGACTAAGGCCTCTTAACATGACTGTTTTACTATCTTATTTTGTAACCCTACCTACGAATCTGGAGGTCCCGGGTTGGGATCCTGGAAAGAGCATTTACTTGTGTGCTCACCACGAGTGTATGTATATGTGTATATATTTAGATATTGTATGTTCAGATTTATCTATTTTCATATGTATATCGTCGCCTAGTAACCATAGGTACTACTAGCTATGCTTAGTGTGAGGCTAGGTTTACCATTGTAAACTACCCCCAAAAATGTATTTATTATATTGATTTACGAGTCTATATGAAGGTGTCGTTGGTCCAGTGATAGTCATTGGTAAAGTTTTGCTAAAGCCAGATGTTGTTTATGGGCGGCTGCCCTCATGTGCCGTAACCGTTAACTGGACTCACGGTTGACCTACATTGCCTGTAGTTTAGTTTTCTACTTTGATAAAATATGTGATTTAGTATTTTATTCGTTGGCAGTTTATTTTAAACGGTTAAAGGCTTTTTAGCACTGTGCAAGCAAATAAACGTGATTGTTCAATTTATTTCCCTATAGCTTGATGTATTTCTATAACTGACCAAATGACCAGTGAAACCTGTGTCAGAACGTTGGAACTCAAGGTAAAATAAATTCAAATCGCGTTAGACCCATCAATAGACTTTACTTTGATAACGCTTTAAAAAAAATATTCGTCGTACCCAATCCCATTGAAATGTAAATGAGTTGGAACCAATGCTTTGTCTTGTGCTCGTCAGGACGTCACGTCAGCTGTAGTGGGCCGCGCATCAATCAACGCCCGGCGAGTGACGTTCCACGCTTCTGGGAACTATTTTGGGTTAGATTCTTAGTGAATCATCATCATCATGTCAGCTCAAGGCGTCCACGGAATAAAGCCTCCCACATAGATGCAACTTTCTTCATTAGTTAGTAGTAGTAGATTAGGCGATGGTATAGGCAAAAACGTGATATACTTCTAAGACACACTTATTTGATTTACACTTAGAAGTGTAAATCAATTGAAACCAGTGTATTGTCTCGTGCACGACAGGACGTCACGTCAGCTGCAGTGGGTCGTGCATCAACCAACGCCCGGCAAATGAACTATGCTGGGAACCATTGTAGTGAATTATCATCTTCATATCAGCTAAAGGCGTCCACGGAATAGGGCCTCCCACAAAGATGAAACTTTCTTCACTAGGTAGTTTATCGTAATACTGAATACTTATACAAACTTTGTAACGTAGAGGCCTAACGGAGCCGACATATCATATTGACAAAGGTTCCACAAACAAAAAAGATTTTTAACAAAAAGGTAGTTCGTCGGTCCATGTTATTAAGCACATCTGGTAAGGCGATAGTTCCGTGGCATAGGCAAATACACTTCTGGAACCTATTCTAGGGGTTACAGTTGTGTATACTATACTAACTAATACGGCTAGCTAAAACTTGGAAGAATAATAAGTAAGGAAGCGTAATCAACGCTCAAAATGTGCTCCACTTTCCTGGTGCCAAAGTGGGCGGAGCTTGTGACAGCGGTGCCCTAATGTCATGTCAAACATTTTGAAATTGTCATGTCGTCAAAATATTAGTTTTTTCGGTCCATGAAATTTCGGTAATATATCGGTATTAAAATGCCGGCTTGTGCCGTGCATTGGTGCAGGAGCCACACTGGCGCCAAAGATGGTGATATTTCTTTTCATTGGTAAGTAAATCACGCTTAGATATTCTCATACATTACGGACTTGGTCGATGTTATGCAATATAAGTTTTGGAAAAGTAAACATAACTCATTTGAGGAAAAGTATAATGAATGTTTAATAAGTATTACCTTGTAGTAATAGCAGTTAGGTTTCCGTTGTTAGCGAAGAATCTTTTCAGTTTGTTTTTTTCGATATACAGTATGGGTCCTTGGAATAAATCTTTATCAATATTATACTACTTTGATAATATCGAAATGTCTCCCTTGTACTCATATATTGGGAATATGAGAGAGACGTACTTAATAAACAATCCGAATATGCCACCTCAGTCGGTTTTACTTACCTACTAAATATAATTTAAATTCTGTTATAATGATGACTTCAACAGTATGTGTATGTTTAAAGTTTCCCCAAGAACGAAGTAAGAAGGCATGCATGGATTCCTGCGGTTCGAATTGAAAGGCAAAACCCAACTGCAGAATTTGCAGTATTCATTTCTTGGATTCGGACAATGTTCAAAGCCGTAAGTCCAAAGTAAATTCATAAAGGTTGATTTTTTTTTCAAATCACTAATATTAAGTAAAGTCAACGAAATCGACAAAACAAAACCCTTCGAATTAGTACCTACTATACTTACTCTGGTAAAATCATACCATTCTGGCCGTGCCATTTCTAGTACAACTGACTAATAGGTATGACACTTATTTTTCATTAATAATGAATGCTATAACTTCATAGCATAGTCTTTAATTATCAAATCTAGAGCAGAGGCCGACTGGGGAACTACCTCTACCTTACAGAAAACCACAGCCAATTAGCACTAGACCCTACTCATAGTGTTGTGTTCCTGCCGGTGAGTAAGGTTGCCAGAGAGCTCAGAGGATGCAGTGTGTTGACGACGGGGGATCCTCTTGTCCCTTTAGCTGTCAACACAGTAAATCCTCTTTTATATGAAAGCGTCGGCAACGCACATGAGACACCTCTGGAGTTACATGCTACGGTAGCTGCTTACCATCAGTAGCCGTATGCCTGTTTGCAGTTGCGTCGCAGTATAAAAAAATGGATACAAAATGTAAATTTATCTTTGTATATTTCCCTAACCTGCTAAAATAAATAGTACTCATCCGTTATTTTTTTAGTTCTAAAAAACGAGGAAGCAAAGAGAATTTTAACTATTTATATTGAAGGTATTATTTTCTAGTCTGCATTATGTTGCTCGAGACCAAAAAGGTCTCCCAAAGGTAACGGATTTATAAAATTGTAAAAAAGTTCAAAATCTTTACTATTTTATTTAATTCATGCTTATTTTGTAGTATGTAAGTCCCTATAATGTCATTAAGCACTTTTGAAATGAAAGATGTATAGAAGGCTTTCATATTATTCCTTATTCCAAGAACGATTAAATTTACGTATATTACATAAGTAATGAAGAATGCACTAAAAAATAAATTGTTAATTGATTGCAGTATTATTTATTACGTAAACCCATTCACGTCAAACTTAGGCGTATTTATTATATGTTAACTTGACATTTCAGTTATTTCATTTGAGTATCTCCTGTCCAATTAAACTTCATTGTCAAATTGATTTTGACCACACACAACACGGCAACTTTTCTTATTGGTGAAATGGAATGAAACCTTTGCGGAATGAAGGTTAACACAAAAAATATGCTTAAAGAATGAGTACTTGATTGGTTAATAAGACATAAGACATTTTAGTGTTGTAAACGTGAAAATGGGTCGTGTTTTCACATGAACTTTGCTTGCCTTTACTCGTCTTGATATTATATGTCGATGAGCTAAAATGATTAAAAAACTGATACGAGTGAAATTCTTGGATTGTAACTTCAGAATAACGAATCAATTGACACCCATAAAGCTCTATAAATGGAGGACGCTTCGCCTCATCTTTCCAAACAAAAAATTCTGCCAAAATCTGAGGGGGGCGAGGTAGCACGCATGTGATGTTTTCTAGTCAAAGGTACATCATTGTCGGTTGTTAATACAGTTTATTTCTAAATGAATTTTTATGGCAACAACGCTTTATTGACAACCGACAAAGATGTACCTTTGACTTAAAAACACCAAACATATTTGACATATTCTTTTTATACTTCATAACACTATATGGAGCAATAGATAGTCGACTGTGCAAACGTTAACATATGGTTCATTATTGGATGCAGTCTTTGCAAATGTCAAACAAAAAAGCCAAGGATCATTTTTGATTGTATTTTCAAACAAAATATAGAAGACAGCGATCCTTAAGCGCGTTAAATATGGAGAAATGTCAAACGTCAAATAGTTACTGCCCGTCAGAAAGAAAACGATTGTCTTTGAATCGATTCTGTAAACGAAGCTTGATTTTCGATTTAGGTTAAATATTTTATTACGAAAGTAATGATAAATAAAGTAAAACTTTACTTAAATCTGAAATGAAATCTGAAAAATATAACATTTTTTACATCCAAAAACAGCGCATAAGGGCATTTTCACGGAGCTTGTTATCCATCGACAGCGATGACGAAAGTGCGTGACATCGATTATTGAAATAGTTTTTATAGATGTACTAGATTTTCCTGCCAATACTTTTGATAGAGGGGAAATGATACCTAAGGCCTCTCCTGGTTTAGAACTCTCTGTTGACACCTTATTCATCAAAAACGGATAAATAGTTTAGACGCTACGAAGGAACATACGTAAATAAAAACAAACCTAATAACTGCAAAATGACAACCCTTCATTCAATGGGTAAAAAGACAGGACACATGTCACTATGACTCTCAAGTCATTCAATATCATTTCAACAACAAAGCATGAAGCCATGTGCACTCATGTGGAATGAACCAGTCCTTTGTGCAATGTTCTTCGATGAGATGTCACGGCAGACGGAACGGGGTCGCGCATCCATCAACGTTCGGCCGACAATGACGTTGATCACGCTGGGGAATCGAGCTTTGTAATTTGCTGCATAAATTACATAGTTCGCTCCATAGACATAAACAAAAAGGAAGATGAGTGACGTTCATAGTAAACAAAAATGAAATGTGGTCCAGCACCTACACACTTGTAAAATGCTATACACCGCTATAATGTATGTGCATCATGGGCAAAAGAGATAAACCTATATAGTTAACACGGGTATGCAAGCGAGACCTCCATATTTTGCGCATTGCACAAAGTGTGACTGAGAGACTCTGCCACACGACTCATTCAATATAGGTTCCGGAACCTATATTTGATGGCACACAATCGAGCGCCTGGTACCGTATCTCCCTTTTTGAATAAATCAATGGTTCGCTCCGTAAAGGGTGTACTCATACAGTCAAGTGTAAAAATATGGGTGTACTCATCTTACTCAAAAATATGTCCCATAGTATCTTATTCCGTTGTAATAAGTGCGTAGTACCATATTTATGAGACGATTTTTTCGATACGTATTTTTGCACTTGACTGTACATACACGATTTACCTGTGGATATTCAGAAATTAATGAGAAATTAATTATATTATTACGCCTTTGGAACTAGGAGGTTAAGAATCTGAACGGAACAATATATTTTTGATAATATTTGATTTCACCCCTATATAGTATGGTTTACATTCAGTACTAAAGCAAAAAAAATCAAGTTAAATTTGTGAATTTTTGACTATGTAAAGAGTGCCCCACGATAACTATTTCATACGCTTTTTTTTAATATATATGGAGGTCATCTACTCGTCAAATTTTTGGACCTTCACATCTAAATCAGGGGTCCCGTACAATATGTTAACACTTTCTGGTTAAGGCTACTAGGGGTTGTGTGGTACCATTTCCATATAAAACAGACATGCAGAACTCCATGTCTGTTTAGTTATGTTATGCCTTTAGATATTATATAAGGTCTAGCTGGCCTTATATAAGATAACAGCATTATGACTTAGCCTATATTTTAAAGAAACATCACTTTACAATGTACATAATGTGCCCTACTTTTCTTTCTTAAGCTCAATGTAGACCTTTTCACAAAAACTCCAGTACAGAGGTCCGTAATAGTGGTCCTAATGGTGATAGATCGCTTTAGCCCGACTTATATTGCCGGCTCTAAAGATAACCGATCCGCCAATATTCGAGATGACAACCAGCGGCTTTGGGGGCATTTGACTTGTTCTATAATAAATCTTGGATATTATCTGCTTATCTATTATTGACGCATTTGGCTCAGATATCTGCGAAGCTAATGCGAATGTTTTATACATATATTTTCAATCTCGTACTGTAAAAGTATACCTTACATGTAAGTAATATCTGTAAATGCAATATTAACTTATAAGTACACTAGTAGTCCGCATCGAACTTAAGACTTGCGATTCTTGCAAAATAGTTACCAATATATAGACCCCTTAACAAAACTCTTTTAGACCTTCTGATTCCAGAACTCCCTGGTCAATTCAGCTCATATAAGACCTCTCTAATTATATTTATCTCTTCTACAACCCCAACAAATTTCATGAAGATCAGATAAACGTTACAGAAGTTATCACGCAACAAACATTCAAAATCATAAAGCCATCGAAATGCACGGACGTCCCAGTAGCCAGGTGACAGTTCTGTTGTGTCCAAGGTTGTCTGTAAGAACTTCATTTCGCTACGCTCGCTCGTTCATTTTTTTTTTTTTATGGTGGATACAATTATTTTTATAGGTACAGTCGAGTTCATAAATATATGAGCAAATCCGAGACTTCAAAAATAAATGAGCATAGAAAGGTACACATGCATCTAAACAGATTTACCAATCAAAAATATGTGTACATTTCACCTGTCATATTAATCTAAGCAAATCTCACAGTTATATGTACTAATGTTTTACAATTTTATGTGAACACGTGGAAGTTTATAAATATCTAAACAAACATAGAACTTAATAGTTTGACAATAATCGAAAAAGTAACGTACTGTCAAATCATACATTTGTCTCTTTCACTTTAAGTGTGACCTCATCAGGGATCGGAAACCGGTTCTATTTTCAAAACGTTCTCGGGTCAATAACCTAGACCGTTCTCTATAGCGTTCTCGTTTGCGGTGAGCGGTTTGTACAATGGTTTTAGGAAAGAATATTTCCCGAAAGAACAGTTCCCAATAAAGAACGTTATGAACCGTTCTTTCGATAGCGTTCTGTTCTGGTTACCGGTATTTACAATGGTTTTGGGAACGAACGTTTGCAAGCTCGTATCGTTCCAAAAGAACGTAAAAAGAGCGGTTCTTTCGATAGCGTTCGCAGGAACAATATAAACCGGTTCTTTTGAATTCAACGGATATGAAATGAGTCGTCATCGCCAACCAATGGCCATTAGTTATTTCAGTGTATGCCTTAGCGTAGTGTGTTAAGCAGGGATCGGAAACCGGTTCTATTTTCAAAACGTTCTCGGGTCAATAACCTAGACCGTTCTCTATAGCGTTCTCGTTTGCGGTGAGCGGTTTGTACAATGGTTTTAGGAAAGAATATTTCCCGAAAGAACAGTTCCCAATAAAGAACGTTATGAACCGTTCTTTCGATAGCGTTCTGTTCTGGTTACCGGTATTTACAATGGTTTTGGGAACGAACGTTTGCAAGCTCGTATCGTTCCAAAAGAACGTAAAAAGAGCGGTTCTTTCGATAGCGTTCGCAGGAACAATATAAACCGGTTCTTTTGAATTCAACGGATATGAAATGAGTCGTCATCGCCAACCAATGGCCATTAGTTATTTCAGTGTATGCCTTAGCGTAGTGTGTTAAGTACCTATTTTCGTTTTTACTCAGCAGCGATGTCCATTAGTTCGAACTTAGACGTGAATAGCGTGGAGGTTGGTTGAGTTGATTTGATTGCTTTTATATTGGTTGCAAAGTACTTTTTGTGTTGCACTGCGTCGAGAAAGCTCTTCCGTTTGAAGTAAGTAGGTATTTGTACTTTCATAAAATATCCGTGAAGTGAGTAGGTATATGTGCGTGAGAAGAGGCCCTACACGTCTATGGTCGCTCCAAGACCATTGTATTTTTGTGTATGTATTTATGCAGGGACCAGCCGGACCCGCTTACTCTAACCCGTTTAAAACCTGCGTTTTTTTAACGCTGGGTTTCAAAAACAGCTTCATTTCGGTAAGCTTTTGGGTTACTGGTGAATAAACTAATCCCTTTATTTGAATTAATTTAGGTTAGCGCTTACCGATATCAAAAACTCAGGCAAGGGTTATCGCTTCAAGCGCTGATTAAATACGAGCAAGTTGTTTTAGCTTTTAAGTCAACTGCATATGGACTATTATCGCAGCGCCCAACGCCAAACACGGCGGTTCCCTGCCCGCGCGCGCTACGTTGTAGTAGGTATAAGTACCTACCAAAAAAAGAGTTCGGCATACGCTTCTACGACGGTGAGTATTTTTCACTCCAACACATAACAAACAATCAATCAATTTGAAGTTGTATTAGAGTTAGATGCATTGGAATAATTTTCAAACAAATTCTGATATTTTCCATTCAGACATTTAGGCGCTAGCTATATTGTGTAGTTAATACATTGGAGTTGTATTGACGTTGGATCGTGTCTAAGCGTGTTTTAAAGTTAGAATACGGCCCAAATTATATGTATAAATTAAGTTTAATAAAACTTAAAAAGGCGGAGCGGTCAAGAATTTGTTCAAGTCAGTGTTAAAATCCAACATGGCAGAAATGCACATATTTAAGCCGTACTGCCGCCATACGGAAAAAGGCACTTCTACATGAACATAAAAATGGAAAAAATAAATGTTTTGTTATTAAAATTAAAAAAATCCCCGCGAGAAATGGAGAAAATATGTAATTTTTATAAATACAAAAATGTGTATTAACACTACCGTATGAACTATAGCGCTGAAGATGCGAATTTTTTATTTATTTATGTTATGTTAATGATAAATTAAATTTTATGTTTCTTCTTAGTATAAAAAATACCAAAAAACACTTGTAACTCCGAAGAAAGGACGTTTCTGGCTCGATACGTTTTTTCTACGTATTAAACTGCAAAACGTCTTTTCTATTTAGGAATGATTTAGAAACAAGTGCTAGTTAACTAAGAAACACTGACCCATTTGCTGCTTTTCAACGAATTTACGCCAGTTAAATTTTCATCAACTTAAAATTATATGTGGCTTTCCATTAGAGAAGGGCCGTTATGCTAATTTCTAGTTACGGAAATATGAAAGATTTTCTGAAATACTTAAAATCATCATTTTTTTCTTCTTTTCGTAATAGTAGAATATAGGGATACAAATCTATATCTAGCTTAGTTTCACTCGCATACGTTAAGTTTTTTTAGTGAAAGGTGGCTTCAAATTTTAGTAGAAAAAGGCCTTTAGTATGCTAGAGTGCATACAAAAACGATAAATTAGACCCGTACCGATAAGTTATGAAGTTTCGATAAAATTAAAGATGCTTATTATTCACATACAGAGTTCAGCCATCCAACTTAGCTAATAAAGGTTAGGTGGAAGAGATCCCTTAGAGGGATAACTTCGCCTTTGTACACACTCACAATATTTTTGTTGGTCATGTATTTGTTTTGTGCAATAAAGTGTTTTACTACTACTACTAATAATAATAATAATAATTTGTGTCATCTTAGGTTGTTGCTTAGGTAGAAACTTAGACATTTCTTTTTTTAAACATTATTCGGTAAGTAGAAAATAAGAGATCAAAATTGTTTTTTTCACTGTAACAGCAAAGTTGTTACTGACGCACGCACGCGTTTTGTGTCACTATCGTCAACGGGAATACTGACGTTCAATCAGCACATATATGTGGACTTTTATAAGCCTATATAAATTAGAGTTGATCGATTAGGCACTGTGCTTTCTAAAATATCGGTATCTATTATTTAAATAAATTTGTGCCATATTAATCAATGATATTTTTTTTTTTTTTTTTTTTTTCTTGTATGACCCTGTTAACAGTACAATAAAATATTAAAGTTTGCGTCAATATTTTTATAAAAGCGTATCGAAACAATGTTTGCAACGGCAGATTTGTGTGCCACAGAAAACTTAGTGTACCATATAAACAGTATTTTGACAAATTATCACAGACAATTTAAAACTAATAAATGTATAATTTATGCACCAAGGCGGTTTGTTTACAGAGTGCCTATCGTGAAACGCGAAAATCGAAATTTCGTTATCTGCCTCTCGGTCGGACTAGCAAAGGGACGGGGCTGGACTTAATACATTTTTCATCAGTGTGATGTCATAATACGGCTATGTTTTATATAACTTATCGTATAGAACACATAAAAATAAGCAACCTTTCTTTAACACTTTTTTTTTAGTTCAATAGTTTCGAAGTTATGGGGCTCTAAAGGTTGAGTACAATTTAGACTATTTTGGTTGAATGGTGTCATTATGACACATACTTTTTTTGTTTTACTGTGTAGTAGAATGTGTTAAAATAAGCAAATTTTATTAAAAACATTTTTTTTACTCAAAAACTTCGAAGTAACCGGACTTTGAAGATTGACTACATGTAGTAAAATTTGGACTTAAAAAATAAAATGGTGACGGGGCATCAATATAACGTGTACTTTTAAGATTGATAAAATAAGCGTGTATTATTTGAGAAACTTTTCTCTTAAAATCATAAATGGCCGAGATAATGGACTCTGAACTTGTATATAATTTGGACTTCGAAAAAGAAAACCAGCGATGGGGTATCATCATAAAGTATATTTTATGATTTTACTGTATAGAATACACTAAAATAAGCGTGTTTTATTTGAAAAACATTTCTCTTAGATCAAAAATGGCCTATTGGACATGGAACTTGTAAAAAAAAAACCATCGACGGGACGTCATTATAACGTGTACTTTTTATGATTTTTGTCGTATAGAATATGCTAAAATAAGCGTGTTTTATTCGAAAAACTTTGGTCTTAAATCAAAAATGGCCGAGATAATGGACTTTGAACTTGTATATAATTTAGATTTCGAAAAAAAACATTGACGGGAGGTCATTATAACATGTACTTTTTATGATTTTTTTTCGTATAGAATAAGGTAAAATAAGCGTTTTTTAATCGAAAAACTTTTTTCTAAAATCAACAATGGCCCAGATAATGGACTCTGAACTTGTATATAATTTGGACTACGAAAAAAAAACCAGCGATGGGGCAGCCTATGAATCATGCCCGCGCGAACGAGTTATATACCTACGTTTTGCGCCTCCGCGCAGGGAGCTAAAGTCAGTAGGCTACCAACGCGCTCACTGAACGCACGTCGTACCGCGCGCGACGCTACTCGGAACTCGGAACAATGTCATCACGAGGGGTGAGGCAGGTGGATGTCATATCCCCGAAACTGTTCACATGCGCATTGGAAGACATGTTTAAGACGCTGGACTTTTTTTTTTTTTTGGACCTGACTTGGGCTTTATGCTTCTGAAGTGCTAAAGCGGGCGGACTGTTCGGTGGGATGGTTGCCCGGGGAAAATCCAGGACCCTTCCGCGACCAGACGTGATGTGGTTGCTACGCTGGAATGCTCCTACCGAGCTTGCGCTTCCAGCGAGATCAGTTGAAGCGAGTTCAACCTGATCTGGGTGAGTGGGGGGGGGGATCGAGCTAGTGGGAGTTTTGTCGCTGGTTTGCTATTCCTAGCCTAGCTGAGAAGACTCCAGCAAGAAACTCAGCTAGGCCCGACGACTGTCGGGGTGACTCTATCCGGTATGCGGCGGTACCGGGTGGATAAGGGACTGAACGTGTCGATGTGGTCGCGACTGTTCCGAGGTGGGCGTCCCCGCCTGCCCCCGCCGGCGGGGACGCAGTGTACATGTGGGGGAGGGCGCACGCACAGCGTTCCATTTCTCATGAATGGCCGCTGTGAGTGCGTCGTCCTGGTCCGTGACGTAGTGTCTAGGCCTCCGAAGCGAGCGGCCCCTAATCAGTGACTTACGTGTTAAGAGTCCGGGGGGGGGAGGGTTGGGAATGTAGTTCGCAGCCTTCCTAACTAACGGATTACTACTGTGTGGAGCGTTGTCAAAATAACGCCATTAAAGAAACCATAAAGGGAGTCAAGCCCCGCATCATGGTGCAAACTGAGGGTTGTCTGGTACCACGGGGCACCAGTCGCCCTACGGAGGAAACGATTCTGAAAGGTCTGAAGCGGCTCGAGACTTGACATACCCACGTGGGTAAAAACCACACTTGAGTATGCCATGATTGGACGAACACAAGTCTTGTAGAGTGTCAGCTTATTTCCAAGTGACATTTTACTAAACTTGTTAATCATCGGCGCTAGCCTTCCTAATACGAACAGCGCTCTGTTGCGTACCCTACGGATGTGTTTTGAAAGTCATACGACGGTCGAGAGTGACGCCTAAATATTTGACCTCATTAACCCACGGAATGGGCTGGTCAAAAAGCCGGACCGGAGCCACCTTCCTGCCTGTCGGACCTATGGCAGTAGGGTGGAAGATAATCGCTGCGCTCTTGTCCGGATTGACTTCAATACGCCAAAGACGAAACCATTGACCTAGGCCATTGATTGCCTCTTGGAAGTATTTCCGAACAAGAATGTAGCGATTGTGCGTCGTGAAGAGCGCGGTGTCGTCCGCGAACAACCCTAGTTCGACACGCGGGTGCCTAGGAATATCGTTCATGAACAACGAATAGAGTGTAGGCGAGAGGACGGAGCCTTGCGGGACTCCTGCCCTAATAGGATGTGGAGGTGGAAGCGTTCCCTCCAGTCGGTAGCAAAAGCTTCTGTCCGTAAGGAAATCTCGTATTATGAGTACGAGTCTGTCCGGCATACCGATCTCATATAACTTGTATATCAACCCATTATGCCAGACCTTGTCGAAGGCTTTCGCCACGTCAAGAAAGATCGCTCCCGTCTTCAACCCTGTTCGACGCGAGAAGCCGTCCAGCACGTGCTCCGTGATGCGGTGCACCTGTTGGACGCACGAGTGTCCGGCACGAAAACCGAACTGCTCGTCCGTGATAATTGAATTCTCAGTCGTGAACCTGAGAATCCGAGCGAGGATGATTCGCTCATACAGCTTAGCAAGCGAGCTGAGTAAGCTGATGGGCCTGTAAGAGGCTGGCGAGGCCCGGGGTTTGCCGGGCTTCGCTATTCCGATGACCGTGGCACGTTTCCACGCGGCTGGAAAGTGACTATTGGACAGGGCGGCATTGAAGATGCCGACCAGAATGAGTAAGAGATGTTCGGGCAGAAGTCTCAGCATGCGGTTGGAGATGCCATCCGCACCCGGGGACTTCCTTACTCGAAGATACCTTACTCGATCGTGGACTTCCTTAACCGACACCGGTACGAGAGGTGAAGTTACGGGGAGACGCGATCTCCTGTCCACCTCAGAATTTACCCTCTCGACATGGGCTTCATCGGCAGGCAGGAGGCTGGCCGAACATTGAGACTCTAAACTATTGGCGAGACATTCTGCTTTCTCGTCGTCCTCGAGTGCGCGGGTTGGACTACCGGGGCGTTCCAAAGGGGGGATAGTCCAGACGGTATCTGGACGCTGGACTGGAAAGGTAAGGGCATAAGCATAAACGGCGATTACATCTCACACCTGCGATTCGCTGATGACATAGTCATAATGGCGGAGTCGCTAGAGGAGCTGACCCAGATGCTGGACGGCCTAGCTTCAGCCTCGCGACGCATCGGTCTTGGCATGAATTTTGATAAAACCAAAGTCATGATCAATGGCCACATTGATCCGGGACCGGTCGTCGTACATGGCCATCTTCTTGAAATTGTTTCTGAATACACCTACCTTGGGCAGATCCTGCAGTTAGGTAAAAACAATTTTGAGAAGGAGGCCAAGAGAAGGATCCAACTAGGCTGGGCAGCATTTGGGAAACTACGCCGAGCCTTCTCGTCATCCATCCATACTGCAATGCTTGAAAACGAAAGTTTTCAATCAGTGCGTCCTACCCGTAATGACCTACGGAGCTGAGACGTGGGCACTCACGGTAGGGCTGGTCCACCAGTTCAAAGTCGCTCAGCAAGCTATGGAAAGAGCTATGCTCGGAGTTTCTCTGAAGGATAGGATTCGTAACGAATACATCCGACAGAGAATCAAAGTTATCGACATAGCTCAAAGAATTAGCAAGCTGAAGTGGCAGTGGGCCGGCCATATCTCGCGAAGAACCGACAACCGTTGGGGTAAACGTGTTCTTGAGTGGAGACAGCGTCTCGGCAAACGTAGTGTAGGACGCCCTCCGGCCAGGTGGGATGACGATCTGCGAAAGACTGCTGGCAGATGCTGGATGCGGCAAGCTGAAGACAGGGCGCTATGGCGCTCATTAGGGGAGGCCTATGTCCAGCAGTGGACTAGTATAGGCTGATGATGAGGCAAGACACGCAAAAGTTCATTGCCCCACTCGCCGGCTTCCCGCGCCCCGCTCCTCCGCTCAGTTCCTTTGTCGAGTATGTCAGCTTTATCACCCCGTGCGCGCCTCCGTGAGCGAGCACCTACATCGTAACTACTAAGATGCCAGCGCTTGGTTGACCTATGTTTTAGCTGGTTAAGAAACGAGCCGGGGGTCTACTTCTAGTGGTCATACAGAAGTACGCCGAATAGGCTATCAAGGTCACGCGCTGTAGTTAGGAGGATTTCCTCTGAACGCAAATATTGTTTCTGTTTAATTTTTGACGAAATATCATTGAAGAAAGTGACACAAATTGAAATATCTACTTTTAAATCCATTTTTGATTATTAGAATGTGAACTCTGATGACATTAATAATTTATTAAAACGATAACAGCCTAAAAAAACTTAATTACCAAGAAACTTAAATTTTCATTGCTTCATTGGATACATATTGATTTTATTCACATTTTTTATGGTGATAAAAGATATTTATTCTTGAATTTAGGCACATTACAATGCACTTATGAACGTCAGAGAGAGAAAAAAAAACTACCTCCGGTTCTAACCCTACACCTCTGACCCGAGAAGAATTATTTATGACCGGCAAGAAACTCGGCGGGACTTATTTTTTCAAAACAGTAATACAGTAATATTACATCTTAAAGATACTCAATAATGCGTAGTTCTATAAGAAGGCATATCAAAACAGCTTAAGAGACATACAATGTACTTATTATTTAATTATAATAAAATAATAATAATAAAATCCAAATCTGATTGCTTCACAAAACGTTTGATATGCTTTCCTATCTGAACTGTGTCCTCTAAATGTTAGATGATTTTGTAGTATTTTCTGGTTTGGGCCATGCATCTTTGTCCGTCATATAGTCCTCGACCCTGTAATAACCCTTTGACATTAAACTTTTTTTCAAATATTTCTTAAGAGCGGGAAATGATAAATTTAAAGCATCGACGGGTAACTTGTTATAAATGTGAATACCTTGACCAAAAAATTACTTATATGCTTTGCGGATACGACTACTTCTGATAGCAAGCTTGTTTTTATTTTTAGTGTTATAGCTGTGGATGTCAGAATTTTTTTTTAATGTATGTATATTCTTTACAACAAAAATAATATTGTCATAGATATATTGGGAAGCAACAGTTAAAATATTAATTTCTTTAAATAGTTCTCTAACTGATGCACCTGCCGTTAAGTTATACAGAAAGCGGATGGCTCTTTTTTGTAAAACAAATATAGTCTGTATGTCAGCTGCTTTGCCCCAAACCAGAATACCATATGACATTACACTATGAAAATAACTGTGATAAACTAAGCGAGCTGTCTCAATATTCGTTAATAGTCTAATTCTCCTAACGTCATGAGCGGCCGAGCTTAATCGAAGAGCGAGTTTTCTTATATGAGGACTCCATTGTAGATTTTTGTCCAACGTCGAACCAAGGAACACTGCTTTATCTACTATCTCTAAACATTCACCATTCAGGAGAATCTTAGTGTCCACCGGTGCAACGTTTGGCAAAACAAATCTAATACATTTGGTTTTCTTAGCATTAAGTAGCAAATTGTTAATAGTAAACCAGTTCAGTACAGCAGCTAGTGTGTTATTGATTACAGTAAAATCGGTAGATTGCCGGTGCTGATATAGATAATCCTTATTTTATGAACTCAAATTTTTTATACGTAGTTTTTTAGCGTTGTCATACTTATATCAAATTGCACTCGACGTAAATGACACAAACTGGTTTTGTACAACAATAAAACTGTTCTAAATAAAAAACGGTTATATTTTTTAACTCTAATATTATTTTACTCAAGTTATGGCAAGCTGAAAAAGTTAACCTCAAATTATTGAATAAAAAGCAACAATTGAATATATTATAAAACGCACTGAAAGCTTCTCATGTACACACTGTATTTCCAACTTCAATACTAAGTGACTTTAGAATTTTCTAAACTTAACCCTCAAAATATTGCCAGCGCGACGGGACTAAATATAATGATTAAAATGTATTATTTTGAAACTATTGAAAATGAAAAGGAAAATGGAAATGAAAGCTGAAAATGAAAAATGATTTATTTACTATTGTTAATGTAAATACTTAAGGGGCTCCTGGCGCCAATGGCTTTCGTTTTGAATGCCTTAGTTTTCTAGCTTATCATATTAACAACAACAACCTTAAACAAAACATCATTACTTTCCCCTCTGCTTTTTTTTCGACCCGTCGCCCCCTCCATGAAATAAAACCGGTCACTTCGTACACTGAAGACAATCAGGAACACATTCATACCAGTTTTAGGTATCGAGGACTTTTCTCCAACCAAGCCGGTGTCCTCCAGTCTATTAGGAAAAATCTTATATTTTATAAAGAATAAAAATAAAATTGTAGCTTTCAAATGATACCTATCACGAATTGATCCGTTACATAGATTCTGAGAAATAATGGAAATACTCAAAATACTACGACGGTCGGCCACCATTTATATGACGAAGCGCAGTGACCCATGCTGAACAAAATTCGCCATTACTTGGTTATTTAATATTATATACAAATAAAACTTATGTTTTAGAAAGCACATAAAATTTTCTGTATATTTTATAATGACATTCATTGCGGTTAAGTGATACTTTATTGAGTTCTAAGCATGTTTTATCAGTACTTACGCAAACATGCACAGTAAAAAAACATATTTTTCAAATATTTTAATCTCACACGCACCGATCGGTTCCATAGGACTCGAGATATGAACAAATTTCGATGACGGTCGGCCGCCATCTTTCCTCTCCCCCTTCTTTTCGACTAATCCCCCCTCCATAAGATAAAACCGGTCACTTCCTATTTTAGAGACAATGAGGAACATATCCATACCCCATACCAGTTTTAGGTAGTTAGAAGAGATGTCGACGACTTTTCTCCAAACAAGCCGTTTTCCTCCATTCCATCAAATTTCAAAAAAGTCGTCGTGACAAAATGTATGACAAAAACTTACAAATTTCATGTAAGCTCTAATAAATATCATAACATAGCGGAACAAACACTGTTGTCATGTATTAAAAACACACAAAAACTTAATCTAAACCCAATTTTTAAAACGATTAAGTTTAGTGATTTTCTTTAATAAAATTATAGGTAGGGTACCACCATGTCGATGTACTAAAATTTTGTGACTCGTTAGTGAAATATGATTTTTTTAATGCATTTTCGTTATTTCAGGCATGTTAAAAAACTTTTTGATATGAATAGGGTAAAAGCACCAGTAGTCAGCCTTTTAACGAAATGTCTATGTTCAAGATCGTATAATTTGCCCACTTATTGACCAATAAGAGTTATCAATGTTTCTATTGTTCAATAATTTAATCTAGTTTAATGTTTGTAAAGAATAAAACTTAATTAAATCTTGCTTTTGAAATTATTTTATTAAATATAATGAAAGGGCATTTTTGCCAGTAATCAGCCCTCTGTGTACCAATACACAGCCTTTAAGAATCCAGTGCCCAGCCATCCCATTTTAACGGCTGATTACTAGGTTCGAGTTGAGCGATCTTATTGTCCAGTGGTCAGCCACAGGCTGACTACTGGGTATTTAATGTATTTCAATCAAATAAAGTCGTAATAACGTAAATATTTAAAGGGGCTTGATTTAACGACTTACACTTCATTTGATGATAAAAAAAAGTCTTAAATCCTATAGTCAGCCTCCCCCGGCTGACCTCTGGGTTTACGACCTTTTTAAAATTACTGCTTCAAACCCAATAGTCAGCCAGGGGAGGCTGGCTATTGGATTTTGTACATAAAGTAGTTCCCAATAGTCAGCCGCCTTAAAAATGTTACTTTCATATGGATTTATACATATTTTTTACGTTTTTCAGATAGTTTAAGTAATAATTAAGTGCAGCCATCCACATTCTTTCAACAAGAAATCACAATTCGGCTGCTATCATCTTACCAAAATATCATGTGACACTCCATAAAAAATGGCGCATTTAACATAAGCCGTCATGTCAGAAGACACCACTTCTTTGAAATAGTATTATTGTAGCTCATGCTAGAGATTTTTTTAAGAGTTAAGCTATTTTTCAATTAACAGTTCATTAATTTATAATATTGCATATTTTTGACATGAAAATTAGAAAAACTTTACTAATTACAGTCAAAAATAGGTAAGAAAGGCTGACCACTGGTGCATGGCTGAGCACTGGTGCGTTTACCCTAATTAATTGCGGATTATTACTTTTATAGTTCCTTTGTGCATTCCGATTCAGATCGGAGTACATATTAAACGATTATTAGATGGGTTTAACGCGAATTAAATTATATTTACCTTGAGTTTCGATGTTTCGAGTTTCGACACAGGTTACACTGGTAATTTTTTCAGGACTTAATTCACATGAGACCCGTCAAATGTTCGTTTAATAAGGAGTGGTCCGGAAAAAAAGTAGCAGTGTACAATCTTGTGTATTTTTTAATTTAGTGCTAATTTTGAAGCAGTATATTTATTTTATTAATCCTTAGATACAATACTAATAAAAAAAAATACAATCATAATAGAATATGTGAGCATATTTATGTTTTCGCGTTTTTAATTCAACATACTTTGTAACCTTTTGAACAACATAATTTGACAATCTTCAATCGACATCCGCTACAATGCCACAATTGTATTTCCATTTTCACAACCCGTTTTTTTTTTTTTTTTTTTATTTATTGCTCAGTAATAAAAATACTTAAAACTACTACAAAACTTCGCCAAACTGCGAAACAGTTTGTTGGCGAATGGAATACACCCATTGTACATATATTTCCTTACATTACCTAACTTAACTACTACTTACATCCAAGCACTATGAAAACGGGTCACTTTGTATGGACACTTTTATGCTTTTCAGAATTTCATCTTACCAAGAAGCTACATTAATTAACTGTATTTTAGCTAGGATAGTCAGGAAGACTCTCTAATCTAACCTCTGACAAAGATTTTTCTATGGGAGATAATTTTCTATGAAAAAAGGCAAATACATTTAATTAAAAATTACTGTAACTACCTTAAAATGAAGCCAGATAAAAAAGTTTACTATTGAAGAAAGACAATTTATTAAGATATAAAATAGCTCATCAAATCAAACTATAAGAAAAAACATGTTTTTGAGAAACACCTCAAAAATTCTGTCAGAAGACGCTGTTCAAAAAACTATGTGTATGATAGAATACAAAAGGCGAAAACTTCCAAACGCTGTTTTATTTAAGTATGATTGTATTTATGTTTTGTATGATTATATTTAGAGATTATTTAAATATAAACACTGCTTCTAAATCGGCACAAAATAAAAAGATAAATTTAAAAAAGGCACGGCTACTTTTTTTCCGGACCACTCCTTATTATGCTCTATTATCTGTAATACATTTTGAAATAAAATATGGATTCAATCAAATGTAGTTCGTAGGTAAAAAAGCTGCCGCTTCTGCAGTAAAAATCTATAAGAACAGTGTGTTACTACACAAAACGTCGCAAGCGCCGCGAAATTCGCGGCGCTTACGATGTTTTGGTTGCAAAAAGAATGTACTCTTTAATGCCCCGCGCGTCGCTCCACCGCACTGGTTGTCACGAATTTGCGACACTATTTTTCTTTGGTATAGCTTCTCTGAAATGGAAATATAAGCCGTCTTCGTATGGAAAAGAGACAGTGCGAGCACAGAATAACTTTACTAATAGTATGGTGCGACGCGGTATCAATGCGTCGGCGCCTACAAAGGAAAACGGTGGCCTTGGCAAGGCCGACTTGCGATCGAGAAGGGCGCGCGGCTAAGAACGGTTTATAAAGTTCTTGAGAACGTTTAAAATATCGTTCCTGAATGATTTTGTTCTTTGCGAACGGTTCGAATTCCGCTCCTAAAGGATTTTGTTCTTTGGGAACATTTCAAATTTCGTACTTCAATATCGGTAACCGAAATGATTTTGTTCTTTCGGAACGTTTTAAAATTTGTTGTTCTTGAGTACCGGGAACCGAAATGGTTTTGTTCTTTTAGAGAACTTTCTTGTAATAAACCGGTATACAGTGGGAACGAAATTAAGAACGGGTTCCGAACGATATCGAACGGTATTTTGGGAACCGTTCTCGATCCCTGGACCTCATAGAAGTGTCATTAGTATTTGATTGCGGCTTCTTAACCATTTTGGCTGTTGGCCTCTTTTAAGTCGATCAAAATTCGGAAACAGCCAAAATGGTTTTCAACTTTAATGACTGGCCACTTACAAATTTTTAAATGACAAACTGTTCTTGATGTCAATCTTCAATTGTCGATCATATACAAACTGTGATTCATGTGCGTTGCATTGAATATCGAATTATAAAATACCTATGGGTATTTGTGTACTTTCACTTGGTTAAATAATTTTGAAAAATATTAGTACAGATATTTATGAGTTTTCAGTTGCTTACATATTATTGTGAGGCTTGCTCAGATTAATATGACAGGTGATATGTACACATATTTTTGATTGGTAAATCTGTTCAGATGCAAATGTACCTTTCTATGCTCATTTATTTTTGAAGCCTCGGATTTGCTCATATATTTATGAACTCGACTGTACTAGTTTATTTAGGTAGAAGATTTTATTATTAACTTATACCTACACGTAACTTCGGTTAATATTAACATAGATCTTACTTTATTTAAGTTTTGACAAGAAGATTAAAACAGCTTCTGCAGCAAAATTCAAATAACGTAGGTAATAATAAAGTACTTATAATACGAGTTAAAAGGGTTGGAATAAATTTAAATAAAAGAGGCAGGCGTAATTAGTTTTTTGGCTTAACAACATTAATGAGATGAATTTCCATTTAAAAAATGGTTACATAATATGCAGGTAATAAAAATTTAATATAAATTAAAAGCAATTACATTCCAAGTTCTATGTACCTACATTACTCTTGGATTTTTAAACATTAGTGATAAAAATAAATAAATTAACCTAGGTATAAATCCGGCACGATAAGTTGGTACTTTAATCTGATTCAGTGCACAGCAGATCATAGACAATTAGTTCATAAATATTGAGAGGCATTAGACGAGGCCAATAATGTAAATTTTTGGATTTTATGTAAATTTAGCGAGGCGTTATAATCTTCGCTCTAATTTATTCCTCACGTCAACCGAAGATAGTTCCTCTGGAAGATATTCGACAAATACTTTACAAAAAAGGTTATTATTTTAATGTTAACGACAGATTTTGTAAATAATTCTAATCTCTCTTTATAAAGGTTTTAGATATGAATGCGAAAAAGATTTAAAATATTATACCTATGTTTAAATACCCAAAACCAGTGAAAACTGTGATTATGTATTTGTGGTAGACTCTCCTGGTGTGTTGTTTAACTCTAGGTCACTTTTTCCTTTGTATATGACATCTACATAAGTTTCTAGGTACTTTCTTGGCGTAATTAGTTCTGTCTCATAGTTTTGATAAATATTTAGCGATTTTTTGTAGATTCAATATTTTTTACCCGATTCCTGCATACTAAATACTTAGGTAAAAAAGTCACGGCACGTGTAATGTGTAATTAATATGTACACCTATGTAATATTTCATATCTACAGTGTTAACTTTATTTAAGAACCAGAGGTGTGCTTTCAGGCAAACTGTTCAAGTAGGAATGACAGTAAATGTAAAATTACCTATGTCTTTGAGCCAAAAAGCCATGAAGTAGCAGCTCTAGAGCTAGTTCCAAGTTTTATACAATATAATTATAATACATAGATGGGTATAACAAAATATTTTTATCTTTGAGACAACTGTTCAAAATTACCCGGAATAACGTTTACCAAAATTTTACATTTAATCAGGGTACCATAACCTAATTATGTTAATGAATTCCCCTAATTTTCAAGCTGAACAAATATCTATATTTTAATTAAGCAGTAAATTACCCTACGAACACAGAGTCTGACAAAGTGATATAATTTCAGTAATATCTAATGCCTGAGGTAATTTTATGCGTAGGTACCTACGCAGGCGCGGCGTATTATGTACACAGTTATATGTAATTAATTTACATATTTTCGAGAATATATGTAACAATTTCTCATTAGGATGACGAATATTCATTTTAGGAATTATTATTGCGGTAGACTTTCGGTGTTAGAAAATACACACGGTACGCATACCTAATTAAAAGTTGCTGTGCTTTTGTAACTGGAAGAGAAATAATTTCGAATAATAAATTGATTTAAAATAAAAAAAAACTATATTAAAAAAACTCGACACGTAAAAAACTAAAAGCCAAAAAAAAACTAAAAAGCCATTACAAAACTAAAAATCCAAAAACAAGGCCAATGCGCTACAAATCTGTTATTTAATATTGAAAAGCTTTGCTTTGACATTAACGTCAGAGAAGCTCTACCTCGCATAGAGTTCAAATGTACTCTTTGAGTAGTGTATACAGTTGAAAGTGTTGAAAAACATTCAAGCAACTAAACTACTGATAGCGAAATCCAGGTCAAAGTAAAATAAAAAAAAAACACTTTTAAAGAACGATGTTATTACAAGCAGCGTAACGCTTGACGTAAATTGCGAATATCTACAGCTCTGTATTGATTCGATTTCAATATGATGACTAAGGTGCAACAGGTTAAGTACATATCTTATAAACCAACAATCGTATTTCCAACGACTATCAATCTTAAATCGCCACAATAAAGCTCATATTCAATTTTACATGGAACACGGAAGCTTTAGCTCTGAATCTAGGTTTTCCCGGGACCTGAGAGAAAGAGACAGGTAGCTCAAGCGAGCTGGGATTTGCAAATGGGCTGTCAGAGATGCACTCTGACCTTTTCCTTTAAAATTCGCTTTGATGCCCGTAACCAGATTCGTGTTGCATTTTTAAATTTGAACTGGAACTAGAAAACAAAATGCTAGTTGTAAAGTGTTCAACTTTGTACATTTCCTTTTCATTTTGCAGCAAGTGGAAAACTGAAGTGGATGAATGAACGTTTTAACGTATCATTATTATGCTTTTAATTATCTTTAGTTTGTTTCTTTTCTCAGAAAGGAAATAATACAATGTAACTTATACATTTTTGTTTACATACTGCCAACATTTTCACTTCCATATTTTCTCGTATGTGACCCTTAAATCAAAGTCCTGACAAAGGTTTGACGGGCTGCCATGACCCAATATTTTTTTCAGGGACCATAGTTATACCTCTATGTTCACATTCGCGCCGTGCGAGTAGAAATGGGTAGGGGTGAGTAAATACTGAGTATTTACACGGTATTTACTAAAATTACCCTGTAAATGCCCGTATTTACTCATTTCGGTGGGTAAAAACTATGACTATTAAATATTTAAAAAGTGAGTTTTAATAACTAAATTCTTTTTGTTGAATAGTTCTAACGTGTACTAACAAAATCTATCAGACTCATATATGACGCTTAGTTTTTAGAAAAAAAGGTAATTATCAGTGACAGGCAATGAGGATCGGGATAGGTACATCCATCTTGTAGAGCTAAGACTTCGCCATAAGCAAACCTGACCCCGTACTAGCAAAAGTGCGTATACGGGACACTTACGTCCTTTTATTAAGGGTTTTTTAAAGAAAACTTAAAAATGGCTCAACCGATCATGTTCGAAGTATTCTTTTAATTGTATTTTAGACCCGTATCTCCCGATATATTTTCATATTTTATGAGCTTTAGTTCCAAAGTTATAGAGGCACAAATAGATTCCCTGACTTTTTACTAACTACCCATCTCTATGCGCGAATTATGGGGAGAATAGCAAACGCTAAGTTTTTATATGCCTTCCCCATTTGCTTCGTCATTGTTATTCGCAGAAAATGTCTAAATTGTTAAAAAAATACCTTTAAACATAATACTTGCACTTAAATAAGTACAAGTATATATGTTTAAAGCTAAAGCTATGCAAGCCAGAGCTGGAGGAATAACTTGGTTATTTTTTTTTATAGGTACCACGACGGTGGCAAACAAGCATACGGCCCGCCTGATGGTAAGCAGCTACCGTAACCTATGGACGCCTGCAACTCCAAAGGAGTCACATGCGCGTTGCCGACCCTTTACAAAAAGAAGGATTCACTGTGTTGATGGCTAAACAAGAAGATCCCTCATCGTCAACACACTGGGTCCTCTTTGAGCTCTTTGGCAACCTTACTCACCAGCAGGAACACAACACTATGAGTAAGGTCTAGTGCTATTTGGCTGTGGTTTTCTGTAAGGTTGAGGATTAAGGTACTTCCCCAGTCGGGCTCTGCTCCAGATTAGAGCGAGATGACATTGGCTGAACGTGCCCTACCAAACTTAGCGAGATACCATTCGCAGTGCCCATACCTCTCTTTTTGGCGTAGTTTAAGGACATACCCAAGTCCGGACGTAGTTTAAGGACATACCCCGGGGTATTACTAAAATTCAAGGCACTCTAGAGGCTGTTGGCTGTAAAACATACATACATACATTATGCATTACTTACATATTTATAGGCACGTCAATATAAATTGCCACTCAATAGGTATCGTTTTATAAACATGCCAAAATCTTCTTCCCGAATTAACTTGAGTGAAAACCAATTAAGACTTCCAAATTTATTTTATCGCTGTTTAGGTCCTTGGATACAGGCGTTATATTTCTATGAAGGCATTTTTGGTTAACTATTTATAACTCTTAATTTCCCATACAAATGCAACGTAGTGCCGTGGGTTCACTGGGTCACTCATTTCACTTCATTTCCCATTTCAAGATCGCCTGTTAGCTCTCCCGGGCTGCTATAAATAGGGATGGCACCTTTGCACTTTGCAACCGTGTAGCGTGCGCTCGTGCTATCGATTAGCCTGTTTGACCTATGCCAATATTGTAGATGCGGGTAACCTTTTGTTGCTGATTGGATGGGACTGAAGGGTAAATAAGCTTAACCTTTCAATGGATTTACATTAAATAAAACGCTTGTTTCTTACTTAAGATAAATGTAGATATTGTTGGTAAGTACAATACAATTACATTACTGCTTTAAAATATTTTGGTGCTTATTTTCTAAGATTAAAGCTCCATTTGAAAAGGGTGACAATGTTCAAATTTCAATTCGATAAAAGTAAAACACAGAGCCCTTTCATATAGCCATTTGTAATAACGGGACTTAACCGCGTATATATTTCTAAAAATTACCTTCGACGTTTCGAGGACGACATTGTCCCCGTGGTCCCGAAGAAAGAGTCTTTCTTCGGGACCACGGGGACAATGTCGGGTTAAGTCCCGTTATTACAAATAGATATGTGTAAAAACCGTGAAAGTTTAAATCAGTGCCCTTTCATATAGATTTGTTAGCCTTATTTAAAAATATTTAAACATTTTGAATTTTATCCTGTAGAGCAGTAATTTGAACCTTAGTTGAGTTAACAATATTCACAGGTCTGCTATCGCGCCTGTGAATAGTTAATGATGAATGTATGAATCAGTCTCGTTACATAGAAACTTACAGTATACAAATGAAGTCGCGGACGGAGTTTAGCAATAAGTATGTTACCTATTTGTGTTATGGTAAATACGTACTACGCAATTTTAATTTGCGTTAGGATTATACATTTACATAAAAGAGAGAACAATTTTTAAAGAAAATGAGTCTTCAACTTTTATATACAACAAGTTTACGCAAACTGTGCCCCAGCGACTCAGAACTAGTTGACATTTAATTTCACAGTTTACCTGCCACTTTGCATACCGCCCGTGCCGCAGCCTAATGATATACATTCCGAGCTCACATTTTATAAAATACAGGATGGATTTTCTATACAAGATCGCAAAAATAGTCTTAGAAGGCCATCCCTAACTTTTTAATCAACGTCGATTGAAATAAACAGATTTCTTTATGTACAGTCACCGGCAATAGTATCTTCCTATACGGAGGCCGCAAAAATATGTGACACGCTCTTATGGCCCTACAAATAAGAGCGTGTCACATATTTTTGCGGCCTTCGCGTAGGAAGATACTATTTCCGGTGACTGTACAGTGAGCGAGTAAAACGAAATTAATAAAGAAAAAAGCTGCGAATTGTTTCTCACAGGTTTCAAAATCATACAACTCATTTCAGGGCACTAGAAAAGCCACAAAAAAATCTGTAAATGTTAATCGTAAATTTTTTTTTTTCATTTATTTATCAACAAAATTGGTACAATATATATACATTTATATTAAGTTTCGCCAAACATAACGTTTATCGGCGAATTGTTGCACTCACTTACAGTTTTTGTGTACCCGATCTTATCTTAAGAACTTATTTATGTAAGTATTTATGATTATGACTTATTCTAAGTATTATATAAGTAATATGTAAGTATGTAGGTTTGTATTATTTTTCTTATCTCCTAATGTAAAAACTAGTTGCCCAAGATTGGGATTGTTTTATATTTTATTTATTTATTTAATTATTTTTACGTTGAGGTAGGTACGTTTTGAGTTGAGGTATTTAGTAGCAACTTTAAAACGTTACAGGACGTCACTTAAGACTATGTTCGCGTAGCATCATAGAAACTGATAGCTGCCATCGTTGGGAAAATCCACCCAGTACCTGTAGGTATATATTCTGGCCATATTTTATATTCACCTTTTGAATCTCACAATTTCTGCTACACTTTAACATCAAGTTGACGTGACTTTTGAAGCAGAAGCTAAGGAAAGCTGAGGTATTTGTAAAAATTGCGATGTAGTAAAATATGCTTTTGAGAAAATGGTATTAATATGACTAATACGTAGGTAGACTAGGTAGGTTTAATCGTGAGCTTTTAAATAACCTACGAATTCTTTGAAAATAATTTAAGTGGTACAAATAATTTACTTGCAAAAGCTTAGGTAGGTAGGTAAGGTATAGTACCTACCTATATATATTCTCTTATTTGTCGGTCCCTCATTACTGAGGATCGTGACCACTTGGTTTTGCAGTCTTTGTGATTTGTTTCCATCGGTCTCAATCTCCCGTAGCCCTCACCGCTTGATGGAGTTTGCTATATATATTATGTATACATATGTTAAACGGAGTGACTTGGTGATATGAAGTTTTTTTGCTATCAAAATACAAATAAGAATAATATAAACGGACGTCGACATAATTTCTACTTAAACGGCAATAATTGCTTTTCCTGCTAGAAAAAAATCGTAGGTCGTTTAAATTGGTCATCAGGTTGTGACCTAAAATTATCCATTACGGGTTAGGGGGCGTCCATTAATCGCGTCATATTGTATAGTGGGGGGAGGGGGTCAAGAAAAAATCACCAATGATCATCACAAGGGAGGGGGGGGGGTATGGGTGCGATATGTGTATATCACGTGTAATTTGTTTGTTTCTCCGTGCTACTGTATTATATTCAATAAAATAAAAATTATCAACTTTTGAATTAACCAAACTGCCGAAACCAGAGTAAAATTTGCGCCCGGAAATTTGCCTCGCAGTTGGCACTTCAGCGTTCATTTGAGCGGGCGGGGCGTCGCTATGCTTTATGCACGGCGTCTCTTAGATTGATTCATTTTTGTTAAAATCGATTTCTAATGACGGGATCCACGAGGAATCAAGGGAACTCCTGCAACCTTAAGCAGACGTATAGCGATTTTTTTTAAATCTAAAAACCAAACAATTGCATTTAAATAGTGCTTTTTAGTGAAATAGAAACTGCTCGTGAAGACTCTCTCTCTCTCAGAATGGAACTCTTCCACGACAGGGTTTTTTACGTCTTGGGACTAATTGTTCTGACTTATGAGATATACTATGGTTGTCAATAATTTTAATGGGATTTGAAATATTATTTTGTGAAGTTGGTTTTTAGGGTTCCGCAGCCAAAATGGCAAAAACGTAACCGGTTTCGTTATGTCCGTCTGTCCGTCCGTATGTCACAGCTATTTTACTCGGAAACTATAAAACATGTCTTAATAAAATTTTAACATAAGGTGTATTTTGTATGCCGCTACTAAGTTTTGCTGAAAAAGATATTTTCAGGGGGGACACTCCAGACATGTAACTATTTGCCAAAAATTTTTTTTACCAAATATGAACGTGTTGCACATCACTCGATAGGTAATATAGGTAAATATATAATTAGGTAAAAAATTAAATAGGTAAAAAAATTAATTAAAAAATAACCGACTTCACTTAGCCTCCACCTTTCCAAAAGCAAATGCTCGAGCTGCTGTAAAAAATACTCAAATCACTATGGTTGTGCCTATAATAGTTGAAGAGTTCCCTCGATTTCTCCAGGATCCCATCATCAGATCCTGACCTGATTACAGTGGGACTAACTGTGAAGTATACTCTTTAAAACAAAAAAAAGAATTTTCTAAATCGGTCCATACGTCTTCGAATAATCGGTGAACATACAAAAAAATTTGCAAATACAAAGATTCCGACGAGTTGATAACCTCCTCCTTCGAAATCTTGAAGTCGGTTGATAACATTGAGGTTTGTTTAAAAAACATTTTTTTCATTTAGTGAATATTTTAAGAATGATCATTGATCACCCGTAAGTCTAAAAAATTGTGCCCCCCTGTAACTTTTAAACCGGAGATCCAAAAAATATGAAAAAAATTGAGAAGATACATCATTGTATATTCTTTGAACGAAAATTGTTTTAAACATTATCAGTTCAGAAACTATGGAGTTATCTCCAAGAAAACTTCTTTCATTGGCAGATACGACCTTTTGATATTAGTTTTTCGATTGAAGGTACGCTCGATTATGCGTGATCCGACACGCACTTGGCCGGTTTCTTTTCTATTAAAGATAATTTTTAAGGATTATTAAAGATAATTAACGCTTACAATGGGCCTCATAAGAAAGCTCAAAGTCACCCAAAGGGCAATGGAGAGGGCTATGGATGGAGTCTCTCTGCGTGATCGCCTCAGAAATGAGGCCATCCGCAGCAGAACCAAAGTAACCGATATAGCCCTCCGAATCGCTAAACTAAAGTGGCAATGGGCAGGGCACATTGCTCGTAGAACCGATGGCCGTTGGGGCGGAAAGGTTCTCGAGTGGCGACCACGAACCGGAAATCGCAGCGTGGGTAGACCCCCCGCAAGGTGGACTGATGACCTGGTGAAGGTCGCGGGAGTCCGCTGGATGCGGGTGGCGCAGGACCGGTCATTGTGGCACTCTTTGGGGGAGGCCTATGTCCAGCAGTGGACGTCTTTCGGCTGATATGATGATGATGATGAAAGATAATTTTAATTAAAACGGTGAGGTATCCATGTAATTTCATTTTTTTACCCTTCACGTGTACGTACGTTACGTAGGTTCATGTGTTAGAAAACTGTACTTACTTTAGTTAGCAAAATAATTACACGTCATATTAGAGGGGGGGGGGGGGGTGGGGTCCCGAAAATATCACCAAAGATCACCATGGGGGAGGGGGGGCCTAAAACAAGCCAAAAACGTATGACGCGATTAATGGACGCCCCCTTATTAAAAATCATATTAGCATCTTGCTAACTTATGATACTAATTACACATACAACAGCAACGAAAACCACCCATTTAAGAGCGTTACGTCGCATTAACTACGCTAACCGTTATTAGAGGGCAAACGTCATAAACAGGCCCGGGGCCAACGCAACCGGTAAATAACATATTTATCGCCTATGTGCTTGTTATTACAAACACACAAAGCTGAGCCTAATTTACCGCTGCCTTTGCCGAAATTCACTGTTTAATATGTAGTATCCAGTATGTAACAGAAGCGTGTATTTTATTACGTGTGTACGGTCACGTCTGAATATATGGATTCATAACCCTTTATCGAGCAACGATCTAAAAAAGACCACCTGTAACATCATGTTTTTGTATTTTTTTTCTTGACAGAATTTTTAGGACTATAGATTGGCGATGAGGCTTCAATTGAGGATTTTTTTTCAGTCTTGCCCGTTAAAGGGCACGCTAACACTACAAAAACACGTATCCCAGACTTTACGCCTTGGTAAAAGTGATATGACAGACATAAAAGAGATATGACAGACATGACATCTATCTATCTATCTACATATTTTTGTCACATTAAATGTATCTATATTTCAGACGTGACTGTACCAGGTTGAGTAGGTGGTAACCTACTTATGGATTGGATACTTATGGAAGTGAGCTCATATTGTATAAAGACAATTAAAAAGTTGTCTTGATATGATCAAGACAAGCAAATTCTGATTCCGACGTTTAGGCGTTAGCTGTACTCGTATTGCATAATTAATGCATTGGATTTTGTATTGAAGTTGGATCGTATCTTAACGTGTTTTAAAGTTAGCCATACTATCTTAAAATGTCAGAAATGTTCTAAATTATATAATAGACTAGTGCTCTCCTAGTGACTAAAGATTTAATACCAATGTAACCATTTATTATAATTTATTTCGCAAATTATTCTCAAATTTCTGAGTTAGATCGTACTTAAAACATTAACATAATTTTAACAAGTTATGAGCGCTCTAAATAACTGTTGATCTGGTGAAAGTCGAATAAAAGACCAATTTATCATAACCGCGAGGTTAATGTAAAATAAAAAGTTTTTTGGTAAGATAGAAGGGAAAATCTAGTTGACGCCTACGCTATTTCATAAAATGTAAGCTCATTGTTTTTATCACTACAAATGCCTTAAAAGGCTGAAAGGATTCTAGAAAGTATTGTTCTTAATATAAAACGTCCTCCGCACGAAGATCTTTTATCACAAAAACAATTTTCCTCCTTTCCACAATAGAGCTAATTATATATAAAGTTTAATAGATTCGATATATAATACCCTGACCTACGTAACCGAATGAATGAAGCGTCCACTCCATAAAGATTCCCTTTGCAAAGCCCCATAAGCCATGAATGCAAACAACCTATAAAATGCTTTACGCACAACCCTGACTCGTTGTACGGGCATTAAGCTGCCGACTTAAATATAGCCTAGCTGCCATTACTGGCAGCAGTCTGTGTGGGTCTCGTAATTGAGCCAGGTAGCGACGTGCCTAGACTGCGTAGCCCCGCCCAACCAAAATGGTGCACGCGTGTGGGTAGATGGGAGTGTACGCGTGCCCTATATTTCGATCTAGGGTTGCTACTGGGTTGGGATAACGACGGGATTATTCGCCAGACAGAGTGCTCGGTATTTTTACCGTTCCAAAATTACAGTGTAGTGTAATTGAACCCTCTTAATACAAGAATGTTTTTCTTACTACGGAAAAGGGGAGGAGAATTTTTACTTGTCGTATTTTTTAACGCGTAACCCCCTAATGATTTATTTTCGTTTTGTTTGGGATCTGGTAAAGTGAAATAGTATTTAAGAGGTACCGACAAGATTCATAAAATTTTACATATAAATAAAAAATATTGTTTCTAAATTTTCCGAGATCTAAGTTACATTAGACCTTTAGGATTGGAGTTAATCAGAATACGGTTTATAAAAAAAAAGTACAAATACTAACTTTGATTTTTTTAATCTGTTTAGGTCTATTTATTTAACAGTAATATTCATGATCGTGTATTCTGTGACCCAAAACTATTTGTAAAATATTTTTTTCCAAAAGCATGGAATTGCTGCCATTGATATACTAAGTATAGCAATGGCAGCATACAGTCTGTATATAATATGTAATACACTTATTTAAATATTACTTAAAAATTGATAGAGACCGTAGAATATCATTCCGTTTTCACATAAAAACAGCCACTAACATTAATGACCTCCTTAATTTACATATAAATTGCTAATTACCCTTCATAATTTCAGGTCATGAATTGAAAAAAAGCCAGAGCATACAATGGCAGCGTCCCTCACCCACAGCTGGTTGTCTTTCATTTAATGTCAGGGTTCATGCGATCGATGTAGCGGCCGCCTACGCTGGGCCGCGTCCGCATCACGGAACTTGAGGTAAGCGATGGCGGTGACATCTTCTACTTACTTTTGGTTAAGCTTTAAATTTTTTGATTCACCGACTCCGCTATGGGCAAGCTCGTGGAGAATATCGGGCCAACGTAATGGACCACGTGAACGGTTCGGTAGATTTTTTTTTCTTATTATGTTGAAGGTACGGAACCCTCCATTATGCGTGGTTCGACACGCACTTGGCCGGTTTTTTAATGAAACATATAGAAAGCCAAGGACGAGGTATGCTAGCCGGAAAATTAGTATACCTATACAATGGTAACCCAGATAGATTCATTGTATCTAGTCAACACCAGGATAAACGAACACTCCTACTCTTTTGTAGTAAATAAGGTGGTGTATACATGTCTTTGACGTCAACTGCCCTACTCTAATTTAATATTTCATTTTCATTATACGCATTAGAGAGTGCAACACAGACAGCAGTTTGAAAGTCAACAATGTGTTGCAGCTTTACAAAGCTTATACGTGTCATATAACCCGTGCCATGAAAACAAATGTTAGATGGGTGGATCAACTATTTCTTGTCACTATATTACACATACATCCCTATCACCCAGGCGACATTTGTTAGATAGCCCATTATGAAAAACCCATGTTTAGATGCCATGAACCAGGGTGAAAAGAAAAATTTGATTCATCCAGATACGTAATATAATATAAAGTTGGCATCTATCTTATTTAACAAGTTATTATAGAACAAATATTTAATATAAACACTAGACCGCTTATTCATAAATGTGTTTCAAACCTCTATTAAATAATCGTTTGTCCTTATCTGTCATTTTGACTGTTGTGTTTATTAGAAACAAACAAAACATAATTTAACTAAATGAAGTTTGAAACACGTTTATGAATAAGCTGGTAAAAATCTGGGGAACCGTAAGTATTTAATATTCAAATCGACTTTTTTTCACACTAACAGTTTTGCTTTATTAAATATTTGTGATGCCTCTTGATGTGATTATAGCCCAAGCTTTATTGACCTAAAATTTTAGCAATACGAAAAAAAAACGTAGTTAATTTTAAAAAACCTAAATTTTCTTACTTATCGCCCGCTCACTCTATCAGCTTACACGCTCCATAATCTACAAACCGGCTCAAATGTAGCGAACGGGTCGAATAGCCCCAATGCCTTTGCGTATGCGTTCTGAAGCACTGAAGGCTTTTAGCAGAATGCGAACTAAACTCTGCCCGCTCAGTGCATTAGGAATTCAATTAAGGTTTTGATACAGTTAGGAACATGAAAGAGAAACCCTATATTTTAGGTATTTTAGGTTCATAACAATATTAAAAGGTTTAAAGCATAACTACTGCCGCGAATGCAGAGAACGCTGTTTAATTCCAGCCCTGGGCACCGGAGGCCTTGGTCACATTTTACTTTGTATATGACATCTTCATTAACCCCTTTATTCATAAACGTCTTACAAGCCTCATTTAGTTAAATTATGTTTTGTCTGTTTCTAATAAACACAATTGTCAAAGTGACGGATAAGGACAAACAATGATTTAATTAAAAGAGGTTTGTAAGACGTTTATGAATAAGAGGGTTAGTTAGTAATTTATATAGTAGTCTACTTAAATAAACGAATCAAAATATTATAATTAGTAGGGTGATCGTGCTAGTTTCCCGTTCAGGTTATGTTTGCCGTCCACTTCATTAAACTGCTACAAATATATGAAGGGTACACGGAAAGAACATGTCTAATCACATTGACAACATTTTGAGTTATAGCGCTTTTAAACTTTGGAACGATTCAATTAACCATACTATTTTCGTAACCAGATGGTTTTTATGAGTTAAGAAGTGGATATACGTTAAAATTTACATCTCTAACAGAAGTTGTTACTAATAGTTCATTGCAAGCTCTACATTTTGATTTTTAAATCTCATTTTACAAGAAAAGTGACTAGACATGTTCTTTCTGTGTACCCTTCATATGGGGAAAACTTTGTAAGGACAACAAATTCTCTATTTATAGTTTATTCTTTTGTATATTTTTTTAATTTTAAGCTTCTATTTTGGAAAAATCTTAAATATAAATGTACATGTGGACGAGAACTAGCACGATCACGCGCTACGCTCGTAGCCGATCCCAGCGTTTTTCCGGTTTATAGAGGAAAGCGGCTACGCACAATGTCCCCTAGCGGGCTCTCGGCACTCAGTTGTTGGTATCATGGAAACTTTTGTGTCAAATTTTCTAATTACACAAGTTTGGTAATCTTTAGTGTTTCTGTGTCTTCTTACAAGTATATATTCAGAAATGTCGGAAATTATTTTTAAATACGTCTTTTGAACCATTCTGTAAATGACAATACATGAAACATCAAAGGCAGTAAGCATATAAATAATTGCGAAACACCGAGAGGAAGTATAATTTCTCGTAAGCGATGGAGGCGGAATGAATTTCGGTCGTAAAATGAAACTAATTTGCGTGTAGCTGTCTCCTTGAAACTTCGCTGTGATATTACGGCTCTTTTTCACTTATTTACCGTTTAAATTACTTTAAGAATTGGTAGGTAAAGCCTTAATAAAACATTTATTTGTAGTAATGATACCCAAGGTAGCAAAAATAGCGACAATGGTTTAATGGTTACATAAATCTTGTTTAATGCTAGTAATGAATGTCGGTATACTATCCGAATTTATGCATACAATAAAACAAACATCACTTTCTAACACCGTGGCCGCAATTCGAAAAATGAACACACACTGGACAGACACAGCCCCAACCCAACTCAACCCAACTCAACTCAACGCTATAACGACAGTGACATTTGCTATTCGAACAGATTTTCATTCAACATTGGTCACACATTGGTCTCACATTGGTACAACATTAGTACAACATTGGTACAGTGTGTGACTAATGTTGAATGAAAATCTGTTCGAATAGCAAATGTCACTGTCGTTGTGTCGTTATAGCGTTGAGTTGAGTTGGGTTGAGTTGGGTTGGAGCTGTGTCTGTCCAGTGTGTGTGTTTATTTTTCGAATCGCGGCCCGTGTGATCAAAACAGGTACACCTGTCTTTATTACGTTGCAAGTCTGTCTTTGATCTTGTAGGCAAGTGCGTTGCGACCGTGATATCGAATATCCGTAAAGAGTACGTCAACGTTACCCACGGGTTTTTTTTTGTAAATTATTCAAATCACTTTTTCAAAAGAATTAATCGACGTCTAAGACTTATACTTATAAGTATATACTTATGTGCCTTACTACAGTCTAAGATACAAATGTGTAAATATATTTTTGACATTGACTGTACTTATATGCTTTTACTTAGAGAGCTCTAAGGATATGCTAATATTTTTTAACTTTCCCAGCATCAAAGGTCCTGGCTAGCCACTTAACTTTTATTACAGTTTAGTTATATAACAAAGTACCTACTTAAGAACTCCTTAGTCCAAATAATATTAAAAAATTTTTCCTCTTGACAATTTTGTCAAAATATGGTGTAATTTATAGGTCGTAATTTTTATGTGTTGGTATTTAGTACTAAAATAGCCGCTGATATAATTCAAGCATCATGTGTTCTCATTGGGTGCTCAATTGTGGTCGGACAATTTTCGAAACATTATAACTTGGTCTATAGATCCGTAACAATTTGGTACTTATGCGAGCTATGTGTAATCCACAGCAGTACCTTGGATGACGCATATCAGCTCTCAACGTCGCGAATCTTTTTCAAAAGGACGCTTCATCATCAGCCTAAAAATAAACTGGTATCACTTCGCCAAGACCATCCACGATTTACCATTTTTTTTTACATATCCTATGTCACTCCTACAATCAAGGCGAATCTAATGATATCTGACACGTCGTAATCCGTCAAACGATGTAGACTGTCTGTGCCAAAAAAAGTTTATAGATACCAAAGACGATTCCTCTTTGATAGATAGGTCTCGAAAAGCATTTCCCTGTTCTTCATTTTTTTCGGCAGTCGGGTAAAAATACTGACCCGCTTATTCATAAACGTCTTACAAGCCTCATTTAGTTAATTAATATGTTGTATGTTCCTAACGCCCCCAACCGTCAAGGCAACAGATAAAGACAAACGATAATTAAATAAATACAGCTTGTAAGACGTTTATGAATAAACTGATGACAATTTTGTACAGCAACAGAGGCGGAAATAAAAAGTCACTCATACTCTAAAATTGTAGGTCCATACGCTTATAAAATTGACTCTCAAAAAGACTACATAATCGAAGAGCACGCGCTGGACTACTCGAGAGTAACCCCTATGTGGTCGCTAGGGATTGGAATAACGCCCCAGGTAGTAGGCTCCACTAATGGACGGGAGACATGTTTTATTTATTTTGCCGACACGACACATCTGTCTGACCTTGTCCCGACGGTCTGTCGGAAAATGAAAACATCAACTTTTAATAAGGCACGCAATAAAGTTTGTTGTTTTCTATTTTATTTCATTATCGATTCGTAGACGGAATTGAAAAAGCTCAAGTTTTTTTATTAACTAATTATGAGTGTATCAATAACGGAATAATACTCTCTCTAGCAGTCATGTTCAAGCATGATGCACTTATATGTTATGTATACGTTTTGGCATCTATCAGTAACGTTATGTCCATAAAACTCGTTTCTCGCCGGCTTACCTGAATTTCGAATAGTTGAGCAGTTATCTGCTTATGAAAAAAGGTTTAATTAGATTAATTTTTTTACGCGCCACTACGAGTGGTTAAATAGGTATTTAAGTTTAACTTCATTGCCTTGTGTCTTTCCAATGAAAGTACCTACCTACTCACAAGAATCAGCTTAGCTACTAAAATTGCATCTGTACCTAGTGACATATAAATTTATAAGCAGTCTAAAACAACGTCATTATTTCTTTACGAGTTTTAAGAAAAACAAAACCAGACGCTTGTATTTATAAGAGTTACATCAAAGACGTTACGGACGTTGCAACACAAGAAATTTCTCCTAATTATCTAACTTCAATTTGCTAAAAGTGGAAAATACTAAGGGAAAACATTTAAATGAATTTACTGAGTTAATTTTATCCTCATTCCAACAAGGTTGAGTTTTGAGATTGTCTAGCTATAAATACTTTAGGAATTGAGTGGTTTTAAATAAAATGAGGTTTGATATAGAGTTTTCTAAGTGGTGTTATTAATTTTGTTTACGAGTGTCGAGTTTGCCTATGCATCCTGTAGGTTTAGTTCTTGATCGTTAGATTACATTTTGACGGGAGCTTAGACTATGTGAGCTGTGAGTGAGATTACTTACTGCTAACATTGTGATGCTAATACCTAGCCATAAACGAACGAATTTGTCCGCCAGACAGACTGTCCAATAGACAGATCCGTCAATGTGTGGCGTGAATTGGGCACGAATGTGTCCGAGGACAGGGGGGCGATTTTTAAGATTCGAGGGCTGGAATATGACATTTAAAACTCTGAATAAAACGAAGAAATGATGTTTTAAAAATAACAGCTATAGTCATTTAAAATCATGATTATTTATACTATCAATTTGATGCGTAAATAATGGCGACAAACTTTTGTGTGCGATTATATTCGAGGTCAAATTCTTTGACTTCGAGCGCTCGAAAGTCAAAAATCGGCCCCCAGATCTGAGTAGCGCCAATGCCTACCGACTAGGCCACCGAGGCCCTTTAATGTGTAATGATGTAAGTAACCAAAAAAATAAATTTTTAGACCACCACGATTGCAAACACAAAAAAGACTCGCCTGATTGGTAAGCGGATGCTAACGACTAAAAACGTGTCACATTCATATACGCGATGGCAAAGATAAAAAAATCCTTTATTTCTAAACATTGTGGTATTAATTGTTAGCAGACGTTCTGCTTAATACAAAATTAACTATGAAAAAAATATGAAATTTACAATCATGATAAATAAATATTTTACTTGGTGTTTATTTAAGTTTTAAACCTTGTCATTCTTTTAATTGTGATAAATAACAGACATATTCATTAAAATATTTTAACCACAGGAAATTAAGTCATGCCTTTTACAATAAATAGGTCTATTAGATTTCGAATTACCTTTTCTACCTACCTTCTGACTGAGCGTTTCACTAACGTTGATTAAAATGTCTGCCTAATTTATCTTAGTCTAATGAAATAAATCAACTTGTAAGTCTACACTTTGTAGGTGTTTTTTCAAGCTGCGTGACCTTCATCTATTTTTATATTGTTTCTTAAGAACCTAAATAATGTTAGTTACAAATGCAATATAGAAAAAAAAAAATTTAGGAGTTTCGGTTCGGTATTTGTTTATTTAATATCACTGAAATTAAATATAACAATTGCTGGTAGTAAAAATACACCTAAATTATGAAACACTTATATTGATGAAATTACGAACTTACAATTTGCTTAAAATTAATCTTTAAACTGTATGTTACTCCCTAACTTGTGCTTGAAAGTCGGACGTAGGTGTTTTTTAGTGAAAGAGTATTTGAATAGGAACCATAAATAGTCGCTTTTCACGGCTAACTAGGTCAACAGCGCCTCGCCTCTCACTAATTAGGAGAGTCCCGTCTCAAAACTTTCATAAGAACACGGATTTGGTTAGCAACGCAGGTTGGGGTTAGCAGTATTAGCACATGTTTTCAATTTACTCTGCTACAAATCATTCTGAAGGTGTAGATAATGACTTGGTTATGGTTATCTTAAGTCAACAGCAGTACCTACAATAGAATGATAGGAATTAGTTGGACCCTATTATTGCATATTTATATCTCGTTCCTTTGACTTATTATTCGTAAAACATAGAAAACGTTTGTATTTTTTCCCTATAGGTATGTTTATTAAACACGTGTCAATTTTAGTAGAAGTTCTTTAAGCTCTAACACGATCATGAAGAACGAAAAGACTTTAGGCCTACAAATATCATCCCTAATACTTTCTGAACAATTATATGTAGTTTTTAATGTAATAGGGCGTGCAAGGTGGGTTTTTTTAAATATTTTATCGTATGGTTGTATGTCACTGTACCTGTATAGATAGGCTTTTCTTCTATGGTGTAGTAGTAGTGGGAAAGCAGATGATAAAGAAAATCCAGTGAGTGCTGCGAGGTCCAGATGGGACAGTCAGTGCACCTGCCAAGTTTGTTACTCTTTTAGCACCACCCAGGGATCACGTGTAGGGTTGTCTAAGGTATATCCTACGGACGTAAAGTAACATTGATCCTCAGTAACATTGATCCCAATGTAGGGTAAGGAGAACATACCTTTTTTCACAAATCATTTTGAGTTCTATACTACGAATCTCATCATCAGAACAATCTATTACAAATATGTAACACGTGGTTACGTAGTTTGTCAACTGAAGTTTTGTTTCTGTCACACTTGCACATTCACACGTCATAATGCCATATTTGTTTTTTTTTTAACTAAATCTAAGTTATTGCTTTATCGATCGAGTACCTAATCACAACACTGCGGTCTATAGTTTTTGATATACTATTAACTACTGTTCCCCTTTCCCAGTAGTTCCCCTTACCCCACCTGACCTTAGTTGTTCTCTACATATACAGGTTGATTCAGGAGACGTGAGCTGGAATGACCTTACACACTAAGTTAACGATAATGAATCGGCCGCCATCATGTTTAAGTGAAACAATAACGCCTTTCTAAACAAAAATCCTTTTTGTTACGTAGAAATTTGATTCTCTGTAATCATATACAAATCAATAAAGATAAAACCTCTTTAACAATTATGACAGCCATTTGATTATGAAAAAACAAATGTCTAATTAAGTGAGATACGATGTTTCCAGAGTAACTAGACATCAATTTGACACATATTACAGAAAAACAAGAGAGTATCAGTACTCGACGGAGTATTCTAATTACTAAAAATGTGTGTCGAAACGCGTGTCGTTAAAATTTTTTAACTTTTTATATTTTACTTTAATTTTTTTTTTCGCTTATCACACTAATACTGGTATTAAACAATAGTTCAATGTTATTAACTGAATCCGTAGTGTTAAGCCTGCTTACGTCTACTGAATCAGCCTGTACACCGTCACCGACCATGTAGATAATATATTATGGTCACATATATATTTATGAACCAGAACAAAGATTCTAAGATTAAGTTTAATAAAAACACTTATTCATGACGTACACAATTTTATATTTAGGTATGTTATAAAGAACAAAATATCATAAAAATGGGGCTTACTTGAGGCAATTTAATTTTATACATAACTAGGTTAAAGCCATGAATCCCACAGATAGAATAATTACGTCTCAGACAAACAACTTAGCTAATAAATCATGCGAATAGCCCGCAGCCGATTCAAATTGGCGTTAGGAGGAATTAATAGAACATCTCTGGTAGTCAGAATCCACAGAACTCAGCTATATACCACAAAACACTAAACGGGGCGGTGTCGGCTTTTAATTGATAACATTCCACTAAATCTTCGCATAACTTGAATCAAATAATATTTGAATAGCTTTAAGGTATCCAAGGTATGCCAGCTGATTTGTGTCGAATAATTTGTGAGTTTATTTGAGTTAAATATTAGTAACATGTTTACTTTGTATACCAATAAACATGTTTGTTTACTTACACATATATATTCTAAGAATGTTGGAAATAAAGGCTAACAATTTTATTTAAAGACAATGTTTGTCTACATCACCTGTCTTACCTGTCTGTCTATATAGTTGTAATAACATATAAACCTACTTAAAGGAAATTATTACTTTATATTCTGATATTAAATAAGCAGATGAATGACTAAATGAATGAATTAATGCTTTATTGCACACCTCAGAAACCAGATCTTTCTTTGGAGGTTAAAACCTTTAAAAATATGTTATTTTCATATTTTTTAGGGTTCCGTAGTCAACTAGGAACCCTTATAGTTTCGCCATGTCTGCCCGTCCGTCCGTCCGTCCGTCCGTCCGCGGATAATCTCAGTGACCGTTAGCACTAGAAAGCTGAAATTTGGTACTAATATGTATATCAATCACGCCGACAAAGTGGTAAAATAAAAAGTGGAAATTTTTTTTTTATTAGGGTACCTCCCCTATACGTAAAGTGGGGAGTGATTTTTTTTTTCATTTCAACCCTAACGTGTGATATATTGTTGGATAGGTATTTAAAAATGAATAGGGGTTTACTAAAATCATTTTTCGATAATGTAAATATTTTCGGAAATAATCGCTCCAGAAGTAAAAAAATATGCGTCCCCCCCCCTCTAACTTTTGAACCATAAGTTTTAAAAATATGAAAAAAATCTCAAAAGTAGAACTTCATAAAAACTTTCTAGGAAAATTATTTTGAACTTGATAGGATGAATAGTTTTTGAAAAAAAAATTCAAAATAATTTCTGTACTAAGTTTGTAATTTAACCGTATAAGCAGGTGTTTATTGTAACTGTAATTTGTACAAAATTACAATGAAATGACGTGCTTTCAAATAAAGTAAAAACGGTGAAAATCGGTTCACGCAATAAAGAATTATTCCATAAAAATCATCTTCCGTACTTTAAGCTCGCGCGCAATAGTTTACTTAATTTGCCGATATATGTCGCTGTACGTGGAACTCTCATATCATATCCTACATGTCGGTGTTATTAACTCTAAAGTGGGGACACTTACTGTGACGGACGGAAAACTACGGAACCCTACACTGAGCGTGGCCCGACACGCTCTTGGCCGGTTTTTTTTAAGTTCCGTTATACAAAGTGTCACAAAAATGCTGGTGATCCGTTTAGGCACTGGTCCCACCGCGGGCGAGTAACTATGAGCTAAGGCTATTTTCTAGCCCAAGAAACGAACAAAAGATAATCGCTCCCGTGTAAATAAAAGAGAGAGATGTATATTTATAAGTCATCGCAGTGTGAACAGCCAGCTATGAACTATAAATATATATCTCTCTCTTTTATTTACACGGAAGCGATTATCTTTTGTTCGTTTCTTGGGCTAGAAAATAGCCGATAGCCCATAGCTTACTCGCTCGCGGTGGGACCAGTGCCGAAAGAGCATAATTGATATCGTATTCTAATAATGAAAAACAAATTTTTTCACACCAAAAAAAATGGTTTTGTATGGAGGGTTGGCCGGCCGGGACGACGTGCCCCATACAAAAATTTTATTTTTCCGCGTCCGAAATATTTTTCTACTACTTTTTTTTAGTCGTAATACGATACCGATAATGCCCTTTAACGGATAACCAGTATTTTTGTTACAACCTGTATAATTGTCGGAGAAAATATCTAACGATTCATACGCATGTACCGTAAAATGGGGTGAGTAGGGAGAAAACTGAAATTCAAACCTCGATAACATTTTATTTTTACATATGTAAATTAAATGGTATATATAATAAACATACCCCGGCCGGCGAGAGCAAAAATGCGTCTGCTCCTAGTGCTTAATTAAATATCGACTATTCTATCGACATATGGATGTCGATAGAATAGTCGACTTTTAATTAAGCATAATTATTATAATTTTTTTGTAAACTGAGCCATTAGTATTTGTTATTTATTTCAACTTGATACCTCCACGCGTTTCTAAGAATAACCCTAAAACAATTTTCTATCAACATAAAATTATTATTTACACACACACACATTTCACATTATTATTTTTAAGCTTATATACTATTTCAATCAACTGATTACAATTATAATCAATTTATCATACTCACGGGAATGTTCGTAATAGATAAGAGTGAGTGACAGTTGTAAATAGATACTTTTCACATACTCGTAACTAATAGACCTCTTTCATATCATATGTGTATTTCGCGATTATAAACAACTACTATATGACATTGACTCAAATCAATCGGTGTCAATCGTAGAAATTACATTGAAACAAATTAATTTACCATCATTTAATTCATTTATATTATCGACCCGCCATGCCACGCAAGAAGAAACAGTGTACTTGGATAGCCGATTACGCGGAATATATAGAAGATCGAGGTGAACATTTATTTTAAAAAAAATGTGAAATCACAATGTTAAATTCCAAATCTTCCTTACAAAGGCACATCAGAAGCAAAAGGGGAAGGACTGTACAATATGTGACATCGAGTTCAGGCTTCATATTTTTTTTGTAGCTTCTACTCGCCAAAAGACAACTCCTCACCAAATTTTAAGTTGCGGAAACGCTTGGTTTGCGAAATAAAAAATAATCAAAGTTCCATATAAAATCCCGATTTTACACCGCCATGACACAATATTTTGCAGAGGAGAGGGGGGGGAGTGTGATAGTGTTAGGTTCTGGCGCTTCGCCGGCCGCTGCCGCGGCACGCTCGCTTCGCTCGCTCGGCTCGCGCGCTGTAGGGTCGCAGTTCTACCTAACACTCCTCCTCGCGTCGCTCGTCGTCGTACCTACACCGACCTGCCTTAGAGTCTGTCTGAAACTACTTTGAACTAACCTAAAAAGTTCCTACAAAGTGTCATGTCTTATCCCCCGCCCACAGACCCCGCCACTTCTATTTGCGTTTTGTTTTACGCGTTTTAGTAAAATCGTACCATTTTTGATAATTATTAATCAACAAATTTCCACAAAATAATGCTTATAAATTAAAAGAATCGTTGAATAAATATCATGTAACTATTATTGTACACAAATAAGTCGAAAAAACTGTATTTATGTAAAAACTGAACATAAAACAAATCATCACGTTTTAGTTTTTCTCAACACGTTTAACGAAACGCAAATTATTGTGTCATGGCGGTGTAAAATTGGGATTTTATATGGAACTTTGATTATTTTTTATCTCGCAAACCAAGCGTTTCCGCAACTGAAAATTTGGTGAGGAGTTGTCTTTTGGCGAGAAGAAGCTACAAAAAAAATATAAAGCCTGAACTCGATGTCACATATTGTACATTTGAGCCGCAAAAGGCACTGCGGCGTTTCAACAAAAACACAAAATTTATTCAATCTGGAACTGTTGAAGTTTATTTTGGCTTGCAACATCCCCTGGACCCAAATTAAGAACCCCATTTTCAATAATTTCATTAAAAATTGCATATCCGGAAAATTTTGTAAAGTTTGTATTCCCGATGAATCTTTTCTGAGAAGAACTACTTTGGACATTGCATATAAAGAGAAAATGCACCAAATCAGGACTGAACTTGCAAATGCTAGAATTTACGTAAGCGTAGACGAATCCTCAGATGCAAACGGACGTCAAATCGGTAATGTAATGGTTGGAGCTTTATTAAAAGAAAAGATAAGTACCCCACACATCATATCGAGTTTTTGGTTAGACGAAGTTAATAACGTTACTATATCAACACTTATTAAAATTGCCTTGGAGAAACTATGGGGGAATGACCATAACAAACATGACAAAGTCTTGTTACTCCTTACGGATGGCGTAGCCTACATGTTAAAGGCAGGAAAGAACTTGAAAACTCTTTTTCCTAATTTAGTTCATGTTACATGTCTAGCTCATGGCGTAAATAGGGTGGCTGAACAAGTTCGATTACTTTTTCCCGTTGTAAATAATTTAATCGCATACACAAAAAAGGTGTTCCGAAAATCGCCTAAAAGAATAAGAACGTTTCGTCAGATGTTACCAACTGTTCCCTTACCACCGCAGCCAACTATAATAAGATGGGGCACATGGATTAACGCGGCCTGCTACTATCATAAATATTTGCCTGAAATCAAGCGAGTCATACAGACATTCCCTAATAGGGATTCAATGTATATTTTGAAAGTCAAACGTGCAATGAACGATTTAAATATTTTGAATGACCTTAAATGGATAAATAATTATATTTCAATAATACCTAATACAATAAAACAATTACAAAATCAAAATTTAAGTCTGGAAGCCAGTTTAAATATAGTTCACAAGTTGAAAGTGCACTTGTCAAAATTACGGTTACATCCTCAAGGTAAAGTTATTCACAATAAGTATCAGAATGTGTTGAAGAAGAACGTTGGCATTTTAACTTTAAACAATTTAAATAAATTGATATCTGGCAGAGAAGTGGAACTACCTAATACAGAACAAATTCATAATCACTATGAATTATTTCGTTTTGCTCCGATTACTACAGTAGATTTAGAACGGTCCTTTAGTTGGATGAAATGGATTTTATCGGCAAGGCGAAGGAGTTTAAAATCAGAAAATTTAGAAAAAATGCTAATTGTATATTACGAAAATTACATAAAATACTGAATAAATACAAACACTTGGTTTTAATTTTGTTTACAACAATAATTAATACTTCTGCATATCATAACGGTGGTCCAGTACATCGTGTTGTTTTTATCGACATCGACCATAGTGTGTGTCCTCGCACTATTAAGCTGTCAACGCATTTTTGCTCTCGCCGGCCGGGGTATGATAATAAATGTTCCGGACGTTTGATTTCAGTTTTTTTTATGATTTTGAGTAGTTCCATTTCACGACTTTACTGATAAACACAGAATCCCTCCTCACCCCGTAGTACCTCGTAGTTGGGGTGAGATGGGATTTCATACAAATGTGATTTTAGAACTTAGTTGGATCGATTTTTTTTCTTATGAATATCACTATAGCTCCATTTGTAATACGAATACATTCTTTAGATAGCAGTAACACGCAATCCCTACTCACCCCATTTTACGGTACCTAAATACTAGCATAAAAAATAGAAGAATTCAGTATTTCAATGTACTAATCACGGAAACTTCATGAGAAGAAACTACGAAGTCATTAATTCGTGCTTGTCTTTTAATTGGACATTTCTAAGGGCGTGGCCAAGTTACAAAATGAAGCGATAAATATAACATTTTGCTACAAACTTTTCAAATTAATTTTGCGTTAGAGAACAGGTAAGAATTATGATTCCATTATTGCTCAATCACCATTTTCTATTGAACAACTTGTATTTATTAAAGCTTCGTTAAAGTTACATGACTGTATGTATACCTGGGCCGCGATTCGAAAAATAAACACACACACTGGACAGACACAGCTCCAGTATCGCAGTATCGCGGCCCTGTGCTGTATACCTATTTAAAAAGAGCTAGGTATAAATAAATTAATATTATAGGACAATCTTACACAAACAGACGTAGTTCAACAGTAAAGTCATTAAGGCTTTTGTTGCCCACAACACAAGTACCTATAATAGACGACGATATATATATAATAGATAGAATTAGATACATAGAAAACATCCATAACTCAGGTACAAATATCTGTGATAAACACAGATTGAATAACTTTTACTCCAGGAGAAAACTCGAAATCTCAAGACAAATATTAGCTATTTCATACATTTTGGTTTATCACCTCAACAGTGGACATTTTTCTGATGTTTAGTAATATGACTCTCAACCTATACATGTAGGTAATGTAAATACCTATAAGCCTACCCATAAGGGTTTTCCTAAAGGTTGTCGCTTACCAATAGGCTTGGCACGGGATAGGCGCGGCCTCGACAGTATTCTTAAATCTTAATATGAAAGTCCATACTCTAACGCACATTTACCGTCATCGGAAGGGCGCGGCCTCGGCTTGTTTGCGTATGAGCGATGAGACGAGACTGTGCCTATCCCTTGCCGAGCTTATTAGTGTGCAACAACCTTTAGTTTTGTTGTTCTTTAAAGTGTTAATGCGTAAAGTCGCCTACACCTTGGACAAGACATGACAATACCCTCGTTGGACGAAATTTCCCCTACTTCTGAATTACGCAACGCGCTGTACGTAAACAAATAAATCTGATCCGTAGAGTGGAAATCATTGCGCAAAACTTTCATCAAATTACTTTACGTGACTTAGTAACACTTTAATTGTTGTTTGCTACAAGTTTTTGAGTTATGGTTGGCGTTTTTACTAACCCGTTGCTCATTTTGGAGTTTTAGGATCTCATTCTGACTGTAATGTTAGCAAAATATTTGTCTCTTACACAAATTATACACACAGATTACTCGTATGGTACATAAAAAAGTAATAGTACAGATAATGGAGTTGCTATTACTAAGTGTAACCATGTCACACAGGTCATAAAAACAAAGCGGCTTAGTAGTCTCAGTCCAACGTTGGAATTCGCAAAATAAGAATACAAAGTACATAAGTAAACATCTTCACATAGACTGCTTAAAACGTAATCATTCTTCATAGTTTAGCAGAAGCTGGGTAAACAGCAATTCAAAATATTATCCTACTCTCAAGAATTGGCGTGTGTAGTCACCGGCAATAGTGTCTTCCTGGCCCTAAACATAAGAGCGTGTCACATATTTTTGCGGCCTTCGTGCAGGAAGATACTATTTGCCGGTGACTGTACTAGTCTTTAAGAAAGCATTATGATGTTCCAACCCTAGACGGAAAACTAACCCTTGTGGGTTCTTCCCAGGGAAAAGCTACTGGTAAATATCATATAATATTTTATACATATGTTCTGACAAACTTCGTCTACCAGTAACTTAAACATTGTGACTATAAAACTAAGGCTTATTACTTACCAAAATGTTTTGTTCATTATACGTAAACTGTGTGTTATAGTCAGTGGTGTACACTTATTTATACGGAAAATGATGATGATGGAATTTCCATTTGCAGAGCTAATCCTTTAGGCCTCTAAGATTAATTTAAGAAGGGGAGCCAATAAAATTTTTGATGCAAATTTTTGACGAAGTGGGGGGTGCCCCCCATAATTTATTAAAAATAAAATAGAGCTATATAGTCAAGTTTGATATCATTTTCGTGTAAAGCAAGTATTTTATTTATACCTTTCCATATAAGAAAACTGAGAAAACATAAAAAAATATGAAATCAACGTTTGATATTTTTTTGAATAAATGCCTATATTTTTTTTATTTATGGTCGTAATATGAAAAATATATTTTCTTGATAAAGCCCTGTTCTTCCCCTTTATAAAAAGTATATAAATCCTATATTGGTTATAATAGCTTTAACGAAAAAAATTATAATAATAGGCCTGTTATCAACCACAATCTAATTATGTAGGAAAAACGATGTGGATTGAGCTCTAAGCTTGCCTAATTAGGTATATCTTTCACAACTGAATGGACGTCAACCATTTCAAACGCTATTATTTACCTTGCCTTTGCATGCTTGGTATAATCCGTAAGTGAAATAAAGAGTTCGTTTAGAAGATATCGGAACCGGTTACCAATAAAGGGGTATTAGATCGAGTAAGTATTTGGTAGGGTAGTTTTTTAAAACTATCAATTTAGTAAGTACATCATTGAGTTACCCAAAGGTAAGCGCTTGGTGGGTACGGATTGGAGGAAGAGAGCAGAAGATCGAGCACAGTGGCGTTCTATGGGAGAGGCCTATGTCCAGCAGTGGACTGATACTGGCTGCTGCTGCTGCTGATAATGATAATGTAGCACTTACCGAAATGAAAATCCAAAATGACGTTTACCTATCAAGCTAATTTCATCTCTATTGCTAAGACATTAGACAGGGACATAACATTGAATATAGGGCCATAAAATTTTGTAACCAAATAATAGCGTTATCAAATAGAGGGGTTCTCCATTCCCTATTATCTAGTGACGTTTTCAAGTGAAAGGTACATCATTGCGGGTTATCAATAAGGGCCCATTCATTTTTTTAGAGAAAACTTAAGCGGTAGGTATGTATACATCTTCAACTGAGGACAGTCTGTTGGCGAATAGTGCGCTCTAAAATAAAAATAACAATTCTGTGTTATACCTACTTAGACATTACACAAAGTCATTTGAAAATTTGTTAATTTATCCATATTTATCTATTATATATATCGTCGTCTAGTGCCCATAACACAAGCCTTATTGAGCTTACTGTGAGTCTAGGTCAATTTGTGTAAGATTGTCCTATAATATGTATTATTATTTATTATAACTAATATTTACATAACTAAATGCAAGTCTGCATATCTACAGCTACATGCTTCATCCCACATCTCCATAATTTTGTGGTTGAAATTATATCCTCGTTCTGTTGACAAATTGATCCAATATCTGGTGCACACCTTAAGTTCTGATGACAATTACAATTTAATAGATTCAGTATCATTGTAAATCCAAGATAGCTGCCGCTACATAATGCCGCGTATTACACATTTCTTAACAAACCTCTAAATCAAGTATAAAATGAAAGGGATTTATTAGTAGAACACAGTACATTGCAGATCATAAAGTAAGCGGAGTTTAGACAGTTTTAGTAACATAACAACTTGTAAAGAAAATAAGTGTTTAGGTAAATTCAAAAGCTTTTATTGAAAATGAACAATGATATAGATAATGTACAAAAAGCTATAAAAATAATTCGGTAGGTTCTAGGTAGTCATCACACCACTCTTCTCATCAATGTAGCTAGAGCATTGAAAAGACAAAAAACTAAAATCGTGGGGCGCTTGAATCTTTTATCAACGGACAACGCCTAATATCATTATAATATATATGAACTTAGGTTAGGTACGCTACGCTAGTGGTGTGATGAGTGGTACCTAGGACCTATCGATTATTTTAACCTTGAGTACATTACCTGCGTCATTATTATCATTATTTTCAATTAAACCGTTTAATATACGATTTTTAAAATACTTTTAAGAAACGGGGTTTTTACCTAACTCAAATATACATGGTAAATACCATACCAATAATAATATTTTAATAGTATCTAGTCAAAACAGAAAATAATTATTTTACTTATTTTATTTATGGCCTGGATACGAGACTTTCAAGCCAAATCTTTATTGGATAACTCTTCACTATAATGTCTTACAATGATAACAATTGTTTTCTCCACTTCCCACAAAAGTAGGAACATTCATATATTTTTTGCAAAAACGGTTGTAGTTACCACAAAACTTCCAATAAAAGAAATATTCTTCATGAAATTCTCTACAATTCTTGCCTTTAAAGTATGTTGCTAAGACTTATAGTTTTCAATCTATGTGTCGCGAAAATTTTAACCCCCCCTTTTTACCCCCACCGCACCATACATTTAGGTGGCTCTGCTTCCTAAAATGGCCTGTAGGTCCTAAAGTCTCACTATGCAAAAGGTGATCCCATCATTACTAAAATCCGTATAGTGCCCTTTGTTGTCGTGTGCACCACCGACTATTATAAATTATAACACAAAAAAAGGATAAGCGAACTACTCCGGCTATTTCATTAATAACCATAATTCGGTAAGAAGTTATACATTTTTATTTGATTATAAGTTATAATGTAGCAAATTGTTTTGATCTTTATACGTAAACTGTGTGTAATAAATTATAACAATTATAATAGTACATTACTTACCAAGGACTGTAAAAGAAAGAAAGCCCGAAATTGCAGGTATTTGTGACCCGAGCCGCAGGCGAGGGTTGTAAATATGCGATAGAGGGCTTTCCTTTTTACTGCCCGTGGTGAGTATACAATTTTACGTCTCCACCCGTGCGGTAAAACTCACATTATGGCCAGGTGTGAAGTAAAATACATATAACACACAGTTTGTGTATAAAGAATACAACATGTTGGTACATTATAACGGCTATTTCATCAATAACTATAATTCCTTACCGAATTATGGTTATTGATGAAATAGCCGAAGTAGTTCGCTTATCCTTTTTTTCAGTATAAAAGCCGGAGTATTAACGTGAGACCTCAGGATTGAATGTCAGGGCCCGATTCGACATGGCATAACTGACAGTCGCTTGTGAGACAACTATGATATCACACTTTTGTGACAGTTGAAATTTGGGGTGGAATCACTCGAGAGTGATAACTAAAATGGTGGCCATAGCCATAGACAAAACACTCTAGCGAGACCTACTGACAGCTTGACAGATAGGTGTGGACACGTGTGGACAGATGGATAACACTCTATCCACTAGCGATACAAGTGTGACATCCACGTCTCACAGTTTGGCATGTCGAATCGCGCCCCAGACGTCTAACGGCCAGGTTGCCAACGCTTCAAAACCCAAAATATTCATCCTGCCTATGTAACTTCCATACCGGAGATTTAATATCTAATTCTAACGACACTTTACACACCAATTAACACGTTAATATCAAAATCAATTATTCTCCGACTTCGTCAGTCGAGTAAAAGCAGATTATATAAATTCAACCTAAAATACAAAATGGAAACAAAATACTGTTCGGGAAACATCCGCCGCGCAGTCACTAACGAATGGGGCGGAAATCTCCCACGCGTGTTCGCTATTCTAAAGCAAAAAGTAAAGTTTAAATAGGGCTGTTGGCACATGTTGAGTTTTATTACTGAAATAGAAATATATCATAATGGACTAAGAGCTGGGTACGTCAGATATGACACAATAATGAGAGAAATATATCACATCTGTCTAGTAAGATTCTTTTACCATCCTTATTCCGGGCATCTGGCAGATTTTAATGGGTGCCGGTAAGAGTGACAGACCAACAAAAATTTTCGGTTGGAAAATAGTATTACCAAAATACCTACGTAAAAACTGCCGAAATTGAGTCATTTATAGAGGGCAGGGCCTATATTTTAACATTAGAACAAAAAACATTGTGTATTATTACGGAAACAAAAACAGTAGGCGACGGACTATAAATTGCGTTATACATCATTTGTAAACATCGGTATCAACGTTCAAATTTCGTGGCACTTGGTAAGGGTCGCAAAAAAAGAAATACATAGGTATCATTGTTTTATTTATTAGTAATAAATAACATTTAATTTATTTTTATTCTTAATCGTACTTTGGTAAACTGTACATATATTTAAAGAGGTTTATATTCTTAATACGTCATAGAACCTCAATACTCATTTCATTATCCATTTGTAAAAAAAATTCTAAATGCCAAATAGGCAACAAATGTCATTAATTGTCATGCAAAATAATATGTGGTAAAATCTTCAACGATAATAGTTCTTAAAACACTTACAACTACAATTTAGCATTGATAAATCTTTACCCAACTCCCTATCAGACTTGAGAAAATGGATTTGACGCAGTATACTGATTTTATATTCACTAACGAAGGTGCTTGCTGTACTATTTGCGAAATGAATATAAAAAAGAAAAGGTACAATATAGAGAAACATTTGAAATCAAAATCTCATCAAGATAAATTATCTGATTCACGCTGCCATTTACAGGATATAATACGAGATAATGCTGATTTCGAAATTAAAGACGATATCGTATATTGCAAATTGTGTAATTCGAAATTATTTCCCTCTAAATCTAGTATCGACCGCCATTTAAAAACAGATTTACACAACAAAATTCATAAAAATAATGCACAAGAAAAATTTAATAAAGATTTAACAGAGTTTATGATTTGTTCGAATATACCGTGGTCAAAATTAGACAATCCTAAATTTAGAAATTTTGTAGAAAACCTTTTAAATCATAAATATGGAAACGACATTACTGTGCCGAGTGAAACAAAAATACGAGTAAAATGCTTACCTGAATTGTATGAAAAGAAAAAAAATGAATTGAAAGAGAAATTACAAAATAAAATGATTTACCTCAGTGTTGATGAAACATCAGATTCCGTGGGAAAAAAAGTGGCAAATATTTTGATCGGAGCTCTAGATGGAACTAGTACCCAGCCACATTTATTTGCTTCTAAGGTATTGGAGGCGACTAACCATTCGACAATAACCAAACTCGTTGAGGAAACCCTTGAAGATCTTTGGGGCGATGAATACAAAAAAAACATGGATAAATTATTATTTTTTATAACGGATGCCGGTTCCTACATGGTAAAAGCAGCTAAAAACCTTGTTCAGAAATATAAAAATATGACTCATGTAACATGCATAGCACATGGATGTAATCGAGTCGCAGAGATAATTAGAAGTCTTTACCCGACCATAAACAGTTTGATTGACTGTATCAAAAAAATATTTCGTAACGCTCCTTCAAGGACAAATTTATTTCATCAAATGTGTGTAAATATTCCTCTACCACCCCGACCCGTGATAATAAGATGGGGAACATGGTTAAATGCTGCCTCATATTATCACATGCATTATGATAAAATCAAATCTGTCATCGATGCCTTAAATCCGCGTGAAGCGAGTGCAATTTCTAAAGCAAAAAAAATTTTCCGTAACCGGAATTTAAAAACTGAGTTACTATTCGTCGATACACACTTTAGTATAATTGCTAAGTCAATAAAATTATTGGAGGATCCAAAACTGAGTCTAGCAGAATCATTAAACATTGTTCATGGTTTGCAAAAAAAAATATCAACGTTAAGGTTACATCAAAATGCCAGAAAAGTTTATTTTAAATTAAAAAGTGTATTAAAGAAAAATCCTGGTTATAAGACTGTACAAATAATTAACCAACTATCTAAAAACAACGAGGCTGAAATACCAGAAAGTGTAAATAAAAACTGTGTGCAAAATTTTCAATGCTTGACATACCTTCCTATTACCTCAGTCAGCGTGGAAAGATCTTTTAGTCATTTAAAATGGATATATTCTTACAGACGTCAAAGATTGACAGCAAAATCTATGGAACAAATTTTAGTGATCTATTCTAACTCGTAAAATATTGTATGCCACACCTGGACATAAAGTGGCTTTTTCCGCACGCTACGCGTACGGATAGAGCCGCTTTCTGGCCAAATGTGCACATATTTTTCCAACACGGGAGGTAATAAAGAAAGCCCTCGATCGCATAATTACGTCCCTCGCTTGCAGCTTGGGCCGCAACAATTGCGATTGCGCGGCCTTTCTTTGTTTTACCACCCTAATTAGGAAATGTACTATTTAGGGGCTTTTTTATTTACATATACAAAATAAAGGTTAAAAATACTAAGTGATTTGTTTGTATTTATTTTTCTGCCAACCGTACATTGCCACGAAATTTGAACGTTGATACCGATGTTTAATCATTTGGCACTACTTTCTACCAACAGAAACTTCTGGCTACAGAATTTCCCATAATATTACATCAAACTCAAACATTTATTCAGTAAGTAGGCCACAAGGGCACTTTTACACGTCAAAGTAAAAGAGAGAAAAAGAAATCAAACTACACCGGTTCTAACCCTACACCTCTGACCCGAGAAGAATTATGTCCGGCAAGAAACTTGGCGGGCCTTATTTTTTCAAAACAACAGTACATCAAAACTAAAAAATACATATAAGTGCGTTGTTCTATAAGAAAACATATCAAACCAAGGTTAGATTAACCAACAATAGGTTATATAGTTTAAGAAAAATACCAAAGAAAAAAGATGAGTCCAAATCTGAGTATTTGAAAATGAATTACATACAAGTTAGATATTCTTTCTTACCTGAACTGTGTCTTCTATATACATTTCCAAATAATAATAATCCATCATCAACAGTTAGAAACAAATTTAGAATTTAAATAATAAAAAAAAGTAAGTGATTCTAGTATACAATAAACATACTATTTCCAAATTATCCTTAGAGATGTATAAGGTCTCCAAGTGTCTTGATCTATATATTCTATATAATAATAAAAAATGGATAATCAAGCACCGAATGTTGTGTCTAAAGCCAATGAAACTAAAATTAAATATGATTAATAAAAAGTTACGTAATTGTGTAGCTCTATTTCATCAAACAAACACAGAACTCTAAGATTTGTTTTCTTCTAGTTATTTGCATTATTTGACCTCCACCACTTTACTCCACCTGCCAGATGTCAGGATCTAGAAACAAGCATAGTATAGCAAACTAACTAGAGGGGGTTTCGTTGCTCCCATTATTGTGTCATATCTGACGTGGCCAGCTATCCGTCTATAACAAAATTTAACAAAACCGAAATTTAATAAAGAATTATATAATAGAAGATCCCAAAGTTTGGAAATTTGAAAAGTTTCAATATAAAAACTAATGAATAATTTGATTCCCTAACGTTCAATGGAAAATTTAATTATTTTACAAGTGTTTACAACAACTTTTATCTACACTCATATGGTAAGTCCTCGAAAATGCCTTCAGAAACCGTAGGCAATTACCAGCATTAGAACAAACGATTTTACTATGATACGTTTCTTATCTGAGGCAGTAGCGTAATTTTAACTTTACATGCTCAAATATTGTTAAGTTATTAGTTTCAAATTTGGATCAGCTGTCAAAACCAATACAACTTCAATGGGTTCCTAACTATTCTAGTATCCATAGATATCAGAAATGTTGTCGATACGAAACGTCAGTTCAATAAATTGTTTGACATAAGTCGCACGACATTTTGATCTCGTATGACATGAGAATAAGGCCTTCATTCGTTTGGCTATTGTTAAAAAAAAACTCGCGACTGAAGTTTTCTACGGCCGCCATTTCTGTTATCAACTTGTCAGTTGTTTGTTGAAACATTTTTAATTGCGAAAATGTAAATGTTTACTATTAACTATATTATAATAAATAAATATAGTTTCCTTATAAGTTCTCATTTATTCCTTTAATTAATCTAACACCTGTGGGTATGTTTCAGCACTTGTATCTACCTAGTAATGCACAATATAGACATAAACAAAAAGGAAGATGAGTGATGTTCATAGTAAACAAAACTGAAATGTGGTCCAGCACCTACACACTTATAAAATGCTACACACCGCTATAATGTATTTGCATCATGGGCAAAAGAGATAAACCTATATACTTAACACGGGTACGCAAGGGAGACCTCCATGGATTTTGCGCATTGCACAAAGTGTGACTGAGAGACTGCCACACGACTAATTCAATATAGGTGCCGGAACCTATATTTGATGGCACATAATCGAGCGCCTGGTACCATATCTCCCTTTTTGTATAAATCAATGGTAATGCAGGTATTTTTCCTTCGGCTTCTGAACCCATCTTTGAGTAGGTACTTGCAAACTGTTTTACAAATTAGGCCTTAAAACATTCGTGTGATCCTATAATGAAACTCGCTGCGTTTCATTAAACCCCACTCGTGTTTTAAGGCCCCTCATTAATCTCATTATGTATCAGTGGCATAACTACTATTTCCATACACTCTAATATCTTGTAAGTTGGACTTTCACTAAGACACTGTATTTATTTCTGGCATTGGTCCCACATCAACACTTAATACCTATGAAAATTTAATAAATTGAGATTATAAAAATCTAACATACATCTATCCACGCACGTGTGAAACCCGGTTACATCTTCTGGATAGCTTGAGACAATCATGTATATCGAGCAGTGTCCCCAATTTAGTACAGGTAAAAAGCCTATCTAATCCTTACCTGAAACGTGCTGTACATAAGCTCGGAAATAAATATAGCCCACATTACATAATGGCGCCCGGTGATAAAAACTCATTCTGCGTAAGTATCTAGAGACTCGTGGAGCGCCTTGATATCCTCTAAAAGGAAGTTTCTATTACCTCATCCTTCAAAATGTGCCTTCTCCGTCCTGATTGCACAATCGCATAAAATTGCGTATTCCTTTTAAACATGACTTAGCTTGGTAGTCTGCGTAAAAACGACAACTTTTTTATTTGTAGCGTATTTTCGCTTGGAATTTTATTTATGATTTCCCGTGGAAATTTCGCGTTTGCTCATAGCAAATATTCCGCCCTCTGTTGGCTTGTGTCGGATTACGGCCTGTGCGTTTAATCAAGTCAGAGGAATAAAACAACGTTATAGTCATATGAAGGACTTGTCGGTGATATTTGGCTAAGCCTCCAACAAAAATATATTTATGTGAGAAGTAGGTTTATAAAACGTTAGTCATTGACATGTAATGAAAAGTAGGTTAATAGTAGTTGCCAAATGAATTAATAAATAGTATAGTCTTTACTAAGGCTAATATAACAAAACATAGCAATCTCAATGACAATAAATTCCTGGGCTATTATCCTTGAGGCCTAAGACTCCATACATTTCAGTAACTGTCGCACCTTCCATAATGGAAATAGCGCCACATTTACTAAGGACCTTTCCTAATGCTACTTACATTAGGTTAATAGAGCAAACTTGGGGGTTGAAACACAAACTTTAATTAGGGGTATCGCCGTAAATTCCACTGAGATTCTTTACAAAAAGTAATTGAAAGTATCCCTTGGCAACAATGAAAAATTTCGACTTCACCTTCAGTTCTTTATTGCAAAGTTTTTATACCGCTATCGAAAGGGTCCCTCAGTCGCCTTTGTGAGCTTTACAAAATGCCTAAAGCGGTTTCTTTACAAACAAAGGATTTTTTAGGTCGATTAAACTTTCTCAAGGCGATAACGCTACTCGATCCTAAGTATAAAGGGGACCCCATTAAAGTAACACCCTGAGATGATCAATGTCCCGTGTAACTTTTTCAAAGTAGATTGAGGAACTTGTCTGTGATAATTATGCTGCCCAACTTTGTATTAGGCTTAGGTTGTAAAGATTGGTGATATAAATCTGGGCTACTTTTCACCCTGTAATCGCTTTGAAATAACACTTTGCGACAAATAAAATAAACTTTTTAGAAGAAAATTATTTCTTGTAAATTGGTGACTGCATTCTAAATGCATCTAAAAGTATTCGACTGTGTTTTTTATAATTTCTACAGGGTGAAATTTAATCGGTAATCAGGAACCATTTTTAATTCAGTTATCGATAGCGATCACATTTATGTAGCATTTGGGCTATTTTATTAAAAGTTGTCTCCTCTTTCCTCGTGATTCTCGGTCGAACTCACCTAAAATTTTCACCAAAAAAGAACCGTCTTCACTTAGCCTCCATGCACCTTTCCAAAAGCAAATGCTCGAGCTGCCGTAAAAAATACTGAAATCACTATAAGTGTGTCTATAATAGTTGAAGAGTTCCCTCGTTTCCTCCAGGATCCCATCATCAGATCCTGACCTGGTTACAATGGGACCAACTGTGAAGTTTTAACTCTTTCAAACAAAAAAAGAATTTTCCAAATCGGTACAGCCGTCTTCGAATAATCGGAACATACATAAAAGTAGGTACAATTACTTTTGTAGCTTTATTAACTTGCGGAATAAAAGTACACGTAAATCAAATTTAAATATAAAACACTACTAAAAACTAAACTAAACTAAAAACTACTCAAAGAGCCCCCCTCGAGCTGTACCAGGCGCGAAGGTGCCCATCACACTGGCGGCGTTGCCACGTTGGATGGCGATGGACAACCTTTGCGCCAGGTAAGAGCCCGCGCGTACATCAGACCCCCTTTCGGCAATACGTCGCCCTAGTTCCTTAACAAAGGCTATTACCTCGGACCCCCAACACCCTGTCGTCTCGAAAGCAAGTGGTACAAATTACATAAATTACATACATAAAATAAAAATAAAAATAGCAAAAAAAAAACAAAGATTGATAACCTCCTCCTTCGAAATCTTGAAGTCGGTTGAAAAAGTGTTAGTTGGACTCGCGCACCAAGGGTTCCGTACAAACCTGTAGTATATAGGGGTAGTAACTTTAAAGTTATTAAAAATATTTTTATTATATCATGTACCTAACAAAAAAATTTAAGTTATCGTGCCAAATTTCAAGATTCTGAGTTCACGGGAAGTAACCTGTAGGTTTTGATTCCCTTGAGAGTTTCGAAAATTTGCGGAAATTTGCGGCATAAACGGCTGTATCTTTTGATTGCGTTGGCTTAGAAGTTTGATTTTGTCACAGCTCCAATGGACAGTAGGCCTGAGTATTTGATATAAATTTCAGCTTGATACCTCCACGCGTTCCTGAGAAAAAGGGTCTTGACAGACGGACGGACGGACGGGCAACAAAGTGATCCTATAAGGGTTCAGTTTTTTCCTTTCGAGGTACGGAACCCTAAAAATGTCCGAACTGCTGCATAAATGTGTTCAATATCGATAACTGCATTAGAAAAAATAGTTCCTTCCTGACTACCGATTAAATGTTATATTGTATTGCCTAATTTTGCTACCTTTTCAGTAAAAAAATGTTATATCGAAAATTAGTGCAAAACAGCGTTTAAAGTTTTCAAATTTACACGACTTTATTTAAGACAATATGAGAATGTGAAGATAATATTGAAAACCACGCCCGTTTTGCTGCTTCTGCTGCCAACTGTAGTAATACCACGTAGTTTAACAACGTAAAATCCCATGTTTCATAAATTTAAAAATTCATAGGCTTTTGTATGTATATTCCAGGAAGTATGAAAAATAAATGTTTAGCCCTTAGATATTTATTCGGCACGAAAATGAAATGGGATAAAGTAATTAATTATTATGTTTAATTTTGGTATCGTCTGTGTACCTGGCCGAGTTGTAGATAGATATACAAGGCAATCTTCTTTCACCAGTTTCGAGAAAACCCCAATTTCTATGTGAATATAACATCGTTATTGAGATGGAAAAGGTTTCCCCGGAATCTCCTTCGCGGAGTGAAATGTCAGGAAATTCAATAAAGTGGTAATAAGTGGATTTCTCGCGAAGTCATATTTTCGTCAATTCCTATATAGAAGTATTTTATTAAAGCCCGACCTTTCGTCTCTATCGCACTGGTGAGATCTTTAAACGTATTATGAGAAGCGGGTGAGGTGGAAAATTATTGGTACCTTTAATCCTATATCGTAAAGAAATTTCATTATTGCGACAAGGTACGCCGGATTTAGTCAAAGTTATTTTTCTACTCCTCGACTATAATGCTTGAATTGAAATTTTGTGGACCGAACTACTAGAGCATACTTTTCGATGGAGCTTTTATGGTCGAAAATTTCGTCGTCCTCCTCCCCGACCGCCGGTACGATCCACTGAGAGATCAAAGTTACTAAATTGTAGGGAGGGAGCAGGTTGTGTAAGGTTTTCGTCAAACTTACTTCTTACCGGCTTGCCTATTTTGAGCACTCGTAGAAAAAGTATTGTATACAATAGTGACAAAATTAAGCTTTTAAATATCGTATCTTAACTCGTATCGTACTAAACACGGTACTCGACTGAAAAGCTCTTCATTATGTCACGAATGTAAAAATTACTATATTAACAATCTGATCTGTGAGCAAGCCACGTGCAAGTGTGTAGTTCTAATAAAATTAACACAATTTAATGGAGTTCCTTACTTAGGGAATAGGGTAAAAAAGTCGCAATATACGTTAAAAAAATTATATTAGAATAAAGTTCTAAAATATGGGCAAACTAAGGGATAAGCTCGCCTTTGTGCATATCTTTTATATATGTTACTGTTGTTTTTATGTTATACCTACTTGTTTATATGCAATAAAGTGATACATACACATACATACATACATACAAACTTCCCGAAAGGAGATTGACAAAAAATAATGATTATAACGATACGATAACCCTATTTTATATAGTTACAATTTGCAGTTATACAAGTCTTAGCTCCTAAATTGATGACATGTAGACACATGGCCTGTGGCCATGATGAATATTATTTTGACCAAATTACCCGCTTAAATCTGTAGACATTGCAACTTATCGCTTTAAGTTATTCTTAATAAACTACCTATCTTCATCTTCCTGACAAACAAAAATAGGTAACATCCCTGCGTAGTTGTATGTATCATCATGATGCCATTATTCTCATTTTATTAGGGTCATGTTTCTACTTATTTCGTTGGCAGTAATAAAATGTAAGTGGGCCCTGCGATGCCCCATTACATTACTCTGGGTTTATTACTCATCGCCAACCTAACGCTGTATTTAGTTAACCAATAAATCGGTATGGTTGTCCCTGGCAAATACAATATTTAAATTTATTTGTAATGACACCTTCTTTCGTTACGAGATCAATACTTTTTCATGCAGTTCTTTTTATTTTAACGGTTGAATTCCAACATACTGAAAGTGTGGTGTGTAACTTACAAGAATATCCTTCGCTATCCTTGCACAATGTGTTCAACATACATATTTAAATTATACTAGTTACTACTTTACTTTGCATAATATTTATGTTTGCCTAGAAAATATAATATACCTATTAATTGTAAAACACGACACCTTACTTCTGGAAACGCCAGTAAATTTTTTATTGGTTATATTTAATAATGATTTCATAATTAAATTAAGTAGTATTAACTAAACGTATACTCTATAGGTACAAGTATAATATGATAATTTGCAGGAACGGTGCCGTAACACATTTGGCGCCCCGCCAAAGATCCACTCTGTTCGCGAAACATTGTGAAGAAGGCTAGACTGATTTAAGTGTTCTAACTTTTAACACAGTTATACTACAAGTGCAGCCCAACAACCTAGTTACCTCGTTATCAAAGAGCTTTGTAGGATACTAGAATAAATTATATTAGCTCCAGGAATTTTGCATAAAATGAATTCAGAAAAGAAGACTGGAATCTTGCTGAATATAATGAACCTGTGAGAGTAACCTTCTAAGTATTTAATCTAGGTATTGTCTTACATCGCCTGTATATAATGTCTTAAATCGGTTGTATTATAATGAATGAATGAATAAATGCTTTATTGCACACCTCAAAAAAAAACAGCACAGTAGAAAAAAATACATGATAGAAAGAGGCAAAAAACAGGCGGTCTTATCGCTAATGAGCGATCTCTTCCAGACAACCTTTGGGTAGCGGAGAATAATATTTGTAATACGTGTTTTAAATTATTTAGGCATATTAAGTTTACAATGCATTATCATATAGACAATTAGTTAGGTGTTTTTTTATGTTCCGTCCAAAAAGGCAACTAGGTCAGGTCAGGTTTTCAAATGAAAAAAGACTACTTACCTACAACAAAATCAGAAGCTAAGCTAACGGTTATCTGAAACAGATAAAAGTATTTTAAAAATCCCGTCCAACTGTCCATTGCAGGACCGATTTTATTTTACAGCGTTAATGCTAGAAACGCAGACCTGTACAATTAGGTAAAACTTCGTTACTATTCGACTGTCCGTTGATATCGAAACGAGGTGTTTTCTTCTTTCTCGCACTTAGGGCATTTTGCTAAGCCGAGCGAAATTTTCGCGAATCATTTGAATCCTTGTCGAAAGCTGAATCAGGCCTTACCGACCAGTCTTCTTTTCGATTTCTTATCATTATCTTAACATGGATTTAAACGTGAACCTTATTATTATAATGTAAAGTTGTTTTTACACTGTTTTTAATGAATAAGAAAAGAGATTGTGGCAGTGAACCTAGATATTCGAGTCACCCGGCGAGAACGCCCAATCGATTTGCCTGCACAGACACATTTGGAATAAAGCCAAGTGTTATTGCATAGGATTGTGGGGCAAAATCGTATGCCATGACGATTCCGGACGCATTATAAAACTATACGGAGCCACGGGCGATATGAAGCAGGAATAGGAACGATATTTATATTGGATTTGTGTTAGGAAAGTAGAGTTTGAAGTGAGAACATCATTTCGTATTGATTTTCTGCTGCGTAACTACTTAGGTACTCACATAAAATAACATTTTTGACTAGTAAGCCGATCGCTTTTTGGTGAAGGAAAACATACCTTAGGAAACTGTACCGAACCCCATTAAAGACTAGTTATCCCTGGGCTGAAAGTTCAGATGTCAGTCGCTTTTGTAAAAAGTAGTGCCTATTCCGACTCATGGCTTTAGGTTGTCACACGCACCCCAATATACAGATATGGCAATAAGCCGTAGAAAATGCTACCAAGATGATATTGCGCGAGTTTCTATATGCACATTTTCATTTATAATTGACTAGCGAGCCGCGCCGGCTTCGCACGGGACTTTTTTGTAGACGTTTTTAAGGTGTATAATACTGTAGTAAATTATTTTGATCCATCTGATAGGCTTCAGCCAGCGTTTGCAATGTAAATAAGCGCAAAGAAAAGTATTTACGACATCACATTAGAAACGTCTAAAATTATCAGTGTTCCTCTACTATATTATGCATGTATTATACACATAAACCTTCCTCTTGAATCACTCTATCTATTCAAAAAACCGCATCAAAATCCGTTACGTAGTTTTAAAGATCTAAGTATACATAGGGACAGACAATGGAAAGCGACTTTGTTTTATACTATGTAGTATAGTATATGTAATAGTGATTTAAAATTAGTATATGCCACACGAGAAAACGAATATCAAATCGAGCTAGTATTTTTAAAATTAGGGATGCACTTGCTGGCCGCCTGCCACCTGATGGAGACGTTGATACAGCCTGAGTGAAATTCGTAGCCAGGTTCTTACATTGCTTTATGGTGATGATACTGCCTATTCTTAGTAAGAAACGTTTAGGACCGGTTGCACCAAACCATGCAATGGTGCTAATCTTGCCCTCAACAAACGTGTTCGAACCAATTATTAAGTTTTCTTTATTAAGGTCCGGTTGACCGAGACCGACACAGATGTCGAGTTTTCGGATTGATAATTTATTGGACAATATGCTTTAATCATCGCATTATCTTAATACAAACATTTAAAATATGGGCACTAAATTAAATAATTTGTTTAAAATTATTTTATCTAAATGTAGTTTACAACTTCAATATCGGCTTTGGCACTTTCTCCTATAATTTCTAGTTTATTGACCCATTTAGAATAGCCATATTATTATATTATTTTTATATTATATAGATAAACTTTAAAATATAAAAATCTATGTTTAAAAAAAAAGAAAATCGGACAAACTATAGCATTAAGTAGGTTACTTCTTACCCCATTCAGTAACAGCAGGGTGTGACCAAAAATGTCATGTCAACTAGTCTGGACGACCGCCAACTGTGTTATCATGTGAAACAATTCGCACAGGGGCTACCGCCAGGGACACATTTGCATTGCCTATTCCTAACTAAGACAAAACAAAGTCAAAATAATCGTGCATTGAATAAATAATGTGCAGGATGGATCCCATGGTTAGTGTAATTAAGCAGTCAGTCGTAATTGCGTGGGCAATCGGTGATGAACTGATGAATATATGTAGATTATTTACAGTCACTTAATTAATAATGCTAGTTAAGTATAATTATCGTTAGACAAGTTATTATTATTTTAAGAATAGATTAGACATATATAATTATTATATTGAAACATTTCAATTATTTGTATCTTACCTATTATTGTTTTAACTAGTGTCTAAACTATAACTGAAAAAGTTTTTGTAGGAATGTCGGCTATGATTTGCATGTGTATGTATTTGAAATATACACTACAAATAATGAAATAAGTATGACACATCGGAGTTCAATTACCAGACATAAAACATGACACAAAAATGTACGGTAAATTACTTTACAAAGATGCCCCTTCAATAATCAGAACATTACATAAGATGAAACCAAGACACGTCCAATTTTCGTTACGTGTCGACACCTACACATACATACATGTAATACTTGGTTTGGTACGTGAGCCATCTTAATTTAAGGTAAAGGGTTTGCTACCTGCGAAAAGGTATGGTCGAGCAAAACAAAAGCTTGTGATTTTGCAGAATAAATTGGCTATTTTGCAGAACAATGATATACGGCTATACTTTCGAATGTGTTTTATAACTAGCCTACAAGTTTTATAGCTAATTTAAATATATATTGTAGTTAATTTGAATCACCACATGAATCCAGCAGTTATGTCGAATGAAGTTAAGGGTAGCTGGAAAGTAATCCAAACTCAATGGAACTTTAACGGGTAGTTTGGGGGTATGCCACGAAGACTCTCATAAGTTTTCGACCTCGAGGACTTTGTGGAATTTGGAGGGGGGGGAACAAAAACCTATCTTTTACCAGCTGATCCAGCAGCATACCAGCTTCAAAACGGGACTTAATCGCGTACACTTCCTTTTATTATTTTCCTGACGTTTCGAGCGTGCCGTAACACTCGTGGTCACAGGCCTACCATTTTCAGAGCCCTATAAATTCCCCAGCTCTAAAAAAAACATTTTATATGGCACGCTTTGTAGTGTGAATAATTGATACGTTCATTTAAAATACATTAAGCACACCGGACACGATTCGGTCCCTAAAGTGAAGGTACTGAACAAAGGCAATTTCCGCGGCTAACCTCCTACTAAAGGTGAGCGTAACAACAAATTGGATTGGAAGGTTTTATATATACTTGATATTTTCATGAACTGGAATTAGGAATTTTTTTGTGGAGCAATTTATTTTTAGTCCTTTGATATATTTCTATCATCACATTGATCTACTATTGTTTATTTAATTGTCTTTACTGCAGGGGCGTATTTACCCCAGGGCCAAGAGGAACATAGCCTGAGGTGCCAGGACGCCAGGGGCGGCGTCTGTCGTCCTACGCGCTGGGTTCAGAGCGCTCAAGTACCGGCCCATAAGGCCTTTATGGTTCGGGGCGCCTAATTTTAAAATTCGCCTCTGATTTACTGTTAAGTAAATAAAAATATATTACAAATGGAATTTGTTTGAATCATTAGGTATATACACATTACTTAAAAGCAAGGCATGACAATCCACGGGGTCTTGTAGAAATGTCAGAAGCACAAGTTTTGAATGTAAAAACAAACTAAAGTGTATAAAAACTTACTGAAGTGTTTATAAAAATATTCCTGCTAAATAACCATCAAATAAGAGAGCCTATCCATTTATATATAAGGTATTTCACTTATTTAGGAAGTAAAGGCAGCTAAATACCTACCCTTAACGTAACTCATTGTATCTATCTTATCAGATCTATTCAAAATCATACATAACAAAACAAAGTTTTACTGTTGTACTTTTTAAATCATAGCAGCGACACCGATGTTATCCATTTAGAAATGCTTACCAGTAGGCAAAGTCGAAACGAGTGATGATACCAAACTCCCCATTCATTTTCGAAGCGTTGGACAGCTACACTTAGATTTCTGTATCCCCTAGAATCTAGATACCCTATTGGCCCTATTGACTATATATACAGTTTTAGATATTAACCCAATCTTAACCAAAATCCGTGGCACAATTCGGTAACTTCGTTCCCGAGTGTGTGGTTGCGCCGCGTCGGTTTTAGCTAATGGTATGGGACACGGATATAATTAATTTTGCCTGAAGGGCTGGATTCGATATTCGTATTTGTGGGGGATTAGATTTTCATTGGATTCCGGTGTGGGTGCGGAATCGATAATTTATACCGATATGCGAGAGGATTTAATAGGACCATTATTTATTGGTGAGTATCCGGTGGGCGATATTTCGGCGTTAATTTGTATATAGAGGGTGATTTGATTACACTTTTGAGTTTTTCTACAAATTATTGAAATACGTGTTTGATATTTTCAACAAGACGCGAACGAATAGAGCAATTGTTTCGAGTCTCTGAGCAAAGAGAATTTGCTGCAAATTACTTAACATGCGTCTTCACTTCTTCCCCATAAACAGGTTAAAACTAACAGATTTTACCATCATTTAAAATCTGATCAAGCGTCGCTTCCAAAGAAAAGATTAATTGTATTAGATATCTATACGATTTTACTGAATAATCTGATTCACGATGCACCTATCTTTTACACAGCACGTTCAAAGGCAGCTTAGCTCTCAATAGGATCTCCACAGCCAGTTTTCTTGGGAATGTACTACAACAAATAGTATAATGAACAATACTTATACAAACCGATGTATTAATACTTTCTGCACCTGTAGGCCTAGCACATGAGTGTAGCGACAGTATCTCGCGGTCGAGATAGACATCTGTCACTTTCTGATGAATACAGTAAGACAGTGATAGATGTCTATCTCGACCGCGAGATACTGTCGATACACTCATGTGCTAAGTCTACTGGGCCCCGATTCGAGATGCCAAACTGCGAGACGTGGCTCTCACACTTGTCTCGCTAGGTGATAGAGTGATACACCTAACTGTCAAGCTGTCAGTAGGTCTCGCTAGAGCGTTTTGTCTATGGCTATGGCCACGATTTTAGATATGTTGACAGGACATTGGGAATCCCATGGCAGAGAGTTTGGTGTTTTTTTTTTAGTAGGTATACGTAGGTCGATACCTACCTGTACCTGGTTCGATAACCATGGATGTATATGAAGTGGATCTCATTCTTCGGTCACAAAGTGAGGCCGACAGAGAAGCTTATCTAAGGGAGTGTCTCGTTTTGACTAAGGAGGTAATGACGTCATCAGACAATCAAAATGTGAATATGTGTCAAATGTGACAATTTTGTAATGAGTGCGAGTGAGGCACCGCCCCCCACTATTATGCTCTCTATCGGACCGTTTTTAGTACTTTTAAGGGTTCCGTAGCCAAAATGGCATAAACGGTACCCTTATAGTTTCGTCATGTCCGTATGTCTGTCCGTCAGTCCGTCTGTCCGTATGTCACAGCCATTTTACTCGGAAACTATAAGACGAATAAAATAAAATTTAGACATAAGGTGTATTTTTCATGCCGCTATTTAATTATAGTCTGGCAAACCATTTTTTCAGTAGAAAAGCGCGGCAAATTCAAAATACGTACATATGCCAACCCTTTGTGATGAGACACCGTGTTCGTGACGAACATTTCAATTCACATTTCTTTTACATTGAATTTGTTTCTAGTGCATTTCACTCTCTCGTCTTAAGCGCGAGTAAGATAGAACTCCTGCAACGTTCTACATTGAATTTAAATTCGTTTTTATGGCATATGTCAATTGCCTCAACCAGATTATTTGTTACAGTTGATGACAGATCAGACGAAATATATCCGTTTCCTTTTTACACACCGTGAATGTCACGTAATGAAAGGGGTGGAAATACCAACTAAAATTAAAAACATAGAATTTGATGATCATTGCTGCTTTTTTCACTGATTCTTAGTGTTGTCATACTTTTGGTCGCTGTACATTGCTACTGCGTTCGTTGGCTGGCCAGACTATATGTAGTTAAATTGAAGGAGAAAATATTTTTATGGGGGGCGCTCCATGTAACTAAATTACAAAAAACAATTTTTCCCCTAATATCAACATGTTGCACATCAATCGATAGGTGTTTAAAAATAACATTGAGGTTTTTTTTGAACATTTTGTGATTTAGTGAATATTTTCTGAAATAATCGCCTCGAAAGTCAGAAAAATTGAGTGAACCCCCCCATAACATTTGACCCCTAAGTCCATATAATATACTTAAAAAAATTTGAGAAGATTATCTTATTTTTCTATTACATACTTTCTACGAAAATTGTTTTGAACATTATCAGTTCAGCCATTTTTGAGTTATCTCCAAAAAACTTCTTCCATAGGTATCAGATTACGACCTTCTGGTATTAGTTTGGTTCAGTAAACAATAGTACTATACAGAGGTCCCTCTTTGACGTTACGAATCATGTTATCCCTTCTTCGCGCATGGCAAGTTCTCTTTCTCACTTAGGCAAACGTATCGGATACTAGTTGTCAAATTCAATGACAGAAATGCACATCCTTGGTTAGGGACAAGGTTTAAGAAAAAGATCCACTTCATATAAATCCGTGATACGAACACAGGTTACACCTTGTTAGCCCGCCCCACTGTAAATTTATCAAAAATCTTATCGGTTGGCTTCCATATAGCGATATAGAGCCCATCTTCGAGATCATGAAAAAATAAGTCTTACTAGGTCTTAAATGCGCTAGTATGTATAACACGATGTAAATTGTTCTTGAATAAATATCATATCATATCATATGGCGTCAAGTTGAAAATACAAGAAAATAACGTTAATTAATCAGTGGTTTTACCACTCCAAATTTGTACTCACGGTAAAGTCTACTTCAAATAACCTACATACCAAATTCCGGTGGGAGCATACAATAGGCATGGTGAATTTTTTTCATGTACGGTATCAATCGATTCGTTTTGTTGTGAGGATCAAATGTCTATATGGGACCATTTGCTTTAAAGCAACAGAAAAGTCAGAAATGAGACTTAAAATCCGAGATTTGCATTAGTTTCTCAAAACGCTCCTAACAAAATGACGTGCAAAAGTGACGTCACGATCACATAGTTGCCCTGTTTCAAGTATGGAAAAAAGATGAAATTGCTATTTTTACAGTGAAATGTTGCGTTTATGTGTATGGTTGCCATACAATTTATTATTTATTATTATTTTACAGTACAATCTTAAAAATCATTTCAATTCACACTTTAAAAAATCGTAAAATTTAGAAATTTTGCAATTTGATATCTTTGAGCCACTTCAAAAGAATTTATAAATTTTCACTTTAGTTGGATATATTGATCATTTTGCATCCTATCAACTAAATGTTATTGCATAAATCAATATGTGTCATCATGCCTATTTTAAGATTCGAATCTAATCGCAATTTTTGCATTTGTATTATTTTTGAGCTAACCACTCCAAATTTTTTGACCATAAACTAGGCACTTCGCCGCCTTATTTTAAACCGTAAAAGCTAACCTTGCGGGACAGTTTTGAAAAAAGTACTTTACATAGTTTCAAAAATTTACTTAATTGGCACACGCATAACTGGATATCCATGTTTAAGTGGCTTATAGTTTAACATGCCGATATAAAGTGTATAAGGTATATGTTTTTTTTTACTGTTTTTTATTGTTTTTTTTCTCTTGTTTTGATTACGATATTCTTACTTTGGGGATGTGATCGTGGCGTCAATGCGCCGTGTCGTCAAATGGTTGCAACGGAAGACCAGCGCTGGCCCTGCCGGCATTTAACGCTGAGTTGCGACGATTTCGTGGCAATTAATGTTTCGGATTGTATATGTTATTGTTTATTATGTTTTTTGTAATTGTCATGAATAAATCTTTCATTCGTTCATTCATTCATGTTTCTAAAAGAATGCTTTAAATGTTCATCCTTATATTTTTTTATTTTTGAAAAAAAAAATGGTATTCAATATTTATATGACGTTCTAAATAAAACAATTTTTTTTAACGTCGTAGAACGCAATTTTTTTTATGGAAGTTACAAAAACTTTACAAACAAAAATTTACCATGGGTATTTGTTTTGTCGAGGCTCCGATATATATTATATGTATCGACATATTAGAAACTAACAAACGAGGATGGTGGCAGCATTTCTCCGCTGTATCGCAAAACTTATGAGTTGAGCGAGGAAGCTGCCAGCTCTTTGGTCACCAATTGAGTCGACGAGCCTCTTTTTGCGTTCTTTAAAAAGTTACTGAGCACTGGGTTCCCACGCGCCAAGGGTCTCGACTACGAAAGGTACAAAAATGTTTTATGGGTCTTCAGTTTTTCAGCTTCTTTGGCCACCGCACCTGCTTGTTTATTGGTTCCGGTGAAGTGAGAAGCCGCCAGTGTGTCTTCGCATATAGCATCACACAGGCACGCATGTGGCATTTACTTAAGTACCGCAAGAACACCTGTGTGGAGCACAAACACGGACTCAAAGCCGGAATCAGATTTCAATCAATCAGGTGCCGGTCCAGATACTATACGGTTTAAGACATTTATTTCTCAAAAAGATTTACATAAATCACTTACTGAGAAAACAACATTTATCTTAAAGCTAAATGGGAGAGGGTAGAATGCAAAAACTGGTGGACGAGTTAAGAACAAAGGCGCTCGGTAACACCAAGCGCAATGCAACAATGTAATATTGTGCATAGGGACCAGTTAAACCGAACTACCCGGTGCGTTCACTGGTTAACTTACATATGATTTGTGTGTATCCATTAAGTGCATATTTTGTGGAAAAGCCTTAGAACACGTTTTTATTTTAGTTTTTAACTTTTTTATGTTATACATTTTTGTACATTTATATATTTTTTCTTTTTCTTTTTTTTAAAGTATTTAAATTATTTAATGTTATTATTATTTGACTTATTTCTATCCAGTAATAATGTCAATATTTCTGTACCCATCCTTTTCTATGAATATGAATGAAGGATGAGCAAGATGAGTAGAGAAATAATGTCATTATTACTGACAGTATCTGGAAAAGCTGTCCACCCGTCACCAAGCCTCCTGTTTGGTGACGGGTAAGCCAGTGCTGCGGCTTAGGAGTGAGTGACTCATAAGAAATTTGGCACAATACGTCGTCCCAGCTCCAATGGCAATTTGGATGGGTAAAAACATCCTGACCCGCCAACCACTTCACCAAGCTTTTTTGGCCTCCTCTAAGTCCACAGTTTCCTGTAAGATTTTAGTGACTTTACCTACGAGGCTGGCTGAGCTGTAAACGGGGGAGTGTCTACAGATGATGTTATGAAGCCGACTATTTCTTAAAATGGTCTTAAATCCTTATGCGCCCACCGGTATGGTCTTAAATTTGGTATTTTCTTACTAAACGGGTCTTATAGCTTCTGTAAAAATTTCGAGCAGTAAGCTCAAAAATAAATTAAGGCTCAACAAATTGCGATTTCAACTGGTCTTAAAACCTTATACGCCCACCGTAATGGCCTTAAATTTGGTAAGTATGTAGATTTTGTGGGTGGTTAAGTAAGTGGGCTTCGCCGTGTGTCAAAATTTAAGCGTAACGATAAATTAACGCATTTTATTTGTATTTTCAACTTGACGCCACACATACTAGCGCCCATTTACGACCTTTAAGACTTATGTTTTCAATATCTCCGTGATGGGCTCTACAACGCTGTCAACGCTATATGGAAGCCGACCGGTAATTTTAGATTTTTGATAAATTTACAGTGTAGCCGGCACCAGTATCTATAATGTTTAAGTAGTGAAGTATCAGATGTCAAACAATCCTTTAAGGCACTGACTACCAGGCTACCGATAGTAATGATGGAGGCGACCTCTAGTAATTGCCCCCACGAAACTTTTGCGCGAAGTTGATTTCTGACTATTCAAACTAGGTAAGATACCTACTAGAAGTAATTATAAAATTGATATGATTTTAAGACAGTTTCACTGAGAGCACATTAATAATAATTTTTATGATTTTTAATTGTAGGTATTTATTAAAAATATATAACTGTTAAAATATAATATGATTGGCATTACCTATTTAACCTAAAGTTCAATTAACATGCCATAAAAGAAATGTCGATATCTGGCCGAGGAGCGAATGGATAAACATCAAAAAGTGCGATGAGTTGTAGGTGTTCTTCCACCCTGCTGTTGGGAATATCTCTACAGTACCCTGCATTCACTGTGCTCTGCATTATTTTGTGTAATTTGGATGCTATGTTAGAGTAGATTTCCTCAGATTAAGCAAGCCACTAGCAATAAATTTCCTACAACGCCTTGACTGTATGCGGCTGTATAGCCATTCCCCATGTACATGTGCATGTGGGATACTACATGCGTAGACACACTGGCGGCTTCTCATCTCACCGGATCCAATAAACATACAGATGCGGTGGCGAAAGCAGCTGAAAAACTGAACACCCTTAAAAAATCGATGTTTAAAGAAACAAGTATGTATAGTTTAAAGTGCCATGTGTCAATTCATTATATAAGAAATATAATATGATATAATATTGGAATATAACTTACACGTAAGTCAGTCAGATACACAATTACATTTACTTGCAGTAAACGTCAACTTCTTTTTTGAAATGAAGACCCATTGGTTTTCATATCCCGAGTCTCCTAAATAGTAATTCAAAACTTGGGTCTTGTTAGTGGCAATTAGTTATAATCATGAGGATTATGACTAGTACTACTGTGCACTGTATTTATTTACCTGATATGTTTATATTTCCATAACATCCTCAACTCTCAGGATTAGGAATACCTTTGTAATATAAGAGTCTTACATTAGATTAGAATCTATGAAGAATATGTGTAAAATTGTTTGAAGTGTCTAAAACCTTAGTTAAGTTAGGAGGCAGTAGTAGGAGCCAAGTTTGAACCCGCGATCCTTAGAGCGTAAGTCGGGCGTCTGGCCGCCAGGCTACCAGAGTTTGTTTTGATACTTTTGATAATTACTATACTGTTGCTCCATTTATCTACTATGTTTATCTGCGTGAAGTATCAAATGTCAAACAATCCTTTAAAGCACTGACTACCAGGCTACCGATAGAAATAACGGCCTCCTAGCCCAGTCGGTAGAGACCCTGCCTACGAAGCAGGAGGTCCCGGGTTCGAATCCTGGTCAGGGAATTTGTTTGTGTGTTTATCACAGATATTTGTTCCTGAGTTATGGATGTTTTCTATGTATTTAAGTATTTATCCATATTTATCTAATATATATATATATATATATATATACTCGTCGTCTAGTACACATAACACAAGCCTTACTGAGCTTACTGTGGGCCTAGTGCGATTTGTGTAAGATTGTCCTATAATATTCATTTATTTCTCGAATTTAATTTCTTTTCTGATGTTTTTGAAATGCCTCAAACTTTCCATAGACGTTGACGTAACAAAGACTGCAGCACTATAAGTAGGTATTAAAACAGACAGAAACATTGCAAAATTAAATAATTATATTATTAGTAGTTAGGTTTTCTTATTAAAATTATTTTTTTGTGTATGAATGCTTTTTCACCACATCAGCACCACCGCCTATCTTGATTTTTTTAAAGCGTCAGCAATTTTTTATTTTTTTTCACAAGGGAGAACAGTAATTACTTTACGTTATAGAACGATGATTTTGAACCATAAATATTTGGCAGAATTAATTTGTTTTGTTTTATGTATTTACCTAAGCTTGTATTTTTTTGCCGTGGCGTGGTGAAAAATGTTGTAATACTCTCGGCAGCAGTTTGTTTGCTTCTAGTGCCCCCCGCAACGCTCAAGATACCACTTTTTTAACCATACACTCGTTATAATATTGTAATCTTTCACTTTTTCGGGTCTCGATATAAACACGTGAGATAGATATCAAGGTTGTATTCTTGATATTGTGATGCAGCGCCATGAGCGCGCACACAAATGAGCTACGCACGCTGCGACGGAACGCCGCAGCGAGCGCACCGCATCGTGGCCGCCGGCCGACTGAAGCCGACCGCCCCCCCGCGCGTCCCGCGCTCCGATCCGTATATAATGCGCGCGCGCCGAGCATCGTGGCAGTGATTCTCGCAGCCGCCGCCCGGCTGCTAGGATTGCTGTACCCAGGCTATGGCAGTCGCGGTGTTCGTATAGGAGCAATAGCACGCCATAGTCCTGATCCCTTCCCCCTCGCCTGTTCCTCCGTATCCTGGTCTATAGTAGTCGCGGTGTTCGTATAGGAGCAATTGCACGCTGTAGTACCTACCGTCCATCCCGATTCCCGTATCCTGGTCTATAGTAGTCGCGGTGTTCGTATAGGAGCAATTGCACGCTGTAGTACCTACCGTCCATCCCGATTCCCGTATCCTGGTCTATAGTAGTCGCGGTGTTCGTATAGGAGCAATTGCACGCTATAGTACCTACCGTTTCCCGTTCATTCGTCACCCTCACCGTCCGCCGCCCGACCGACCCTGATCTCCGTACCGAGGGTCAAACAACCCCGCGTGGTTGCCGCGAGTAGACTAGGACCTCGCGCCCGTTTATACATCCCTAACTGGGAATCCCGTCCCGCGCTCTGTAGCATAGGTTAGCTTAAGTACTCTTAGTTAAGATAAATAAACCGGCATAAAAGCCCGCTGTATTTACCCTTGTTAATCAGTGTTTCTCTACTTTCCCCTGTGTCCCTCTCATCCCTGAGCTAGTTTGAGAAAACCCGAGGTCCCGTACGGACCGACGGAGTTGTGAGCCGTCTCGCCCGTTCCGACGCGCGGGACGACATCACATCTGGCGCCCAACTCAAAAACTCGCGTAAGAGCTCATACGCTCGAGGGGACACAGGATAGGTCACTATCACAGACTAATATCGCGTTTTCCCTGCCCACCCGAAGTAGGTAATTACCGGCAGTCCCGACACGCGATAGTCAACAGAACTAACTACTTATTCCCGTCTTAAAATAAAATAGCAATAGACTATTTTCCCGCCATTCAAATAGTATTAAACTATTTTCCGCCTGTATAATAACAGATTATTTACAGATTGTTCGAATATTAATTCGATTTAAACAGCAGTACAAGACTCTCGTCAAGATATCATAGCAGCGCTAAATGCCAACAGCTTGGATATACCGTTTAAAGAAGCCGAAATTGATGGAAGTAGCAGCAGAGCGAGGCATACCGACAGAAGGGTTAACCGTCGAAGAAATCCGCAAAGGATTAGTCGAAATCCTGAAGAAAGAAGAAACTACCCGGAACCAGAAAGAAGAAGACTCAAGTGCCATGTCCGAAAACAACGCGAAAACGATCACTAAACTCATCAGAGAATGGAACTTAAAATTCAAAATCACCGATTGCGCGGTAGATTTCATAGAGAGATTAGAAGAACTGGTAGCAGCAAGTGGCATCGAGAAAGATGAAATACTACCGGCACTACCACAGATCCTGCAAGGAAAAGCACTCCTGTGGCACAGAAACAACGCAAAGCAATGGAAAACCTGGGAAGAGTTCGTAAGTCTCTTCAAACTTTATTTCTTTCCGAGCAATTACGAAGAAGACTTACTCGTCAAAATAGTGGCAAGAAAGCAACAATTCCGAGAAAAGTTTGCGCACTACATAACAGACCTGCAAACACTTATAAGGAGGTATGGAAACCTTAACGAAGCAGAGCAGTTACACCGCATCCATGAGAACATGCTAAAGAATTACAAGATATACATTAAAAAGCAGGACTTCAAGGATATCGCCGGATTATTAAAATTAGCTACAGAATATGAGAGCTTTGCACTACAAGACACTACACCAGGGAGATATGGAGACACACACTGGAGAACGACAAACCCGGAAGGAAACACACACACGACATATACCGCAGGCAGAAACAGACCGGAAGAGCCGAGCGGACAAAGAACACAAAGCTCCGATGAGAACCGCAAGATACACCCCAAATACGATTCAAAGATTTGTTGCTGGTCGTGCGGAAAGCCCGGACATGACGCGGAGGCATGCAGGGGCAAGCGACGTGTTCTGTAGTAGGTGTGGAAAGCTAGGTATACTCAGCAAGAACTGCTGTAGAAAACCAACCTGGGGAAAAAGCGAAGCTCTAGGCGCATCAGACAGTCCGAGAGAGGACAACCGCCCATACACAGAAATATATATAATGGGACACGAATACCGTGGATTGATCGATACCGGATCAACAAACACATACATTAATCAAGAAACATACGATGAGTGCAAGAAACAAGCCCTACTAGAAAGAGAAACAACAAGACCGATAATACTAGCAAACGGAAATAGAACCGTGTCAACAAAAAGCATTATAGTGGAACTACAAGTGAAAAACATAAAAATAAAACACTGGCTACGAGTGTTACCGAAAGCAACCGATATAATAATCGGAATGGATGTGTTAAGAAGGCTGGGAGTGACCATACAGTGGCCACAAGACCAAACAACTAACACCGACGACGAGACACAACCACCCGAACAAGAAAAAGAAAACAGTCAAACAACAGAGCAGCAACAATCCGAGATGAACCAGGCGACAGACACCGAACGACAGCCAGCAAACAAATCCGAACAAATGGAACCAGAAACCGACGCAAAGGAAAGCCCAGAGCATACACAGCATGTTAAGACTGACCCGACGCTGGGGGAAATGCTCTCAGAAGCACAAAACAAAGAGCTGCAAGAAGTTCTACAGCGAGAATTCGAACTATGTGAGAAGAGTCCAAAAGGAAACACGTGGATAGAACACAAGATTAGACTCAAACACGCAGAACCAGTAAAACAAAAGTATTATCCGCGGAACCCCAAACAGCAACAAATTATCGACACACACGTCAACGACATGCTGCAGCAAGGAATAATCGAGAAGTCGCACAGCCCGTACAGCTCACCCGTAGTATTGGTGAAAAAACCATCCGGACAATACCGTTTTTGTATAGACTTCCGGAAAATAAACGAAATTTCCGAAAAAGATGCGTACCACAAATAGACGACACTTTAGAAAAGTTAAGACAAGCCCAATTCTTCTCCAAGTTCGACCTAAAGAACGGCTACTGGAACGTCAAATTAGACAAACACAGCAGGCCAATCACAGCCTTTACAGTACCCGGAAGGGGGTTATTTCATTTCAAGGTCATGCCATTTGGCCTTCACTCCAGTGGAGCCACCTTCCAAAGACTATTGGACATGGTAATCGGACCGGAACTCGAACCTCACGCATACGTTTACCTCGACGACATTATAGTGTGTAGCCCCACGTTTGAAGAACACATCGCACACCTGAAAGAGGTATTCCGACGAATCAGAGAAGCAAGATTACGCATCAACATGGAAAAATGTGAGTTTGCAAAGGTCGAGGTAGAATACCTAGGACACACGGTAACAAGAGAGGGAATCAAAATGAACGCAGAAAAGATAAAAGCAATAACCGAACTAAAAGCACCAGAAAACATAAAACAAATACGCACATTCATAGGCATGACATCCTGGTATAGAAAATTTATACCCAACTACGCCGACATTACCGCACCATTAGTCAAACTTTGAAAAAAGGAGAGAAATTCGTATGGGACACGCAACAGGAAACCGCCTTCGAAAAACTACAAGAAAAAATAACAACAGACCCAATCCTGACTAGAGCAGACTTCACAAAACAGTTCAGACTCGAAACAGATGCCAGCGACATCGGGTTGGGATCAGTACTCATCCAGGACGACAACGGGACACCCAGAGTCGTAATGTACGCAAGCAGAGCACTAACACCACCAGAGACCAGATACTCAACCGCCGAAAGAGAGTGCTTAGCGATACTATGGAGTATACGAAAAATGAGACCATTCCTGGAAGGCTACCAGTTTACAGTGGTGACAGATCACCAAGCACTACGCTGGCTCAACACAATCAAAAACCCATCCGGCAGACTGGCGAGATGGGCACTAGAATTACAACAATACGACTTTGAAGTCGTATACAGAAGCGGACAACAAAATCAAATAGCCGATGGGCTATCCAGAAACCCCGTACACGCCATCCACGAACAAAACTGGTACAACAGAAAAATAGAGCAAGTGCGCAATAATACCGAAAGAACCGGCCAGTACTGCATACGAGAAGACAAGTTATACAGACAAATACACACAGAACGTTATAAAGGAAATACAAACCCGGACACAGAATGGAAACTGTGCATACCGCAAACAGAAATACAAACAGTAATCCAGCAAAACCATGACTCACCAAGCGCCGGCCATTTAGGAATAGCAAAAACGGTAAAGCGAATATCATAAAGGCACTACTGGCCAGGCATACACCAAGACGTAGTCAGATACATAAAAAAATGCGACCCGTGTCAAAAACACAAACCATCACAACAAAAACAACCAGGATGGATGCACATAAACAATGCAAAAACGCCGTGGGAGACAGTGACGTCCGACCTAATCGGACCACTACCCAGGTCATCCAAAGGTTACCAGTGGATAATCGTATTCCACGACAAGTTTACAAAATGGTCAGAAATCGCACCACTGCGAAACGCCACAGCTAACAGCATAGCAAGGGCGTTCGAACAATTAATAGCATTACGCCACGGAGCACCTTCAAATCTACTGTCAGACAACGGTCGACAATACACCTCCAAAATATTCGGAGACGCGCTACGGAAATATGGAACCACGCACCGACTTACCCCACCGTACTCAGCACAGTGCAACGCGACCGAAAGAGTAAATAAAACCCTAGGAACAATGATAGCAACATACGTCGAAAACAACCATAAAACGTGGGATAAGTACCTAGCGGAATTCAATTTCGCACTCAACACATCGGTCCAGCAATCAACAAAATACACCCCGGCATTCTTACTATATGGAAGAGAACTACGGAACCCGAACGACCAAAACTCATTCCCGACACCACACATCCAAGAATTTAAAAAACTACAAGAAATATATGAAATTGTCCGAAAAAACCAAGAAATGGCGTCAACGGTACAAAAAAGTTATTACGACAAAAATAAACGACCGTGGAACCCCAAAATAGGTGAACACGTACTAAAAAGAAACTTCACATTATCAAACGCAGAGAAAAGTTATTGCGCGAAATTAGCCCCAAGTACGCAAGCCCCATACATTATTTTAGAAAAAAATCACCAGTTATATAACTACTACAAGAAAAACTACAAACGCACAATTATAACAGCACACACAAAAGATTTGATACCGTATAATAATTGAAATAAAACACAAAATCCAACCCGAATCCAGGAAGGCAAGTCAAAATAACTTAAAATAAAACGGAACATAAACAACAAAGTGCAAGCCAGACGTAAACGCAACCGAAAACCAACAAAATTATTATTACAAATAAGGTTCACTTTCACACACACACAAATTACACAAAAACGAACCTAAAGCAGACCACATAAGGTCTAAACACAAATTTATCCCGAAAAATTATTCAAAACCAAAATAGCAACTAACACGCGTTAAACCAAGCTATCCCGAAAAATGTTGATAACCCAACCTAACAAAATATAAAAAAAAACCGTAGATAAATATTAATAACACGGTCATAAGAACCAAGAAAATAGATAATAGTCTTAAAAGTGTAAAAAAACATATCAAGGGAAACACGGATCCCCAAAACGTCACACATGGACAGAGGGGACATTTTTTTTTATAACCGTGATTATACAGGTGATTTTTCCCCACAGGTAAAAATCTCCAGAGCCGGGACGGGACTGTGATGCAGCGCCATGAGCGCGCACACAAATGAGCTACGCACGCTGCGACGGAACGCCGCAGCGAGCGCACCGCATCGTGGCCGCCGGCCGACTGAAGCCGACCGCCCCCCCGCGCGCCCCGCGCTCCGATCCGTATATAATGCGCGCGCGCCGAGCATCGTGGCAGTGATTCTCGCAGCCGCCGCCCGGCTGCTAGGATTGCTGTACCCAGGCTATGGCAGTCGCGGTGTTCGTATAGGAGCAATAGCACGCCATAGTCCTGATCCCTTCCCCCTCGCCTGTTCCTCCGTATCCTGGTCTATAGTAGTCGCGGTGTTCGTATAGGAGCAATTGCACGCTGTAGTACCTACCGTCCATCCCGATTCCCGTATCCTGGTCTATAGTAGTCGCGGTGTTCGTATAGGAGCAATTGCACGCTGTAGTACCTACCGTCCATCCCGATTCCCGTATCCTGGTCTATAGTAGTCGCGGTGTTCGTATAGGAGCAATTGCACGCTATAGTACCTACCGTTTCCCGTTCATTCGTCACCCTCACCGTCCGCCGCCCGACCGACCCTGATCTCCGTACCGAGGGTCAAACAACCCCGCGTGGTTGTCGCGAGTAGACTAGGACCTCGCGCCCGTTTATACATCCCTAACTGGGAATCCCGTCCCGCGCTCTGTAGCATAGGTTAGCTTAAGTACTCTTAGTTAAGATAAATAAACCGGCATAAAAGCCCGCTGTATTTACCCTTGTTAATCAGTGTTTCTCTACTTTCCCCTGTGTCCCTCTCATCCCTGAGCTAGTTTGAGAAAACCCGAGGTCCCGTACGGACCGACGGAGTTGTGAGCCGTCTCGCCCGTTCCGACGCGCGGGACGACATCACAATATTATAATTTATTTACACTAAACCTTTTCTACATAATATTGGATGTACGTGGTCGGTTTACAAGTCAATGTATTGTTTTATTTCTTGTGACAAAAAACATTTATTGGTTACAAGAAATCTTAAAATCATTCATACCAGTCATTTTTATTCAATATGTAATATTTGTCACATATCTTTTACCCAATGCACAGGTTTCGTCATAGTTGCTACACCCAAAAATGCATCGTCAAATCTAAAAAATTGCGTGTAAGCCGTCTATGTATAGGTAGACTACCCTAGTTCTAGCCTAGTATTGTAGCACGAAAATACACGTATGATTTACACACATACTTACATACGTAGTTTCAGAAGACATTCAGAGATGTCTCTTTCAAATGAGTTTTCATAAAATGCTTCAAGGCTCTCTTTACCTACTAGAGGTAAATAAATGCCTTACGTGGGATTCCCATAATTTACTGACGTATGAACGAATTAATCAGTGTTAATTGGAGTCAGTTTTAAATGGGTATTCAGGGGGCAGGTCGTGTATGCTCTTGGCCATCACACCTAAATATTTTTCAATAACACAATTTAGCACTTGCTTAAAACACTTATCTATAGTTAATTTAGTAAGTAGGTATACTCGTAGTTTTAGTTTTAGGATAGTTTTTGCTCGTATGTATAACAATTTTATCTGTGCTGTGCATGCCTATTTTGGATAGCATTGTTATAAAAAACCTACCTTACATGTAATTTTCTATTAATGTATGGAATGTTGTCTGTCTGGTGTGCCTAATAAATAAAATAAAATAAAATAAATGGTTAATAAATTAATGTAGAAAACTTTTGGCTTTCATTTATACACCCCCTTCAGGGAACTCTACACAGTGAATCCTCCTAATTGTAAAGGGTCGGCAACGCGCATGTGTCTCCTTTGGAGTTGCAGGCGTACATAGGTTACGGTATCTGCTTACCATCAGGCGGGCCGTATGCTTGTTTGCCACCGTCGTGGTATTAAAAAATACAAAATTGTTAATTTAATTTTAGAGCGCATGCGAATGGCGAATGCCAACAAACTGTGTTTCCTCAGTTTGGCGAATAAAAAAATGTATACCTACAACTTACGTAAGTTTTCTCTTAAAAAAAAATTACTAGACATTTGGAGCCATATGTGAAAGTCCACATCAAAAGGTTCCATTTAGCGGCGCTTGCGCTTACGCTCTTATTGATCGGATACAATATTAAATCTGTACTCTGTACAACGTATGATAAAAGCGCCTTCAGTCAAACGGTATCTTTTCGTGTGGACTGTCACAAATAATAATTTAAGTGGCTATAAAAACCCGGTCAAGTGCGTGTCGGACTACCTTCTGTACCTTCAACGGAATAAGAAAGAATAATTATCAAAAGCTACTATCTGCCTATGGAAGAGGTTTTATTGGAGATAACTAACTTAACCCTCAATATTCCAAACAATTTCCCTTTAAAGAATATGTAAAGATGTATCTTCTCAAATTTTTTCATATTTTTGGATCTCCGGTTCAAAAGTTACGGGGGGGGGGGGGCATTTCTTTAAACTTCCGGGGTGATTATTTCTGAAAATATTCATTAAATCAACGTCAACTTCAAAACAATAAGATGGCGCCCATGCCAATAGAGAAATTCCTCTAGCGAGACCTGTTGATTTTGGCGTAGGTGGTTAGGTGAATCAACTGTCACAAAAGTGTGATCTCATAGTTGTCTCGCTACCTACTGTCAGTTATGCCATGTCGAATAGACTCCCTGGTGCCGTATTATAATTTTAAAATAAATAAAAAACACAATCTATCTCAAACATATCTTCAACACACCACAAATAATCAACCAATATTGAAGTTGTATTGGAGTTGCATCGGAATAATTTTCAAACAAATTCTGACAATTCTGATTCAAACGTTTAGGCGATAGCTGCATGCGTAGTTAATGCATTGCAGTTGTATTGAAGTTGGATCGTGTCATATCGTGTTTTAAACTAAGAATACGACCCCTGGAACCCTCCAGGCGGGTTCTCAGTGTGTAGCGGGAAAACGCGGCTAAGAGCGTAACGCAAACAGCCCATACAAAAACCATCTAAATCCAACAGCTAGGTTACTGGGTCCGCTCATCAACGGAATTGCATCCAAATTAGTTTGCCGACTACCCCGTGCATCAGCAGCTATCTCTTGATTAGCATACATTGTTATGCACTAGACCGCCGGCCGCCATATTGCATATATTTGCATTGTTTAGTCGTGGGAAGTTATTGTCTGTACCGTTTAGGTCGTTTTGTTTTTAATTTGGGATTTTGAGGTATTGTTTAATATTTAGTGACTAGGCACGGGGTACTGTTAGAATATGTATTGTTCTCGTTGCATCATGTTGTATATGACAATATCCTTAAGTATTTGACAATAGCAACATTGCTTGTCTATGTTTGCATGTTATCTATGGTGACTTGCTCTCTTCCTTTTTAATGTCAGCGATGAGTAGACAGCCTTCTAACTTTAATTAGTTTTTATTATATTTGACGACTGTAAGTAAATGTCTATTCTGAGAAATACACAGACCAACAATAAAATATCAAGACCAACAAGTGAGTTTGTATTTACATCGGCTGTATGTAGCTCTAACCCTTCGCTCTCCTGACTTGGGGTCTCGCGGTACAAATCGACACTGCTAAGATCCTGACCCAACAACAGGTACTGGTGATTTTTTTATCAAATTTTGTATCAGAACGTAGCTATACTAAAAGGTTTTCCAATAAAGGCGGGTCGATTTTATAATGCCATAAAACAGGCTTTCCGTCGGACGTAGCGTTTACGAACTACAAGCAAAAAATTTACAAAAGTTATGCAGACCTCCTGGGACTGGGCAAACTTGGATTACAGGTATTTAGGGCCAAATGAAGGAATAAAAACCAGCTTGCTGGGAATTAATTCTTCGAAATCATCTAATTTGCTTGGCCTAGTAGACCTGCGATTTCAGAAAACCTCACAAGTAAAGTCAAGCGGGGTCAAATACATGGATATCCTTAAAATCAATATAACTCAAGCCATCACTATAATTCAGTCTGATCTGTGCGGTAGATTTATTGAAAATTGGTCAAGGATGTGGGTTACCAGAATAAGCTGAGGCGGACATTTAAACGATGTCATATTTCACAAATAATTACACATAATGCCATGGCCTTTCAAATAAAACCACACATTCAAATAAATTACATTTTTATTTTACACATAGCCAGTTTTATTGCATTTTAAAATCGACCCGGCCATGAAAACCCTTTATCAACGGGCGCTTCCGTAATTCTGTAGGTATAAAAAAGAACTACAAAAGGAGAACTTAAGTATAAGTATAGTAATTTTTAATACTTAACATAACCAGCAAACTAAATTTCCAAAATCTTAATCGATATTTAGTATTGTATGGTGAAGGTGTAACATAGATATGTATATTGTATTGTAACGCAATTGCGTACAAAAATGTTTTTTTTAATTAGTGCCAGAGCGCGTAGGGAACGTAAATGAAATCTAAATATGCCTGCTACTGCTACAGCTGCTACGCGTTTGCTACGATGTAGCGCGTAGTACATCCTCGTGGTTTGTAACAAAATTACGCCAGTGCGTAAGTAATTGAATGGGTGCCGTATTCTAACTTTAATAGTAGTTTATGTAACTGTTACGTAATAAGGGGTTTAAGGCCTAATTACGTACAGTTGCATACACTACTTTATCTACACACATATTATAAATCCTAAATGATGTGTTCGGAAAACAGTAGAATGACCGCCATTGCACCGCCATGACCAACTCGATTATGTCGGCGGTCGCGCGGGCGCGTGCCGGCGCTCGGGGAGAGCGCGGATCTTCGTTATTACCACACTGTCAGAGATGTTACGTTACTGGTTGCAATAATGGTGGTAATTACATACGGTTTCCGAACGCGGAATAGAGGATTTATGATATTGGTGTAGATAAAACACGTTATGACAGGGGGCCGTATTCTAATTTTAAAACACATTTAGATACGATCCAACTTCAATACAACTCCATTGCATTAACTACGCAATACAGTTAGCGCATAAACGTATGAATCAGAAATACAAGAATTTGCTTGAAAATTGTGCCAATACAACTTCAATGATGGTTGATTATTTGTTATGTGTTGGAGTTATGTTGGGGATAGATTGTGTTATTAACGTATTGTTTATGTTTTTTTTTAATTAGAATACATCACATGATCCAACTCCAATACAACTGCAATATATTAACTAAGCAATAAAGCTAACGCCTAAACGTCTGATAATGAGGAATATCAGAATTTGCTTGAAAATTAGTCCGATACAACTCCAATACAATTTTAATATTGGTTCATTATTTATTGTACGTTGGAGTTGTGATGAGGAAAAGTTGTGCTTTAATGTATTGTTTATGTATTTTAAAGTTAGAATACGGCACTGGGTTATTATGATCACTTACCGTACCGCTGTTAGTCGGTCCTAGCACTTTTCCGCTATATTGAGTTAAACCTCTAACTACAAACAGACGTCATAACGGGCTCCTGGCACTCAATATGCTACTACAATACAATAAAACACAATACTACGATGTTATAGTGATGTAAGCTCATAATAAACTTAATTAAAACAGATTCAACAGCAACACAACCTATTACTACATCATTACTGTCAACAACATTACCCTATTCATGAAAATCAGTAATATTCAAAACCCTTCACGGACCTTCTGCTATGACGGTGTTCATATAAGCCTTGCCCTTTCAAGTGTAGGTTTGGAATCCATAAGCATTGTTTCGTTATTATCTCAACGACCCCCTAACGAAGTGGCGGTAAGCGGCATTTGGCTATAATGCTGGGGGCATTCTCGTGAAACTTTATTGGTTATTGTTAAGTCTATAGTATGCAAACTAAAGTATGTATCTGTTTAACCTTTTGAATTAACACGAGTATGCAGAAACATTTGATTGCCGTATTGCTAAACTTTAAGTGATAATAAGTAGTGAGGAAAATGACACTCATTAAGTCATTATGTTTACTTTCAAGCTTTGTATTTTTCTCTTTTAAATTGGGGTGTATCTACATAAATGAAGGACCTCGTATTGTGTGCTTGGGAATTGTTCAACATTACAAATGAAATACTATTTAGTAGTATGATCCCAGATAAATCAGTGCTCCTAATATTGAATCTGTACAAACAGCAACACTCTTAACTGTACATCGGTCGATCTTATTACAAAAGGCATAAGGTCCAACAATAGGCAGTTAACAGTGTGGGTGATGATACAACTTACCTACAACGTGAGCGCCTATCGTCAGATAGGGCCTTTTCCAAAAAGTTTACATATCCTTTAAAACATAAATTAGTCCGTTCGAATATGCCTCTAGGTAATGCAACTAGGCAACTTAGGCAAGCTAGTATCTATATCCGAGAACGCGACGCATGCATGCTGGAAAGCTTTTAAAAATGAAGCTATTAGTATCAGATAGTCCAGAGTTCCCAGCAAGTTCCTAATAAAATATACGTAAAATGCTAGTGGTGGTCCGTTATAAATATTCGAAGGACAGCCAAGCTAATTTGGCTTTACTTTTCTCTATAAAATATAGTAAAAGTACTCAACTGGCTAAAAAATACCCATAGGTCGATGGTAATCGAGTAAGGATATGAGGACGCTTCGCCATTGCCAACTGGGTCAAAAACGTTCACAAAAATGGGTCTTTTCTGTAGACAGTGTAAAAGTTTGGGTACATTATACCAGTTAATTTGTTATGTTTATTTATTTGCGTATTTATTTTTCTGGCGAGAGGGTGGGAACATTACTTAATGCATGCAAAAATACACAAATAAGTATAACAGGTCATCACTTATTAAATAGCAAGTTATTATACCGCAGAATAGCGAAGCAATATTATTGTAGTTTAAATACAGATTTAAACTACTAAGAATACTATACAGATTTAAAAAATAAGAAGATTTGCACTTAATTAAAGTATGGGTTTAACAAGAAAACTAGGCTTTAAAGTATATTTATTTATTTTATAATGGCCACAGACGCATAACACAAGTTACTTACTAAACCTCTCCAACTTTTTTATGAAGCATACCTACTCGTATCATCCTTTCGTTACGTATAAAAACGGGCCTGAAATACTTAAGCGCAGAGTACTCTTATTGTAAGCTTTACACTGCCTTTAAAACGGAGCAGTGAGCAAAGATAACTCAGTGCTAATAAAAGCTACGCTAGGTGCCGCAACTAGGCAAGCTAGCACATCCGGGAACGCGGTCGGGTCAAGGTCACGGCCCACGATCGATGCAGCTACGAGCCGCCCCGCGCCCGCGCGCCAGCCTGAATATAACCGGTGAGTTAAGGTTTAACTCGGTGTAACTTTAGCTTTTAATTTGTACATTTTTATCCGAGTGACGAGGAAGGCTGGAAATGTTGTATAGACGCCGCAGTTGGACGTATTTTCAAAGAGTCGAGTTCACTTATATAAGTAAAATTTTACTTGTAAATACAAGTATAGAATGTAACCGGTAAGTTGAGGTTTAACTCTGTCTGCAGCTTTAATTTGTGCATTTTTACCCGAGTGACGGAGATGGAAATGTTGAATAGACGCCGCAGTTAGACGTATTTTCAAAGAGTCGAGGTCACTTTATATAAGTATAATTTTACTTGTAAATGGTAAGTTGAGGTTTAACTCTGTGTGACTTTAGCTATAATAGGCATGGTGAATTTTTTTCATGTATGGTATCAATCGATTCGTTTTGTTGTGAGGATCAAATGTCTATATGGGGCCAATTGCGTTAAAGCAACACAAAAGTCAGAAATGAGACTTAAAGTCCGAGATTTGCATTTGTTTCTCAAAACGTCCTAACAAAATGACGTGCAAAAGTGACGTCACGATCACATAGTCGCCCTGTTTAAAGTATGGAAAAAATATGAAATTGCTATTTTTACAGTGAAATATTGCGTTTATGTATATGGTTGCTGTACAATTTATTTTATAGTAAAATGTTAAAAATCTAATGGTATTATTGTTTTTTTTATATTTCGCACTTTAAAAATCATAAGATTTAGAAATTTTGCAGTTTGATATCTTTGAGCCATTTCAATAGAATTTATAAATTTTCACTTTAGTTGGATATATTGATCATTTTGCATCCTATCAACTAAATTTTATTGCATAATTCAACATGTGTCATCATGCTTATTCGTATATTTTTATCCGATTGACGGAATACGACTAGATGTTTGTCGAAGAAGAAATAGACACAGCATTTAGAAGTGTTTTTGAAGAGCCGAGGTCACTTCGTATCTATAAGTACCATTTAGTTACCTATAGAATATAACCGTGAGTTGAGATTTAACTCCGTGTAATTTTAGGTTTAATTGATGGTAGAAAACTGGAAATGTTTGTCGCACAGACTCAACAGACAGTGAATTGCGAAGCGTTTTCGAAGAGTTATTAGGTCACTTCCTTTAGGTACGATTATATGTACTTGTATAAATGCCAGTATAGGATATAACCGGTGAGATGAAGTTTATCTTGGTCTAGTTTAAGATTAAATTTGTACATTTTACTCGAGTGACGGGAGAAGACTGGCTCATCTAAGCTAATCCGTCTTATAGTAGAAGTGATATGTGGTTTACCGTATCTAGATACAGTCGGCAGCAAAAGTAGCTGCTTAACTAAAGATAAAGGCAGTATCTATCCGTATATAACCAAAATCAAGCACTGAAAGGCTTCAATCTGAAACTTAATATGTTTTTAAGCATTTCCCTCCACCCCACATTCACAACAAGTCATAGTATACTATACAACGAAGGCAAAGTCAGCAGCAATAGCGAGATGTTAAGAATAAGCTAAAATCGCTTTTGTTGTCTTGACAATAGAGTCGTTTCAAGTTCATTTTGAACACCTCGCCTACTTAGATTTCTGCTGCTGAATGTAATACTCACTCACTCACGGCTCAATGTTAATTCTAAGAATTTTCATTCGCTTTCTCCCTTCATGTAATTCGTATCATGGGGGACGCTCCCTTCGTCTTACTACTTAACGTTTTTACGTTGAAAGGCTCCCTATAAAATACAATCTTTATATAGCTTGCGATCCCGAGGCTACCTGGGCAAAGCATATTTTTAGGCCACTTGGTCAAACTTAGCCGTAAATTGTGTCACTTCTTTTTATCATAACTCATTTTAAAATTTGATTAGATATATTTTTGCGGCTTTGGCCAGAAATGAGAAAATGGATCTGTTTTTTTACCATTCATAGCAATATTTTTTTACAGAAAATGATACTATCTAATAATACCTGCTTTTATTTTGCATGCTGGTATAAAATGCATTGTTCAGTCGACCGTATTAATACCTATTATTATCCATTATTTTTCCAAATCAAGCGAGCCAAAATAGCAAACTATTAGTTTTATTACAAGCTTTTATGGCTCTACAAACAAAATGTATGTCAGATATTTCTGCGCATTGACTTGCGCAAGACATTGCAAGTACGTGAATTTACTACTAAAACAGCACATTCGATAAAAAAATACGGAACCCTAAAAACAATCAAAACCTGCTATGCCATGAAATCATCTTTATAATACAATCCACGGTTGGTTACAAGAATTCTGATTCAAACTGAATATATTGCAATTTAGATGTAATTAATAACAAACCAATATTGTATTGTTTCATAACCTTTTGCACCGTGCGCTGAATCTCGGTCGATGCCCGTCGGTATTGGAAACGTAACAAAGTGAGAATTTCAGCTTTGGTACATACTGTGGGCACGCGTTTACGTTGCAAATACTGGGCGTTTTCCTAGGTTATAGTACCGTATTCCAATTTAAAAATACATAAACAATACATTATAAACACAATCTTCAACATAACTTCAACATACAACAAATAATCAACCAATATTGAAGCTGTATTAGAGTTGCATCGGAATAATTTTCAAGCAAATTCGGATAGAATAGTGTCTGACGTTTAGACGTTAGCTGTATTGCGTTAAGGCTCCTTATTCCCTAAAAGGTCGAAAACTCTATTAATGAGAAAAGCCGCATAAAATGCTATTATAAGATAGTTTGAAGTATTAGTAATACAAAAAAATAATTTTGAACCATGTATATTATTATTAAGTACCCAAAAATACGATTCTTACAAAAAGTGTCCTGTGAAGTGTGATATACGTGTCATTTTTAAAAATTCATAGTAATTTGAAATTTACTGCTATAGTAATGTTTTTTTTTATCGTGATAGAAATATAGTTTAACTCTGCAATGGTAATATTTTTAGGGCAAAATATTCATAGGGTTTTCGTGGAAAAAATGAAATATAACCGTGTTTTCATCAAAAAACTGGCATATAATCAGAAGGTATTTTGTCGATTAACCAAGATGAATCTTCGATTTTTATTTCCATGGCCGTCTCATACATGATATACTCAATTGAATTTAATTCAAATTGAATAAGAATTTTTACCCTTTTTTGCGTAATCTGAAAATGAACGGTACACCTAACTGGAAAATCCGGAAAGGCCTTCCAAGACAACCAATTTTTTTTCATATTTCACTCGTTAAAATGTAATATTTGCTCCGATGGCCGTCTAGATAAAGAAATGAACTATTATGTGCATCAATAGTTGATTTAAAAAAACTTAGTATTTTCGCCATAGCCTTCGAAGAAAATGAAGCATTTCGTGAAATTCGCGCGTTTTGGGAATAAGGCCTCTTAAATTCATTGGACTTGTACGGAGGTGTCGTGTCTAAAGTTTTGAAGTTAGAACAAGGCCCTAAGGACACTTTGAATTGCCATCAGTGCGGTGACATAGTTGTAGATTTATAACTTTAATTAACACATTACAATCATTACCATCATTACAATCACATCACAATTGTATTCTAGACGCGCTGGAAGTATGGAGTCGTGCGAGACGTGTTATGAAAATGAAAATGTTACGTTATTTAATTCCTTCCTATTCCTTCATTAATTCGAACCATGTATCAATTCAGTAAGTTATGATTGATTGACAATTTCACGCTCGAGGCTAAGATAACTAAGACGAGATGGAACTGTTCGCTGTAATGAATACCCTTAAGCCGGTATTATACTGTCCAGATAATTGAATTCACGATAACGATACTCGTATATAGGTAATAAGATCAATGTATCTTAATAAGAAATAATGAAAAAAAACGAATACCAAGGAATAAATATGTTATACGGGTATTAAATAAGGATAAACGCACACCAATTGATCAAAAAGGTACCTATATAGTCTGCCAAACCAATTTTGTATCTGCCAAAATACTATAGGTCCCTTTTTTGGGTAATAACTCATTAGAAAAAAACGTTATGATTATCTCTGTATACTTACTGTATATGCCCCACTGCAAAACGAATTTTCCAAACGATAACCCATAATAGGTAGGTAGCAGTCTTTTTTAATTATTGGTGTATGAATAGACAATATGGACACCATCTTATAATCACAACATAAGGTAAGAGGTAAATACTGAACTACCGGAAACAACAGAACAGAACTATGACATAACCAATATATACTTACGAGTATGCCGTGAGTTCACAACCTAACCAGCTTATAACATAATAACATAACATTATGTTGGTCAATGTGTCAATGTCCACGAGCGTATAATTCTTTGATTTTCAATCGTAGGAAAAAAACCATTTGCTTTTGATTGCTAAAAATAAAAGCAATCGCTGGTTTGTCGATGAAATTATCAATTTTGTTCATTGTTCAAACAAAATTAGCCGCATTATCACGAGCATGTTAGTTTTACGGCATCGATCGGTTCTACTGTGATTATATGCATTGTTTGTCTCAGTCTTTTTAGGGTTCCGTACCTCGAAAGGAAAAAACGGAATCCTTTTATAGGATCACTTTGTTGTCCGTCCGTCCGTCCATCTGTCAAGACCTTTTTTCTCAGGAACGCGTGGAGGTATCAAGCTGAAATTTATATCAAATATTCAATTCTACTGTCCCTTGGAGCTGTGAAAAAATCAAACTTCTAAGCCAACGCGATCAAAAGATACAGCCATTTTTGCCGCAAATTCCCGCAAATTTTCGAAACTCGCAAGGGAATCAAAACCTACAGGGTACTTCCCGTGAACTCAGAATCTTGAAATTTGGTACGAAGCAACGTCTTATAGCACAGATAAAGGAAAAATTGCGAAAACCGTTTTTTTTTACATCATATATTTAATATAAATATTTGTAATAATTTTAAAGTTACTACCCCTATATACCTACAGGTTTGTACGGAACCCTCGGTGCGCGAGTCCGACTCGCACTTGGCCGGTTTTTATTTTCTAGTTAGAAAAGGCAAGTTCGTGTAAGAAAGGGTTTATCGGTCGACTTAAAGCGAGTCATTGTCTGGGACCAAGGATCCCTGCGTCGGAGCTGACTCAAAGACTAATGCGACCCCAATTCACTAATCTGAGTTGGGTGAACGTTTTGTGGGATGAATTAACCTTTCAGAGTTAATAATACACAATTAACATACATAATCCATAATTACACAATTAACTACATAATTAAGTGTTGATTTACTTATGCTTAATGTTACTTAGGCGAAATACTTAAATCTGTAATTGGCAATCCACTGTGCCACACTGGTACCTACTCTATGCACGTTTTGGGTTGACTTTTGACCTGTCCATACCATTAAGTACATGTACCTATGTTTTGTTATTCATTTATATTTTTTAAAAACGGTCACCATGTAAATATGTACGATATTTTCTATACAAGACTATTAGTACTTAAGTATAAGTATGTACTTATAGCATGTCTCACACTCGATTTTTTCAATATCCCAAAACAGATGAACCAGTCTCTTTTCGTAGTAAAGTAATATCTTAATAAAGGCAAAAAAATCTAACCAAGAAAGCAAGCCCTAAGAGTAATGTCCATCGGCGATTAGCCCAGTAAGCCGCTGAACTAATATCGAAGAGCAAAGGGTGGAAAAAGATGAAATCCCCAGCGCCAACAACGAGAATCAATTCCTCATTAGCACAATCTCCGAACCGATTCGCGGATTCGGGTCAGAACTTCCCGGCTATTACTTACGTGCCAGATAGAACCCATTACGTAATTTAGGTACCTACGTAATTAAAAAAGCTGCACGGATAACTAATGCTGGGTTTGTCCCAAATTTGCGGAAATTAGACTAGAGGTATTAACCGTGGAAACTCTGTAATATATTAGTTCCCGGGTACCGTCATGCGTTATATTAATGCTGCTGCACTAGTCTTTTGTTGTGTGGAAATAGCATACAATGCTTAGGAAAAATGGAAAAGTAGAAAAATCCACTGCCTCAGGCGAGACTCGAACTCGCGACTCTGGGATACAAAATTAATGGTAGTATGGGGTAGCGCATTGTTATCGGTGAATTCTCAATACAACTTGGGACTCGGATGGCCGGTTGAGAAGTGTAAGACTTCTTACGCAGATGTCGCTAGGCGTCCCCCTAAGACGCATATGGGATATAGTGGAGAAATTCGCAGCCATCAGGTGTGTCTCAGTAGCTCAGTTTGTCAGAGCGATGGGCATGTATCCCAGAGTCGCGAGTTCGAGTCTCGCCTGAGGCAGTGGATTTTTCTACTTTTCCATTTTTTCTAAGCATTGTGGTATCGTTAGCAGACGTTCTGCTTAATACAAAATTAATTGAAATAGCATACGTTAAAGAAAAGTGAGTGATAAATGACAACACATAGTATTTTCTTTATCGGGAGTCGGGAGGTAAATACTCATGAAATAAATACGATGCAAGAAATTATAATTTATTATAAAGGCTTTTTAATGAAATATAATGTATATGCCTAAATTTATTATTTAAGTATATTTATGTATAAGCCATTAAAATTACGTTTAAAAAAGGAACCCTGTATAATAACTCTTTTACAATGATATATAGCCACTGAGTCACTTTGCTTTAAACAGGAGAATTACATTAACCAAACATTTTTACGGGTTTAACAAATTAATTACGCTGAAATACACAAATAAAACATGTCTGCCAACTTTGTGCAATAATAGCTTTCCTCTGTCACAACGTTTTCACCAAAAAGGTGTTTATCTGAAGTTCGGCATTCAATATTTTATTGCGAACGGCGAGAAATTCTCAATGAGAGAACATAAATTTCCACGCTTCGAGCTCTTTTGCCAATGTTCAGAGTTCGTTGTTTTATTCCAGTAGAAAAGCAGCTTTCGTTTAATAAATATTAAAATATCTTATGCTTTGAATACTGACACAACTCATTCAATATGTATGATTTCTGTTACAAAAACATCCATCAGCTAGGTAATCTTTTTTACCATTCGCATCGTTAATTTTTCGCCGTAACCTTACAACTCAGCACTTTTATTACACGTAAATAAATTTCCACATAATGGGTTTGGCCTATATTAGTTTGCATAAGTCAGCACGATGCTATTATCGTCTAATATCAAAGCAACGTTAATAGAACCCCTACAACGGCGTACCCTTGAAAATTACTTTATTATTACTGTGAACGGGCAACCCTCGTCGGTCATGGTCGCGGATCGACCTCGGCATTATGTAAGAGACGTCCGCTCACCTCAGAAGCCGGCGCCCGTATGGCCTTCCATGCCGCTACGGGAGCCGGAGCCGGTAGAGGGGGATGTTTACCTCCCCACCCACCGTGCCAGCTGAGCAGAGGCACGCTATATTTAGGTTGCGCTGTAAATATTCGTTCCAAGTACGGAACCCGGGGGGAGGCCGGGAGGCGCTCGCTCCACGAGGCGGCTGAAAGTTGAAAGTTCACCAACGCCCGGCACACAAGTTCTCGCTGTTACGTTACGGAACGTTTTCTTTATTTAAATTCTATTGCAACTTGTTCACCGTTGTAGTCTCGAATGAATTCGCAATGCCGTCTAATTTTTCAATGTTGGCCCCGCGAGAACTTTTTTCTCGGTTAGAAGTCGTTCTATTGTTTTCAGGGTTTAATTTTCGAAGTTTCGAACGTGTTTTCTCTAACGACTTTTACGGTTACTGCTGTGTTCAATTTCGCTGGGTCGGGGTTGATAATTACAGTGACGTTGCAAATGATGCGGTGCTCAGTTTTCGCTGCCCATTACCGAACCAACCCACTTTTCCCTTTGACAAAATTGAAACGGATTAGGTACTTTTGACCGTAATGGACTGCTCGCGTGCAAATGTAATTTGAGTAGCCATCATTGGAGGCTTTAATACTACGGGAGTTTGTTTACATATGGGCATACAGGAAACCACACGACTATTCATTAAGTAATGTAATTTGTTCATAATTATGATTTCAATCTAGCTTTGCTGTAAAACATGATTTAATTACATAGATATTACATGATTGTGAATGTAGTGGGTACCTAATAGTAATCATTATAGACCGCGCTGACCCCACGAATAAAGGTCTCTTCTCGTACAAATTTTCATGACTAAAAAAAGATAAATGGAAGGCACGTCAGTAAGCGTCCTCTTTAAAAGTTCACAATGTAATAATTATTACCAAACTTATAAGAACTAAAAATCCACACCAAGATGTCATAAAAGAAGGCAATGCAATGTTACATTTTTATGGAATACTTCAAATAATGTTTTTAATTTACATAAAAACTCAACAGTGAGCTGAACAATAAAATCCTCTATCATGCTACGAGTACTCTTTAACTCCAGCAGAAAAAAAGGTGGTTCAAAATCATGTGGTATTCCCGAAAACAAAAAAAATCCTTTTAGCTCTTGTCTTGAATATTTTATTTTTATTTCAACGATAACATAAGGCAAACAATATCTCAGGCTTTAAAGCTACCCTCCATTGATCCGCTTTCATAATCGCGGTCATCGTGAATAACCACGTCCCCGGAATCCTTCCGCCACGTGTACGGCAACTCGTTCGGGTACTCCTCGTGCTTGGGGTCGTGGAAACTCACTATATTGAATACGGGAGCCGTCCCGCCGAAGGCTATGTGGTTTTCATGGCTGGTTATGGCGAGGACCGTGCCTTCTACGGGATACGAGCAGGTTATGTACCGGTTGTGAAGGTTGATGATTTCCACGCAGTTTGTACCGCTGCCGCCTATGATGCCGTATTTGGCTTTGCGGTTGTACTGAAAGAAAAATGAGCGTGTTATACATAACAACACAGGGACATCAGATTAAGTATTTGTTTGGCAAACAAGCTTTACTTCTAAGAAATATCTACATAAATGCCTGTTGGAGGCAGTCAGACATAAGATTTTTCTGTTTTCCCACGATAAGTTTTACTGTGTTAGCGAGGTGGCGTGAAAGAGAAGGATCTTAGGAATGATTTATGTACACAATAGAAAGTTATCGCTGAAAAATTGCAAAGTAGTAGTATGACGTCAATCCGCTATTGAGGGATCAATGTTTCTCAATAGGAAACTGTAAAACATGTCATAAAATTCATTACTGACAAACGTAACCAAATTACGATTATGGTTACAGATTTTTAGTGGTAATAAATGACGACACGACAGTAAATTATTTATCAGATATGTGGTATACTCATAGACTCTACCTACTCAAAAAGAATTAAAAATCGCATAGTATTTTCCATTCAAGTTTTAATTGTCCTTAACCGTGGTTCAATGATCTCGTCGCAAATATATGATATTAATATTACGAACTTATTATTTCTAATACCAAACGCGCTGTTCACTACGACTGACATTTTATGCATAAAACTACAAAAATGGCAACTATTCCAATATGTTCAAAAGTTTCAGAATGTTGCATAGTTTTCAGATTTAAAACTATCACTGTCACAGCCAGTAGCTTAAATATCTCGTGAAACGCGAGTAAAAGAGATAGTTTCGAATGCCACTGGAAATTACACTGGATGTTTCTAATTTTTGCTTCAAACTTTACAATAGTTGGTTATTTACCGTCGAGTTCCGTATCTTCCCCTGGATTTTGACACATTTCCCAAAAAAATTTTCAAATTTGAAAGCATTTTAGTCCTTTATGGCCAAAAAACGTATTTTAGTACTCCTGACTATCAGTATATACCATTAAATCTTTGAATTTCATTGGGTAACTTGGCAATGAATGGCCCCGAAGGCAATAGGCGAAGTTTGGGTGTTTTCTCCAATCTTCGCCTATGGCATGCCTTACCGCTAATTATAAACTTTTCTGGGACTTACACCTATCAAGTCTTATCTCCCTGGAACGTGTTAATATAATATGAACCTTAACTACACCAGACTAGGCACATTTAAAAAAAAATGTGTAGTAGGCGAAGATTGGCAACAGTCTGAAGTTGTTTACATACATTTTCTAAAATGATGCTAGGGCTGCCAAAAATTAACCAACATGTCAAATAAAGGAGAGTAATGGTTTATAAGAAAAAAAAAATGTTTAAAAAAATGTTTATTATATAAACAAAAAACGCATCTCTTTTCGCTTATCAGTATTTTCGTAATTGAGATCAAATCAACCTTTGGCTTCTACTAATTACCTTTTCAAAGTGAGACCGTACAACCGTACAATGATTGCCTTCTAAGGGTTCCTTGTTCATACCACGTACCTACTAGTACTACTGGGTACATCTACATATATCTTTAGGGCACAGCTTACTAATTTTCCTCCAAATCGCTAATCCCATTTCCGAAAAACCAAACATAAGAAAATATGTACATTTGGAAACAAGTAATGTCACTCGCCAATTAAGGTGGTACAACAAATTTGACAACCCTAGGGGTAGGCGAAGTTCGGTAACAAGATGGCCGCCAAATACCCTCACCAATGTTTTATCCAATTGTGACTTCTAAACGTAAGCTAGCCATTAAATAATAGTTACATATTAAAAAGAAATAGTTACAGGATATAATCATGTAAAAATTTTAACATTACCTAGCCTGTATCACTGTTTAAAACTGAAGTTAAAACACTGGCTTAAAAAAACGTGTGGTCGGTGTCGCGCAAAAACCTCACTGAATGTCAACTATACGAAGTTAGTCACAGATCGTTCGAAGAATGTTGACACCCGTAAAAAATACTTTGTATTTAGTAGTTTTGTGTAAGGCTTGCACTAAAAACATTTTGTTAAAGTCAATTTATTTAAAAATAGGCGAACATAGGTAGCACAGGCGAAGATACGCAACACGACGGTATTGTTTACTGTTTTTTATATACAACATTGGTCGCAAACAAGCATTCAGCCTGACTGATGGTAAATACCACAGCCGGAGCGTTCGTGGGAGGAAATTCTTTTGGTTATGGACTAAGAGCGGGCCACGTCAGATATGACACAATAATGAGAGCAATGAAACCCGTCTAGTAAGATTGCAATACTATCCTTATTGATAGATCCGGGCATCTGGCAGCTTTTAATGGGTGGAGGTGAGAGTGACAGATTAGCAAAATTTTTGAATTGGAAAATTGTTGAAGTTCTCTTATTTATAGAGGACTTGGGCCTATATATATATTTTAACATTAGAACAAAAAACATAGCGTATATTTCGGAAACAGAAACAGTAGGCGACAAACTATGAAATTTATTATACGTCGTTTTGGACTACTTTCCCCCATCAGAAAGTTTTGGCAATGATATAATCTAATTATTTATATAATTTCTCATAATAATGCATCAAAACCAGAACTCTAGAATTTGTATTCTTAAAGTATTCTTTGACCTCCAACACTTTACAGCTGCCAGATGCCCGGCTCTGGAAATAAACATAGTATAGCAAACTAATGAGAAGGGTTTCGTCTCTCTCATTATTGTGTCATATCTGACGTGGCTAGCTCTCCGTCTATTATATAGGCTGGGTTCACATCCTCCTCCATCTTCCTCACGGATGAACGCCCTGCCGGCGGCGAGCGGTGCGGTGGCAGTACATCAGCAGAGAAACTATTATAATTACTGTTTATGTTAAACTTAGATATCCTAAAACTTGATAAACACACGTGCGCAAACATTATAACATACAGTAAATACATTTAATTAATTAAAGTGTAAGAGTTAGGTATTACATTAGACTTGCGTCTAGATAAACTTTATGGTGTGAGAAGAGAGATTAGTGAGTTTTACTACAAGGCAATTAAACTTGCAATATGTATTGCTTAAGTTCAACTTTTGGCGTAAATTATCATCTGTCATATCCAGTGATCGGAATTGGTAGTGCCATTTCGCGGGACTTCGGTGCGTAAGCTTAGTATGGTTCGGTGCGTAAGGTTATATATAGTTTTTAACCCCGGGATTTGATATGAAAATTTTAAAGTTTGTGTTTGGTTTCAAAAAATGTTTTAAAGAACCTATGAACCCACTAGCTACCACCACCACCACCACCACCGGCACCATCAGCTTGGGATCCAGTTATTCATTTGGTTTAGGAGCAAGCTAGACATAGGACTGTGAGACCATAATGGTGGACAGTGTGGACACTAATAATAATTTAACACTATTAAAAAAATTAAAAAAAATATAATTAATAATAATAGAAATAATTTGTTTAATAAAATGTTTTGTAATAAATAATAAATAATTTGTTTTTTATAAAGGGCCCTCTGGCATGTGCAAACACGAAATTTGTTTAATATTTAATATGTGGGTAGGTTTGCATATTGTGATAGTTTTTGAACGGAGGTAATTGTATATTTTTCCTCAGTCGACCCGTTGACCACGAACGCTGTAAAGTGTTCGAAACGTCGGGATGTAATTTAAGCTCAGTACACGCGATAAAATCCGTGTTTAATTGTTTTATTTCATGAACCTATGAAAAAAAGCCTATAAATGTGATTTAAGTTAGATATTGGACGTCAAAAGAAATAGATTGACAGTAGAAAATATTGAAAAAAATATGGTTAGCTACTATAATTTCAAAGAAAGTAGTAATTGAATTACATATGTTCATCTAAATATATAAAAGAAGAAACTGACTGACTGACTGACTGACTGACTGACTGACATATCAACGCACAGCCCAAACCGCTGGTTCTAGAGATTCCAAATTTGGCACGTAGGTTCCTTATAAGGTTTAGGGATGCACTAAGAAAGGATTTTTCAAAATTCACCCCCTAAAGGGGTAAAATGGGGGTCCAAAATTTGTATGGCGAATCAAGATTTGTTAGACTATTTTATTCGAAACTTCACAGAAGTATTTCTAACGATAAATGAGTAAACACGTGTTTAAGGTTTTTTTTTTAATTCAACCCCTAAACTGGGCAAATATGGTCACAAAGTCCAAAAATCAACATGGGTATCGTATCCTTTTTGAGTACTTATAGTACGCGGGCGAAGCCGCGGGAAAAGGCTAGTTAAATATAATGATGTTGATGTTTCGTGTTTTATTTTATGATTGTATTATTGTTAATTGTAACTGTTAAACGAAAGTAATTTTAAATGAATGATGTATTTATAATGACATTTTTTTTTACTTTTGCGTTTTGAAGAAAATTTTCTGTGAGAAATACGAGTCGAAGAATCTCAAGTGTTATCCATGTTCTGTACAATGTTTAAGGTCATTCACCCGAAATGGCACTACCTATTCCGATCACTGGTCATATCATATACGAGCCCAAATGCAAAAGAGTTCGACTATGAACATTTTTATACTGGAGAGATTTTTAGACTAAAAATATCAATCAAATACAAACATTGAAAACATTGAAAAAATAATCAACCCAGTTGGACTTGAACCAACATCGATACGCCTTACCGGGGCTCGATATCGCTTTACCAATTAAGCTATGGGTTCAGTTACCGAGCTGACGAAATTCTCAATGCCTTCAATCATCTTTTTGCATTTATTTTTACATCGACTTTATAGCAGCCGTAAGCGACATCTAGGTGCCAACCACTAGAGTTAGATACCCTTCCCGCCGACCCTTTTACAAGTGTCACAACGGAAATAACAGATGGCGCCTGCTATCAACTCATAATTATTTTACATGTTTTTAAAGTGGGTATTCCACTCATACATTAGTATGTTATTCAATCAAATACAAACATTGAAAACATTGAAAAAATAATCAACCCAGTTGGACTTGAACCAACATCGATACGCCTTACCGGGGCTCGATATCGCTTTACCAATTAAGCTATGGGTTCAGTTACCGAGCTGACGAAATTCTCAATGCCTTCAATCATCTTTTTGCATTTATTTTTACATCGACTTTATAGCAGCCGTAAGCGACATCTAGGTGCCAACCACTAGAGTTAGATACCCTTCCCGCCGACCCTTTTACAAGTGTCACAACGGAAATAACAGATGGCGCCTGCTATCAACTCATAATTATTTTACATGTTTTTAAAGTGGGTATTCCACTCATACATTAGTATGTTATTCAATCAAATACAAACATTGAAAACATTGAAAAAATAATCAACCCAGTTGGACTTGAACCAACATCGATACGCCTTACCGGGGCTCGATATCGCTTTACCAGAATTAAAAAATACATATATATGTTGAATAACTTTATAAAATGACTGATGTAATGAAAACTGGCCAAGTCAAATCTAACCGACTTTAATATCTCACATTTTTAAATAACAGCATTTGTTATAGGTATCCAATAAAGCAAAGAAATAGAGTTTAATACTTGTTCATTATGTTATTTTGTTCCTATAAATACATATTTGGATTTTGCATAGAACTTGGCACTCATTTAGATCTCCATTCTTTTTGTGGCGAAGCCCACAGCCAAGCATAATTTTTGTATTGTACTTGGCTCTCCTTTTTTACATTTATGTTTTTGGTGAGATTGATTTGACATTGGTACTCGGAGTCCATCTCTCTCGTGTTTATTGATGTCCATGCAGGATACAGATACACTACACTTCAAACAAATATCAAATAAAGTTGAGGTTTTTTAAAGTTCGAAGAAACCTTTATGTATGGTTCCTTGCGTAAATATAACAGTCTAGATTATCCCGAAATGGCTACATTCAAATAGACATTCGCGATCGATATCCCTTTTTAGGGTTCCGTAGCCAAAATGGCAAAAACGGAACCCTTATAGTTTCGTCATGTCCGTCTGTCCTTCCGTCCGTATGTCACAGCCATTTTACTCGGAAACTATAAGACGCATCTTAATAAAATGTAGACAGTAGGTGTATTTTGTATGCCGATATTTAGTATTGTAGTTAAATCGCAGCAAAAATAATTTTTAGGGGGGCGCTCCATACATAAATACAAAAATGTTTTTTACCAAATATCAATATGTTCCACATCAATCGATAGGTCTTAAAAAATAACATTGAGGTTTCTTTGAACATTTTGTGATTAGGTAAATATTTTCAGAAATAATCGCTTCGAAAGTCAGCAAAATTGTGTAACTTTTGAACCGTAAGTCCAAAAAATATGAAAAAATTTGAGAAGATGTGTTTTGAACATTATCGGTTTAGTAATTTTTGAGTTATTTCCAAAAAACTTCTTCCGTAGGCATCAGATACGACGATTAGTTTGGTTCTTATTCCATTGAAGCTACGGAACTCTCGATTATGCGTGGTCCGACACGCACTTGGCAGGTTTTTTTTATTAAATACATATTTGTATCTGCGTGACTTCCCTTTCTCACTCAACCTCTTTGCATGATAGCAAGTATTATATTATAAGATTTATAAGTTATAACCGAAGGCGAAACATTTCAAGTTAAGCTTAGCAGTTCTATTTAATGAACGCTTTATGATAATCTGGCCAAATTATTGGGTGCTCCCAGAGCAATTAAGATCTGATATCGAGCTGGGCTCGAAACTACAGAACCAACTTTACCACCAAGAACCTCAACACAAATCTAACTTGACTGTACAAGACCGAGGATTTGGAAAGTTGAGCAATATTAGCACTTGGGTGCGCGAGGATCCAAGAGTGAAGCGTAACGCGTGCGAATAAGTACGATTGATAGGTAAAAAGCACTCTCCCGTATAACTTTTAGGTTTGGGATCGTTCATGCGTGTAACTAACTATTCCCACGAGTATATTTCGTATAAAAATGTGTGATTTTCCCAAGGAACTACAATATTTAAATACTATGGGGTTCTTCAAAGAACTGTCGGTAACGCACTTATTACAACAGTACTTTGGAGTTGCAGGCGTCCATAGGCCCCGGTAGCTGCTTACCATCAGACGAGCCATATTTCTATTTGCCACTGTCGATTTTCGACGTCTATAAATTGTTCTTACAATCAAACACTTGTTAAATACTTATACCGAAAAATCACACGCATAATTAATAGTGGCGTTCGTGGCTTTCTTGTAAATAACCTTGTAATTTGCCGCTACTGCTTATCTCTTATCACCTACGGGATGTACAGAGGAAAACAAACTGCTAAAACCTCAGCAGGTCGCTTGTTCCTGACAGACACCGCTCTCAAACATCCACGTTTATTCTGCGGTAATTGTGTTCTCAAATTAAACAGCGATCCTGCTGGTGAATTCGAAATGCGTAAAGTTAAGCAAATATAAAATATTTACTTTGGAAGGGTTTTTTGTTTTGATTTCACTTTGAAGCAAATTAGTTAACTATTTAAAACGATTAAAATTGGTAAATACATGACGGATGCCAAGTACATTTATCCTTTAATTGACACAATTTACGAAAATTTGATTTTCTGATATTTTCGATGAATACATAGTTAAGTTACATATAGTGGTACGATTTCTAAACAAGGTAGGTATATATTTGTCAGTAAATATATTTTAAATAATCGTTGAAAATATACGATATACATATAATTAGTAATTTATCACTTTATAATCAAAACAGTACGTTTATATTCAATGTAAAATTTGGAATGTCGAGAAATCTAATTTACTCATAATACTCGTAGGTGCTAGATTATACAAAGTAAATATTTCGCTCTACTACATAATTCAGATCCAGACTATATCAAATAATATATGAAATGTGAATTAAATCCCATATTCCATTTAGTCACGCTGTCTGGCTGCGACGTGAAAGCCTCTCTCAGGGCTATCAATCATTTCACCTTAATGTGCTTTTAATGTGTAAAGCCTATATTTGCGAGAGGGTTATAAACTCCGAATTGACGGAGAACTAATAGGTTCTAAACCTGATTTATCACTTTAACGTCTAAAGGCTAAATATAGCTGAAATATCCCGAATAATAAAACTAGCTCCGAAATATTAAGACTATAGGTAGCGGTAAAATTTCTTGTACCTTTTTAAGTAGGTGATTCGTTGTTATGTGTTTCTTATTATTTATTTTCAATGCAGGTTCGCTTGCAGGTGTCTTTTAGGCCCACTTATGCAGTTAAAAAATTCAAAGTAGGTATACAATTTCGTCTTTGGATATTATTTACCTATATGTATATAAAATGGAGTAGAAATCTCTGAGCAAATGAAACAAAATGTTTTACGTAGATAGTAGGTATGTGCATGATTTCGAGTGCAGTAGAACGAGTTGATTGAAACTATTTGAAACTCAATGGAATGTAAAATTGGTGAACCTTGGAGCAAAAGCTGGCAATTATATAATTGATAATCGTAAAGGATACATTTTGTTAATTAGGAACATGCATGATTTTTTTTTGAAGACGTCATTCGATTCTATTTCCCTGTAGATTCAAATGTCTCTAATAAACCTACTATCTATGCTAGCCCTGAAACGTCAAAAATGTGAAAATACATTAGGCGTCTGCGCCGCGTGTTAAAACGCCTCATACCAAAAGTGTGAGGATTGGGACGTCACCGACCACAAAGTTGCAGAAAAGTTTGGAAGGAACAAGTTTTTGGAAGATTTTTGTAATTTTAGGCACGAAAACATGCGTATAGCTATATAGTTGTCGTAATTTTTTTTTCTTGTTAGAAAATAATTAATCGAACTGAATTTTCGAAAATACATTTGAGGTTGTGACGTCACGGCCACGTCACAACGCAACAGCAACCGGAGCAGCGGGGTGCGACGCGCGGCGGGCAGAGAGCACCGGCCGCGTCCCCTCCGCGCGCCCACAGCCGCCGCGCACCTATATAACCCGGCGCGCACCGATCTAGCCCTCGGGAGGCCCTACAAGGAGTCCTCCCACGGCAAGCTATGACCCCCAGCTAAATTCTACGGAATGCTGTTGTTACATATCAAGAAAAAAAAAAGCTTCCAGGCAGTCGATGTTTCGACTAGAAACAACGGCTGCACAGTCCGGCGTTGCGGTGCGCGTCTCTCGCGTCGTCCCGGGCTTCCCTAGGGCCGAGTCCTGTACTGGCCGCGCGTGTACTCACGTCGACAAGTCGGAAGGTTATCTATCCCCAGTACCCTAACCCATTAAACCTGAATAGGCCGTGCGTGTACTCGCGTCGACACGCCGGAGGTTTATTCCTGATCCCTGTTCCCCGGCGAACACTCCGCTATCCCACCGTATCCAGGGCTCTCTAGGCCAACCTATCGCGTGATACCGGGTTTGTTTATAATTGAGACTACCGTGTCTTTGAAGCCTGCTCCCTTCAGGGGCAGATTAATGCTAATTAGGTTAAGGTTGCTTTATTGATAATAAAGGGCGTAAAAGACCCAGATTTGTTAAGATAATCGTGTGTTTTTAATCACCTGATCCTCCATACCCTGAGTTAGCCTGGAAACCTTCGCAGAGCCCCTCAGGCTGAAGGATATGTATGGTTCGCTCTCAGCGACAACCATTACATTTGGCGCCCAACGAAAAAACTCACTAAAGGAGTTTTGGTTAGCTCAGGAGGATCACATAGATAGATAAATAAATTTAAATACATATTACGCTCGACGCATCCCGCCCACCCGTTCAAGGGTATAGGTAAGGTGATAATTAACCGTTACATTCACAGAGTAGCCCCGTTGCCTAGCCACCGTACTCCAGCCTAGCGTCGGCAACCAAGGAAGCCAGACCTGTCCGTGTCCAACACCGTGGTAAGTCGAAGCCGCTATCCCAGATCGCCTCCCGCTGAGCACACTGGTGAGTGAGACCCGTATATCCCGACGCGTCGACCTAGTCAGACCGCGAAAATGCCAACGGCCTGGATCTACCATTTAAATAAAGCAGAATTAGTTTAGCAAGCCGAAACGAGACAAATACAGACCGAAGGTCTAAATATGGAGCAAGTAAGAAAGTTACTAGTAGAAGCGGTGAAAGAAACCGACGAAGGTAAGCCAGACGAATTTAAAACACCAGACAAAAAGCAAACAGTGAAGATGGACCAACCTGACAAGAAGGACGGATCCAAGAATTTAGGGAAAATAATCAGGGACTGGAACCTCACATTTCGACCGATAGACAACGCAGTCGAATTCGTAGAAAGTTTGGAAGAGCTAATACTGGCAAGCAGTATAACAAAGGAAGACGTACTACCCGCCCTACCCCGGATACTACAAGGTAAAGCCTTATTGTGGTACAGAAATAACGTCGACACGTGGAAAACGTGGGAGGAGTTCATTGCGGTATTTAAACTGTACTATTTCCCCGCTAATTACGAAGAGAACCTGGTCGCAGAGATTATAGCAAGGAAACAGAGATACAAAGAGAAGTCCACGGACTACCTCACAGATCTCCAAACGTTAATCCGAAGGTATGGTAACCTGTCAGAAAAGGAAAAGTTGCACCGCATTCACGAGAACATGCAGAAGAATTATAAATTATACATCAGGAAACGAGACTTTAAGGACCTGTCCGGATTACTACAACTTTCTTCCGAGTACGAGAACATAACGACTGTACCAAATGGCAACCAGTGGAATGTGTACCTACAGAGATTCACACAGCAGTGACCAAGACCAAGACATGGCCCCGCAGGAGGACCAAGGGACTTTACAAGCAACCAGGTACGACGCAAGGACGTGCTGCTGGTCATGCGGCAAGTCGGGACACATAACTAAAGAATGCCGGTCAATGAGACAGATACTTTGTAGTCAATGTGGAAAACAAGGTGTCTTGAGCAAGAACTGCTGCAAGGGGAAACAATGGGGGAAAAACGAAGCCGTAGGAGCCGCAGAGGACCATAACCGAGAGGACAATAGAATGTATGAACAGGTGCAGATAATGGGTAAAGAATATCACTGTTTAGTTGATACAGGCTCAACGAATACATACGTGGACCAACAAACATTCAAGGAGTGCATCGAGAATGGTGCATTGGAAAATGAAGTACAAAGAGAAGTGACACTAGCAAACGGCGCAAGAGCACAGGTAAACAAAAACGTGTTGGTAGATATTAAAATGAAAAACGCAAAGATCAAACACTGGGTACGTGTACTACCTTCAGCCACATGTACCATCGTAGGAATGGACGTCCTGAAGCGAGTCGGCATGGCAGTCACATGGGCAGGCGATAAATGCACCAAGGAAGAGGACGCCCACGACAAACACAGAAGTGCACAGGGAGAATCGAGCGGGGAAAACGATTCGGAACCACGACACAACACAATAGACAGTGAAGAAGAAACCACTCCAGCACCAGCACAGACCCAGGTACATGACATGACATTTAAACCCTTCGAATCACAAGAAAAATAATTTGAAGTGGAAGTCCAATGCGAATTCGAACGGTGCGAGAAAGCACCAAAAGGAAGAATGCGGGTTGAACAGAGAATCAATACGGAAACGATCAAACAAAAGTATTATCCGAGGAACCCCAAACTGCAACAATATCAGTCCAATACAAAATATCTGAGTGGGAAGCAGAACCATATTGCCCATGAAATGCCAAGGAATCCAATATGCACAGCAGAGGAAAACATCAAGAAGCTAGCGCAAGTAGCAGATGACACAGACCGATCAAAAGAATACTGCGTGAAGGATGGTAAGTGGTATAGAAAGATACACAACCACGCATATCGACAAACGGATTCGAGTTCAAAAGGGAAAAGATGTGTTCCAGAGCAAGAAAGAATACAAGTAAGACATCGAAATCACGATGTACCGAGGGCAGGCCATCTAGGAAGGCCCAAAACCATAAAAAGGATAGCACAAAGGCACTATTGGCCAGCCAAATAGTGAACTACGTGAAGAAATGCACCGGATGCCAGAGAAGAGCATCAGACACCCAGAAAAATTACTATGACAAACACAGAGAACAAAAAAGGAAAAGAAACCACGACCTGTCAGATGCAAGTAAGAGTTTTTGCGCCAAGTTATCACCAAAGTTCCAAGGTCCATGCAAAATACAAGGTAAGAAGTCACCAGTCGTTAACATACGGCGGCAATGTGACGGACATGGACGAACGGTCACAGCTCATATTAAAGATCTGAAGGAATACAATCACTGTCAGCCAACAGAAGGAGACGGAGGACGGACCGGCACAGGAATGGCGGTTCGAGTCAAGTGGCCACAGGCTGCAGAGAACCAGAGGCAGAAATAGCGGCAATTAACCGAAGATGGTTTTGATTATTATTTTTTTACCTGTTATTTCTTTTGTTTTGTTTCGGTTATTGAGAAAAACCGGCATTATCCTTTTTAATTCTATTTGTCACGATTAGTATTAGTAGTTGTTAGGTAGTAAATTCTACAACATTCCGTTTCTTCTTTTGCATACAACCCCGTTATTATAGATAAGGATAATTAGCAATCACAGATCCCGTAACTAAAGAAATTGGTTTAGCATAGCAAGGCTGGTGGATAAGCCACAGCATATGTAAATATACATCAAAGTAACGGAAAATCGCTAATTTCCGAAATCAATTTTTTTTTAGATACAAAGTAAATAAGGAGCAATATATATATATATATATTCTGATTCATTCTTCATTTCAAATAGGTACTTACCTAATAAATGTCGCATGATGTATTCACTTTCATTTTATTAAAAAAAGAGTGCAAGAATTATTTTTAATAATAAAAGAACTTTTATTCTTATTAATATTCAAGTAAATTTTAGCCCAACTCTGTAAGGTGCACAGGTTCGCGAGCCACCGTGTACTTTTCTGAAACGAACGACTGTTGACCTTCGCGCCACTTTGTATTTTAGATAGTACAAATAGAAACATCGAGGGCCTTGAATTATCAGCCAATACTAAGTAGATTAGACACACTCTTCGATAACAATATAAGTAATTAAAAATCTCGTTCGAGTTAAGAAAAAAGAGGAGTGAAACTTACCTGGAAATGTAATTTTGATAGCATTCAACACAAAAACGCACCATAATACATTCGCATGGCGCCGAAGCGGCTCACTAACTAGTTCGTACATGATAGGGTACGGAACGCTTCCGATTGATGTAGAGGACAGACATAAAGCTCTTTCCGTTTCCCGCACAGCACATTCGAGCCACTGTTCCCAACGAGCGACTGTACCCTCCCTGACCCTAAGCATAATTTGTTAAGAAGACTGCATAGTATGATAACTGGAAATGGAAAACCAAACGGTAAATTTCAAGCCGATATGACAAATAGAAATATCCACATCAACACTTCAATAAGAATAATTTTAGAAAAGAAATCTAGACTCAAGAACTGCTGAATATTTGTGAGATTTATGTATTAATAGTCAATTAAACAGATTTTATATCGACACAAAAATACCAACTCTAACCTAAAATGAAGGGTAAGTAGTTGAAATTTGATATGATAAAGTGGGCACCAGTTCGAAATTTTTTTAGTTATAAACACTTTAATTTTCAATCATAATAATTACAATGAAACTGTGAAAAATAACAAATAAGTAATATTGAAACATCTTTTACAGGTTATTGTGCATCATTCATTTATGATTGAGCACATGTAGCAGCTAACTTATCACCGGCAAGACGAAACTATTTATCCTAGGAAGGTGCATTATTTTATATTCAAGAACTAACAACTGCGTTACATGCCGGAGTGTTCGAATTATTGAATCCAAGTCCTATAAAATAGTGCTGACTTAACCCTTTTTCAGGCGTAGTACGATATAACGACCACATCCGTGTCAATTGTATTTCAACCTTAATCTTTCGGTTTAAGGTTGGAATTAGGTTGGACTATCGCTAAATTCTACTCGCCTTTAAATGAATTACCAAAACCTAACTATCTTGAAGATATTTAGGATTATTGAAAAAAAATCTAGATTGGAGCGGCCTGGAAAAGGGTTAAAAAACATCCAGATACAGGACACTTTGAAATTATAATGTACATAATGATATTAAATACTAGCTATGATACCCGGCTTCGCTCGGGAGTTGATATGAGATTACGTGGTAGATGAAATAAAAAAACATACTATGACGTAAAAAGTAAAAAATATATTTTGAAAACATTTTCTATATTTACATGTATTTACATTTTCTCATTATTTACACTACTTGTTTATAAACAACATTTTTCATTTTATTGTCCGGGTATATACCTATATATAAATTTTTCGAACGTCCTACTCTTGAGCAAGCTACATATAGCTGACCGTGAGAGAAGCAGGATTCTTTGAGGTTGATGCCACAATATTTCAAAGTTTGCCCTTGCGCTTTGTTAATTGTAAAACTAAAGGCTAATTTAATTGGAAACTGCAATCTTTTAAATTGAAATGGCAATTCAGAAGAGATCAGTGGTATTCTAGGTATAAATACTGTGTGTCCTTTGTTCTTTCCAGAAATAAGTTCAGCTTCAATGACATTATTCGATAGCTGTTTTACGATCATCCTCGTTCCATTACATAGTTTTGGGGAGTTGAGATTTCTGAGTAGTATGATTGGAGATCCAATTTTCAGACGAAGGCAGTGTAATGGCATTCCTGGTACTTGTAAAGAATTTAGAAATTCAGTAGGAAAGTTGACACTTTCTTCAATGGATACCAGGTATTTTCTTTAGAATATTAAAATTGATATCGTCAACAATATTATTTTTAGTGGCCAAAATTGCTCTTTGAAATAACCACTCTACGTTGGTATAGTTCTGAATAATATTTGGATAAATTTTGTCGATTAGTTCGTTTTCAGTAGTGGCTATGTTACAGAAATCACTATTGAGTTCAATGAGGCCGGTCGTTTGGTCAGTAGGATATGTACCTTCGCCTATTTGTAAAAGTATTTTAGCAAAATGTGCTGTTGTTTCATCTTTTGATAATTCAACCCTCATGTTTTTTGTTAATTGCAGTATTTGTACTTGCGGCCAGAGATGTGACTTTTTTAAGCATGCATTAATCTCGTCTGCTGGTGTTGATTTGGGAATAACTGGAAGTGTTTGTCGAAAATCTCCTGAGAGTATGAGTAGAGCTCCTCCCATCATTTCAGAGTTTTTTCGCAATTCTTGTAATGTTCTGTCCATGGCTTCTAGTAATTTTTTATGGGCCATGGTGCATTCATCCCAGAAGATAATTTTAGCATGTTTTAGAAGTTGACCCCGTCCAGATGTTCCTGAGATTTTACATACCGGGAATTGTTGTTCGGCTATATTCAACCGTAGTTGTAAGGCAGAATGGGCAGTTCGTCCTCCTTCCATAAGTGTGGCTGCAATGCCGGATGATGCTAGTGCCAGTGCGATGTGTTTTTCAGCACGTATTTCCGCCAGTATTAGATTTATTAGAAACGTTTTACCGGTGCCTCCTGGTGCGTCCAAGTAAATAATTCCACCAGTGTTGTTATTTATTCGGTTCATTATAACGTTGTAAATTTTTTTTTGATTGTCATTGAGGAGTGGTTTGTTGTGAGCAATGTATTCAAGTAGTTCATTGACGTTGTAGCTTTTTTCCTTTGTAATTTCGTAGTTTAGCGTATTTCTTTGTGGTGCTGGCATTCCAATTTCTGCTAAGGTCTGGTTATTTATTGCTAAACATTTATCTTCTAAGCGAATGAGTGTTTCATTGAAGATGTCGTCATTGAATTCTATAGTCAGTTCTGGATTAGCTTGTCGGATTCGGTACAATATATCATCACTCATATTCCTTTTGAAAGAGTCCCATAGCTGTTTTGGGTTTGATGGGTTACATGTTGTTAGAATTATGGCGAATAACTCTCGAATTTGTTCAGCTGAAGCTGTGAGTGTGGCTTCTTGTAGTGTTAATTCCCAGTGGTTATCGTTTTCCAATAATCCTAAACGTTGACATGCTTCTCTGTAAGTCTGGCATATGTAGCTGTCAATAGTCCTGAGATCTGTGAAACTTGTTGGTCCCCGTATTTCGTGTAACAACATTCGGAGATAGAAACATTCAGCATTGTTTGGATGTACAGTGTATACTCGACCTATTGCGTTAGTTTTCATTATTTCTAGATGACCCTATTCTGGCATTCCTTGTTTCGTCGTTGAAAAATTTTCCTTGTTTTGTCCCACGTATAATAAATAGGGACGTCGACATACAGTAACGTCTTTGCGAATGGATCCGTTTGGCAAAGTTGGAAAAAAGCTGTTAATGTTGTGTTCTGAGGTGGTTCGCTTGCAATTTTTCTAGCCGAGTCTTTTGTGAAGTAAACTCTCTGTCCATTCTCCAAATGTACTGCTAGATGTTGCACAGCTGGTTAACGTTCGTGTATGGGAAAACTAAAAATCCTCCACGCTGCTTCGTTACTGTTGATGTATCTTCCCATTTGGTACATGAGGATTTCATCATTTCTATTATTTTGTTCGCTATTTTGGACTATTTGAAATACTGCCATATCACTACCTTTGTTTACGTACTTACATATATATTTAATAGATTTTACTGAATTGCAATATTCAACGTTTATGTAGTGTGCTTGGAACATTTTGGAAAGTAGTGGGTTATATGGTACTACCCATTGATTATCTATTTCCAGTTCGTCTCTGCCTTGTATTCGTATTTTTGCTGTGAAGCCACCGTTTTTCGGTGATCGTCTTCTATATTTGGGATAGCCGTCATCTTCAGTTTTTGTATCGTCCAAGTATGGTTTTGGATATTTTTTTGTACATTTTCCATCACTCATGCATGGCGCATTGAAGTTTAATGGTCCACATGGTCCGTGAATCATGTTTTTCACTACTATGTTGTATAGTTCCGGATCATTTTGTGGATTGGGAAATTCAGCTTGGATGATTTTGTCGATATCCGTGGGATAAATTTTATCGTGTAGCCATATAAGATTGTGTGAGTGAGGTAATCCTCGTTTTTGCCACTCGATTGTATACATCCAGCATCTAACGGTTCCAAAGATGTGGTATTTTGTGATGACTTCAATAAATCTTATTTGTTTTTGTCGAAAAACTCGGGCTATCATGAGGTTTGTCCGTATTTTAGTTGTTCTTTGATTTCTGGCCATGATGAGTTGCATGTAAATGTTATGAAGAGATCAGGTCGTCCATATTTTCTTACGTAGGTCATGGCATCTTGAGTATATTCGTGCATATGTCTTGAACTTCCTATGTATGATGAGGGTAAGATTACCATTGTTCCAATATCGTCAATATTGCCGTCATTTATGATCGCATCTCGAAGGTGGATGTATTCTTCTGTGCGTAGTTTCTTCTGATTCAGTCTTATGTAAAGCATCCGTTCTGCTTCTATTTTTGCGTACATATCTACCAGAAATTGTTGGAATAAACGGCGAGTGTTGAGAATGTGATTGTATATTTCATTGTCTCTGATCATTAAGCGGTAAGCATAGAACTCCTTGGAAGTGACTTTTTTGTTTGTTTCTATGCCTGTTTTAGGATGAATTTGTTTTATATTGAAATGATAACCATCCTCTCCGTGCAGAAATATTAACGGATATTGAAGAGCATCATATGAACGGTGTGTCTCTGCAATGCGTTGTAGTCCTTTTCTTCTTCGTTGTACAATTATGTCACGGCTTGTATTTTCATTGTCCACAATTACGATGGCGACTTCATCTATCTGAGGTGCATTAAATCTACGTTCGTGTTCTCCACGTGGTCTTTTATCGGCTCGAATTACAATTTTATAGTCATCAGAAATCATGCGGTCTAGTGTTGTTTTGAATATGTAAATCAGTTGATTGTATTTGTGTAAGATCCTCTGTACATCTTGGATTATTTCGCGTTTCAATCCAATAAAATTTGTACATCGTTGATCAATTTCGTTTTCTTCATTCCCGATGAAATATACCAATTTTGTGATAAATTTGCCCTTGAATTGAAAATACATATTCAAATTTGTCTCTATTAGTGTCAGTCGAAGTAACACCGAAAGAAGTCATTTGAAAGCAGGAGTTGTATGATCTTATATTTTGAAGAAAGTGTTTTGATTCTGGTGTTTCCCCGGTCATGTAATGCGGAAATTCCTGTGGAGGTGCTTCCAGTGGTAATCGAATTTTTCCATTCATGCAACAGAGACCTGGTGTTTCTCTACTGAATTTTTTCGCGTGGCAAAATTGGCAAATGTTATTAATTTTTCCGATCACAACATATTTATGATCGTAATATTTCTTCGTCGGTTCGTAGTGGAATGCTTCCTTTGTTAGATTATCTTTTAAAATGCTCGATTCTTCAATACTTTTATTTTCTTTTCTTTCTTCGCTTTTTCCGCTTCTCAGGGTGCTCATTCTGGTTCGCTGATTTTGTAAACGTGCTTCGCGCTCTTCTTCCGTTTCATTTCTTCGATTTTCTTTTTGTTTCCGCCGTTTCGCTGCAGAACTGTCAAGATCTCCTCCTCTTTTACGTCTAGGCATTGTATTCTGTAAAATATAAATTAAATGAACATTTTATAGACAAATATATTGTTACGTAAACGTGGAGCACGTTGAGACAAAGAAAAAAAAATTATTTAATCTTCAAGCGGTCGCGCGATATTTTGTTTACGGCCAAAGTATATAGAAGGCATCGATTCAATGCCGCGCGACTACTTGAAAGTTAAGGAAATTACAATTAAAAGAAGAAAAAAACCATTAGAATTAATTAAATACACTATTAAAAATACTCACATTTGATATTTCACAATAAAGGCTCACAGATAACTTTTTTCTTCTTCGCTTCGAAATCGAGAATTAATTAAACACACCATTAAAAATACTCACACGTGATACTTCAAAATAAAGGCTCACACACAGATAATTTCTTTCTTTTTCGTTTCGAAATCGCTTGTTTCGCTGTTCAAATCAAACTAACTCTGGCGGGTGACACCGGGCTCTTATATATTCAGAAAGCTAGGCTCTAGGATATTCGAGAAAGTTGGCGCTAGGATATTCGAGAAAGTTTGGGAATAATCGTTCGTTTAAGTCCATATTGTGTACAATGAATGAAATTCAACTATTCGACAACAGATGGCGCCACTTTGGACAATGAATGAAGTTCAACTAATCGACAACAGATGGCGCCACTACACTTACTTTCCGAGTTGAAGGGTTGGAAAAGCCCTTATATCTTTAAAGACACACCCTTTAGGTTAAAACGGGAACTTTCTTGTTCGAGGGGGAATAAAGGGCTATCACACTATATAAGTCCCTTTATCGTGCTGGGACTCCTTTTTAAGTTTTATCGGCACGCACATTTTTTCAACTTAGTTTTATTATATATAATGATTTATTTATTGCGAAATAGCCTTTTAAAGTAACATTGTCACATACTAGAGACTTATAAGTAAGTACTACTAACAATTACTCTTACATGTAACTTATAAATAGAAATAAAACCATCATTATGCAAGAAGCGGCAAAGCCGCAATCCTGCGTTGTGTTATGAAAACCGGCGGCTTGCTGGAGCATCTTTAGCTTCCCTTGTGCGTCTGTTAGTTCGTGAGGCTCCGTGCCCCTTGCTTCACGGATCGATTGCCTCGACACCAACAATAGTTAGACGAACGACAACTATATTTAATAGTCTTGTAGTGATTTCGGATGTCGGGCGCCTCTCCGGCTTGTTTGCTGGTAAATAAATTAAAGGACTTCGCCAACGTGTCGGCGTCGACGCAGGTGGGATGTGTAACAGTAGCGCACTGCCTATACTTTAGAGAATCAACAACATCCTGAATGGGTACTTATCCTTTTGTGATTAAACAATAGACCTACAACATAAAAAATAAACCTATGATCCACTATGATCACTAAAAGTCGAACTGTCATGTTGACAAAATAACCAAATAAATTAAGAATCACCTAATACTTCACATATGGACGTAGTTCTAGGACGTTTTAAACTAGTGGTGTTATTTGTACATTTGAAATTTCATCAATTTGGTTTTCTTAGGTAATCCTATATCCTACGACGAAATAAATATATGGATGGATGGATGAAGTACTGACAGTTTTCACCCCTTTTCCTAGCTTTGAATATGTATGACGAAATACGCAATTTCCCCGTTTAAAAAAAGTTGCAATCGGTGAATCGGTGAAAAAAAAGTAAAAATCAAGATCCTGACGAATTGAGAACCTCCTCCTTCGAAATCTTGAAGTCGGTTGATAACATTTTATGCGTTAAAAGTCACGCGCGTTTAAGAGGCCTTATTCCCAAAACGCGCGAATTTCACGAAATGTTTCATTTTCTTCGAAGGCTATGGCGAAAATACTAAGTTTTTTTAAATCAACTATTGATGCACATAATAGTTCATTTCTTTATCTAGACGGTCATCGGAGCAAATATTACATTTTAACGAGTGAAATATGCAAAAAATTGGTTGTCTTGGAAGGCCTTTCCGGATTTTCCAGTTAGGTGTACCGTTCATTTTCAGATTACGCAAAAAAGGGTAAAAATTGTTAATCAATTTGAATTAAATTCAATTGAGTATATCATGTATGAGACAGCCATGGAAATAAAAATCGAAGATTCATCTTGGATAATCGACAAAATACCTTCTGATTATATGCCAGTTTTTTGATGAAAACACCGTTACATTTCATTTTTTCCAAGAAAACCCTATGAATATTTTGCCCTAAAAATATTACCATTGCAAAGTTAAACTATATTTCTATCACGATAAAAAAAACATTACTATAGCAGTAAATTTCAAATTACTATGAATTTTTAAAAATGACACTTAAATGACACACTTCACAGGACACTTTTTGTAAGAATCGTATTTTTGGGTACTTAATAATAATAAACATGGTTCAAAATATTTTTTTTGTATTACTAATACTTCAAACTATCTTATAAATATCATGTTATGCGGCTTTTTTCATTAATAGAGTTTTTCGACCTTTTAGGGAATAAGGAGCCTAAAAAAAAGGCTTACTGTCATAGCTTGTATTTCCCGGCTCCGATGGCATGAACCGTAAGTCAGATGATAATTTTTGATTTTAACAATGATGACTCGCGTAGGTCAGCTGTCGCTGCGTTGGTGGATTGCGGAACGTCAGTATTTGATGCTCTTATTATATGGAAAATCGTCAGCCGGCTGTATTGAGGTAGAAAGGCCGTCTGCTGATACCCTAAATACCATATATTCATGTGACTAGTTTACGGTCTTTTCAGTGCTATACGAGGGCGGTTTGATAACTCGGTGACTTTAAGTAAAACAAAAATCATTTTAACATATAAACTTTTTAATTACGATTCTGAACTCCTTGGTAGCTGGCAGTTTTTTTTTTTAAAAAAAGGTGGGAAAATAAAAAAGTTATTGAGGCATATGTCAAATACGGTCGGAAAATTGTTGGAAAATGGAGAAAAGCGAATTTCGTGTGTTAATTAAACATTACTTTTTACGTGGAAAAACTATTAAAGAGACTGAAAACTGTTTAAAAAAATATTATGGGGAATCTGCTCCTTCTCATGGAATGGTACATAAGTGGTTTACAGAATTTCGTTCTGGGCGTACCACTACCAATGACGCAGAACGCTCTGGTAGGCCAATTGAAGTCACCACTGATGATGTCGTGAATAAAGTTCACGATATTGTTTTGGATGACCGTCGAGTTAAGATTCGTGAGATAGCTGAGACTGTACACATTTCATCTGAACGAGTTTTTCATATCTTGCATAATATTTTGAATATGAAAAAGCTTTCCGCAAGATGGGTGCCGCGTTTGCTGACAGCCGATCAAAAACGACTTCGTGAAACAACTTCCCAGCAATGCTTAGCCAAATTCAAGCGTAATCCCAATGAATTTTTACGTCGTTTTGTGACGGTAGGTGAAACGTGGATCCACCATTATACGCCAGAGACGAAAAATCAGTCAAAACAGTGGACTTCTGCTAACGAACGGGCCCCAAAGAAAGCGAAAACCGTTAATTCGGCAGGAAAGGTAATGGCCACTGTTTTTTGGGACAGCCAAGGGGTTATTTATATAGATTATTTGGAGAAAGGTAAAACAATAAATGGCCCTTATTATGCTACATTGTTGGAAAAATTCAACGCAGAAGTAGTGAAAAAACGGCCACATCTGGCAAAGAAGAAAATCCTTTTTCACCACGACAATGCCCCTGCACACTCGTCGGCAGTCGCAACAGCCAAATTAGTAGAATTGCGTTATGAAATACTGCCCCACCCACCTTATTCTCCAGATTTGGCCCCATGTGATTTTTTTTTATTCCCAAACATGAAGAAATGGCTCGGTGGGAGAAGATTTTCATCAAATGAGGAAGTCATAGCTGAAACTGAAGCATATTTTTCAGGGTTTGATAAAAAATATTTTTTGGAGGGGTTGAAAAAGCTCGAACATCGTTGGATGAAGTGTATGGAGTTGAAAGGAGATTATGTAGAGAAATAAAATTATAAAAGGTCAAAAAGATTTTTTTTTCTGCAAAAAGTCACTGACTTATCAAACCACCCTCGTACAGCCGGCTGATGATTTTTATTTTATTTGTAATAGCATATAAACTATCACCTGTTTCAACTGGGACGCGATGGTCATTTTATTTTATATATATTTTATGTGAGAAAATGGACGCTGTTCCTCAACCCACTCAAGGAACGGCAGCTGACCATCACGGAGCTTGATTATTTACCACTCTGAACCATTTAAAATTTACCGCTCGGGACATGATGACCAACAGAAATTATTCCTGGTTTACGGCCTAGCAAGCATATTAAACACCCACAAAAAGCAGGGTAATTTTTCAGAGCTAGTACGGTTTCTATGCTTATTATTGTTCACTGCTCATATAATTGTCTACAGTTCTAAACCTTCAGATAAAATGTACTTAGAAGTAAAACCTTTTTGGCGTCCCTACAATCTGTTTCGGTTGGTGTCAAGAAGGTACTCTGTGGTTGGTGTGAAGGATGTGACGTTTGTCACGTTACGTCACTTTGTAAAGTATTGAAATCTACACAAACGAAACAAGCAATCGAGCTTTCGTTAGCGAATTGCGTAAAGGATAATTTAACTCATGGTATGGCAGTAATTTTTAGTTCTATAAGTGACCGCTAGAGGCTCTGCACAAATTCTCCATACAAATAATTTATGAATTCGTGAACGAATCACGAATTGGGCTTATTTGTTTTACTCGTGGTAGAGGTACAGAATTATATGAAAATGTTCGATACCTCTACAAATCTCGCGCCAGCTTTCGATCGACTTATAATTTGTAGAGCACGATGAAGAATAGCTGTAGATCCAGCTCAATGGTGTGCCATCGGAGAGGTCTGGCAAGCAATGAATCAGTTCATACCGAATAATAATTAAAATATTGACCTACCTTACTAGAATTCCAGAATCGACACGCATAGATGTACTCCCCGTCTACATCTGCTCGTCGGTTCTGTGCGCGTACGATGGACACCTTCTGCTTAGCGGCTATATCCCATACTGTCAGAGCTTCTGTGGCTTGCCAGCTGCCTGCTATACAGATGTTTCTCTGAAACAGAAAACTATATCATTATTCCAGGAGTTTTAGGCGTACATAGGCTACGTTGAATGCTTACCATGGGTTGTATGCTTATTCGCTACTAATAAAAAAGAACATTGTCCCCAACTGGTGTCTGTGTCATTTTATAAGTACACTAGCTGTGCCCGCGGCTCCGCCCGCGTGGAATTCGGTCTGTGTCAGTAAGCGGCTAATTCACCCCTAATTAATTACTCTCCCTCTCCCCTGGAGGCGGGACTTGAAGTAAAGTTGACAAATGGATACGGGACAGTAGTCCACATAACATATTTTACAATTACCACTAAATGAAACTACAGTCCAAAATCAATGGTTTTTTCCGTCCTTATTAAAAAATGTTACGTGATTTAAACGACATAGAGGCGTTGGTGTATATTGGACGATACAGTACCACTTTTGTATTTATACGTCCTTGGCTGTACCTATTCATATCATGTCCATGTCAAATATCATCCAATCCGTTCCCCAAGTTAAATCAGTCTAAGCATGAAAAGATAAGAACAGGCGCGGTTGCAGCCTGAAATTGTGAGGCGGGTCACTAATGCAGAAATATTTTTTGATTCTCTACCAAAATTGGTAGTCACAAAGAGAGAAGAATACTAAGAAATTGGGACACAAGGCAGGTATCATGGCTCACATATTTTCATATACATAAACTGTATCTACCTTATTGTCATTTTCATTTAAGTCTAATCTCCTCCAAGCTAATCCAATCTCGTACTAAGGGCCTTTTAAGCAAGAATTACTTGTTATCTTATTTCTCAAACCCTTTTACAAAAGCGGGCCCAAAAACTAAGACAAAAGAATACCAACAAAGGTCAACTCTTAACAAAAACTTTCTTTCCAACTATCTCCGTATTCAGGTGTATAGTTTGTAAGGATTCCGAGTTTATTGGCGGGTTCCTAATTTCGTCGACATGTCCAATATTGGAAATAACAGGACAATAAAATGTTGCCTATTTACCTAAATTGGGACAAGTCGTTAAAAACTAAAACTATATATTATTCTAAATTGGGTTAATAACAATTTCACTTAACTTAGTATAAATCTTTTACATTTAAGATTGTATTACTAAGCATATAAATTGGGATTGCAACCCCTTTTAATAAAAATTACAACATATTAATCTATTTTACCATTTATATTGTTATTAATACTCTTACTTACTTACTTTTAATATTCTTAGGTTTTTTTATCTAAATTTTGTACAACTTCTTTGGGAAAGCTGTTTAGAATTTTAGGTACTTATGTAAGAAGTCCAAACTCTGTTACCATATTCATTACTATTTTAGTGGTTACAAATTTAGGTTAATTGGAGAGATTACGAATGTTCCTTGGTCTATTCTATCTAATCAGCTCTCCCAAAGATGCTTGCATTCTAAGAGCACAGCCATTTCAGCCGTATCAATTATCCAATACAATTAATTAATTAAACCATTTTTCATAATTATTTTTGTATCGTTGTTCGATTTTAAGCGGAACTATAGTTTTTAATATTCTCCTTTGGATATTGTAGATTCGCTGTAAATAAGTGTTATAGGCAGGG